>OU342746.1:156268722-157001626 GCA_910589775.1 Avena eriantha | reverse complement strand
GTCCATTAGGGCCACTTAAGCATAAATTAAATCTATGTACGGTATCTTAATGCGCCCTTTGGATCTGGGTCACTTGATTCATGGTCGATTATCATAATCTATATATGTTGGCCATGTTATAGTTGTCTTTGTCTTTGAAACTAGTCGATCGAAACTCGTCCGATATTGAAAATAAAGTTTGTGCGTTCCTGGCATATCTGATGGGACAATACGCTGACTCTGCTGCCAGCACTTGATGGCACATCCATAATTTGGAGTGCACCAGAGGAGAAGGGATCGAGCGTGTTGTAATAGTGTACTACTCCTGTCCAGATATAACTGACTTAGTTTTATTAGATATATAACTGACTTTGTTTTATTAGAAAATGGTGAGGAAACTTTCGGTCCGTTTCCGAAGAAAAAGGAAATGGAGAGATAAAAAGGAAACAGAAATGGCATTTTGCGGAAAAGGAATGGAGACAGAATATTTTAAATGGAAACGGAAAAGGAAATGGTGGAGCGATTTCCAGCGAAAACAGAAACGGTAAGTGATGGCCCAAAATATATCGAGCTCATTGGGGAACCCCGAGAGGAAGGTATGATGAGCACAGCAGCAAGTTTTCCCTCAGTACGAAACCAAGGTTATCAATCCAGTAGGAGCAAGGAAACACCCCAAAGGTGTAGCTAGCGGAACGTTGGCCGGGTGCACTACCGGTGCCAGCAGCAACGTGGAGACCTGCACAACACAACCACAAAACTCTGTCCCCAACTTGCGATGATGTTGTCAATCTCACCGGTTTTGCTGAAAACAAAGGATTAAACGTATCGAATGGAAGGAAGTAATAGTTTGCAGAAAGTAAACACATAGCAGTAAACAGTTTGTAGATTGTATGTAAAAGAAAGGACCGGGATCCATAGTTCACTAGAGATGTCTCTCCTTAAGATAGATAACATGCTGGGTGAACAAATTACAGCGGGGCAATTGACAAACATCGAGAAAGAAATACATGCATATACTAATCATCTTGACTCCTTTGGAACTTGATTGGGCATTACAACATGATACATAGACCGCCATCCAACTGCATCTATGACTAACAATCCACCTTCAGGTTATCATCCGAACCCCTTCAGTATTAAGTTGCAAGCAACAAATTATTGCTTTACAAATTGCATGTAATGTAAACAATATGATTGTTTTATGAACACGGGATTGTTGTTTTCTCCCTAGTAGCAACAACACATCTAGTACCTTAGAGATTTCTATCACTTCCCTAGATTAATAGAGGAATGAACCCACTATCAAGCATAAATACTAACTCTTGGAGTTGCTAGCATCTACTTGGCCAAAATAGCTACTAACAACGGAAAGCATGCAAGATCACAAATAACAAAGACATGATAGAATCAATAATCAATCTGAAATAGCATCTCAATATCCATCGGATCCCCACAAACACAACATGTATCAATTACAAATAGATGATCTTGATCATGAACGGAGCTCACAAGATTTAGACATGAAAGCACAAAGGAGGAGAACCAGCCATATAGCTACTACATGGACCCGTAGTCCAAAGATGAACTACTCACGCATCACACCGGAGGCTTGCATGATGATGAAGAAGGCCTCTAGGGTGAATTCCCCTCTCCGGCAGGGTGCTGGGAAGAGCTTCAGATCCCTCCCGATCTAGGGATGGAGATGACGACGGCTACAGACTCTTTCGTGGATTTTTGATCGGGTACTTAGGGTTTTCGTCCCGAGGGCATCTTATAGGTGGAAGGAGAGGCCGAGGGGGTACTGGGGTCAACCAGACCATCCCCTGGCGCGGGCCAGGCCTAGCCGTGCGGCCAGGTGGTGTGGCCGGCCCCCAACCCTTCTCCGTCTCGTATTCTAGCATATGATGACTTCTGGAAAAATAGGCACTTTGGCTTTTTGTCCCATGCAATTTTGAGAATATTCATTTTCTGACTTTCCTGGAACCAAAAACAGCAGAAAATAGGCAGCTGGCACTGTGGCTCTTGTTAATAGGTTAGTCCAAGAAATCATATGAAAAGTACTCCAAAGAGTGGACAAAACACAAGAAAGTGGATAAAACCAAGCATGGAACATCAAAAATTATAAATACATTTGTAATGTATCAGTAAGGAAATTCCGGATAAACAAATATGGAAAATTTTCGGAAATATAACCAGTCAAGCCCATGTACGAGATAGTAGTTTGCATCGGTGATTTCTCTTGCACTTGTTTAGCCATAGAATATATGAAGGGTCTATGTAATACATGCAACTAGCCCAGGCGACATATTAATAAAGTGAGTGTCTTAGCGTTGATGTGAAACTAATTATGTGAACTTGTGTGCTTGTTGAAGTGTTAAATTATGTGTGTTACTTTATATTTGATTGTCTCTTTTCATAGTTGTGAGATATTCTTTGTCTGTTATATGTTACTTTTAGTTTACACACCATGATATTACACCACTATTATATTCCGACAAATGTCCGTTTTTGTATTGTATCCGTCCGTATCCGTATCATATTCATTTCCGATGATTTCCGATTTCGTGTTTGTTTCCGAAGTTTTCTGTTTCATTTCCGATTCCGGTAGCATAAGAGGAAACGAAAACGATAACGTATGTTTCCGTCTGTTTCCGTTCCGTTTTCAACCCTATATGTACGGTATCTTAATGCGCTCTTTGGATCTGGGTCACTTGAGTCATGGTCGATTATCGTCATAATCTATGTATGTTGGCCATGTTATAGTTGTCTTTGTCTTTGCAACTAGTCCATCGAAACTCGTCCGATCTTGAAAATAAAGTTCGCGCGTTCCTGGCATATCTAATGGGACAATACGCTGACTCTGCTCCCAGCACTTGATGGCACAACTATAATTTGGAGTGCGCCAGAGGAGAAGGGATCGAGCATGTTGCAATAGTGTACTACTGCTGTCCAGATATAACTCACTTAGTTTTATTAGATATTTAATAAATGTGTCTATACCCAAAACATGTCTAGATACATGTTTTAGGTTTCTCTGTCTTTCAAACTAATCAGAAGTTGTCAAATTTTAAACAAACAAAGTCATTGTGTTCACACCTGATGGGACAATACACTGACTCTGCTACTTGATGGCACATCCATAATTCTGGAGTGCGCCAGAGGAGATGGGAATGCAAGGGAGATGGAAACTAGTAGCCGCGTCCAAACGCAGGTAAAAAGTTAATGTAATCATATTTAAAAAAAATGTAATCTAGTCCACATGACCCCATCACAGACACGTTGCACGCGCCAGATATAAATAAAGACGACATGGCTAGTTTAGTTTCAATGATATAATTCAACATACGACGTTACTGTTCCCGCATCTTTTAGCTCCTCTTATTAGTCTGCTAGCCCACGCTGCATTAAGCATCAGTTGATGAGGATAAAAAAATGGTAAGATGGCAAATAAAACAATTTTTAAGCTTACCTTTCATCCGGAGAATCGTACAAAGATGAAATTGGTAGGGATTTATTATCTCTCCTGCAGTTAGCCGAAAGATCCTCAAGAACATCCTCAATCACCCCTGCAACTTCTTCATATTCTAATACACCTCCATTATTTGCCCTTTCCTCCATGTTCCGCTTACCCTTTTGTTTCTTTTCACACCCTTTTCTTGCCGGCACCTCTACTTCTTCATAAATTGGCTACTTACGTACGTTTTCCTCCGAGTGCTCATCACCGTCTTCACGCTGCTCTTCCGCCAGTTCTGGCTGAGAAGCCTCATTTTCTGCCATCGGGGTGTGAACAGGGACAATAGCATGTGTAACTGGGTTTTTGCACAACCTCTTGATATGGCCGAATCCACCACAACGTCCGCATTTCCTTTTCCTAGCTCCCAGCCTTGGACCTTTATTGGTGGAGGCTTCGATCCTTAGCTTTCTAGGCCTCCCAGGTGGCCTCCTAAGGACTGGTGGTTGAAGTTTGAACCCTGGATCGACAATCTCCCAATCATTTTCATCGGCCATAGGTGGTACGTTTTCTGCATAAGTTGCAGCAAACATGTCCACGGAGAAATAGTTGTCCACATAGTTCTCTATTTCAGCTCCGTTACCTCTAAGCTTTAAGATGAAGTAAATTGCATGGTGACATGGCAGACCAGTAACCTGCCACTGCCTGCATGAACAAGTCTTGTTTCCAATGTCTATAGTGTACCTCTGTTCACTTCCACGCTTGTATTCTGCATAAACCTCAACCAATGTTCTGGAACTTCTGACCATCCTCATCTTTATCATTCTCATTGCCCTGGTTCTTGCATTCAGTAACATAACCACCTTTGGAACTATTTTATGGCCTAAAAAATTCTTGCACAAATTCTTTGCCTTAAATCTATCTTCACCATTATGCACTGTCTTATTGCATCCAACAAAATAACAATTCCAAGTGTCTTCATGCCAGAAATCTTATCATTGAAACTCTCTACCAAATTATTGCAAACAAAATCCACCTTGCTTAACTCACCAAACTTGCTTCTCGCCCATAGCTTGGTGTGATGTTCTTCAAGGTATTCACCTTTGGCACTACATACATGTTCTGCAAGTAAGTAGCATGCGTGCTTGGGGTGTATGTGTATGTTGATTGCCACAAGTCCTCTTCAAAGATCTTTCCTTTGAACTTCTTCGTGAAGTTAGTAGCGAGGTGCCGCATGTATTCCCTATGCTCAACCGCAGGAAACACAACATCAACAACATTCTCAAGACCCTCGAATGCATCGGTGTGTATCACCAAGCCTTCAGGGTGACCAATTACTTCCCGTAGTCTCTGCGTGAACCATGTCTAGCTTTCATTTGATTCACCCTCAAGAACAACATAAGCTACGGGTAGAAGCCAATTATGCGCGTCCAAAGCATAAGCATAAGCAACATGTCCCCTGAACTTCCCTGTTAAAGAAGTTGTGCCTATTGCCAAGTATGGCTAGCAGCCGTCTAGGAACCCCTTCCAGAATGCCTTCAGGCAGACAAAACATCTCCTGAAGCATATCATATCTGCCTGCTTATACCTGACCCCCCTCGAGACCTTTTCTCTCCCTTTCACAACCTCGTAATCGATGTCAACAACACTACCATGTGATGTTTTCTCTACCTGAGCTTTGAAACTATACAACATATGAAAACTTTCCACTTGCCTTGAATGAAGTCTAGAGCCATCTCCTTCCCATCAAAGACTCTATGGTAAGGAATCATAACATTAAACTTTTTGCTAATCTTTGCTCTGAGTTCAGCAGGTCCAATGTTATGATCCTGCCTCTCCCAGTCAAGTACAGTAGCAGCAATCCACTTGATAGTCGCCGGTCTAATTTTACCACTTAAAGATGTATTAGGGCAGTTGTGTTTCTACGTGTTTACTTTGATCTGCATTCGATAAGAATCCAAATAATTTAGAGCTAGTTATGAGCAGAATAAATATGAGAAAGAATGAAACTAAATGTAGCTATTGCAACCTGAAATGGGTGTCCACCCCGCATTGGAGATGCATGTAATCTCCATTTACACACATTAATTTCCCTACAGTGCACCCTAAATCTCTTTTGGTCGCTCTTTTCGATGATAAATTCGAACCCAAATCTGATTGCATAGCTTGCAACTTCATATCTGCAGTCCTCCACATTATCAAAGACAGTACCCTCATCAATTGTAGGATTGTCCCTGTCAAAGTGTATCACTGGCCTGTCCACGTCTTCGTCGTCGTATCTACATCCTATTTCCACATCTTCACATTCCTCTTCCTCATCAGTCCCATAGTCAGGCTCAAAGTTCGAATCAACCAAATATTCCCTACTCTCCATCCCATCAGGGTCAGCAGCCACGTCTGGATATGCTTTCTCATCATCATCCACACCGCCACACATTTCAGTGCCTTCATGCTCACTTGACAAAGCATCATGCTCAAGGACAAACTGTACATATGTCCTGTGGTTACCAACACAGGACCTTGCCATCACCACAGGACTAGAAACGCTAATTAGGGTATGCAGAAAAGGAATCATAGTTATTACCCTTCAATCTGGACGCATGACACCTTCTTCGGGCTCCATACCTCCAAAGCTCTACACCCCGCTTCCTCTCCCCCCGTTTCGTTGTCCTCTGTGCTCTCTAGACTTGAAGGAGATTCTGTGCTCTCCAGCCGCGCATGACCCATATCCGTGCTCTCAAGCCTCGTAGGATCCATCTCCTAGCGGGATCCGGATCACCAGCATCGTTGGGCCCCTAACCCAACGGATGACTCTCGCTTTTCGTTTCCAGACACGCCTGGGCGGTGGGCGGCGACAAGGAGACAGAGCAGGGAGGGGAGGGGAGGGGACGTGAGGGGATCGTAGGGAGGGGAGGGCGGGAGGATGATGACCCAAGGGGACGACGAGGGCGGTGCACGACTGATCGGAGTGGCGGCGACGGGAGCAGAGGAGAGGAGCGGAGCGGAGCTGGTTGCGACAAAGCATGGAAAATTCCACAATAATGTGTTGGTGGGCGGCACCAGCCCTCGAACCTAGGACGCGCACCGTCGAAGGTGGAGGAGGCGGGCCCGCTAGTCAGAAAACATGCCACTTGTTAGCGCACTATGCACGGGGAGAACTTCACAGAATTTTTTAGCAGGTCCCACATGTCAGTATGTTTGATAAAAACTTGCATGCAGTGCATGGCTGGTTCACGCGCTAGGTCCAAAAAAAATCCCGTTGATCCAAACTTGAATTGGCAGTTCCGCTTCTTCTCCCCCGTCTCCTCGTCTCCTCGCAGTGGCAGTTCTGCTTCGTCTCCTCGCATTGGAAGTTCCGCTTCATCTCCCTCGTCTGTTATCCTCTTCTTCTCCTCGCAGTGGTAGTTCTTCTTTCTTCCTCGATCAAACATTCCCGCACATAAGCCATGGCCAGTAGCCGAATGAAGAGGAACTGGTCCGATCTCCCGGCCGACCCACTTCGCAAGATCGCCGACTATTTGCTGGAGAAAGAGGAGTACGTCGACACCTATGCTGCTTGTCGGGAAGTCTGCACCGATTGGCGCCGCACTTTAAAGGTGCCCAAATTCCATCTCAACAACTGGATCATGATAGATCACACACTTCCAGATGTTGGCGACTTCACCTTCCTCAACCTCACCACTGGTCGTTGCTTCAGGACAAATCTGATGGACGTCCATCGCGGGTTCACATTCACATCCGATATTTATTGGTATTTTCCATTGTGAACATGTTAGTGCTAATTGATGCCCTCTTCTTCCAAAAGATTCTACTTCGTCGGTGTTTCTCGTGGCGTCATCGTGCTTGCTCAGAGGGTGGAGCCATACCAGATTCGGCTTCTGAACCCAATCACTCATAAGTCTAACACTGAATTTCAAGCACACATACCATCTTATCTTCTGCAATCTATCGTCGTGACGAAGTCCCCGACGATGGTGTTCGTTTGCACTGATTATCCAGATCATATTGTATGGGCCGATGAGAGCACCCCGACGGGGCAAATCAATGGATCATTTGGAGAAGGATTGTATTCGCCACCTCCTGATACGCTTCTGGTCTGCATGACGGCATTCCGAGGGGAAGTATATGCATTACTTGAGAATGGAGACATCTTGTCAACCAACATCCAGTTAGAGCAGCGCGCGAGCACTGTCACGATGGCCAAAATAATTTCGGCCCCAGTCTTTGAACAGGTACGCAGAACCTACAATTTTTACCTTGTGGAGTCAGATGGTGATCTGCTTCTTGTGTTGAACGGGGATTTCACCAAAGGGCAACCGGTGTTGTACCGGGTGGACACGGAGAACCCCTCTCTCGAGGCCGTCGGCGACATTGGAAGTCGTGCCGTCTTCGTTGGTTACAATCGGTCTATCTCCATTGACACTAGGTTACACCCCACAGTCAAACCCGATTGCATATACTACAGGAATTATATCAGACTGTAGGATCATGAGGTTCAAGCCTGGTTAGAGGAACCAACAATTGTAATGTATGGCTTAAGTCTGGAACATACACCGAGGGATTACCCTTTGGACAAGATACTAGCAGCACACTTCAGACGGAGAGAGTTCTCTGAACATGTGTTGCAGCACGCGGGAGTCGACGACAATGAAATATATAGGGGAGAATGAATCCTATATTCATCCTAGGTTATTTGCTAGCATTTTTAGGTATATTTTTTGAAGTAGAAATTTGTACTGTATTTATATTATTTCGATGAGCAGTATGCGTATTAACTTTCAGACAAAATTGTAATTTATTTAAATATAGTACTTTCAGAATTCAAAGTATTTATTTTTAGTAGCTTCTTTCAGAATTCTCTGTGTTCGACATGGGCATCAGCTCAGCGCCGGAATTCAGGTTCCACATGGAAAATTGCACAACAATGTGTTGGCGGGCGGCACCACCCCTCAAATCTGGGATGCGCGCCGTCGAAGGTGGAGGGGGCGGGCCTGCCAGTCAGAAAACATGCCACGTCGGCATCCCCTCTTTCTGATGCCCTTTAAAAAAAGAAAACACGCCACGTCGTTATCCCCTGTTTCTGATGGTGTTGCTACACTCAACGGTACATGGTGGCATATAAATAATATCGTATAAACATAAGGGCACAGTCGTCAATATTTCTAAAATGAAACCCGGTCCCATCTCTTACCTGTCCTAGTACATTGCCTGATGAGGTGGAAAGCCACGACCGATCTTTTTAATACGTTCGCACTCTTATGCTGAGAAGGGCAATAAAGATTGAGCTGTTAATGCAACGAGTGTCAAATTATTACCCTCTAAGGAAATGGGAAATGGTTATTTTCACGCGTGCCCATAGTCCAAACCTACCGTTAGTCTTTCACTCCCCTTCTCCGACTAACAACAGTTCACCTTGCACAGCTCCTCCACGCCGCACCAACTAGGGTAACATGGCCCCGCCTGTAACACCCCGTCCACTCCTGGGCCCGGGGGGTGTCACTCCTGGCAGCTTAATAGGATATCTAGATTGTCCCCACAAACCAACACTAGTCTTTTCTACGCACTTTATCCTCACTCGTGCGCACCCGGTTACCCACTTCCCGATCGGTCACCCATCCTAGAATTTCTCTAGGCCAAGCACGCTTAACCTTAGAGTTCTTTTCGAATGAGCTTCCGGAAAAGAAGTTGCAACTTGTTGATATGGGTATCCTATCAATCCTATTATGCCATGTGCCTAGATCTCACATACACCTACCCTTTAGAAGATCGATGCCCTCATCGATCAAGCACACCCCAGGAACGTTCCCTCTTGGCACGCGTCTGTGCGTCCAGTGCCGGCACATGTGCCATGCCGTGTCCACTCCAGGCCACACGCGCCATGCTCCACATGTCTCGCTACTGACCCGCACACACCCATTTAACCGCGAGGTCGGCTCTGATACCACTTTGTAACACCCCGTCCACTCCTGGGCCTGGGGGGTGTCACTCTTGGCAGCTTAATAGGATATCTAGACTGCCCCACATACCAACACTAGTCTTTTCTACGCACTTTGTCCTCACTCGTGCGCACCCGGTTACCCACTTCCCGATCGGTCACCCATCCTAGAATTTCTCTAGGCCAAGCACGCTTAACCTTAGAGTTCCTGTCGAATGAGCTTCCAGAAAAGAAGTTACAACTTGTTGGTATGAGTATTCTATCAATCCTATTAAGCCATGGTCTGTCTAACATCTGTAATGCTACATGGTCTGTGATATAATGCCTACTTCCTACATATAATTGTTGCATCATAATTATATCATGCTCATGTCATCATGCCACCTTGCATTTGAGCATCATATAAAAATCCTTTCCATTTGGTTCTTCTCACACATGCATTAGTAATTGTATTTGGCTTTTGATATATTGTATTTGGCTTTTGATATATTGTATTTGAATCTCGATAAATGCTTGATGCCCAAGTTGAGTTGGGGCATATCTTTTAGTCCACTCCACCACCTTTCTTTGTCACCACCTTATAATTCCACCATCCTAATTACCTATGAACTTTTACTTTCTTTTGGCATTTAATCTAGATCATGTGGGTTGGGATGAATCCAATTATATTTTCCTTTAGCTTGGCCTTACTCCACATTTTGGAATGCATGTGTATTAATGCCATGATCATTATTTTGTTTTCACAAGATAAAACCTAGCATTTAATGTCTTTGCATGGGCCATGCAACAACCCCCACCATCTTGTCTTCCTTGGTTTTTCTTGAATCTTGGAGTGGATCACCTCTTTGAGCTCCCTCTTTCCCTCTCAAACCCTTCTCACCTTGATCTTGTTTTCTTGCCATGTGAACCAAGATCCTCACCTCACTCCATATCCATCTTCTTTCCCCTTTATTCAAATCTTGAAAATTTCCAAAAAGGTTTATTTTATGGGCTTGCTTGAATCTGCAACAAAACAAAAGCAAAACAAATCAATAAATACAAAAGGAAAACAAGACAAAGAGAGAGCCCCAGCAGCAGCCCATCCCTACCTGGTCGTGGCCCAGCAGCAGCTTCGGCCCACCCATTCCTTCCTACCGGGCCGACCTTTTCCTTCCCCGGGCCCGATACCTCTTCGCCGTTCAGGCCGACGCCACCCCCTGTTCCTCTTCTTCCTTCGTCTGACGCCGTCTCGCCTCGCTCTCTCTCGGCAGAAGACGGAAAGCGACAACCAGGCAGGTCCCCGTCCACCTCCGTCTCCCTCGTCACACCGCACCCCACCAGCCTCCCTCCTTATCCCCAAGCGAGGCCTCCTCAAACCCTAGTTCTATTCCCCGTCCTACTTCTTCTTCCACGCCACCGACTCCGTACCGCGAGGACGCCATGACCAGCCTCAGGAGGAGTTGAGCCGCAGGATCGGGCCCTCGTCTTCCTCTGCGTCGAAGCGCCTCGCCAGGAAGGATCCCACGCCGCCAAGAGCTACTCCCGGCTAGCCCCTCGTCCAGCCCAGGTGAGCCCGCCCCTGTCGCCGTCGCCAGCGTCGCCCCGGCCGCCCCGTCCTCGTTTTCTTCGGGAATCCAGCGAGGTGAGCATCTCGTCGTTTTTCCGCTCTCTCTGTGCCTTGTGCACCCTGTATCGCGCTCGCCGCCGCCGGGAGCCAGCGCCGCGCGCGCTGCCGCCGCCATGGCAAGCGACAGCCGGCCGTTTTTCTTACCCTATGTTCCCCGCAGAACGCCGAACCCTACGACCCTCCTTAGACTAATCTCCCTTGACGAAAGCCGTAGAGTGTTCATCCCTCTCTAATTTTTGTTTTGGAGTCACCACGAATCGCGCAGTAGCTTCGTCGGAATCATCGTGGCAATCCATCGGAATCCCAGGCGCTGTTGTTCTGTCCATCGTCGGCCGTTCTTCAGAGGGCGTGACCGTCTTACAAAAAAACCCCCCTGACTTTTGTCGATCACACGCCGCTCCCTGCCGCGCCCACCTGTCAGCCACCCAGCTCCGGCTTTTTCCAGTTTAACCCTGGGGTTTTGTTTGCTTCACCCCGCGCCCCTGGATCACCCACGTGTCAGCCGCCCGCTGGCCTGCGCGCGCGTGTGACCCGTCAACACCTGGGCCCGCTAGTCATTGAGTGGGGGTAAAGTCCACCAAGTGAGAAAAGTCCCTCGTAGCGCCGCTGCGCCAGCTGGCGTTGACTCCGCGCTGGCCCCGCTCGTCGGTGGCTGTGGCTAGGTATGACCTGGATGTAAAAAGTTTCGGTGTATATCTGTTTTAATAAAACAAATCCAGAAATGTTTAAATATGATTTTAAATCTGTTTTAAATAACTTTTAAATTATAAATCCAAATAATACAAATGATATATGTTTTTGAATCAGAAAAATATGAGGAATTCAAATATGCTATTCAAAATATTAATTGCACACTTTAAATTTTCGAGATGATTAAAATTACAATAAAATGCCCTTTTCTTAATAAATTAATAACTTTAATTCTATAACTCCAAATTCGACAAATAATATGTCTAAATCGATCAGCGCGACGAGCCCGTTCCATGCATTCCTTGTTCTGAATTGAAGCATGCATCATGTCAGTATTAAAAATCAGAACTGTTTATGGCAATAAAACTTGACTAAATAAATAATAAAATGAATTATTCTTGTACCCACACCTCACCCTTGCCATGCTACTTTAATGCCATGTAAATTGTGCATCATTCATCATGGCATGCTTGGTTGCTTGTCGCATTTTAATTCATATGCTTGTGCACTTTATTTATGCTGGCCCTTGTTTGTTTGGTTCTTCTTCGAATAGACGCCCAGTAGGAGAATTATCAGGAATCACAGGAGTTCTACCCAGATCCATCTCTCGCTTCAACTGAGCTGCCAGGCAAGCACTACCACATGCTTGCATACATATAGTACCTATTGCCTCTACCTTATTCTTGCATCATTGAGTCGCGATTGCATTAAACTGAATCCCAAGTACTGCATAGCCTTTACTTTTAAAACCCCACCGAAGCTTGTTCCTCCATCCCATGAGCTATTACTACAGGAGTTGTTTGAGCCATGCGAGTCGTAGAAAAGCATGTGTAGGGTATGTGAGTGTCTTATGGATAACGAGGTACCTAAACAACTTGACCTGAGTAGTAATGGGATAACTAATGAAAGAGGCACCGGTGAGCAATATCTGCTATTTGGTTTTTCATGCTCAATAGTGTCCCGTAGGACCCCGAGTACTTGATTCCTGTTCCTTGACTATTCGCACTATCCACATCCGGGAGGCCTTATGAACCCCCCTAAGCCAGATCTTGATTCATTCTTATTTCTTGGGGCCACAAAGTAGTTTGGGGCTTTATTACTATCCTGTACTTATGCCATGTTACTGCTTTATTTAAGATTATGCGTGGAGCCCCTGTACTATTTTGGATCGTGGAATGTTTTCGCGGTATCGACAAGCCCAATCACACTTTCGGGTTCCCAGTCGTTTACAACCATTGACACAAACCTTGGGTCCGTCTCGGAGCCGGCCAACTTCGTTACGGGTAGCTTAATGGGGTGGCCCCCTGAAATATTTCTGAATCCTGTGATCGCTTTGTCGTGAATGCCTCGTTGGGTTTTGAGTTGGTTTTTCCAAGGTTGATCGAGTGTGTGTTTCTATTTGTGCACCCCTGCAGGGTAAATCTTTCTGAAAGCCGTGTCCACGGTTATGGACGACTTGGAGCACAGTTTCTCGATCATAGACAAGTATAACTAAAGTACCGCTTTTAATCTGACTAAATACCTAACTAGTAAATAGTGCAATTGACATGGGTATACCCTACAGGTACTCGAGCTTGGTATATACAATCTAAATACATACAGGCCCACAGTGTCGCCAAGGCCCAGACGAAAGGACTCGAGTAACCTGTGAACTCTCGATTGCTTGAGAGACAAGAAGAAGCTAAAGATAGAAAGTTTGAAGGGGAAAACCCTAACTTGTAACCGACTCGACCTGCTACCCGAGACCTAGCCTATCTATATAAAGGCTAGGAGGGGGCGGCGAGGAGGACACACGCAACCCTAGTTTCCACAACTTTCGCCAGATTGCATCTGCGCACCATTGTAACTTTCGACTCCTTTGATAATTCCACGAGCAGACAAGCAGGAGTAGGGACCTCTACGAGGCCTGAACCGGGGTAAATCCTTTGTACCCTGTGTGCTTGTTTGCTAGCCGATAGATGTCTCCAGCACTCCCTCCTTCTCCAAAACCCAAGTCCATAACAATGGGCATTGATGAGTTAAACCCTCGTCAATTGGCGCCGTCTGTGGGAATTGGGAGTGCTGATGTTGCGGCTTCTTCGGCCCCATCAACTGCGATCTACAACTCCGCAACAGCGGAGATTCGCCAGCTCTTTGGCGCCTTTGACTTCACCGTCCACACGCCGGCCACCCGCCCGGCAACAGCGGTAACGGCGCCAACGGGGGAGCAGTCGAACCTCCCAGTATAATCAATGAGCAAACCGGCGAACGCGTCGTAATCAAGCTCAACGAGCAAGAGTGGAAGCGCTGCCGCGAGGCCCTACGAGGAACACCGCTACCCGTCGGGTCCCCGCAGGAACTACTGATGGGCTACCACTGGCTCCTAAAAGAAGAGTTCACGCGCCAAAAACAAGCAATCGCGCAACTTGAGGCGCGTAAGAAGGCGGCGGACGAGTCGAGCCTTCGTCGCGCTGGGCTCTCCTCCTACGGAGGATCCTCCTCACGAGGCAACGAGTACATCGCCAAGAAGAGGCAGTCGCGAATGGCTCACCTCACGGAACAAGAGCGCATAGACGCCGCGAAAGTCCTCGACTTCGGCTCTATGACAGTCGACACGAGAGGCAACGTGGTCCCAAGGACGCTGCAGGCCGCAGTGACAACAGCCACCATGTACCTCCTCAACAACCAGCCACCGGCTAGAGATCCCCGAACCGCCATGCACCGATCTACGATCGCGGGTTTGGAGCTAATCGAGGCCGCCCTCGACATGGAGCCGGTACCAGACCCAAAAAAGGGCAAAGCGCTAGTAAAACGCTACTCCTCGCCCTCATCCAGCGATGACAGTCACGACCTGTCTCGATGCCGTCATTCATGGCGACATGATCGCGACTACGATGCGCGCAACGACCTCACACAACGCAAGATCGACAAGTCAAGAGAACGATGTGCTCAGTCGACTGACTCGGAAGAGGAAGACGGGGAACTCTGCGGCGCTAGATGCTTCAGCAGATCCATTAGGCAGAAGCGAATGCCTAAGGGGTTTAAACTTTCGTCGGAAAATCCGAAGTTCGACGGTCTACAGGACCCTAAAATCTGGCTAGAGGATCACATCTCCTCCGTCAGGCTCCACGGAGGCAGTCGAAGTACTGCCATGCAATGCTTGCAGCTACAGCTGCAGGGCGCCGCCCGAGCATGTCTCAATAACCTCCCACGCAGATCCATTCGCAGTTGGGATGAGCTGGTCTACAGATTCGTGCGCAACTTTAAGGGCACGTACAAACGGCCCGCATCAATCGAAGAACTGAGATGTTGCCAGCAAAGATCTGGTGAATCGCTGCGCTCATACATCCGAAGGTGGTCCATCATCAAGAACTCCACGGAAAACATCTCGGAAGACTGCGCGATGGATGCATCCAACAGTGGCGTCCGTCGTCTAGAGCTCAGGGAGGAGCTGGGCCACTCAAAGCCCCAGACCATCGACCACCTGATGGAGATCACGAATCAGTGGGCTGATGGAGAAGATTCGGTGAATAGCCGCGCTCACTCCGACGAGGAGGCAGAACTCGAACGCAGACGCGACCGCCGAGGCAAACATCGTATGCGCATCTACGATGACCGTGACGACGTCAACATGGTCGCAGCCGGCTACGCTGATAGACGCGACGACAACTGCAACAGCGGATACCGCAGCGGTGGATACCGCGACTCTGGGAAAACCATGCAAGTGTGGCAACGTCGCACTCGTGACGAGGCACCCGCGACCTCCATCGAGGAAAAACTGTCCGGACCATGCACGGTACACTTCTACATCGACAAGCATGACGGCAAGAGAAAGTCCAGCCACCTCCTCAAGGACTGCCGCAAGTTCCTCAAACTACACGAGGGATTGGTTCGGATGAACCGCAACGCAGTCGAAAGAGGCTACGGGGCCGCTCCAGGCGCCGTGGCACATGGTGCACCGCCACCACCACCGAGGCCACCCCCGAACGGAGCTGCACTGGACCAGCACCACGGAGGAGAACCGTAGCCACGGGCCATGGGTACCATGATGATCCAAAAGGGGCGCCCCTCCAACAGGGTGCAGAAAGCCATCACTCGCCAAGTCAACTTGGCCACGCAGTCACCACCATCCACCACTGAGTACCTCAGTGGCAGTGAGTCATGCATCACCTTCGATAAACGAGACCACCCGCCTCAAGTACCTCGCCCAGGCCATTGCCCCCTCGTACTCGAGGCGCAAATTGGAGGCTTCGACATGAGTCGCGTCTTCATGGATGGCGGAAGCGACATCAACCTCATATTCATGAGTACCTTGCGAGCAATGAGGATCCCTCTAACATGCTTGGAGACATCGGACACAACGTTCCACGGCATCGTCCCAGGGAAAGGCGTATACCCCTGGGCAAAATCAACCTCGACATCATATTCGGCACGCCAAGGAACTTCCGGCGCGAGCGCATCGATTTTGAGGTCGTCGACTGGCCCTCACAATACCACTGCATCCTCGGACGCGTCGCGTTTGCTAGGTTCATGGCGGTACCCCACTACGCCTACCTACAGATGAAAATGCCAGGTCCCAACGGCGTCATCACGATCAACGGAAGCTTTGAGCGATCTGATAGTTGCGACAGGGAATTCCGCAGAATCTCCCAGTCCTTCGGCATGCAGGAGGAGCTCGCGCCATTGAAGGAAATGACAGACAACAGCCTGCCTCCCCCGAGCAGGCCAAGCTCACCGGATCTCTCCTTCGACTCATCTGTGCACACAAAGAAGGTGCAGGTCCATCCGATAGATCCCGCCAAAACGGCCCTCATCGCCAACAACTTGAGACCCGCATAGGAACTCGCGCTTATCGAATTGCTCCTTGAGCACTGGGAAATTTTTGTCTGGTGTCCTGCGGACATGCCAGGAGTTCCCAGGAAATTCGCGGAGCACGCACTCAACGTCAACCCCGATGCAAGGCCAGTCAAGCAAACAATCAGGCGACTGTCTGAGCCACGAGCGCAGGCAGTTGGCATGGAGATCAACAGACTCCTCGAGGCCAAATTCATACGCGAAATCAAGGAAAGCACTTGGCTCGCCAATACGGTGCTGGTGCCAAAAAAGGACACGGATATCCTACGGATGTGCGTGGACTTCACTTCTTTAAACAAGCACTGCCCAAAAGATCACTTCCCGCTACCACGGATCGATCAAATCATCGACTCCACCGCTAGATGCGAGCGCCTCTGCTTCCTCGATGCCTACTCAGGCTATAACAAAATTCGAATGAAGGAGGAAGACCAGGAGAAGACCTCGTTTACAACACCCTTTGGTGTGTTCTGCTACAACACAATGCCCTTCGGGCTAAAAAACGCGGGAGCCACCTACCAGCGGTGCATGCAGGCTTGCCTCAAGGAGCAATTGGGTCGCAACATCCAAGTCTATGTCAACGACATAGTAATAAAAACCAAGGAGGAAGCCTCTCTAATCGACGACTTGCGTGAAACATTCGCCAACCTCGATCGTTACCGGATTAAGCTCAATCTGGACAAATGCGCCTTTGGCGTACCATCTGGGCAGCTGCTCGGGTATCTCATCTCTGCGAGAGGGATTGAGGCAAACCCGAAAAAGATAAAGGCCATACTGGCAATGGAGAAGCCAAAGAACCTAAGAGGCGTCCAGTAACTAGCCGGACGAATCGCGGCCCTCAGTCGATTTATCAGTCGAATGGGAGAAAAGGCACTGCCCTTCTACCAGCTCCTCTACAAAGCTGACAAATTTGAGTGGACCAAGGAAGCGCAAGAAGCATTTGAAGATCTCAAGTGCCTGTTATCCACCTCACCGGTACTGGTGACTCCACGAGACAGGGAGCCACTACTGCTGTACATCTCCGCTACCAACCAAGTGGTTAGTACAGTGCCTATCGTCGAACGGGCAGAGGAAAACAAGGTCCATGGCGTACAGCGCCCAGTATACTACCTCAGCGAGGTCCTCACGCCAAGAAAACAGCGGTACCCGCACTACCGGAAGCTTGGCGTACGGCGTCTTCATGACCGCCCGGCGACTGCGCCATTACTTCCAGGAACACTCAATCGTGGTAGTCAGCGACGCCCCATTGGGACATATCCTCAATAACCCCGACGCCACGGGACGAGTCGCGCTTTGGGGAATCGAACTGTCTCCACGAGACATCACATACGAAAAGCGCGACGCAATCAAGTCGCAAGTTCTCCCTGACTTCCTCGTGCATTGGATGGAAAACCAACTCCCAGACAAACCAGATATGTCCTACCTCTGGACAATGCACTTCGATGGATCCAAGCGGAAAGAAGGAGCAGGAGCAGGTGTCATACTGACATCACCTCAAGGGGACAAGCTGAAATACATCTTGCGAATGCAGTTCATAGCCTCAAACAATGAGGCTGAATACGAGGCCCTGTTGCACGGGATAAGGATGGCAAAAGCCTGCGGCGCAAAGAGGCTCATCATATATGGCGACTCCAAGCTGGTCGTCAACCAAACAATGCACGAGTGCGATGCACTAAATGACAACATGATCGCATATCACAACCTCTACGATACACTCGAGGGAGACTTCGACGGTTGCGAGTTACGACATGTAGGTCGGGAAAGCAGCGAGGAGGTCGACACACTCGCCAACATAGGCTCTACTTGCGCCCCCATACCACCTGGGGTATTTCTCGGGCGCATCTGCGAACGCTCCATCAAGCCAAAGGCCACAGAGAAGAACACAAGTGCAGCAACAGACTCGGGGGCTACACCACCCAATGAGACAATGGCACTCGATAACTTGGAGCCAGACACATGACTCGAAGGGCCAATGAGCGTCATGATGATCGAACAATCCTGGACGCAGCCGTACATTACATATCTCCTCAGCAAGCGCCTATCGGACGACCCGACAGACGCACAGCACATCGCGCGACGCTCCAAGGCATTCGCCGTTATCAATGGCGAACTATATAAACGCAGCATCACAGGCGTGTTACAACGATGCGTCTCCCTGGCCGATGGAAGAGCAGTCCTCCTCGACACACATGAAGGGACTTGCGGACACCACGCCGGTAGTCGCGCCCTCATTGCCAAAGCTCTACGAGCTGGATTTTACTGGCCCACGGCCATGCGCGACGCCAAGGACATAGTCCAAAAGTGCAACGCTTGTCAGCGATTCGCGGACAAACCACACGCACCAGGCGCAGAACTACGGCCTATTCCATTGGCCTGGCCCTTCGCACAATGGGGGCTCGACATGGTAGGCAAGCTCCCAAGGTCCTCGCAAGGAGGCTACGTCTACCTTTTGGTTGCAGTCGACAAATTCACCAAGTGGATTGAAGCCATGCCAGTGACCAAGCAATCAGGTCACAGCGCGGTCAAGTTCTTCAAGTCCATCGTCTACCGCTTCGGCGTGCCGCACAGTATCATCACTGACAACGGGACAAACTTCACATCCAAAGAGTTCCAAGAATTTTGCGGAAACCTGGGGATCTGATGGGTTTGTAGCATGGAAAACAAAAAATTTCTACCGCAAGAACGAACAAAACCCAGATCTAATCTAGATAAAAGCCAAGATCTAATCTATTAGACATGAGCAACGAGATAGATGGGAACTAACCCTCGTAGATCCGAAAGCGTTAACGAGATTAGATCTCGTGGTTGATGTAGTCGATCACTTGCCGATCTCAAGATCGTGTGGACGATCCTTCCGGCGTCGCGTTCCAGCAGCGCTTCCGCCTTCGGTCAAGTAGACGATCCTTCCGGCGCCGCAATTCGGCAGCGCTTCCGCAGTCGGTCACACATGCGGAGTCGAAGCAGACCTTCCTCTCCCCGTTCCAGCGAGCAGCGGAGGTAGTAGATCTTCTCCACGGAATCCCAGCAGCACGACGGCGTGGTGGTGGTGGTGGAGTAGAGAAATCTGCAGGGCTTCGCCTATGCCTGTGCAGAATATGGTGGAGGAGAGAGGCGGCAGAGATTGGACGTTATGAGAGCGTGGTTGGAGGGGGCGCCCCCTGCCCCTCTATTTAAAGAGGGGATGGCGCCATGGGGAGGGGAGTCCTTGTAGGACTCCTCTCCTCCCTAGGCCGGCGGATTGGAGGTGGGGGGAGGAGTCCTCCTCCCCCACGAATCCGTATCTTGACCCACCAGGATTCCTTGATCCCTATCTTGATTTTCAAGAAAACTCCAAGATATCTTCTAGAACCTTCCGGAACATTCCGAAACCTTCTAGAATCCTCATACAAACACTTCGGAACATTTCCTATCTCATAAAATGATCTCCTATATATGAATCTTATTCTCCGGACCATTCCGGATCTCCTCGTGATGTCCCGGATCCATTCCGAGACTCCGAACAACATTCGGTCTCCAACGCACATTCCATATCTACTTAAAACAACTTCGAACCTTAAGTGTGTCACCCTACGGTTCGTGAATATGTAGACATGATAGAGACACATCTCCTATCAATAACCATCAGCGGGACCTGGAGATCCATAATGGCTCCCACATACTCAACGATGACTTAGCGATCGATTGAACCACTTACATACGAAACTAATTCCCTTTGTCTCGCGATACTATACTTATCCGAGGTTTGATCGTCGGTATCTCCATACCTAGTTCTACCTCGTTACTGATAAGTACTCTTTACTCGTTCCGTGATATGTCATCCCTTGTGACCTAGTCACATGCTTGCAAGCTAACTAGATGACATTCCACCGAGAGGGCCCAGAGCATATCTATCCGTCATATGGATGGACAAATCCCAATCTTGGTTCATGAGCTTCAACACATACTTTCAGAATACCCAATGACACTTTTATAACCACCCAGTTACGAAGCGGCGTTTGATGTCATCAAAGTATTCATCCAGTGATGGTGATTAACATAACCTCATGGTCGAAGGAATAGGTTACTATGTGTTTGAAAGCTTACAGCAATACGAACTTAATGACTTGATCTTATGCTACGCTTACTATGGGTGTGTGTGTCCATCACATCATTCTCCTAATGATATGACCTTGTTATTAATCACATCCTAATGTCCATGATCAGGAAACCAAAATCATCAATTAATCAACAAGCTAGTTCAACAAGAGGCTTACTAGGGACTCTCTTATGTTTACAAAACACACATGTATTAGTGTTTCCTAATAATACAATTATAGCATGGGATGTAAACATTCATCATAAACACAAAGATATAATAATAACCACTTTTATTATTGCCTCTTGGGCATATCTCCAACAGGATCAACATCAGTTATGCCTCAGTCGTGCATCCACAGACCAACGGTCAGGTGGAAAAAGAAAACGGGCTCCTCTGCAGTGGCATCAAGAAGCGACTCCTTCGACCACTCGAACAAGCCGCGGGCTGCTGGCCAGATGAGCTCCAATCCGTACTCTGGAGCCTACGTATAACTCCAAACAGCACCACAGGCTACACGCCATTCTTTATGGTGCACGGAGCAGAAGCGGTACTACCCGCCGAAGTAAGGTACAAGGCGCCACGCATAGTCGCTTACAGCGAACAAGAGTCATCTCTTGCACTCGAAGACTCCGTAGACCTCCTCGACAAGGCAAGAGAAATCGACGCAGAATGATCCACAATCTACCAGCAGAACCTGCGCAACTACCACAGTAGAAGGCTTCGCCCCAGATCCTTCGTCGAAGGTGACATGGTCCTGCGACTGAAGTAGCAGGGGCATCTCAAGCTCGAGTCCCCCTGAGAAGGACCATACTTGATTACAGAAGTAATCCCAGGTGGCGCCTATCGCCTTCAAGACTTAGAGACAAGAGTCGCATACTCTAACCCTTGGAACGTCGCACAACTGCGATGCTTCTATCCCTAGCTGTTTTTACTTTTACATCGCAAATAAGGCTACCCAGCCAAGGCTACTTAGCCCCACATTGTACCTCGTACTATTTTCCAAATAAATAAAAGCTAAGTGCCCCAAAACTCTGTGTTTTCTTTCACTTCTGTCAATTTTATACTCGGGGGCTGCGCCACCCTACATACATCTGTTCTTCGAACCAATAAACGCGATATCCTGAGTAGCTGGCACATCAATCAAAACCCTTAAATGAAAACCCAACCCAGCTGCAACGCACCTGGCAGGTTGACAAAGGGATGGCCAGGCTAACGAAAAGGACTCGCATAGTGCAACGCACCTCATGCTAACAAAGCTGTTTATACACGTTCGACAATAAATTATCTATAACATATATACGAACCTTATAGCACAGATACAGTTATATGCAGGACACAAATCTGGTTACTGCTGCAACAGAAGAACATTGGTTTGCTCCTCGAAGAAGTCGACAATCTCCTCCGCTGGGCGGTCCACCGCTTGATAGTGTGGCACCATATTCCAAGCAGATCCGGCTGGCGGCGCTGGCAGATCGGAAGCTACGGCGGCGATATCCACGTCAGGCCTGTGCAATCGCACAATCGACAGGGCAACCTTGGCACCAGCCACCAACTGCTGCCTCACACACTCACGAACCGTGGACATATCTTGAAATTTGGCCAGGAGAGCCAACAGGCTTGATGGAGTGTCATCCAACGGAACATTGCCTGATAGATATTCTTCAAACATGACTGCGACTTCTTCAGGAAGAGCAGCACTCGCGAAGCGCGATCCTGCAGGGTCGCCAATGCAGTCGCACGATCATGATCCACCCAGAAGTATCCACTCTCTTGAAGTTGCTCCTAGGTGAGACCATGAAGGCGGATGGCAATCCTATCCCTCTCCTCCTGCGGATGGCGTGCGCTAACAACTACACGAAGCAACACCAACATCATGAGTACAACATACCACTGCGACTAACTGCAAAGGAAAAGATGAGGACGAGCAAACTAACACTTAAACTGGTCGACCAGCTGCGTCACCTCGCCAAGCAGATATTGCTCACTTGTGGCGGCTTTTTCCGCCTTTGACTTCCACACATCTGTGTTACCGCGGATCAGGGGCAACTCACGCTCCAGCTGCTTTACGCGGTCATGAAGTCGCGACAGCAAGGACAGCTCCTCTACCCTAGAGCGTGGCGGTGCCACTGTCTCATCAAGAGATGGTGAGTCATGGTTTCCCCCTACGGGAACACTCGATGTGCCCTACCACAAGTTAAGATAGAAGCAAATAAGGCGACCAAATTAACACAAAGGCAAGGAGAAAAAGATGCATTCAAGATAAGCATAAATATTCATAAACGCACTCGCCAGCAGGCATGTCTTCAGACTAAAAGAACAATACATCATCTATTACAAAAGTTAAACTATAGAGCAGCTGGCTTCTTCGACTTCGACGACTTCGGAGGCTTCATCAAGTCCATGACAGTATCAGATGCCACTGACTTGCCGCCCACCCATGAGGCCGAAGCTTTCGCCGCCTTCTTCGCGCGTTGAAGCTCCTCCGAATACTTGGCAATAGTATTTATCAAGGAGTGGCCATACTTGGCACAAGCAGTCGCAAACGGAGCGAAGACTACCTGCTGACCATCCGCGCCAATAGGCATTGTCTTCGACACCGCAGAGGGATCTATCTCCACTCCGTGGGCTTGCACCATGGCGAGTGACATCGTTGCACCAGCCGCCCGGAGGGAGTTCTTGTAAGAAGAAGGCACGCCCCCGGCGAGTGACTCCACCAGCTCGCCCATAGTATCGACCTGCTCCGCCTTTGGCATCAACTCCTCCCGGAGGCGACTAAGGGCGACCTTGGCCTTGGACAATGTATCCTGGACGGCGGCGCTTCGGTCTTCGACCGTGGATACCGCGCCGGCTAGAACGTCATCACGACGAAGGGCCTGTGCGTCAAAACTCAAGTCGCCAGCATCTACACCAAAAAACATGGATCAAATCTCTAGTGCCATCGGCAAAAATCTAGAAGCAGAAAAGAGCAACAATAAAATATCCACCAGTAAAGGTACCTGATAGGGCCTTGGCGACTGAGAACAGTTGCTCCTCAAACAGCTTTTCCCTGGCCGCAAAGGAGGCGCGCAGATCCTCTTCGCGCTTCTGGGCATCATCACGAGCTGTGATTGCCTCATCGCGCCCCTTCATAGCTGCAACCAATGTCTTATCCAATGTTGCGACATTGCGCAGTAAAGCGTTATGCTCAGCTACGTGGCAGTCAATAATTGTCTATCAGTCGATTATACCAAAACAGAGAGAACATGAAAAGTACAAGCGTGGAAGCACTCACTTTCGACCACGCGGTGACGTGTCTCTAGCATCGCATGCTGACGACCCATTGCCATCACTTGCTCCGCCACTTGTGCAGCCTCCTTTACAAGGAGCTGTTGCACCAAATTAGGAATCAGAGAAGGCAACAGAAGGCGTTGACTGCAAAATTACAAAAGAAGGAAAAAATATACTCACATGGTCCTCTAGCGACTCCGAAGAAGTCTGCTGAGCCGTCATCCGTGCAACTATTCGATGCTCCCCTCCATGAGGAGAGCTCGAAGAATTGTGCCCGGAGTGGGCCGCCGCTGGAGGAGAAGGAGCGCGCTCGACCTCTACCTTGGCCCTTGAGGTCGCGACTCCCGATTCCTTCAAAAACTCGACGTCGCCAGAAGATGCCGACGCCTCCTGACTGCAAGACAAAATTCGCATTGAGAAAAAACAAACTCCAGGGCAAAGCCAGCAAGAAGAAAACAGAAAAGAATGAATGAACTCGCAAACTTACCAGTCAAACTTATCAAGATCAAACGTGGCCTCCGCCGACTCCGACGAAGACTCCTTGGGCAGTCGCATCTTCTTGCGAGTGGACGATGCCACAACCCTCATAGGAACAGTTGGAATTGGCGACTCCGCGCCAACAGCCGTGCCTTCTGGAGTCGAAGGAGTCGACGCGTCGGAATCCTCGCTGCGCGAACGCTTGTGAGTATCCGGGCTCCCAAACTCGGGGGCTTCCTCTTCCACATCAGAAGGGACAGTCAACTCAGACTCATCCTCTTCCAAAGCTTCACGAGGAATAATACCCTCAGGGAGAGGAGGCATGCAAGGCGACACCGTCCAATCCTGCATACAAACAACAAAGATGAGCAAAAGGAGCAAGTAAGCAACAGAAAAAGCAATCGCGAAAATAAGCTACTGCGTAGCACAACTGTACCTCAGGAGGAGGATTCGAAGCATCGAAAGGAGGAACGACTGGCTCATTTGGAAGCACATCCTTGAAGGTGTACTTCATAACCAGTTGCACCCTCTTATCTACCTCACTCGCGGACATGCCATCGGTAGACACACGAGTGGCATCATCAGCACCACCCCTTTGAAACATGGGATGGACTCTAGCTTGGAGAGGCTGGACGCGACGATGCAGCCAAGTCCTGACAAGGGTGCAGCCTCCCTCCTCTGCGCCTATGCCACTCTCGAGGTCGCAGACGCGTTGATATAGCACGTCTGTCTCCGCGAGTTCGGAGGGCATGATCACGTTCTTCCAAGAACGCATCTTCTTGCAGGGAGTCGTGGGGTCGAAAGGCGCGAGTCCAAAATGCTCGTCCTTAGCCTTTTGGTCACGAACATAAAACCATCTGTCCCTCCATCCCTGGACGGAC
This sequence comes from Avena eriantha, assembly GCA_910589775.1. NCBI lineage: Eukaryota > Viridiplantae > Streptophyta > Magnoliopsida > Poales > Poaceae > Avena > Avena eriantha. Next base: position 156,976,432 of record OU342746.1, on the reverse strand, counting down.
TTGGCGAGCTTGACGTCGAAGTAGGTGGCGGATGGGTCGACATGGATTCCACAACCACCTACGTCATAAACTAAAGAGCCAGGTGTGGACTGCCGCTTTAGCTTGAATAAACGTTTGAAAAGGCCAAAGTGCAGCTCGATTCCAAGACAGGACTTGCAAAGGGTCATAAAACAAGAGATGTGAAGAATCGAGTTTGGGGACAGCTGATGGAGCTGGAGCACATAGAAATAGAGGAGACCCCTAAGAAAGGGGTGGAGAGGAAAAGAAAGGCCACGAATGATGAAAGCAAGAAACATCACTCGAAAACCAGTGGGAGGCACAGGAATGGTCTCACCGCTGGGGACGCGCGCGTCGGCGACTGCTGTAGAAATAACTCTGTCTTGGCGAAGAAGACGGAGATCAGACGCCTTGATGATAGAGGGGCGCCACGCGCCATTGGTCACGCGGGTGCCCGCGACCTTCTTTTTTCTGCCGGCGGTGGCACTGGTGCCCGCAGTAGCGGGGCCATCCTTCTTCTTTGTCGCAGCAGCGGTGGTGGTGGATTCAGTGGAAGCGCCTCCTTTCTTCTTTCCCATTGCGCGGCGGCGATGAGAACGCAGGAAATAACTTGGAAACGAGCGGAGATGGTCCAGAGCTAAGGAGGAGATGAGCGTAGGAGAAAAGCAGAGGAGAAGCAGCAATGGCGATGGCAGTGAGGAAGAAAAGGGCGTAGATGGAAGATTACCGCCGTAGCATCGCTACTTCACCCTTAGGAGATGCAATCCAACGGCTCACAAAAACCCTACTAGACACGTGCCATGCATCGCGCTCGACACGTGGAGTAGAGGAAGCGCGAACCGTCCCTCCACTGCTCCCATTACGCGCGGAAATCGAGGAGGCACAGTTAATAAGAAGATTACGCACACCCAGTCAAGTCAAAGTCAGAAAGTGGGACCCACCGCTCGTCAAATCCCGTCAAAACCGCTCACGCGGGCAACTGAGGTCATGAAAGCGTCAGCACAGACGTCATCAACAGCTACGCAGCGGAAAACTTCGACTAATCTAGTCCTTGTTGGAGTCTTCGACTCCACCAAGCACTTGGGGGCTACTCCCATAGGGAGCGCTGGCCGCGCACCCTATGATTTTCTTTTCTTATTGCAGGGATACAGGCAATCACAATCAAACCTAGCCACTCGAAACACGATTCAACTATGGACATGGGTTACTCCCATAGGGAGCGCTGGAAACAATTTCGACTGAAACAAGCAAGCAAAAGACGACAGAAGTCGCAACCCAAGTTTTCGACTCAAACAAACAAAAATGACAGCAGTCGCAAAATTTCTTTAGTCCCTGCCTGAGTCTTCGACTCAACCAGGCACTCGGGGGCTACTCCCATAGAGAGCGTTGGTCGCGCACCCTATGATTATTTGCACGAAAGCTGTGCGTTGATTACATCAGCACTCGCAGATCATGGCGACACCGCCTCATAATTTTCCCTACAAAGAGACTACGTCTCCTAGGTTGCCCGAATCATCTCCGTGATGATAAAATTCGGATGCCGCGCTTACAGCGTGAAGGTAAGACCTGAATAAAGGCCTGGCAACGCATTTAACTGCGCACTACCAGAAATATATCCGTGCCTGCAGGCACGATGAACATGCCTTGACGGACGCGTCAAGTGCTCACATCCATATAACTGGAATTCGACTCCTATAAGACCTCCGTGGCCTGAGTCGAATTACGCCAGCACTTTTCCGGACTCGAGTCCGGGGACTCGAGTTCGAGTAGATTGCGTTGTTTCACCCTAAGGTGGTTAACTGATACCGATACTTCGGCTACATCAGGCACGTATATCAACAATCCCTATGACATAAATGAAAGCAGTCGAAAAATGTACTCATTCAGGCACTCGAAGACTTCAAAAAGTACCCAGTCGAATCTGCGATTCCACTAGATACTCGGGGGCTACTGACATGGGTATACCCTATAGGTACTCGAGCTTGGTATATACGGTCTAAATACGTACAGGCCCACGGTGTCGCCAAGGCCCAAACGAAAGGACTCGAGTAACCTGCGGACTCTCGATTGCTTGAGAGACAAGAAGAAGCTAAAGATAGAAAGTTTGAAGGGAAAACCCTAACTTGTAACCGACTCGACCTGCTACCCGAGACCTAGCCTATCTATATAAAGGCTAGGAGGGGGCGGCGAGGAGGACACATGCAACCCTAGTTTCCACAACTTTCGCCAGATTGCATCTGCGCACCATTGTAACTTTCGACTCCTTTGATAATTCCACGAGCAGACCAGCAGGAGTAGGGACCTCTACAAGGCCTGAACCTGGGTAAATCCTTTGTCCCCTGTGTGCTTGTTTGCTAGCCGATACATGTCTCCAGCACTCCCTCCTTCTCCAAAACCCAAGTCCATAACAATGGGCATTGATGAGTAAACCCTCGTCAGCAATACTCATGGAATGTTTAATAAAACTACCAACGGATGGTTGTTCGTCCGCTTTCTCGTTGGTAAGCGAGAAGGAGGATGGATCTGTTAATTATACTATTATAACTGTTGTTATTAATTAACGGACATCCGTCTATCTTTGTTTAGGCGGATGGTTAGCGAGTATCTCTAGACTTGTTAGTTATTATCTTTTGCTGCAATTGCGTCACCCCAGGTTGTGTCCCCTTTAGAGGCATAAAGACTTACTGAGTACCCCTAGGGTCTCACATGATAAATTGTTTGATTCAGATGAACAGGTGTACTCGCAAGATGGATACTGGGTGGAGGAGACGGATGATGTTGGCAACGATCACTCGGTGTAGAGATTCCGGGAACGGGGATCCATGAGATCTGTGGGCGGGATGTGTTTATTTATGTGGCATCTGATGTCGATTTGCTTCTTATCCGTACTCGGATCTTGTTTTTCCGCTTCCGCCTGATACTCTGATGTTTGATGTATGAGGAGCTATCCTAAACTATTATATCTATCTAGGATATTTGAATCTTGCTGTATGCCGTTGCAATATTTTTATTTCTTTTAGATGGAATGGCTTTGTGAACAGTTGTATGGTGGCTCGCATACATACTCACTTGTGTATGTAGTTGATCCCTTCACCTGCCGATTACGCCGCTCGTTCTTGTCCCGATGTTCTGAAAGTGGTTAGGACGGCCGAAAGGTCTACCTGTGAGTGGCCCCTGGGCCCCACCGTACTATTTTAACCACTTTCGCTCATCCAAGCATGCAAGTAAGAGCGTAATTCACCGAGGTAGTTACAATTGGTATCAGAGCCATCCCGCCCTTCAGGGTCTCAACCAAATGGTCGTTGTCAATCTAGCAAATATTTTTGGTAGTTATGTATACTAGGGGAAAACAAAACGTGAGAGTAGGTCTACTGCCATTTTTCTTCTTACCCACCCACCCACCCGTTTTCTGGTAAGGAAGTGTAACGTTTTCAATCCGCTCCTAAAATTCAAACTAGGATTCACGTGTTCTGGGTTCCGTAGTACCATAGGTTGTGTGTGTGTGTGTGTGAATTCCTTGTCTATCTGTTGCATCCAAATGTTATCACTATCTCCCTTTTGGTTATCAACTGTTAGTACATTCCATACCGACAGGCCTTTGGAAACCGACGCGATCTATCTGATTCGTTGTATACCGATGCGATCTGTCTTACTCTTTGTCATCCGACGTTATCTTGTTTGGGGTGTTGGTTTCCGTAGTTACTAATCTTTAGGTTCATCTTAAGAAGAAGGTGTTGGGATATCTGTTTTACTGATTCATGTGCGAAGTAATGATTTGAGTGCGGGATGGAGTCGCGACCATACCACTACTTTTATCATTCGCTCTTGTATGTTGAATTGGTAGAGTTACTAATCTTGATTCGTTAAGTGGTTTTGCGCATATAGTGGTATTTTAATGTCGAAATTTGCGGAAATTTTTTCTTTGTTAGCTTGTGTACCACACTCCTTGTTCAGTCGTGTGCGATATGCTTAATATATTCTAGGTGCTTTGAACTTTGTTGATATTTTAATATCATCTCAGTGAATTGTATCCTTTAATCTTGGTTAATTCCATTTGGTACTATATTGGATTATTATCATTCTCCATTATAGTACTGACTTGTGTTTTATATCATTCACAGGATGGCACCACCACGCCGTTCTGAGGAGGACATACCACCTGAACGGGGGGCTGCGTTGGCAAGTATTGCTAATGCCTTGGGAACAATGCAGCAGAACCATCAGCGCTTCAAAGAAAGTTTCAGGAGGAATGAGTTTGTTTCGCTACCTCCACCTCCCAAGCGAGGAGACATCAAGAGTTTTCTGAAGTTCAACCCACGCCAATTTGAGGTGTCTGATCAACACTTGATGCGGATGATTGGCTGCGTGAAATGTCAAGGTTGCTGATGACTGCAGATGTTCCTGAGCAAGAATGGGTAAAATGTGCCACGCACCTTCTGAAGGGAGATGCAGCTCTGTGGTGGGAAAATTACCTCAAGGCAGACCACTCTGGTTTTCAGCCTACTTGGGAGCAATTCACTGCGGCTTTCAAAGAGCAATATCTGTCAGAAATTGTCATGGAAAGGATGAAGGAAGTGTTTCTCAACCTCAAGCAGGGTAATGACAATGTCAATACCTATATCAGAAACTTCATGAACCTTTCTCGGTATGGTGGCGATGAGATCTCTGATGACAAGAAGAAGCAAAAGAGGTTTAGGCAAGGGCTCAATGCATCCATCAAATATGCAATCACTCATGCAAGGACGGGGTCTTTTCTAGAACTCCAACATACAGCTCTGCAGGAAGAAGCAAGTAGGCAAGTGTTTGAGGAGTCAAAGAAACACAGCCACGATGCAGCAAGCTCTTCAGCTATGGCAGCTCCTTCTAAGCGCCGTGTCTGGGTTCCTAACACCCCACAGTCGCTCCCGGCTCCACCAAGACCGTCAAGCTACGCGGCAAGGCCACCAAACTCCTTCACTGTGGCTCCTAGGGGCTACAACCACAACTACCCTGGAGCGCCTGGCGGAGTCCCTGGCTATGCTGCTCCACGTCCACCTGGTGCCTGTTTTACTTGTGGAAACACGGAACATCAGCACCGGAATTGTCCAATGAACAACAAAGCTCTTCCTCCACCACCTCCAAGACCTGCGGCAAGTTCTTCTATGGTTCGTGCACCTCCACCTCGGGCTCTCAACATCAACACCAAGCCCGGGTCTACGGTTGCTCGTGCCAACTGTGTCAATGTCGCTCAAGCTGAGCATGCACCTGGAGTTGTGATGGGTACGCTTCCCGTTAACTCAATTCCTGCTCGAGTTTTGTTTGATTCTGGCGCATCGCATTCTTTTGTTTCTCACAAGTTTGCAAATGAGCATGAGCTAGCTATAGACCAGCTGGATAAAAAGTTAATGGTTCTTTCTCCCCGGGGCAAGAATGTTATCTACCAAGATCAGCCATGGCAATCAAATTGAGATTGGTGGTTCTTCTTTTCTGGCCTCATTGATCCTTCTGGGCAACTCTGACATTGATGTTATCTTGGGCATGGATTGGTTAGCAGCAAATGCAGCTGTGATTGATTGTGCTGAACGCTCGGTTTCTCTGAAAATTCCTGAAGGCCATATAGTCTATTCTCCAAGTCTGACTCCTGCAATTCAGCTTTTCTCTTTGGCGGCTCTGAATGATGATGCTATGGAAGCTATTCAGAGTGTTCCGGTGGTCTGTGAGTTTCCAGAGGTTTTTCCTGAAGAGTTACCGGGTATGCCTCCTGACCGAGAGGTCGAGTTTGTGATTGAGCTTGAACCTAGTACCGCTCCTATCTCCAAGCGGCCTTATAAAATGGGTCCTGCTGAGTTGGCTGAACTCAAATGTCAGCTTGATGAACAAGAGAAGTTGGGTTTCATTCAGCACAGTACTTCTTCTTAGGGTAGCCCAACCATCTTCGTGAAGAAGCGAGACAAGACTGATAGACTTTGTGTGGACTATCGGGCTCTCAATGCTAAAACCATCAAGAATAAATATCCCCTTCCGTGGATTAATGATCTCTTCGATCAGTTAGCTGGAGCTGTGGTATTCTCTAAGCTTGATTTGAGAAGTGGATATCATCAAATCAAGATTCGCAAGGAAGATATTCCCAAAACAGCTTTCACCACCCGCTATGGCCTGTATGAGTACACGGTCATGTCTTTCGGTCTCACCAATGCACCTGCCACCTTCTCGAGGCTTATGAACTCGGTTTTCATGGAGTATCTTGATAAGTTCGTTGTGGTCTATCTGGATGACATTCTAGTCTATTCTAAGTCAAAGGAAGAACATGAAGAAAACCTTCGGTGTGTCCTAAACAAGCTTTGTGAGAACCGCCTGTATGCAAAGTTCTCCAAGTGTGAGTTCTGGCAGCCTCAAGTCACCTATCTTGGTCACGTCATCTCTGCCAAGGGCATTGCCGTCAACCCAGAAACTATTAAGACAATTGTTGATTGGCTTCCACCCATAAATGTCAAAGAAGTCCGGAGTTTCCTTGGTTTGGCTAGTTACTGTCGTTGCTTTGTTCAAAACTTCTCGAAGATTGCGAAGCCTCTTATCGATCTCCTCAAGAAAGGCAAGAAATATCTTTGGACTCCTGCATGTCAAGCAAGCTTTGAAACACTCAAAGAGAAGCTCACTTCCCCACCAGTCTTGATTCCTCCAGATACATCAAAGCCTTTCCAGATATTCTGTGATGCCTCCTTGCAAGGATTGGGTGCGGTCCTTATGCAAGAAAAACAAGTTGTTGCTTATGCCTCTCGACAGTTGAAGACGCATGAGATCAACTATCCTACACATGACCTCGAACTCGCAGCAGTTGTCTTTTCTTTGAAAGTATGGAGGCATTACTTGCTTGGCAACCGTTGTGAGATCTTTTCTGATCACAAGAGCCTAAAGTATATTTTCACACAGCCTGATCTCAACCTTCGTCAGAGGAGGTGGATTGAAGCAATTAATGATTTCGATTTGACCATCAACTACACTCCGGGCAAAGCTAATGTCATGGCCGATGCTCTCAGCCGAAAAGCTTATGTCAACAACCTCATGGTGGAAGAACAACAGCCTCTCTTGTGCGAGGAATTCCGCAAGCTCAACCTTGAAATTGTGGATCAAGGGTATCTTCTGAACCTTCTAGCAACCCCACTCTTGGAAGAAAAAGTTCGCTCCATTCAACTTGGTGATCCTTACACTAAAAAGATCATCTCCAATATTCAGCTTCCGAAGTATGAGTCTTTCCACGTCGATGAACAAGGCACTCTTTTCTTTGAACACCGGATGTTTGTTCCGAACTACCCGGGTTTAAGAGAGCAAGTTCTCAAGGAGGCGCATGATTCTGTTCTTTCTATCCACCCTGGCAGCACTAAGATGTACATGGACTTGAAAACACAATATTGGTGGCCTGGGTTGAAACGATATTGTGCCAAGTATGTCTCGGAGTGTGATGTCTGCCGCAGAGTTAAAGCTGTCCATCAGAAACCTTCCGGTCTTCTACAGCCATTGAAGCCTCCGGAATGGAAATGGGAGAAAGTAGAGATGGACTTCATAACTGGTTTTCCAAGGTCGTAGAAGGGCAACAATGCAATCTTTGTTGTCATCGACAGGCTTTCTAAAGTGGCTCACTTCTTTCCCGTCAAGGAAACAATTTCTGCAATTCAGTTGGCTGAGCTCTATATCAACATAATTGCCTCTCTATATGGGGTTCCTCTTGAGATCAGCTCAGACCGTGGAAGCATCTTCACTTCCAAGTTCTGGGGAAGTTTCCAAAATGATTTGGGAACAAAATTGAACTTCAGCACAGCTTACTACCCTCAGTCGCAAGGACAAGTGGAAAGGATCAATCAGATTCTGGAGGATATGCTCCGTGCTTGCGTTATCTCTTTCGGCATGAAGTGGGAAGAATGCCTTCCTTATGCTGAATTCTCTTACAACAACAGCTTCCAGAAAAGTCTAAAGATGGCACCATTTGAGGTTCTATATGGACGCAAATGCAGAACTCTGATTGGTTGGTCAGGCGCAGGAGAAAGAATATTGTTTGGCCCCGATATTTGTAACTCAAGCGGAGGAGAAGGTTCACATCATTCTTGAAAATCTGAAGGTTGCTCAAAGTCACCAGAAGAACAACTATGACAGAAAGCACACGGACATGGAGTATGTCCCTGGTGATCTCGTTTACCTTCGTGTCACTCCCATGAGAGGCACGCACCGCTTTGGTATCAAAGGAAAGCTGGCTCCTAGATACATCGGTCCTTTCAAAGTTCGTGGAAGAAGAGGAGAAGTTGCTTATGCTCTTGAGCTCCCTGAAAAACTCAAGGTCCATGATGTTTTCCATATCTCTCAACTCAAGAAGTGCTTCAAGGATCCCGGCAGGACCGTGGACCATGAACTCATCAATCTCCAAGAAGATCTGTCTTATCAAGAACACCCCATAAAAATCCTAGAAGTCGCAGAAAGAAGGACTCGCAACAAGTCCATCAAGTTCTGCAAGGTGCAGTGGTCGCACCATTCCGTTGATGAAGCCACTTGGGAACGCGAGGATGAGCTCACTGCCAAGTATCCTACCCTCTTCGTGTCTTCTTCTTCCTAGAATCTCGGGGCGAGTTTCCTGTTTAGTGGGGGAGAGTTGTAGCATCCCATCTGTCTAACATATGTAATGCTACATGGTCTGTGATATAATGACTACTTCCTACATATAATTGTTGCATCATAATTATATCGTGCTCATGTCATCATGCCACCTTGCATTTGAGCATCATATAAAAATCCTTTCCATTTGGTTCTTCTCTCACATGCATTAGTAATTGAATTTGGCTTTTGATATATTGTATTTGAATCTTGATAAATGCTTGATGCCCAAGTTGAGTTGGGGCATATCTTTTAGTCCACTCCACCACCTTTCTTTGTCACCACCTTATAATTCCACCATCCTAATTACCTATGAGCTTTTACTTTCTTTTGGCATTTAATCTAGCTCATGTGGGTTGGGATGAATCCAATTATATTTTCCTTTAGCTTGGCCTTACTCCACATTTTGGAATGAATGTATATTAATGCCATGATCATTATTTTGTTTTCACAAGATAAAACCTAGCATTTAATGTCTTTGCATGGGCCATGCAACAACCCCCACCATCTTGTCTTCCTTGGTTTTTCTTGAATCTTGGAGTGGATCACCTCTTTGAGCTCTCTCTTTCCCTCTCAAACCCTCTCACCTTGATCTTGTTTTCTTGCCATGTGAACCAAGATCCTCACCTCACTCCATATCCATCTTCTTTCCCCTTTATTCAAATCTTGCAAATTTCCAAAAAGGTTTACTTTATGGGCTTGCTTGAATCTGCAAACAAAACAAAAGAAAAACAAATCAATAAATAAAAAAGGAAAACAAGACAAAGAGAGAGCCCCAGCAGCAACCCATCCCTACCTGGTCGCGGCCCAGCAGCAGCTTTGGCCCGCCTCTTCCTTCCTACCGGGCCGACCTTTTCCTTCCCCGGGCCCAATACCTCTTCGCCGTTCAGGCCGACGCCACCCCCTGTTCCTCTTCTTCCTTCGTCTGACGCCGTCTCGCCCCGCTCTCTCTCGGCAGAAGACGGAAAGCGGCAGCCAGGCAGGTCCCCGTCCACCTCCGTCTCCCTCGTCACACCGCACCCCACCAGCCTCCCTCCTTATCCCCAAGCGATGCCTCCTCAAACCCTAGTTCTATTCCCCGTCCTACTTCTTCTTCCACGCCACCGACTCTGTACCACGAGGACGCCATGACCAGCCTCAGGAGGAGTTGAGCCGCGGGATCGGGCCCTCGTCTTCCTCTGTGTCGAAGCGCCTCGCCAGGAAGGAGCCCACGCCACCAAGAGCTACTCCTGGCTAGCCCCTCGTCCGGCCCAGCTGAACCCGCTCATGTCACCGTCGCCAGCGTCGCCCTGGCCGCCCCCTTCCTCGTTTTCTTTGGGAATCTAGCGACGTGAGCATCCCGTCATTTTTCCGCTCTCTCTGCGCCTTGTGCACCCAGTATCACGCTCGCCGCCGCCGGGAGCCAGCGCCGCGCGCGCTGCTGCAGCCATGGCAAGCGACAGCCGACCGTATTTCTTGCCCTATGTTCCCCGCAGAACGCCGAACCCTACGACCCTCCTTAGACTAATCTCGCTTGACGAAAGCCGTAGAGTGTTCATCCCTCTCTAATTTTTGTTTTCGAGTAACCACGAACCGTGCAGTAGCTTCGTCGGAATCGTCGTCGCAATCCATCGGAATCCCAGGCGCTGTCGTTCTGTCCATCGTCGACCGTTCTTCAGAGGGCGCGACCGTCTTACAAAACCCCCCCCTGACTTTTGTCGATCACACGCCGCTCCCTGCCGCGCCCACCTGTCAGCCACCACGCTCCGGCTTTTTCCAGTTTAACCCTGGGGTTTTGTTTGCTTCACCCCGCGCCCCTGGATCGCCCACGTGTCAGCCGCACGATGGCCCGCGCGCGCGTGTGACCCGTCAACACCTGGGCCCGCTAGTCATTGAGTGGGGGTAAAGTCCACCAAGTGAGAAAAGTCCCTCGTAGCGCCGCTGCGCCAGCTGGCGTTGACTCCGCGCTGGCCCCACTCGTGAGTGGCTGTGGCTAGGTATGACCTGGGTGTAAAAAGTTTCGGTGTATATCTGTTTTAATAAAACAAATCCAGAAATGTTTAAATATGATTTTAAATCTGTTTTAAATAACTTTTAAATTATAAATCCAAATAATACAAATGATATATGTTTTTGAATCAGAAAAATGTAAGGAATTCAAATATGCTATTCAAAATAGTAATTGCACACTTTAAATTTTCGAGATGATTAAAATTACAATAAAATGCCATTTTCTTAATAAATTAATAACTTTAATTCTATAACTCCAAATTCGACAAATAATATGTCTAAATCGATCAGCGCGACGAGCCTGTTCCAACTATGCATTCCTTGTTCTCAATTGAAGCATGCATCATGTCAGTATTAAAAATCAGAACTATTTATGGCAATAAAACTTGACTAAATAAGTAATAAAATGAATTATTCTTGTACCCACACCTCACCCTTGCCATGCTACTTTAATGCCATGTAAATTGTGCATCATTCATCATGGCATGCTTGGTTTCTTGTCGCATTTTAATTCATATGCTTGTGCACTTTATTTATGCTGGCCCTTGTTTGTTTGGTTCTTCTTCGAATAGACGCCCAGCAACAGAATTATCAGGAATCACATGAGTTCTACCCAGATCCATCTCTCGCTTCAACTGAGCTGCCAGGCAAGCACTACCACATGCTTGCATACATATAATACCTATTGCCTCTACCTTATTCTTGCATCATTGAGTCGCGATTGCATTAAACTGAATCCCAAGTACTGCATAGCCTTTACTTTTAAAACCCCACCGAAGCTTGTTCCTCCATCCCATGAGCCATTACTATAGGAGTATTTTGAGCCATGCGAGTCGTAGAAAAGCATGTGTAGGGTATGTGAGTGTCTGATGGATAACGAGGTACCTAAACAACTTGACCTGAGTAGTAATGGGATAACTAATGAAAGAGGCACCGGTGAGCAATATCTGCTATTTGGTTTTTCATGCTCAATTGTGTCCCGTAGGACCCCGAGTACTTGATTCCTGTTCCTTGACTATTCGCACTATCCACATCCGGGAGGCCTTATGAACCCCCCTGAGCCAGAGCTTGATTCATTCTTATTTCTTAGGGACACAAAGTAGTTTGGGGCTTTATTACCATCCTGTACTTATGCCATGTTACTCCTTTATTTAAGATTGTGCGTGGAGCACCTGTACTGTTTTGGATCGTGGAATGTTTTCGCGGTATCGACAAGCCGAGTCACACTTTCGGGTTCCCAGTCGTTTACAGCCATTGACACAAACCTTGGGTCCATCTCGGAGGCGGCCAACTTCGTTGCGGGTAGCTTAATGGGGTGGCCCCCTGAAATATTTCTGAATCCGGTGATCGCTTTGTCGTGAATGCCTCGTTGGGTTTTGAGTTGGTTTTTCTGAGGTTGATCGAGTGTGTGTTGCTATTTGTGCACCCCGGTAGGGTAAATCTTTCTGAAAGCCGTGTCCACGGTTATGGACGACTTGGAGCACAGTTTCTCGATCATAGACAAGTATAACTAAAGTACCGCTTTTAATCTGACTAAATACCTGACTAGTAAATAGTGCAATACTCATGGAATGGTTAATAAAACTGCCAACGGATGGGTTGTTCGTCCGCTTTCTCGTTGGTAAGCGAGAAGGAGGATGGATCTGTTAATTATACTGTTATAACTGTTGTTACTAATTAACGGACATCAGTCTATCTTTGGTTAGGCGGATGGTTAGCGAGTATCTCTAGACTTGTTAGTTATTATCTTTTGCTGCAATTGCGTCACCCTAGGTTGTGTCCCCTTTCGAGGCATAAAGACTTGCTGAGTACCCCTAGGGTCTCACACGATAAATTGTTTGATTCCTATGAACAGGTGTACTCGCAAGATGGATACTGGGTGGAGGAGACGGATGATGGTTGCAACGATCACTCGGTGTAGAGATTCCGGGAATGGGGATCCGTGAGATCTGTGGGCGGGATGTGTTTATTTATGTGGCATCTTATGCCGATTTGCTTCTTATCCGTACTCGGATCTTGTTTTTCCGCTTCCGCCTGATACTTTGATGTTTGATGTATGTGGAGCTATCCTAAACTATTATATCTATCTAGGATATTTGAATCTTGCCGTATGGCGTTGCAATATTTCTATTTCTTTTAGATGGAATGGCTCTATGAACAGTTGTATGGTGGCTTGCATACATACTCACTTGTGTATATAGTTGATCCCTTCGCCTGCCGATTACACCGCTCGTTCTTGTCCCGATGTTCTGAAAGTGGTTAGGACGGCCGAAAGGTCTACCTGTGAGTGGCCCCTAGGCCCCACCGTACTATTTTAACCACTTCCGCTCATCCAGGCATGCAACTAAGAGCGTAATTCACCGAGGTAGTTACACCGCCTAAGCCGCCGCCGCCACGACAGCCGCCAAAAGGAAGGCCATGAAGCTCTACTTTAAGGTCGGTCTCCCATTGCCCTGCCAGGCGAATGATCTCCCTGAATGTGCCAAATCGGCCGCGGCGCCAACTGCGACGTCGTCGGCACCAGATGCGGCAAGCAGGGCAAGAGAGCGATGTGGAGAAATCGCGCGACGGCATTACGGCATGCTCTAGGAAATGGGAACAAGTTACGTATCAAATCGTTCATGAGAGCATGCCGCCGCCGAGGGTACACACCCTCAAACAGGGCAGCGCCAAGGTCTAGGAACTCTCGCGTCCATGCTTCTACGCGGACTACCTTACCTCAGTGGGGGAGGCTGGGAGCACGCCGTCTGCGGCAAAGATGCTCCATCCTATGCATCGTCGGAGGTCGTACCGTGGCGGCGACCAAGCGTCTACACTCAGCATGCTGGATTGTTCGACAGCCGGAGCCGGCGGCGGGCATCAGCTCGACCCTCGAATTCAGGTTCGAGTTCACACGGACCTACGATCCCGAGAAGGAGATGCCGAATTTCAGTTTTGAAGAAATCGTTGCGGCGGCGCGGATGGTCCAACTGAACCGGGACTGGCGCACGCAAATCGCTCGCGCATGAATGATGCAGATTTCTTGTAGTTTGGCAGGAAGGTAATGGATCAGTTTGGGTTAAATGATCAAAGAACTTATGTCCTCTCAAGGCAATTGGCCAGCCAACTTTTCTGGTGGAGATCTGTAGTTTCTGCAGTGTAGAATAGTTAAGTTCAGACTGAAGAATGGCTTTTGTAGATGAAATGCTGACGAATTGTTCTATAAACTAGTAGGAAGTTTAGCCCACTTTTGTGCAGGTATAAGACCCTTTTGTATGGAAGTACTACTATTGTAAGAAAATACTATCAAGTATCTATTTCCTTCAATTACTAGTCGTGGTTCAGTCCAGTTAACTGGCATCTTTTTATCCAAGACTACAGATTTTGCGTCTGCTGTCTGTGTTGTAAACCATTTTTCCGTTGTCTTGTGTTGCCTGCAAAATGTTCCCACGGTTCAACATGTTACAAATGTAGCTACCTTGTACTTGAAGAGGAGATGGACTATATTTTCCTGGCATCCACAGAATTGACAATGCTCATTGCCAGACCACCCTCTTTTCATGAGGTTGTCCTTGGTTATTCACTACATCGATTCAAACTATTACACACACACTACATCAAATTTATTACCCACACATACTACATCGATTCAAACTATTACACACACATACTACTTCAAACTATTACACACATGTACTACATCGATTCAAACTATTACACATTTTTAGTCGATGCTAACTTCCTGCTAGGCTCTCCATACTACAAATTCATTAGCCACACATACCACAGCAATTCACTAGAGCTCTGTCTTCACTCGAGGGAAATCAGAACCACCAGCTCGTCCAAGCCCGGTCCCCCCACCGAAACTGTGTGCGCCGTCGCGAAATGGTGGTGGTCCTGTGCCATCGATCCTTCTAGGACAACACTGCAGGCGATGAGGACGCTTCCTGGCAGCCTCTTCGAGGCCCTTAATGCCATGTACCGATTCCAGAACCTCCTCCAGGTGGATGATGACCGGGTGCTTCCAGCAAAGCTGTCACCCTGCCCTGCATGGAATCTGCACCTCGTACATCTTAGGAACGGCGTCAAGATCTTTCAGCCATGCCTTTACCTCGATGACCCATTTGTCGCTCGGTGGCAAGATTTCCAGCAGCTCGCCGCCAAGGCTATTGACGACCTGCTTGAGGGCCTCTGGCTCCCAAGCATCCAATGGGAGGCCGTCAAAGCTGAGTTTGGAGAAGAAACAAACCTTCCCCAAGAGATCGTCCCACCCACAGGCACGATGCCAACGCATGAAGCTCATTTTCTCCCAACAGCACTCGAAAGAACGGGAAGAATGCAGAACACGCTCGGTGTCTGAGCTGTGCTCGAACCGGACGAAAAAATCGAATGGCGGCGCGCATACCTCAATGTTGCCCTCATTTCGACTGATGCCAAAACGAGACCTGAAAGCCAATAGCAACTCTGCCGGCGACACGGCGGGATGGATGCCCAGCACGGTGGCCATGAGAGCATGGTCGTCGAACTGCTGTGCCAGGGCTACCATGTCTGGGGTGCACGGCAGCACGCAACTTCCCGAGGTCGGTCGCCGGCCTAGATCACCCGATGGGACGCGCTCCGCCGTGCGAGAAGGACTAGCTAGAGGTGAGATATTAGTCCAGGGACGCGAAGCTCCGATACGGCGGACGATGCAATGGAGACGGCTGCGAGCTTCGATTAGAGGCGTGGGAGGTTGACCGGACATGGCGGGGACGCAAATTAGAGCAAGTGCGAGCTCCGATCTGCGACGAGCAGCCGGAGTTGAGCAAATGATATGGGGAGGGGAGAAGGGGAGAAGACTAGAGCAGAGCAAAGAAATAGATCTAGTCCACTCAGGGATCTGGTCCACGCAGGGGTAAGCTAGTCCATGACCGCAAAATATAACGGGGAATACTGACATGGCGGGCCAAGAAGAGTTGACATAACGACGGTATTTGAGTTCAACCGTTTTTCGTCTGGTTCAAACGACCGTTTGGCCGTTAGATTTGTATTCACCCCCATTTGGCCCTTCTGGACAATTGGCGATTCTATTATGGCCCCTCCGCGTGATTGATGACAACAAGGGTAACGCGGTGCGCTCACCCACCAAGTTTGGTACCGCAAACGAACATTCCCCCGGTTGTGACACGGTGGGATTTTCCACGTACAGATCCAGGATTTTACTAAGTGTTAACGCATTTCCGGGAACGGGGTCACACCTGGGGCCTACACATGGCACCTACCAACCTTGCACCACTCTCACACACATATCCTAGGGGCACATGCAAGTTTTCATGTGATTCCGACGCTCCGGTGGTCTTCCTCTGGTGAAACCCAAGACCGGGGGCCCCAGATCGTCTACCCCTATAGCTATCTCCGTACAAGGGTAGCCCGGTGGACCACTCTACTTATTTTGGTTTGTTTAGGACATATGTACATGGAGAGCCAAGTTTGGGCCAACTTTGCCACATTCTAGGCCCCGGTAGTGACGCGGCGGGAGTTTCCAGGTACAGATCCAGGATTTTACTGAGTGTCAACGCATGTCCGGGAAGGGGGTCATGCCTGGGGCCTACACATGGAACCTACCAACCTTGAACCACTCACACACATATCCTAGGGGCACATGCAAGTTTTCATGTGATTCCGACGCTCCGGTGGTCTTCCTCCGGTGAAATCCTAGACCAGGGCCCCGGATCGTCTACTCCTATAGCTATCTCCGTACGAGGGTAGCCCGATGGACCTCTCTACTTGTTTTGCTTTGTTTAGCACATATGTACATGGAGAGCAAAGGTTGGGCAACTTTGCCACATTCTAGGCCCCGGTTGTGACGTGACGGGAGTTTCCACGTACAGATCCAGGATTTTACTAAGTGTTAACATATGTCCGGGAAGGGGTTCACACCTAGGGCCTACACATGGCACCTACCAAACTTGGACCACTCTCACACGCATATCCTAGGGGCACATGCAAGTTTTCATGTGATTCCGACGCTCCGGTGGTCTTCCTCCAGCGAAATCCTAGACCTGGGCCCCGGATCGACTACCCCTATAGCTATATCCGTACGAGGGTAACCCGGTGGACCTCTATACTTGTTTTGGTTTGTTTATGACATATGTACATGGAGAGCCAAGGTTGGGCCAACTTTGCCACATTCTTGGCCTCGGTTGTGATGCGCTGGCTCAGCCCAAGAAAACCATGGCTCGGCCCAAGAAAACATAGGCTCGGCCCATGTATATCTGGTGGGTTAGGTTTGTTTAGCTCAAATACCCCCTCCTCTCTCATTCCACTCCGCTGCGTCCTCCTCCTGCCCAAAGCAGCCGCCGCCGCCCGAAGCCACCGCCAGCCCGAAGCTGCCGCCGCCCGGAGCCCCTCACCGGCTCGAAGCTGCCGCCACCCGAGGTCGCCCGCCGTCGCCGCCCACAGGTAATCTCCAAGACTATTTTTGGTTAACTTGATGCGTTTCAAAGCAACCACACTTAGAAATTTGTTCTTTCATTCAAATGCATACTTTAGGATGCCCTCGGCGTAGGCCCACTAGGAAAATCAGAGAAGGGAAAAGAAAACGGAATAGCTACACGGAGGGTGGCCGTCGGCGTAGCTATAACGTCGTCACGGGCCGGCGAACATGGGTCAGGCTGGGCCTGGTTACGTCGAGGGCTTTTGTACGCCGACGACCCCCCTCGGCATAGCTGGGCCTACGCCGACGGCACCTGTACGCCGACGGCCACCGGACGGAGCTGGCCTGGGCGACGGATACGCCGACGGCCCCGATGTTTGGCCGTCGGCGTAGCTCGAGGCCCTCGGCGAATCTGTCCATTCCTATAGTGTAACAGCATTATTCACATCAAATAATCTATACATATTATCTTAAATTTTTCTTCTAATATTGGAATCAACATTAATCTTGTCCAATATTTTTTTTGGTGCATAGAGTGGCCAGACCATCTACCTCTCTTGGGAGGTTACCAACCTGAAATAGTTCTTCGACAATTGTCTTATGTAGGGCCCCACTCCTAGATTAACATTATTTTGTTCGTCCACAAAACTATAATCAATTCTTCTGGATATTTTGACGTGCTCATATTACTCTTAAAGAATTTGTCGAGGGCTCATCTATTTGACTATACAAATCACCTGCTCGTTTCTTTCATCTTATTTTCTCACTTAGATGGACACTTAGTCTGAGATAATCACACTAGGTAAAAAGAACAATTAGTAACCGAACTTAGGGGATTAGGGCATAGACTAAGATGCTCATAATTTTTTTCAGATTCCATAATACCTCCTTCTCCGATCTAGAGACTCTAGAGACTGAGTTGTGGTGGTTTGTCCGGCGGCCGTGGTCAAAAGAAAGAATAGGTGAGAGCACTAGAGCAGAACTGGCGACGGACGGCGCGGCGACGTTTCGATGAACTGACGAACAGGTACAATCGTATTTCTATGAAACAAACAGTCAAACAAACGTTACGAGTTTCAGGGGATGGAATCGGGCATTTTTAAATCTAAATCTAGGGACGTGTTGGAATCTAACTTTTTTTTAGTGGTTGTTGGAATCTAACTAGAGAGGCCTAATCGACTGGTCTCCTCTCCATGTCTAGCTAAACAGAAGGTCCTGCCATGGGCGGATCTAGATTAATTCAAGGCTATGCAACGAATACCATTTTTTTTTTGCAAACCAAAATCAGCTAATAAACCTTTTACGGGTATAAGACAAACCCAAATCGCCAAGGACAGACTTCCCGAGTCCTCCCACGTCCTATGCTCCCTACTTGGCTTCACTCCATTTTGGTCCGCCCCTCCTCCAGTTGATCCAGGATATATTCACACAAAGGCTGGCCCAAGTGCCTGGAATGAGTGGTTAAGTTCTCAATTTCTGTTTTTCTCTAGCTGAGAACAAATAATGGTTATTTTATTGGTTGATTCATTGTAGCAATTTTTTTGATGCTTAACCTCGTGTGGTTGATATATATTGTAGATTTCTATGTGTAAGAAAGAAAAAGTTAAAATTTAAATTTCTCCTTTTGCAAGAAGAAAAATAAAAATTTCCGCAGCCGTGTTTTTTAATTATAATCCTCTTCTTGTTCATGCAATGTTACTAACTACAGTAACTACGCATACTAACATTTTTTTAAGTTCGCATACCCATTACAAAAATCCTAGCTCCGCCACGGGAGCCTGCTCATGTCATCTGCTAAACTGATTATGTTTTCTACGCTGCGAACTCTACAGGCTAGTATAGAGACCCACATAATTCTTGGGCCTGGAGCGGCTGCCCCTCTAGCCCCGCCCCAGGTCCGGGCCTGCAAGCTCTCAGTGCACCTTCACTTTCCGCCAGCCCTACCACTAGTACAGATTGAGCTTTGGCACATGGTAAAAATGATCCTTCACATACAGTAATTTGAACCGTCGCTAACCATGGACGATGAGCATCTACTGCACACGGTTTCGGAAATCATGTGCCGAGGGCACATGATTCCGCTGAGCCAACCGTCTACGAATTCTCGAGCTTTCCCAAACACCTATTTCTTATTACGCTTCTGTATTTTACGACGATTGCCACGAGTTACACTCTTTCAATGTATGTGCTCATCTCAATTCGCAAACGATTTGTTATAACGAGCAATATGCTTAGTCTAGACATTACAACCAGTTTTACTCTGAAGCGTCGCTAGTGCAGACCTAGGATGCTAGTAGTAGATTTTGTGCAAATACAGTACCAAAGCTCATTTTTTTATTGCACCTCGGATATATCATATGTTTACAGACATTTTGCAACATATCTTTAGCTGGTTGCTATACAAAGGAGAATGATACACAGATAAGAAGAGAATATCTATCTATTTTTTGGTTAAGTCGTTGACTCCATGTTGATGAACCATGCAGCCATGAAAATGAAGGTGGATGTTTATCTCGGAAAAGTAGGCCACAAGTTGTATCGTTGCCTTTTGTTGCATGGTTTTCTTCTATACAAAAACATTTTTCAATGTGAGAACATGTATACACAAAAAAAACAAACCAACTAAATTCAAATTCATATGATTAGTCACTTAATTGTAAAATTCACGGTTGTGTCGGCTCTTTCTTCGCGAGAGGCAAGATGCCGTGCGCGACGTCGCACACCTTCTCTCTCTTTCTTCATCTTATGCAATGTTACCAAAATAGGATCTCTATTATGCAAGTGTAAAATGAAAACATATTAATATAGATGTTATACACAACTACACTAACAATAAAGTATTAACAAATTCACCATGTATTTGGAGATTTAAAAAGGACCAACACAAAGATCGTCTAGTCCATATGTAGGTCTAAAGTGCATAACCACACAACAAAGTAATTAACAAATGCACCGTGCATTTGAAAGGATTAAAATAGAACAACGGAATGTCAGCATAATATGTACGTAGATCTAAAGTGCATAACCGCATAACCGAGTAATTAACAAATTCACTGTGCATATGAAAGGATGAAAATAGTAACACAAGGTCATCTTAATGCATAGATCTGTACTACAAAACGACACTAACATGAAAATCATGCTGCATTTGAAGGGATTAAAAAGACCAACACAAGGTGTGTGGCCTAGTGCATATCAAGATCTACAGTACAAAACCACAGTGACATCAAGGTAATTAATAAATCTTTCGTGCATTTGAATGGATTAAAAATGACTAAGCTAGCTAGTGCATGTGCATGATTTAACAACCTTTGGTGGAGAGAAGCCGCGGCTCCGTTGACACCTTTAACCGTGCGCAGTAGATTGGGAGGCTGACCGTCATCACAGGCTGCGTGGATGAAGATGATGCGTCGACACAGATGCATCGTCTCACCGACGTGGATGAACATCGTACCAGAGTATTGCCTTCGAATAGCTGATGCACCTTCTCGCCGACGCAGCTCCGACCAGGTGGGCACACCATTTCAATAAAAAATTGTGTGTAGTAAAAGGAATCTAAAGAGATCATTCAAATATAACTTTATTACATACAAAGAGCCATTACATCATAAAACTATTCTACATTGAGAAGATCCTTAATGCTCTAGTAACCGACAAGGTGCCAACACCTCGTGGCTATCTCAAAACCGAGGCAAGCATCCAACACGGCCTACCTGATTTGATCTAAATCTAATGGAATGTCGGCCCACCCATCGTGTCTAGTGGAATTCTTTTGTTTCTTCTTCAGATGTGTCGGAAGGTAATGTTTGGATAGAGCAGCGAGAGAAAATTGTTGGCTATAGGGTTCTAAATTTCCTACTAGGGGTCGCACACCCCTAGAATGGTGAGTCTGTAGGGCACGAGTTTTTGCACGTCATTGCCAATCGCTGCATCATAGAACATGATTGAGTCATCTCCAAGGAATTCTATTAGGACCACCAGCACTCTGTCAGCATGGATGACCATGGAAGACAAGTACCTCAGAGGCCACAGAGAGTTCAGGATGGCAGCACGTTATTGTTGCTCTAGTAGAAGAAGGCGATGCTGCACATGTTTCACCGGTGGGTGAATTCGAAGTGCAAGCCAACACACTTTATTAGAGCGGCATTGAGGAACTCCTGCTTCACGTAACAGATCCACCTCTTCACCCTTGATGCAAGGAGGGTGAAGGTTCATGCTTTTCCTTGGAAGGCTCCACCGGAGGCTTCGGTGTTCTTGGACTTTCCTTGGGATGAATTGTCGATCCAGAGGAGCGACTGTGCGTTGATATTTTCGTAATAGTAGGGATTTATAGTAGTTAGAGTCCATGTGAAATCGTTAAGGTATATTGATCAGTTTGAACTCAATCGAAACTTTTAAAGTGGTATGAAACAACAACGAAATCAGTAAACAATTTTGAGCGCACAATTGCCGACGTCAAAAATGAATGCCATTCGACCATTCGCACACAATATAAATGTTCGACCTCTATTTGACGCGCATGTGGTGGTGCCGTACGTTCCCCTCGTCTCGTCTGGCTTCGGCGAACTTTTCGATCCTGGGACCACTTCATCTCTAGCTCCATGATCCTCCTCCTTGTGCCTCCGATTTCACCGACCAACGCCACCAACGAGCACCACAGGTGTTGTGCCTCTGCTGTCTCACACACGTACAATGTGGAACAACATCAAGTGAGATGCTAGTCTCGGTATTGCCGCCGCTGGATGATGGCCCAAAATATATCGAGCTCGTTGGGGAACCCCAAGAGGAAGGTATGATGAGCACAACAACAAGTTTTCCCTCAGTATTAAACAAGGGGTTATGAATCCAGTAGGAGCAAGGAAACACCCCAAAGGTATAGCTAGCTGAACGTTGGCAGGGCGCACTACTGGTGCCAGTAGCAACGTGGAGACCTACACAACACAACCACAGAACTTTGCCCCCAACTTGCAATGAGGTTGTCAATCTTACCGGTTTTGCTGAAAATAAAGGATTAAAAGTATCGAATGGAAGGAAGTAATAGTTTGCAGAAACTAAACACAAAGCAGTAAACCGTTTGTAGATTGTATGTAAAAGAAAGGACCGGGGTCCATAGTTCACTAGAGGTAGCTCTCCTTAAGATAGATAACATGCTGGGTGAACAAATTACAGCGGGGCAATTTACAAACATCCAGGAAGCATACAAGCATATACTAATCATCTAGAATCCTTTGAGACTTGATTGGGCATTACAACATTATACATAGACCGCCATCCAATTGCATCTATGACTAATAATCCACCTTCAGGTTATCATCCGACCCCCCTCCAGTATTAAGTTGCAAGCAACAGATTATTGCTTTACAAATTGCGTGTAAAGTAAACAATACGATTGTTCTATGAACAAAGGATTGTTGTTTTCTCTCTAGTAGCAACAACACATCTAGTACCTTAGAGATTTCTGTCACTTCCCCAGATTACCAGAGGCATGAACCCACTATCGAGCATAAATACTAACTCTTGGAGTTGGTAGCATCTACTTGGCCAAGATAGCTACTAACAACGGAAAGCATGCAAGATCATGAATAACAAAGACATGATAGAATCAATAATCAATCTGAAATAGCATCTCAATATCCATCGGATCCCCGCAAACACAACATGTAGAATTACAAATAGATGATCTTGATCATGAACAGAGCTCACAAGATCTATACATGAAAGCACAAAGGAGGAGAACCAGCCATCTATCTACTACATGAACCCGTAGTCCAGAGATGAACTACTCACGCATCACACTGGAGGCTTGCATGATGATGAAGAAGGCCTCCAGGGTGAATTCCCCTCTCCGACAGGGTGCTGGGAAGAGCTTCAGATCCCTCCCGATCTAGGGATAGAGATGACGGTGGCTACAGACTCTTTCGTGGAATTTTGATTGGGTACTTAGGGTTTTGGTATCGGAGGCAACTTATAGGCGGAAGGAGAGGCCGAGGGGGTGCCTAGGCTGGCCACACCACCCCCTAGCACGGGCCAAGCCTGGCCACGCGGCCAGGTGGTGTGGACGCCCTCTGGCCCTTCTCCGTCTCGTATTATGGTTGCGTGTGTCCCTCGGTAAAATACTGACTTTGGCTTTTGTCCCGTCCAATTCCGAGAATATTCATTTTCTGACTTCCTGGAACCAAAAACAACAGAAAACAGGCAGCTGACACTGTGGCTCTTGTTAATAGGTTAGTCCAAGAAATCATATGAAAAGTACTCCAAAGTGTGGACAAAACACAAGAAAGTAGATAAAACCAAGCATGGAACATCAAAAATTATAGATACATTTGCAATGTATCAACATGCCCAAGCTTAAATCCTGCTCGTCCTCGAGTAGGTAAGTGATAAAAAGAAAGAATAATTTTTGAGGTGACATGCACCATCATAAACTTGATCAAAGTATTTGTAGAACATTCAAAGCTGAGATCTTAGTACTTCAATCATAACTTGAAAGACAAAGTTCTAGCAATAAGACAAAGAAACTATGTTGCAACATGAAAAGGCACAAACAAAACATTTGTAAGACGTTTGTTTGTTTCACATAAAGAAAACATAGCAAAATAGTATTCAGCTTGTCCCACATAGAGTAGCAAATATAAATGCATAGGACACCTTCAAAGTTCATAAGAGTGACTAGATACAAATAGTTTAAAATAAGCAATATCAAGATATGCATCAATCAACTAGTCTTGGGACAATGCACATAGAACTAAGAATGGCCACTATGCTCTCAAAGTAGGTGCAAAAAGGTAGAAGGTGGAGACTCAATGTAATGGTGGAAGAAAGGCATTCATAGAAGGAAGCAGAGATTCAAGTTTCATAAAGAGCTTCCAAAAATTATGGTACTTATAGCTTTCAGCTCGCATTGCCCCTATCATAAGCATCTTGAAGGTGATTAAGGTTAAAGTGAACAAACTATGGTGTACATGCTTGACGAAGTATAAGTTAGAAATCTCATGTCCCTTGAATACGAGGGCCGCTCCTCATGCTACTCAAGTTTAGTCACCGGTAAGTTCTTGTCATCGTAAGTACATGTGTATCATAGAGAACCGCCAACGGGGTACCCCTTGCCCGATGATACGGAAGAATCCCCATATCAAAATGACAAGGCAAGCAGACAACGAGCATCTCAGCAATCTTCTTTTTTACCATGGGAATATGGTGCTTTTTTCTCTCTTTCCTCTTTTCATAATCTGATTTTTTTCTCCTTTTCTCTTTTTCGCAATATAGGACTCTTTTTTTATAAGAAGAATGCTTCATAGACAGCTCATTATGGTTACGCTGCAGGTTTCCACCATGTCAGCATGGATTAGACCAACGGCCCAGGTGTTTATCTAACACATATACATAACTCCATGGACTTACAAGCTCCCCTTTCATTTCACACCGACGACATCCATAGACAAAAGAGCATGATATCAACTTGGTACAAAGCACCCGTGCAATGTTAAAAGCGTTCCCCATGATAGCATGGTTCTGCTAATCCCCAACAAATAAGTGCAAGCATATACAACATAGACAACACAATGGTTCAAGTTTATTAAGGGCAAGAAAAGTAAAGTGTGCCATCAAGTTCGTGAGAGCTTTAATCACTAGTTTTCTCATAACAAGTTTAATTCGGAATGTAAACAAAAGCATGAATATACTTGGAATAGCATAAGCTAGTAGGTAGGTATGGTGGACTCTTTGTAATAACTTGGTTTAGGGAGTTGGATGCATGAGTGGAACTCATACTTGGTTGGGGAGGCTAGCAAAAGACTGGGAGCGACAAACTAAGAGAGTAGTAATGGCCATAATCATGCAGAGCGACAAAACATCATTGATCAAAGCATAAAGTGATACTACAAGTTGAAAACTAAAGGATCATAAAGGCTATGGTGACTTGGGAAAGTCATAACATGGTGTGAGCATGCGCCAAGTCAACCCAAATAAAACATCAAAGGAGAATACCACAATACTATGCTTTAATATGCTAAAACAACGCATGATTCATCCAAGGCACATTAAGCAATCTCAATTTTGTATAACAAGTCATGCTACAGCAAAGAATACTAAGCATAAAGCCAAAACAATATCAAGCATGGCGTGACAAAGCATAGGCCACAGTCAAAAACAAGCTCTCTTTACCACTTAAGCATGAGCTTTCCTACTCTTTTCCAAACCAAACCAAACTATTTGAAAACCAATGTATGAAAGAGGGGATCCAACCAATTTATTCAGAAAACTAAGCAAACAAAGCAAACGAAAAACTAAAACAAAAACGAAAAAGAAGACGCTCCAAGAACAACACAACTGTGCATAAAACAATAAAAATAAAGCATTTGGAAGAAACCTGGGATTTTTATTGATGAAGAGGGGGATACCTTGGGCATCCCCAAGCTTTGACGCTTGTACTTCTTGGATATTTCTTGGGGTGACACGCGTGGAATCCCCAAGCTTGAGCTTTAGTCCATCTTTCATCTCATTACTCATTCCTTCCATACACCTGAAATTTTTCCTTCATACAAAACTTCACACAATCTTTATTAGAAACATTAGTGTATTCAAGATAATAAGTCTTTAGGTTCAGTTCTAACACAAATAAACTTCCATTAGAACACTAGCTACTGTAGCACTTCCCTCAAAAAGCTCAATTCCCCAAAAGAACTCAAAAAGGAACCAACAAGAAGCAAATGCACGAAATGGCAGAAATCTATCAATATAGACCAGAAGGTAAAGACGAATTTTTTCAAAGACCTTCTGTTGCTCAAATCAAAAATTGTTGAACTAACAACAGTTAGATAACAACCTGGGAAAGAAGCAAAAAAATTCACGCCTCAAAAGGATGTACAGAGATTTTACATGAATTTTTACGGTGAAGCACATAAATCTGTTTCGGGACAGCAACTTTCCCAATCATTACTTCTCTCTCATTAGAGGTTACTCTTGGCACAAAAAGGAAATAAAAATTATAAGGAGCGGTTATTACTGAAGTAATAACTTCTAAGACTCATCTAAATTTTTTGGGTTATCTCCCAATAAGTACTTTTCTTTAACGCCTTTAAGTTAGGCATAAGAAGCAAGAAGAAGAATCAAGTGTTATCAAATGAAGAAGCATTAAGATTAATACCAGAAATATCTTCAACAAGGCAAGGTATATCATCCAAATAAGTTCTAGAGGGTCCTATCTCAATGCTCTTAGGTTCACTATTTTCATCAAAAGGGTTTTTAGGAACAATCCAATCAAGATTATTTTCTATGGCTTCATGCATTGCCACCAGTTTAAAGGGTATTGGTATCTTAGTTTCCTCCCCATTAGGTTCAGTTGTGTTCATCTTTTCACATGTACCAACAAAATCTACACATGAGCCTAGAATATTGAAACGTTCAAAGACTTTTCTAGCTTATTTGGCAACATCATAGAATTCCTTAAGCAAAGATTCAAGAATAAAGTCCATCTTTTCAGGGTCCTCAATTTCTTTAAGTTTAAGGAACATTACTTGCATTAAGGGGTTGAGGTTAACAAACCTAGCTTCCAACATGTAAACTAAAGAAGATGCAACAATCTCATAGTTTGGAGCAAGTTCTGCAAGGGATCTAGCCTCAATATCTTCATGCTTACTAACATGATTAAAGTATTCTTCAATGTTATCTTTCTCAATTATAGAACCACTACCAATTGAAAGATCTTTTAGGGTGAATTTAGGGATCAACATGGTGTGCTAAGGAAGGGGTAACAACTATAGAAAGACTTAATTTTTTTGTGTTTTTGATAAATAAAGCAAACTTGTAAAACTAATTTTTTTGTGTTTTTGATAAAGAAACAAGTAAAACAAAGCAAAAGTAAACTAAGAAAAACAAAAATAACAAAGTAAAGAGATTGGTTATGAGGGACTCCCCTTGTGAAGATGTCCTTGACTCCCCGGCAACGGCGCCAGGAAAAGTTGTTGATGGCCCAAAATATATCGAGATCGTTGGGGAACCCCAAGAGGAAGGTATGATGAGCACAACAACAAGTTTTCCCTCAGTATGAAACTAAGGTTATCAATCCAGTAGGAGCAAGGAAACACCCCAAAGGTGTAGCTAGGTGAATGTTGGCAGGGCGCACTACCGGTGCCAGTAGCAACGTGGAGACTTGCACAACACAACCATAGAACTTTGCCCCCAACTTGCGATGAGGTTGTCAATCTCACCGGTTTTGCTAAAAACAAAGGATTAAACGTATCGAATGGAAGGAAGTAATAGTTTACAGAAAGTAAACACAAAGCAGTAAACAGTTTGTAGATTGTATGTAAAAGAAAGGACCGGGTCCATATTTCACTAGAGGTGGCTCTCCTTAAGATAGATAACATGCTGGGTGAACAAATTACAGCGGGGCAATTGACAAACATCGAGAAAGAATACAATCATATACTAATCATCTTGACTCCTTTGAGACTTGATTGGGCATTACAACATTATACATAGACTGCCATCCAACTTCATCTATGACTAATAATCCACCTTTAGGTTATCATCTGAACCCCCTCCAGTATTAAGTTGCAAGCAACAGATTATTGCTTTAAAAATTGCATGTAAAGTAAACAATAAAATTGTTATATGAACAAAGGATTGTTGTTTTCTCCCTAGTAGCAATAGCACATCTAGTACCTTAGAGATTTCTGTCACTTCCCCAGATTACCAGAGGCATGAACCCACTATCGAGCATAAATACTAACTCTTGGAGTTGCTAGCATCTACTTGGCCAAGATAGCTACTAACAACGGAAAGCATGCAAGATCAAAAATAACAAAGACATGATAGAATCAATAATCAATCTGAAATAGCATCTCAATATCCATAGGATCCCCGTAAACACAACATGCAGGATTAAAAATAGATGATTTTGATCATGAACGGAGCTCACAAGATCTAGCCATGAAAGCACCAAAGGAGAAGAACCAGCCATCTAGCTACTACATGGACCCGTAGTCCAGAGATGAACTACTCACACATCACATCGGAGGCTTGCATGATGATGAAGAAGGTCTTCAGGGTGAATTCCCCTCTCCGACAGGGTGCCGGGAAGAGCTTCAGATCCCTCCCGATCTAGGGATGGAGATGACAGCGGCTACAAACCCTTTCATGGAATTTTGATCAGGTACTTAGGGTTTTGGTATCAGAGGCAACTTATAGGCGGAAGGAGAGGTCGAGGGGGTGCCTGGGCTGGCCACACCACCCCCTGGTGTGGGCCAAGCCTGACCGCGCGGCCAGGTGGTGTGGCCGCCCTCTGGCCCTTCTCCGTCTCGTATTCTAGCTCTGTGTGTCCCTCGGTAAAATACTGACTTTGGCTTTTCTCCCGTCCAATTCCGAGAATATTCATTTTCTAACTTCGTGGAACCAAAAAGAGCAGAAAATAGGCAGCTGGCACTGTGGCTCTTATTAATAGGTTAGTCCAAGAAATCATATGAAAAGTACTCCAAAGTGTGGACACAACACAAGAAATTAGATAAAACCAAGCATGGAACATCAAAAATTATAGATACATTTGCAATGTATCACTGGATAGGAAGGTGAAATTGTCAAGTCTAGCGAAACCCTAGAAAGAAGCATTGAATTGTCTTGTCCACGGCCACCCACATTCCTTTATATAGGAGAGTAGGTGAGAGCACAAAACACTTGTGTACCTCCGTCCTAAACCCTAGACATAGTCAAAGTGGGTCCAACCCATAGAGACGTGTCCCTGAGGGAACAAGTCCAACTTGTCATCTTGTGATAGTCGAATCAACATCTTCCTAGTTCCACTCTCTTAAGTGTGCGATCACGTAGGCTTACGGTAAGCCAAACATAATTTAGTAATCATTTAGTCAGACTAGTAGCTCACTGACTTTCCGACTAGAGCTGATAAACGGTAGCGCCCTCTATCAAGACTTGGCGACTCCCGATTTCCACAAGTGCCCTCAATGTGACGATCTGTCCGAGTCTCTTTGCCTCACGATATTGGTGATAAAGTGCAGGGGATATTCCGTCATCCCAGTGCTAGTTTAACTCTCTTCTTGTTGCAGTATAATTGATTCCCTCCAGCTTCACTAATCCTACTACCTCAATCAACACTTGATCTAATAGCGCATGGTCATGCTTTTGAATCATATCACATGAGAGGGCCCAGAGAATATCTCTCCGAGATGGAGGAACAAACTCTGTCTTGGATGATCCACGTCATGCAGCTTGCTTTGAAGTTGGCCTAAGACCACCCTTATGACTCTCAATTACGGTGAGCATTAGATGGAGTCAAAGTCGGCTTTTTCACAACTCGGATCATGTGATCCCCTCAGGTCTAAGGATTCCATTGTGTTAGCTAGAGCGTATGATGGTGTGCTCATGTCCTACTAATCTTTGGATCGGTCTGGCTATTGTACCTCTTTCGACTAGCCAATGCAGGGAAGATAGTGTCTCCATGCTCATGACATGTGAAACCTTGTCATCTTCTGACTTACAAATTAGTCTCGGTAATGGGTTTCCCTCCTAACCTCAAATTACTAGAGACAAACTGGCTAGAGCTAGATATAGGTATATGGTTCCACGGCTGCAACAATTGTAGTGACATATATAACTAGCTCTGAGACGAATACTGGGTTACAAATACAAGGAGGAATGTGAGCCTCTAGGACATCATTCCTAACAAGTGTTGGGTCCGCAGCATAGAAAACAAAAAATTTCTTACGATGAGAACTACATGCCAAGATCTATCTACTAGGTACAGAGAAACGGGTGGACATAAGTACATCGAGAACTTACCCTCAGAGACAATGAGTTTTGTTAGCGAGTAGGAACTCGTGGTTGATGTAGTCGTACACTTGCCGATCTCAAGATCGAGTGGAAGTCCGAGCGCCGCAACTCAGTAGCGCATCCGTACTCGCACACACGTTCAAGCCACTAGACAACCTCCACCTCCTCGCTCTAGCGATCCAGCGGAAGCAGCAACTCCTTCCAGACGAAATGCCACCGGGAACATGTATCTCGCTAATCCGAGACCATGGGGGAATAATTCTAGAGGGGGAGAGAGATCCTTCACGAGGAGGTGTATGGAAGAAGGAGGAAGAGAGTGGCCTTTTATAGGAGGAGGGGTGGTACCCCCTCCATGGCTGGCACCTCACTTTAATTAACTAACATTCACATAAAACCCTTGCAACATTTCAATATTACATGCAGAACCACTTTCTGCAATTTCACCCGAAACAATTCCGATTTCTATCGAAACAATTCCTGCACTTTGCAATTCTTTCGTATGAAACATGTGCTCCAAAATGGTGTCTGGCAACTCTTAAGTGTGTCACCCTACGGTTCGCGAATAATGCAGACATGATTGAGACTCCTCTCAGATCAATAATCAGAAGCGGGACCTGGAGATCCATGCTGACTCCTGCATATTCAACGATGACTTCTGTGATCGTGAGAACCTTTAACGCTAGTAACTTAATCCCTTTGTCTCCTGATATAATACATGTCCGAGATTCGATCATTGGTATCCAAATACCTAGTTTGATCTCGTTGCCGACATGCACTCTTTTCTCGTTCCCGTGATATAACATTCTAGTGATCTCATCACTTGCTTGCAAGCTATCTCAATGTGATATCACCGAGAGGGCCCAGAGTATATCTATCCGTCATCGGGATTGACAAATTCCACTCTTGATCCATGAGCCTCAACATAACACCTTTGTAGCAATGAAGCCATCTTTATAGTCACCCTGTTACGATGTGACGTTTGATGTTATCAAGATACTCTTCCAGAGTTAGCAATTGACATGATCTCATGGTCTAAGGATAAAGATTACTTCGTATGATGTTTATAGCAATGTAAACATAATGAATTGATCGTAATGCTATACTTCGGATGAATGTTCATCACATCATTTCACAAATTCTATGACCTTGTTATTAACAACATCCAATGTCTATGATCAGGAAACCTTGATCATCTTGTTAATCAACAAGCTAGTCTATAAGAGAGGCATAACTAGGAACCCTTTTTGTTTATTAAACACACATGTATTAACGTTTCCGATCAATACAATTATATCATGCAAAATAAACATCTATCATATACGAGGAATACATAATAACAACTTTATTATTCCCTCTCAGGGCATATTTCCTTCAGTCTCCCACTTGCACTAGAGACAATGATCTAGTTAACATAGTGATAAATCTAACACCCATGGAGTTCTGGTGTTGATCATGTTTCGCCCTAGGGAGAACTTTAGTCAACGGATCTGCTACATTTAGGTTCGTGTGCACTTTAAAAATCTTTATATCTCCATCCTTGACATGCTCGCAGATGTAGTGAACTGGCGCTTAATATGCTTGGAATTCTTGTGAGACCTTGGTTCCTTGGCGTTGGCTATGGCTCCATTGTTGTCACAATAGATCACCATTGGGTCCCATGCACTAGGAACCACACCTAGTTCTGTAATGAAATCTTTCATCCAAACCGCTTCCTGCACCGCTTCTGAAGCAGCAACATATTCTGCCTCCGTCGTTGATCCAGCCACCACAGGTTGTTTGGACTCCTCCAACTAACTACTGCTCCGTTCCAGAGAAATACGTATCCGGATTGAGACTTAGAGTCATCCGGATCGGTGTCAAAGCTAGCATCGACATAACACTTAGCGACTAGCTCTTCTTCACCTCCGTACATAAGAAACATATCCCTAGTTCTTCTCAAGTACTTGAGGATGTTCTTGACCGCTATCAAGTGTTCCGAACCTAGATCAGATTGGTACCTACTAGTCAAACTAATAGCATGTGCCACATCCGGTCTTGGACATAGCATGGCATACATAATAGAGCCTATGGCTGAGTCATAGGGGATCTTATCCATTATCTCTCTTTCTCCCGCCGTAGCCGGACTTTGAATCTTGCTCAATGTCTTGCCTTGCAACATAGGTAAGAACCCCTTCTTACTTCCATTCATATTAAACTTCTTTAATATCTTATCAAGGTATGTACTCTGTGATAGCCCAATTAGGCGCCTTGATCTATCTCTATAGATTTTAATGCCTAATATATATGATGCTTCACAAAGGTCTTTCATCGAAAATTTGTTGATTAGATAACTTTTAACACTGTTTAAAAGATCTATATCATTTCCAATCAATAATATGTCATCCACATATAATATCAGAAATGCCACATTGCTCCCACTCACTTTCTTGTAAATACAAGTCTCTCCATAAGTTTGGACAAATCCAAACTCTTTGATCACCTCATCAAAGCGGAGATTCCAACTCCGGGATGCTTGCTTCAGTCCATAGATGAATTGCTGAAGTTTGCATACCTTATTAGCATCCTTAAGATCGACAAAACCCTTAGGTTGTATCATATATAACTCTTCTTCAATATTACCATTGAGGAACACAGTTTTGACATCCATCTGCCATATTTCATAATCGAAATATGTAGCAATTGCTAACATAATCCTAACCGACTTTACCATCGCTACGGGAGAGAATGTCTCATCGTAGTCAACTCCTTGAATTTGTCGAAACCCCTTTGCGACAATTCGAGCCTTATAGATGGTCACATTACCATCAGCATCCGTTTTTTTCTTTTGAAAATCCATTTATTCTCAACAGCCTTTTGATCGTGAGGTAATTCTACCAAGGTCCATACTTGGTTTTCGTACATGGATTCCATCGCGGATTTCATGGCTTCTAGCCATTTGTTGGAATCCGGACTCATCATCGCTTCTTCATACGTCACAGGGTCATCCATTTCATCAACCATGAAATTCACAATAGGATTGTTGTACAGTTTAGGAGCTGCACGTGTCCTACTTGACCTACGAGGTTCGGTAGTGTCCTCTTTCGGATTTTCATGATCAACATCATTAGCTCTCTCTGCATTAGGTGAAGTCAACTCCGAAACAATTTCCGGTGCTGTGATACTCGCCATTTCGTGAAGAGAAGGTTCAATAACCTCTTCGAGTTTTACCTTCCGACTACTCACACCTTTCGCGAGAAACTCCTTCTCAAGAAAGGATACATTTTTGGCAACAAAAACCTTGCCCTCGGATCTGTGATAGAAGGTATACCCAATAGTTTCCTTAGGGTATCCTATGAAGATGCATTTTTCCGCTTTGGGTTCGAGTTTATCCGGCTGAAGTTCTTCACATAAACATCGCATCCCCAAACTTTAAGAAATGATAGCTTAGGTTTGCTTCTAAACCATAATTCATATGGTGTCGTTTCAATGGATTTAGATGGTGCCCAATTTAAAGTGAATGAGCTGTTTCCAGTGCATAACCCCAAAATGACAGTGGCAAGTCAGTCAGAGACATCATAGATCGAACCATATCCAATAAAGTATGATTATGACGTTCCGACACACCATTACGTTGTGGTGTTCTGGCAGGCGTGAGTTGTGAAACTATTCCACACTCTTTCATGTGTGTGCTAAACTCGTAACTTAGATACTCACCTCCACGGTCAGACCGAAGAAATTTGATCTTTCTACTACGATGATTTTCCACTTCATTCTGAAATTCCTTGAACTTTTCAAAGGTTTCAGACTTGTGTTTCATCAAATAGATATACCCGTATCTACTTAAATCATCCGTGAAAGTAACAAAATAATGATATCCACCTCGCGCCGACACACTCATTGGTCCACATACATCAGTATGCATGATTTCCAATAAATCTGTCGCCCGTTCCATTGAACCGGAAAACGGTGTTCTAGTCATCTTGCCCACAAGGCATGGCTCACATGTATCAAATGATTCAAAATCAAGTGATTCCAAAAGTCCATCAGAATGGAGTTTCTTCATGCGTTTAATGCCAATATGACCTAGACAGCAGTGCCACATATATGCAGATATATCATTATCAAGTTTAATCCTTTTAGCATCTACATTATGGATATGCGTAATACTACTATCGAGATCCAACAGAAATAAACCATTCAACACAGGTGCATGACCATAAAAGATATCATTCTTATAAATCGAACAACCATTGTTTTCAGATTTAAAGGAATAACCACTTTGCATCAAACACGATCCGGATACAATGTTCATGCTCAGTGCAGGCACCAAATAACAATTATTTAGGTTTATAACTAATCTCGATGGCATATGGAGAGGTAGCATCCTGACGGTGATCACATCAAATCTTGATCCATTGCCGACCCGCATCCTGACCTCATCCCTTGCTAGTTGTCGCTTGTTCCGTAGCCCCTGAACCGAGTTACATATATTAGCAACCGATCCTGTATCAAATACCCAGGTGCTACTGCGAGTACTAGTCAAGTACACATCAATAACATGTATATCACATATACCTTTGTTTTCCTTGCCGGACTTCTTGTCCGCCAAATACTTGGGACAATTGTGCTTCCAATGGCCAGTCCCCTTGCAATAGTAACACTCGGTGTCAGACTTAGGGCCAGCTCGGGGTTCCTTTTCAGGTGCGCCAACAGATTTGCCACCCTTCTTTCCCTTCTGCTTGCCTTTATTGTCTTTCTTGACACCAGTGGTCTTATTGATCATCAACACTTGATGTTCTTTCCTAATCTCCACTTCTGCAGTTTTAAGCATTGACATAAGCTCGGGAAGATACTTCTTCATGCCCTGCATGTTATAGTTCATCACGAAGCTCTTGTAGCTAGGTGGTAGAGATTGGAGAACACGATGTATGCCTAGGTTAATGGGAATCGTTATTCCCAAGGACACAAGCTTATCGGCATACCCAGACATTTTGAGTACGTGCTCACTAATGGAGTTGTTCTCCTCCATCATGCAGCTAAAGAACTTTTCAGAAGCATTATAACTCTCTATGGCAGCATGGGTATCGAAAATCATTTTCAATTCTCCCATGGTATCAAAAGCATTGCCATTTTTGAAATGCTTTTGAAGTTCTGGCTCTAGCCCATACAATATGCCGCAATGAACTAAGTTGTGGTCCTCCTGACAAGTTATATAGACATTCTTTTCCTTGTCAGGGGCATCAGGAGCTGGTGGGGGGCCTAGTGGCGCCTCTAGCACATATTTATTTTGTGCAGCATTGAGGAGAATCCTCAAATTCATAGCCCAGTTGGTGAAGTTGCTACCATTTGCAGCAAGTTTCTCTTTCTCCATGAACACATTGAAATTAAAAGCAGGTGGTGCCATCTACAACAGAATTTGTAAAGTTTATTTAGACTAAGTTTATGATAGATTGAGTTCAACTAATACAAATTACTAATGAACTCCCACTCAAAAATGACATCCCTCGTGTCCTTTTGGTGATTACATGAACCAAATCCACTACACCAAGTCCGATCATCACGTGAGTCGGTGTAGCTTCAAAGGCGAGCATCTATATGGGCATCATATCAACTATATGACTCATGCTTAACCTTTTGGTCCGTGTTCCGAGGCCATGTATGTACATGCTAGGCTCGCCAAGTAAGAACCTTAGTATTCGCGTGTGTAAAACTGTCTTACACCCGTTCCTATGAAAGTGTAGATTAGAGTACACCCGATCATCACGTGATGTCTCAAAACACGATCCACAGAACGGTGCATACTTAAGTAAGAACACATTTTTATCTTGATATCTAAATGAGGTATCATCTTATAATGCTACAAAAAGCGCCAAACTAGCTGTATAAGATGCTAACATCTAATGTGTAAAGTGAGATGATATGGTCCATGCATTTGATCTCTATCATTTGCATCGTGGTATGATCTCTATCATTCCTTTGTGTGTAAGGCCAAGGTCTATGGAACTTACACATTGAATGTGTTGTAAGAGTATCTATCATACATCTACTTACAACAATACCATATCAATACACTAGCCCAGCAACGATCTAAAGTAGACGCCTCTAATTTATCAATTGCAAGTTTTACGTGGCTTAGGGCTTTCGGAGATAGAACCATTCTTACCTACGAACATGAACCACAACGAGGATAACCAAGTTATTAGAAACTCGTTGTAAATTAGATATTGACTATAGTAGGAGAGACAGACACCCGCCAGCCACTTATGCAAAACAAGTTGGATGTCAGTCGTAGAACCGGTCTCATGTACGATGACATGTAAGGTTGGTCTGGGTCGCTGCTACCAATATCCAAAATACATAGAAGATGCAATAACATGATCATCATCACCCACATATAAACATATGTGTACTACCCGTGCAAAGCACCTACGCATAGATCAGGCTCTGATACCACTGTTGGGTCCGCAACATAGAAAACAAAAATTTTCTTACGATGAGAACTACACCCGAAGATCTATCTACTAGGTACAGAGCAACAGGTGGACATACATCCATCGAGAACTTACCCTCGAAGACAACGAGTTTTGTTAACGAGTAGGAACTCGTGGTTGATGTAGTCGTACACTTGTCGATCTCAAGATCGAGTGGAAGTCCGAGCGCCACAACTCAGCAGCGCATCCGTACTCGCACACACGTTCAAGCCACCGGACAACCTCCACCTCCTCGCTCCAGCGATCCAGCGGAAGCAGCAACTCCTTCCAGACGAAACACCACCGGGAACATGTATCTCGCTAATCCGAGACCATGGGAGAATAATTCTAGAGGGGGAGAGAGATCCTTCACGAGGAGGTGTATGGAAGGAGGAAGAGGGTGGCCTTTTATAGGAGGAGGGGGGTACCCCCTCCATGGCCGGCGCCTCATGGAGGTGACCCTCACCTCCTCCATTCATGTGGTGGTAACTCCCCCCACATTAAAATGCCTCTTCACATTTCCTTTTACAGTCTCCACTTTAAATGCATTAAAATTCTCTAAGTTTAATGCTCTCTCATTTAATAAAACTCTTTTATTATATTTATTCAGAATTTTGTTAATTACTTTAATTAAAAAACATTCACATCAAACCCCTTGCAACATTTCAATATTACATGCAGAACCACTTTCTGCAATTTCACCCGAAACAATTCCGGTTTCTATCAAAACAATTCCTGCGCTTTGCAATTCTTTCGTCTGAAACATATGTGCTCCAAAATGGTGTCCGAAAACTCTTAAGTGTGTCACCCTACGGTTCGCAAATAATGCAGACATGATTGAGACTCCTCTCAGATCAATAATTAGAAGCGGGACCTGGAGATCCATACCGACTCCTGCATATTCAACGATGACTTATGTGATCATGAGAACCTTTAACGCTAGTAACTTAATCCCTTTGTCTCCTGATATAATACATGTCCGAGATTCGATCATCGGTATCCAAATACCTAGTTTGATATCGTTACCGACATGCACTCTTTTCTCGTTCCCGTGATATAACATTCTAGTGATCTCATCACTTGCTTGCAAGCTATCTCAATATGATATCACCGAGAGGGCCCAGAGTATATCTATCCATCATCGGGATTGACAAATTCCACTCTTGATCCATGAGCCTCAACATAACACCTTCGTAGCACTGAACCCATCTTTATAGTCACCCTATTACGGTGTAACGTTTGATGTTATCAAGATACTCTTCTAGAGTTAGCAATTGACATGATCTCATGGTCTAAGGATAAAGATTACTTCGTATGATGTTTATAGCAATGTGAACATAATGAATTGATCGTAATGCTATACTTCGGATGAATGTTCATCACATCATTTCACAAATTCTATGACCTTGTTATTAACAAC
Organism: Avena eriantha; assembly: GCA_910589775.1. Taxonomy (NCBI): domain Eukaryota; kingdom Viridiplantae; phylum Streptophyta; class Magnoliopsida; order Poales; family Poaceae; genus Avena; species Avena eriantha. The sequence goes on along the minus strand of OU342746.1, from coordinate 156,938,781 downwards.
ATCCAATGTCTATGATCAGGAAACCTTGATCATCTTGTTAATCAACAAGCTAGTCTATAAGATAGGTATAACTAGGAACCTTTTTTGTTTATTAAACACACATGTATTGACGTTTCCGATTCATACAATTATAGCATGCAAAATAAACATCTATCATATACGAGGAATACATAATAACAACTTTATTATTGCCTGTCAGGGCATATTTCCTTCAACATGTTCTGCACGCTTTGTTTTGGTGAACCTCAATTTTTACGTAGGATTTTAATTAATCAAATATTACTTTTATATGTAGAGAATTTGATAAGTTTGGCACTTTACCAACCGAGAAATCTACACGGACTAGGAGATTAGGTTTCCTTTTTAACTTGACAACATTTATGTTTATCAAAGGGGTGATTTATTACTACTTTGATAGTGAAGAGAAAAGATCTTATTAAGTTTGTCATTTTATTATGGGTAATTAAGTTTTGTTTAGGATTTGAAACTAATTGATGTGGGTTAGCAGATGGAAATTTTAGCAAGGGCTACTTCCAAACCAATGATTAATCATATCAGTTTAGGAACTGGTTTCAACCGAATTAAATAGGCATGTTAGTAGTCATGGATGGTACAAGTCTTCTATGAAATGCATCTTTGGACTTATACTTATACGTTAAACAATATATCTTGGTACATAGTTCTAAATTTGATTTCTTTACTGAAAAGCTCTGTTAGGCCGACCTCACTAATTTGGCTTGTTTACTAATTATGTTATCAGATGGGATGCAAAAGATGAAGGTTTGTGTAGTACTTTTATTGTGTTGGTCATTTTTGTATATTAGAGCATATCTAACAGATCCCCTTTCATTTAGATGACTTTCGGCCGGAGAACACGGTAGACTTACATTTTAAGTCCTCTAAAAGGTGGCTGCCAGATTCGATCCCCAATAATTTAGATGACTAAAAAATTTTAGCATCATTTTCGAAAGATATCAAACATACGAAGTTCAAACATGCATAAATAATATCAAAAAAAATCACATCGATCAAGTTTGATCGAAAATAACAACATAGCATGTTTATGTTGTTGAGGCCACCACCATCTTGGCCACCACCAGCTCGTCCACCACCATCTTGGCCATCTCAAACACCATCTCGGCCACCGCCGACGCCACCACCACCACCACTCTCTCGGGCCAAGATCTTCTCATAGGCGATCTCGCAATACGCCCTCACGTTTTCATCCAAGGTGGTTGGATTTATGAACATGATGGGGCGGTCGGCATCCTCCCTCTCCTTGGCCAATTGCTCCACCTCAAGTGCAAGCCTTTGCTATTCTATCTTATTCTCCTTCGAAATTTGTTTTTCTTCAAGTGCAATCCTTCTTTCCTCTATCGCCAACTTGGACCGCCACTTCTCTTTCTCTAGAACTTTGAGCTCCTTTCACCTAGCCTCTTTGTCCTCTTTGCGTTCGGCCTCCATTGCTTTCTTGATCTTGATAAGGGCATTGCAATCTTCCTTGTAGGTGTCGGCACCTCCCCTCTTCTTCCTCTCCTTTACAATATTCACATCGTCCGAACTTTTGTTGAGCTCATCTTCGTCCTCATCATCGTCGGCATCAATGGCCGAATGTATCCTTGCCCTCTTCGATGTGATCTCATAGTTTCTTCGGACCCACTTCTCATTGCCCTATAGATCCTTGTAGCAATGAAACAAATTAAAGGCTTTGTGGCCACCTCTCTTATTGAGGAGATTGTACATGTCTTGGTGATACTTGCCATGTTGGGTGACCGGCATTCCACTCGGTGGTGCGTTGGCCACCGACTCTCGGGCACCGACCCATCGGTTGCATTGCTCAAGAATGGTTCCCCAACGATGACTAAGAAAGCCTTGGGTGCGGTATGATGGAGTCTCCACCGACTTGTGGTAGTGATCTTAGATTCTTTCCCAAAAACTCTCGTTGCATTAATCGGTGCCGACCGTTGCATCAAGTGACACATTCAACTAAGCATGGCACAATGCAATGTCTTCGTCTTCGCTATAGTTGGCGGACCTCTTGCCTCTAGGCTTTAATTTGACATTACCTCTTCCTCTTGGCAGCTCCACCTCGGTCACCACTTCCTCTTCATCTTCCATCCCCTCTTCTTCTTCCACGTCTTCATCTTGGGTCTCGTCATAATCAACATCAACATGGGTCTCCTCCATGCCTCGTACCAATCTCCATCACCAAAGTGGAGGTCGTAGATGCCAACATGGTGAGAACTATCCTAGTGCGACAAGAAATCGGCCACCCCAACCTCGGTAGGAGTCGGCCGAGGTGTGGTCATTTCATCGATCACCTCCTGAGCGACCCTTTGGGGCGAGTTGCGACAACCGCCCTCGTAGAGGAAGAAGGCGTGGGCAATGAGGACACCAGCGAAGGCTTTGCCTTGCACGTAGAAGTCCAACCCATCGCTGACGCGTCCTTCCTCTTGTTCTTCTCCTCCGCCGCCTGTGACATAGCTTGCATCACCGTCATCGGCTTTCGGGAACGCGGGCCACTCAGCACCGGCGCAAGGGGTGGATTGCCCGCTGTTGACGCCTTCCCGGTGGCCGTGGTAGCCCTTACCGCCGGCCGCACCACAGCGTTGTTGATCAACCGCTTCATCAGCATCAGATGCATCGCCGAGGTCGAATCCGGCGTGGTTTTGTCGGCGAAAAGCTCCGGTGGGCATGCGGGGTGGAACGTCGGTGCCATTTCGGCCTGGGGGAAGGGAGAACTGTTGTGCCGGTGATGACTGGCGGTCGAATTGGGCGGGAGGGTCGGGTTTTCTGCAGGAGAGAGAGTTTTAGTCACCGAGGTTGGCAGCGAGAAAATATGAGAGCCGCGGGGGAGTTTTTGGGGGTGGGACTAAAAATATTATCTGCTAACGGCCGAAAGGGGATCGGTTCGGTGCGTCCCCGGCCGTTAGCGGCCAAAAGAAAGTCTTCTAACCAATTAAAGGGGATCGGTTAGCGATGCTCTTAGATTTCATTTTGTGTGGAAAAGAGTATATATTAATATCACGGAGATACCAATTACACCCAGCCTCTGCAACAACGCATTCCCTAGCGGCCTTATAGATGCACACAACCCAGAAAGAAGAAAAAAGAATTACAAAAAAGAAGAAAAGTCTCGATATAGAGAACTATTCCTCAAAGCAACGACACTGACACCACCAGAACAACACCAGTAGTCCACCACTCCAATAACAACGCCTCCAAGAAGGAACCAGTACACAAGCGCCGTCGTTGCCCGATCAAAGATCATAAGTTTTCACCCTGGAGGAAGTCCTCGCTCGCAAAACAATGCCTTCAACAAGGTCATTGCCAGGCACAACTAGTTAAGGCCATACCTTCGATTTTTTAGCCTGCAAGATAAGACTGGGAACTTCTCTTGTATTGTCTCCCCCCCCCCACAAACAGTCGCTGTTGCAAGTCACAGATCATGCAACCAATTCACCATCGCCACAAAGACTCAAATCACCATTGTTGGCCTCATATTTCCACTTTCCTGACATTCTCTGCATCTGACTTCACCATGGCTCATTGAATGGCACTTGGTGGGAACAAACAGCAGAGCTTCGCAACGCTCCCGCTGAAACCAAACGGCCAGAAAAACAAGGTGCGCATGACCAAATACCTTCTGATCTAGCAATCTCCAGGTATAATGCACCCATGGAAGTTCGCCAGCGGATCCTTCCGGAACCTGGAGAGATCCACGAGAGCAAGCAACAAGCAGATCTTTGTCTTCACGCTGAAGGAACCCTAGGACCTCCCGCCATTATTGGACAGAACAACAAGCCCCCATGCCGCCGTCCGCCGCTCGTCCACTCCGGGGGAAGATGAGACAAGCCTGCAATAACCACATGCCCCCGCCGGTCTGACAGCCCGAGAAAGAAGCAACATGCCGCCTCCCCATGCACCTTCAGGCAACCAAAAGGCCGCGCCGATAGCGGATCTAGGCGGAAGCCTAGACCTACGACCACAGCCGCCACACCTTGCGCCGATACCCTGATGGGAAAGCCGCCACCGCAACAGATCCGGGCATCGGCCCAGCCGCCCCAAACAGTAGATCTCCATGATTGGATCTCACGTCCGGGGGCATCCATCGCTGCCACATGACCAGGGGCGCTGCCCTGGCCGTCGCGCGCAGCTGAAGAACCAGTGCCGACCCCAGCCGCCACCGGCGAAACAACCACCACGATCTACTCTCCCTGGCCCCTTTAGTGCCGGGCCCGCCGCCACCGCGGTCAGTGCCGGCGGCAGCGGTGGAGGGGTGGAAGATGAAGGAGGGGGAGGGGTAGGCGACGGGAGGGGAGCCCCCCGGCGGCACCCTGGGGTGCGCCCCGGGAGGGGAGGGGGTTCCGTACCCGGGGGGGGAGGGGGGGGTTCATAAATGTTTGTACCTTCATATTGACACCTGAAGTCTGAAACCTCCTTTTTATTAATATCACCAATTTCTGTTTTGTAGCTAAAGCTGAAGGATAGATGATCTGAGAGTAGCGGGAGCTTATATTGTTGAATTTAATTACTTCAAAACAAATACACGATGACCCATGTTTGTGGAAAAGATTTCTCATCGCCTAATGGATATTTCAGTATGTGAGGACAATGGATGAAGAGTAGCATGGCCTCTAGGCAGTCCCCTCTTGGTGCATCGATCACTGCTAACATAAATATTTGTATGACTTCACACAAGTCTTTTTTTTTGCCTAATCATTTTGTCTTCAGAAACTGTCAAGCCATGTATTACCTAGATAAAATTGTGTGAAGTAAAGTCATGTATTACCTAGATAAATTTGTGTGAAGTATTTATCTGCTTTAAGAATATAGTCCCAATTGTCAGTCATTTATGCTGCAGCCATCTTCTAGGCTAGGGTGATGGAGACATTGTCTGTGGATACATGCAACGAAGGTGAGCTTGAGAGAAGCCGACTTTATGCCGTTATACATTTACAGATAGGTAGGTAGTTTGATAAATAGCTTTTTTCGTTTATTTCTTTTCCATTTTCCCTACTTTTCTTTAATTGAGTGGTTTGGAATCGTGTTGCTCCATCTAAAAAGAAGAATACTTTCTCATAGAGTAATTTAAGATAAAAAAAATATAACTGTCTCACTGTTATGAAAAATGATATTATCTACTACTTTAAAAGAGACAGCGACGCGCGCCATCATGAGATCTAGTATATTCTAAAACTAAACGGAGGTAGTAGTTGATTTAGTTACTTTGTGAATGTCACCATCTCTCTTTAGCTAGCTTGTCCCAACTTCCAAGTGTAAAAAGGAGAAGTGCATGCCGTACTTACCAACCCTGCACTGCAGCTGGGCTGAGGTCTGAACAGCCTCACTCACAATTCCACGCTAGCACTTAATGCAGGCGATCTTTCTCTGATCTGACCTAAAGCTGAACCCAAAACATTACGGACCGTCGATGGACTCATCCTATGGCCTTCATGCATAAACCCAGCTGCAGCTAACTTTAATTAACTCCCTGATCCTCTTGTTACGCTAGCTATCTAGCTAGTACAACTATAGTTGCGAACATGACCCAGTAACAACCACACACGACATTGTACGTTATTGTCATTAAGTGCTCGATCTAGCTAATCCAGTTAGTTGCATATGCATGCATGTATATATCAGCTAAGCTATGCTAAGCTCCTGCTACCCTATTGCGTGCTAAAAAAATTCTCCATCTTCCGCTTGCCTCTTCCAGTCAACCGATCGATCGGGTTCCATGGAGATCAGGCGGCGTGCTTTGTTGGTGATGGCAGTGGCGGCGGCGGTGGTCGCCTCTGTTGCTCGGGTGGCGGCGGCGGCGGCAACGAGCTACACGGTGGGGGCGCCGGACGGGCTGTGGGACATGCACACCGACTACGGCGAATGGGTCGCCGCCAGGACGTTCCACCCCGGCGACAACATCAGTAAGCTATACAAGACATGTAGATAAATTTAGAAGGAACGTGTGGTGACTAACCAATTCAAATTGACCGTGTGCTGTTGCTGCTGCAGCGTTCACGTACTCGCGGGAGCTGCACGACGTGGTGGAGGTGGGCAAAGCCGGCTACGACGCCTGCTCCAACGCCAACAACGTCTCCGCCTTCCGCTCCGGCAACGACGTCGTCGCCCTCACCGCCGTCGGCACGCGCTACTTCCTCTGCGGACTCACCGGCCACTGCGACAGCGGCATGAAGATCAGAATCGACGTCGTCGCCGTAACCGCCGGACCCACGGCCGCGCCGCCAGCGACTACGCCCGCCGCCGCAGGGAGGATCGTCGCTGGAGCTGGCCTTGGGGCGCTCGTGCTGGCGCATGCCATCGTTGCCAGCATGGCCTTCTGGTGACGTGTTGTGGCCTGTGATCTTTTAGTTCTTGTTTTACCGTGAAGTGTGAACTTCGATTAAGACTATTACACATGAAAGTTGTTTTTGAGCTTCTCCGTCGATCGGTACACTATGGATCCAGTCCATCCATTTTTGTGTCCATATTCATGTGTAAGACATTCTCCTTTTTCTTTCTTCCAAATGACAAAACATATAAACATAAAACTTTGGGTCAACAAAACAGAAGATATACGTTGCTTATTTTTTTTCCAGATTTTCAGTGCACCGTAAATATCTAAAATGAGGATTTTATGAATAAAACCTATAATTTTAGGTATAAAAGAAACCAAAGTTTTCTGAAACATTGTAGTTTCTCTGTGTTGTTGACCTGCAAATTTCAAATTTATATGTTTATTAACAGATATATAAGTTTCTATAGAAGTAAAACACAGATCTTGATGCAACACTTAACGGTCTTTATAAGGCTGAGTGCACTACCATGAGGTTCAGAAAAGACACACCCACTATGTATAGTAGAGAATTGTCTGCTGCTACGCGCGGTAGAACCCCTCTTTGATTTGCCTGTGAAAACATCGGGATTGTTGAAACTCGATGGGGTCATGGGATCGTACCACCGCATGCTTGGGGAGTCCTGCTCCGGTGCTCCGCCCTGGCGAAGTTGAAGGGTTATTATATATTTTTTTTTTTAATCTTAGGCTCGCCGAAACCCATATCCAGCCCGCGTATACCCTTATGTATAGATACGTACCTATACAGCGCGTTTGAAAAAAAAAATCACGTGACCAGATCGATCTTATCTTGCTAGCCCACATCGTGCATGAGGTGTTATTCGCCGCTTGTCCCGCATCTAATTAGGTTAGGCGTTGGCGCGCCGCCGGCGGACGGACGGCGGATGGAGCGTTCGACTGTCGTCTCTGCCATCTCCGGTGAGTTCGTGGCCGCATAAGGTTTCCAGAATCACGGAGGGTACCCTCTCTTCCCTGTGAGGCTAGTGTTAGGGGCAACCTAGGGTTAGGGGCTCCGCCCCACCGATCGATCGTATCGAGGGGCAACCTAGGGTTAGGGGCTCCGGCCACGGCCAGGTTCTCCCGACGTGCGCGTGGGGCGGTTCTTCATCCACTTCATTTGGCGCATCGACCAGTGCGGTGGGGTGGGCTTCATCCGCCGGCACATCTACCAGTATGGTAGATTGATTCGTTCTTCTTTAAGTTCATGACATGGGCAGAAATATGATTAATATATCGTTTGTTTGTGTTCTTTGTTGATGTACTGAAGTAATGTACTGTTGTAGGAAATGACGGAATCTACGTCGGGTATTTTTGAGGTAGAGAAGAAACCTGGGTTGGAGTTTCCTGCAGATGGGTCAGATGATTCTAGTGAAGGTGTTGACGATTGGGTAGATGAATCTATGTCAGCTAGTGAAGAATTATGTGTAGATTCAAAGTCAAATGCTGGTGATAGCTCTGAGCATGTGAGCACAGATGTTATTAATGTAAGTTATTTTATTTGATTCAATTATTAGGGATAGCAAAATAATTATATTAACGTTAAAATTACAACATTATTCATGATACCAATTTATGTAGATGGACATAGACAATGATAAGGAGGAAAGCAATTCCGAGTCTCTGTTCGAGGAATACATTAATGAGGTACATAGAGTGTACTAATTATTTGTGAAGCAACGAAGTAAATGACCATTAGTGGATGAGTAATTGTGTTATTATTTTGTGCAGGAAATAGCTGGTCTTCAAAACATGTACGACTACTATGGTAAGTCAGACATGAAGAGTGATATTTTTGATGGAACAGATTCTGGGGAGTCAAAGGAGGTGAACATTATGGAGGTAAGATTTATGGATATGTTTGTTGTGAAGAATCATCTAGGACCCGGTTGATGAATATAAAATTATGTAGGTTTTCATTGCTTTTCTCTGCATGTGCAGGCCCCGGTTGATGATGGGAGCTGGAATGTCAATGATGTTTGCAAGGCTGAGGATAAGATGGACATGTTGATGAAGATAAAGGAGATGACTTTTCCTTGCGAAGCAGCTGCTTTTGTATTCTACAACAGCTACGCTAAAGATAATGGATTTAGCATCAGAAAGGACAAGGTCAGATATAGCAAGAAGCGTACGAAACATTTGGTTTACAGACGTTATTTGTGTTCGAGGGAAGGTGAGCGTGATAAGAGGCTGATGACCGGGGAGGGACGAAGTCAGAGGCTTAGAGCTTTGTCCCGATGCAAGTGTGGGGATCATCTGACAGTGAAGCTTAATGCAAAACTTGGCGTATGGTACGTTGAAAGTTTTGAGCCCAATCACAGTCATGTGTTAGCAAGACCGGATGAAGTACCTTTTCTTTGGTCGCATAGAAAAATAAAAGAGTACCAGAAGGCTAAGATATTAGCTATGCGAGCTGTAGGAATTAGAAAGCACATCATAATGGACTCCATGATCAGCAAAAGTGGATGGTACAGCGGTGTTGGGTACGTCAGGAGGGATATGTACAACCTTTGCAGCAAGGAGAAGAGAAAACTACTGGCGAAAGGTGATGTTGCCACGACCATTGGGATTATGGCTAGCAGAAAGGAGAGGGACCCAGCTTTTATTTTGACTATGACTTAGATGAAGAAGGACAGCTGAAAAGAATGTCCTGGTGTGATTCCTAGTCTATACAGGACTATGAGGACTATGGGGATGTCCTTGTGTTTGAAAGCACGTACAAGATGAACCGATATAGTATGCCATTCATACCTTTTGTCGGTTTGAACAATCACCGTAGGACTACTGTTTTTGGTTGTGCCATAGTTTCGGATGAGACAGAAGAAATATATGTGTGGCTATTGCGAACATTTCTCAAGGCAACGTGTCAGAAGATGCCTCGGAGTGTAATCACGGATGCTGACTCGGCGATGATTAGGGAAATACGTAGAGTATTTCCAGATGTCTGGCACCGAATATGTACTTGGAATATTGAGAAAAATATGAAGGTCCATCTTAGTAGTAAGTCCTTGGGAGAGTTTCGCTCTATGTTGTACTACACTACGTCGAAAGCCGTATTTGAGCAGAGACGGCAAGCGTTCTTAAGGAAATGGCAGTCGGAGAAAACCAAAACTTAGTTGAGAAGGATGTATAGGAAGAGGGGCATGTGGGCTGCAGTGTATCTGGCTAATGGTTTTTGGCTTGGTATGAAAAGCGACCAACGAAGTGAAAGTCTAAATTCCTGCCTTCACCTGCACCTTGATGGAGAGATGACTTTAGTGGATATGATATTGCATTATGAGAATTGCATCAACCGTATCCATGAGAACGAGGCGCAAGATGACTGCACGGCCTCACAGACTATACCGGTGCCCATAACTAGATGTAGGGAACTGGAGGTAGCTGCTTCGCACAAGTTCACCCCGGCTAACTTCTATATGTTGCAGGATGATCTGAGGAAAGTTGGTGGCATACTGACTGTTGAAAAGAAGCTAGGATCTGGATCAGAAATATTTGTCGTCGCATGGCATGATAACCGAAAGAGGCAGTTCACCGTGGAATATACACCGGAAAATCGAAAAGAAACTATTAAGTGCAGCTGCAGAAGAATGATTAGAAAAGGTCTACCATGCAAGCATATATTCCACGTTCTGAACGAATTGCATATATATAAAATTCCAGATTGTTGTGTTCTTCGTCGGTTGACAAAAGACGCAAGGCACGGTCTTCCTGCAAGGCACACTAGTGACTTGTTCGGAGTAGGATGGTCAGGGGCTGGGGAAAGATTGAAATATAGCCAGGTCAGTGTGCTAGCTTCAGAAGCTATGCATGCGGCATGCAAACACCCGTCTCTTTGGGATCAGTTGCAGGAAAGTTTGAAGGTTGTGATATCTAAGGCTATTGAGTACGATCAGAAGGAGGAGTTGGCAATTGTTCCTATTTGTCTAAGCTCGTTAGCGGTTGAACACATAGAGGATCATGAAGGAAACATTGTTAAGCTTCAGGATCCTTTGAAAGTATCGAGCAAAGGTGCACAGAAGCATAGCTCAAAAGATGAGGAATACGATTATCGTCCAAAGTCTAAAAATGGGAGACCATTATCATTTGACGAATATAGAATCAAGTGCGGCGCTTGCAAGGAACGAGGACACAGCAAACGCAACAAGCATTGCAAACTTAACCAGAAGTAAGTGTTACCAAACTACATTGAATATATAAATAATGAACTTGTCAAACTTATTAAAAAAATTTGTTTTCATGTGCAGGAAGGTGGTATAGGAACATCACTATAGGAGTTATTTGAGTTAATATTGTTAGAAAATCTATAAATTTGGTGGCACAGTTTTTAAAGTTGTAATACGGTTTTGATGTACACTATTATTTTGGTTACGCCGTTTTTGTGTTATACTGTGTCATTGTCTTACCACGTCTCCGTTTATTTTGGTTTATGATGAAATGTGTGCCATGTCAATTTTGTGATGATGATATGAATATATTTCAAGTTCGACCCGATGTAAAAAGTTTTATGATGTAAAAAAATAAAAAGGATAACGCTGAAAATCTAGATGTTTGCATAAATTTGCAACGATTTTTATCCATGGCTGGCCCACAAAGTAGTTGATTGTTTCCCCGTTAATTTGGGCTGTAATGCTACCTGGCCCATGGACTAGTCACGGTCCTGGTAGCCGGGCCTAGGGTTTGCAAAATTTTACTATATAAATGTGCATACCCTCAGTCTCATCTAGGGTTCGTCTGTGCTATGTCGTCTCGCCGTGTGTGACTGATCGGCGGCTGCAGGCGCGCGCAAACTCGTCGGCTGGGATGGATCCGACGAAAGGCGCTGAGGGATGGGCGAAGCTTACATCTGTTGTCCATTACGACTGCAGGAAGATCAAGAAAGGCGCACCGCCAACCCTAGATGAGACGGTTAGTTCTTCAAAATCTTTCTTTCTGTTTCATTTCTACGCAATTTACGCAGTATATGATATTTTGCAATTTAGGATGTTAATGAGGACCTATTGCCCCACTTTGTTGATGCTTTGCCGCAATATGAGTATGATCCTGCTTACAATGGTATTGAGCACAAAACCAAAAATAGGTGCGGCCACTCGGTGTTCTCTGCTCGTCGTGTCTGCAAAGATGGTTGTGATGCTAGTAGACGGTTTCTGGGTTGTCCATATGAGGTTTTACCCTATATCCTTGTGTTATGTACAGCATTGACAATATATTAAGATATCACACAACAAATATAACTTTTATTATTATTTCAGGGATTACATAAGTGCGGACATGTCGAATGGGTAGAAGATGAATGGAAAGGAAGAGAAAGATATGTGATTGGGCAACTAGCCGAAAAGAACAATAAGATACTGATAGCAAAAGAAGAGGCTGAGAAAATTCTGAAGGCACATTTGAAAATGCAAAATAAACTATTAAAATGTAAGGACAACATTATTTGTTTCCTTGTGACAATGTGTGTTGCAATGTTTGGACTTTTAGTAGCCATCATGTACAAGTGGCAAGATGCAAAGTAGCAAGTTCTTATAAAAGAGGAGTTTTTTATACTCTAATAATAAACAAGGGACGCATTTCGTACCAGCTGTGTCTTTTTCGACACGCCGTTAGTACAACTCGATTTGTACAAACATTGTACAAAACATGAACTTTCTTATTAATAAATTCGTCATATAACAATATATGAGTAGCCTTAAGTGCATATAATAAAACAAAATAGTTGAGGTCATTATGTTACATAGTTGATCGACAAAAACAAGTTATAATGGCTAGGAAACCTTCTTCGGAACTAAAACCTAACCACTCTAACTTGAAAATTCTAATCATCTATGCTTTCATTACTTGTTCATCTTTGAAGCGATTTCGTAATTTGTTGGACGGCGACAACATCATTTCTGCGACGACACGTCTTCTCCTTGCGTTAACCGTGGCCTACAAATTAGTAGAAATCGCGGTGAGTTGAAATTTATTAAAGATGGAACGTTTAGTTCGTAATCATACCTGGGAAAATTCTCCTGTCATCCGTTCACCATCCCAATGCTCCATGCATTCGATGACAAATAATCCACAAGAGTTTCTGTTGTAAAGGTATAAGAGTAGAAAGATTAATACAGTGCTCATGTTCGTTCCGTCGTACAGAATATGATGTAACATTTACTCACCCATCCCGCTGCTGCGGCATCTCATACTCTTTAATTGGCCACTTTGAAACATCCGGATATCGACCATCTATAGTTGCATTTGCCACTTGCATATCTTGTCCAATTTGGCGACGCTATAAAAAGATCATGGTTAAATGCGCAACACATTTTGACAAAAAAATAAGAACAATATATTCTCCACATACTAGTGCCTCGACGGTCTCTAAAGTTAAGTCCAGAGGATATAGCGAGTCCAGAACTTGGAACTCTTGCTTTGGCATGTTCATGACCACCGTCATCCAGTGTGTATTGCTGATATTCAAGGTAAAATAAGTCTAAAAAAACTCATATTATTAAATATCCGATGGAATTTTAGATGTATATTATTAAATATCCGATGGATAATATAACATACCTTTTTACGAACTGTATATTCTTTCAACACTCTACCAAATGTTCCAGATTTTTGTATCTCATTATCCATGTTCATGGTGGACTCTTCTACTTTTTCTCCAGCAATTGCACGGTCTACTAGAAATTTAGATCTCCATGCTGGACATAAAAAACGGTCATGCCCAACCCGGAGGGCTAAATGTCCAATGTACCCATCTATTACCTGCAACATACATCATTGAATAAAGTGTTTGCAACACACAAAACATAAATTTAATGTACTGGCATTATATTAAAGTATTGCCAGTAAGTGCAGTTAGCACTTACATCATCCGACAACCATTTACGGTCTAGAACAACACGTAGTCTTTCTGCACTAACTTCATCTCCACAGGAGTTCTTGTATAAGCTTTTTTTTGTGCTGATCTGACCGAGATACGAGCTCAAGAAATACGACGGCGGCATATATTTGTTGTGGAGTCAAATTAGTACATGAATCAGTGTTGCAATTTGCATCTAGTTTATCATCGAAATCGAGAACTACATATATAAATGAAAAACTGAATTAGTATATTTGAATGCAAGACATGTTTACAAGTTTTATTAAACAATTCAAATATGAACTTTACCTTTTGCATTAGATCCGCGGACTAAACGCTTGATGGGTTTGTCAAGAGCATAAGGAGACTGAAACTTTTTTGGGACTGTACGCTTCCGTTTCCCAGTTACCTCATCTTCCTTTCGGCTATCAGCTGCTTGACAGTCATTTACTACACCTTTATTTAATTGTGCCATAGACATAAACTTATTAACAGAAACAACAGAAATATCAATATCAGATTCTTCTTTTACTGGTTCTGCATTATCAATAATAAAAGGGTTATCCGGTGTGCTGCCAAGTGCACCAATCCTCTTGTCCGGTATAGTATCATTCACACCCTTCGTCTTGCTAAGTGGTGTATGGCCATTTACGCCATTATGTGCAGGCGCCTTATCATGTGTGCCACGGTCAGGAACTTCGGCAGGCGTTGTCACACCAATGCACACAACCTCTTCTTTGGAATCGCTATCTTTCTTATACACGAACTCCTTTTTTTCACAAGGTCCATTTTGAAAAGAACCAGCATCTTCTTCCTCTTCCAATTCTGCTGAAGCTGCTGCATCCATAGGTTTGTACGTCACGCCTTCCGTATTGAACAGTTCCAATGTTCTCTACAAGACATGGAAATGTAAGAGCACAGCCAAATGTTTATCTATAATGACCTTAACTATATAGTATCTCACCTGAGCATATAAATCAGCTATAGGAGTCAACATTTTATGCAACTGTGTGTCCAAGTGATCTGTCACCCGCTTAAACAAAAGCTCCAACTAATCATTACCAGTTTATTGTGTACCATTGATCTTCTTATGCGGAACACTAACCGGCTTGGCCTTTTTCTTACGAGTGGGCATAGGATCTGCCATCAATGGCTCTTGCATACGATATTCTTCAGTGATATTATCTTCTATCTGCATGATGGTACAAATGATACAAGCTGTAAGTCATGCGTACTTTATTTATATGAGTCATAATCTAAAAAGGCAATATACGAGGGAAGCCAAAAAAATATTACCTTGACGTTACCACGACCACGCCCATTCTCGTAGTCGAAATTGTCTCTCTTTGTGGCAGCGGCTTCGTTCCAATTTCTCATGAGGGGGCGTATGGACATTTTAGGATTAAATGCACATTCGCCTTCCTGAGCTAACACTTTCTCCCAGTACAAGTACTACATTTTAAGAAATATAAGTAAATTCGCTACAGCACAGACATCATAGAGTATAAATGCGGAAACAAATGAGTACGAAAATAAAACCTGCAATAGTCCAAGATTTCCTTTTGGCCATTGATGGATTATTTTTCCTTTTCTCCCAATCCTGATGCTGTCCATTACAACCCTCCTCGTTAAAGCATTCCAATTAATCTTGCACATTCTGTTAACATCATCAACTAATGCATAGTACTACTTCGGAACAACCTTTGTCGCCATAGGCGCAATAACTGTTCCAAGTAGCAGTAGCACCAACTTTCGCAGAAAGTCGTCATCGGCAAGTTTATTTTTAATGATGTCAGCGATTAAATCATCAATTACGATGTTTCCAGTAGATTTGCTCAAAAAGTGTGTGGGGACGCGATCCTTCACGTCCTCTCCTTCTTCAGTAAGTATGTCCGCTGCTGAAAAACCTTCATTCTCGAGACCAAGGATACACTCTACGTCAACAGGCCCAATAGAGATTGCCCCATTTGTCTCTTCTATGGCGAATGTACCTGTTGTAGGGTCAAAAGCCTCGAGCATGAACCTTCAACAATAATTACCATAAATCAGAATATAGGAGAAAGAACATATGTACAATGGTAGAACAGAAATATTTGCATTAGTACCTTATTAGGATTGTGCGCATCTTCGTAGATGGCATCATCATCATACTACGCAGATTCGTTTGGGCTAGTCTAGCCCGTTGAGCGATGGAAAGACCCGCCACTAACTTACACCATTTTTCAATGTTGCAACAAATATCCCCCTTAAGATCGTCCATCCTAAAAACTAAAAACACAATTAATATATTGGCGGGACAGTAATAAGTAGACTGTATTGCTGCATGCGATATGAGTTACTCACTACACACATAAAATGACGATACTATTTTCTATAAACATGTCTAGTCATATCTAAATGAACTAGTGAATCTACAGGGCCTAAAAATATTGATAACAGTCGTTCTAGTTGGCTTGTATCTTGACCGGCAAGCGTCCACTCTACCATTAACGACAAACAACAATGGACAGAATTTCTGCGCGATTCAATAGTATTTGAAAATGAGAAATCACTACAACCGCACAAGTATACAATTAAACATAAATGTCAAAGAAAGTAGTATCGGATCTTAGAGCTCTAAGTCATGAACCGACTAGCCTACCACTTTCGAGGATCAGAGGAAGATGTACCTAAAATAAAACTACTGATGCGCAGGATTAGAGGTTTACATGAACGACCTTTGTAGAGGAGGAACGACCACTGTGGAGGAACAAGGCCATCGAATCTGCGCCGCAGAATTAGGTGCACACGAGGTCAAAGGGGCTGCGAGTCGACTAGCGGACTATGACGGCGTTTAGGGTTAGCAGGAGGAAGCGATCGTGGGATTTAATATTCGGTTTAGTCAGAAATATTTCCACTTGGCTGGTCCTTCTTGGGCCAATAAAGGCCTCTAGACTCATCCCGTCCGACATATTACATGAAACGGGACCTGCGCTATATCAAGGGCCGGGCGAAGTTTTTTTCGTCGGACCGAAGTTTTTTGTTATCTTTTTCGATATAAATTTTATAAAATGCTTAAATTTCGAACTTTCAATTATAGGAAAAACTCTATATTTCACATCAATGCTTGACATGTAACATGTATAAAAAGTCTGGAAAAATTTATAGAAGGTCGAAAAAAATGACAACTTAGAAACAAGTCGTTTGGTCTAACTTGAACCATCTTTTCTAAGCATATGATTTTTTCGACCTTCATTAAATTTTCTAATATTTTTTATACATGGTGACACAACCAATCTAAGACACATGGGCATGGTTTTACATTTTTTTGAATTTTTTTAAATTTCTATTGCCCCGGTCAAATTTAGGTCAAATAATCTAAGACATTCGAACAAATATAATGCCTTATGATGTGCAAGATCACTTTTAAAGTTCTACCAATATACAAACCGCATGCTATACCTCCATATTAACAACATATAAAAATATGGTATCAAAATTTGAAAGTTAACTTGCTCAAAATTCAAATTTGATTTGAAGATGATTTAGTATTTTCAAATTTCTACATGCACCAACTTTTGAATCTGAACAAAGTCTACAAATGAAAAATGTGTCCCCTAGAGTCCTTCAAACAATGGTGAAAACCTCATGGAATTCAGACATACCCACCTCCTGAAATCCAAATGTGAATTTTTAGGTCAAATTCGCGTCGAACGCAGAGGACGCATATGTATGAACCAAGCTGACCTAACAATATATCCATGATTAAACCACATATTGTGGACCTAAAAATGTTTTTTTCCAAAACAAATTAGGTTGCAATGATGTAGATGTAGATCAATATTTCAATGTTTTGACCATATTGACCAAAGTTTGACTCGAGGTAAAATTTGAGCAAACAATCATTTGACAATGAACAAAGTGGTCACATTCCAACTAAATGACCCCAAATACCATACCATGTTGGTGAAATACAAATTTTATTCAAATTTTTGAACTACCTTTACAAAATGTAGTTGAATTTGAATTATTAAAATGGAAAATGGTATTTGAAATCATAATTGGACAAAAAACCCAAAAGATGAAATGTGTGCTATGCCAAGATACACCTACCTGCCAAATCTTAGACCATTCTGAGAAAGTATGCCATGGAGTTGGGCATCTCCTAGGTAATTTGGGTCCTTACACATGAGACTCACACTTGAAACCAAGTGTGAGAGAGCAACCTCAACTTTCATTCAACAAACTCAAGGTTTATTATTTTTTGTGCAAACTAGGGTAAAATCTAAGACACATGGCCAAGGTTTTACTTTTTTTTAATTTTTTTTTAATTTCTAGTGCCCTGCCAAAGTTTGGTCAAAATCGCGTCGAACAAATATAATGCATTATGATGTGCAAGCTCTCTTTCAAAGTTCTACCAATGTACAAACTGCATGCTATACCTCCATATTAACAACATATAAAAATATGGTATCAAAAGTTGAAAGTTAACTTGCTCAAAATTCAAATTTGATTTGGAGGTGATTTAGTATTTTCAAATTTCTACATGCACCAAGTTTTGAATCTGAAAAAACTCTACAAATGGAAAATGTGTCCCTTGGAGTCCTTCAAACAATGGTGAAAACCTCATGGAATTCAGACATACACAACTCCTGAAATCCAAATGTGAATTTTTAGGTCAACATCGCGTCGAACGCAGAGGACGCACATGTATGTACCAAGATGACCTAACAATATATCCATGATTAAACCACATTTTGTGGAACTAAAAATGATTTTTTCCAAAACAAATTAGGTTGCAATGATGTAGATGTAGATCAATATTTTAATGTTTTGACCATATTGACCAAAGTTTGACTTGAGGTAAAATTTGAGCAAACAATCATCTGACAATGAACAAAATGGTCACATTCCAACTAAATGACCCCAAATACCATACCATGTTGGTGAAATACAAATTTTATTCAAATTTTTGAACTACCTTTACAAAATGTAGTTGAATTTGAATTATTAAAATGGAAAATGGTATTTGAAATCATAATTGGACAAAAAACCTAAAATATGAAATGTGTGCTATGCCAAGATACACCTACCTGCCAAATCTTAGACCATTCTGAGAATGTATGGCATGGAGTTGGGCATCTCCTAGGTAATTTGGATACTTACACATGAGACTCACACTGGAAACCAAGTGTGAGAGAGCAACCTCAACTTTCATTTAACAAACTCAAGGTTTATTATTTTTTGTGCAAACTAGGGTACAATCTAAGACACATGGCCAAGGTTTTACTTTTTTTTATTTTTTTTTGAATTTCTAGTGCCCTGCCAAAGTTTGGTCAAAATCACGTCGAAAAATTATAATGCATTATGATGTGCAAGCTCTCTTTCAAAGTTCTACCAATGTACAAACCGCATGCTATACCTCCATATTAACAACATATAAAAATATGGTATCAAAATTTGAAAGTTAACTTGCTCAAAATTCAAATTTGATTTGGAGGTGATTTAGTATTTTCAAATTTCTACATGCACCAAGTTTTGAATCTGAAAAAACTCTACAAACGAATAATGTGGCCCCTACATTCCTTCAAACAATGGTGAAAATCTCATGGAATTTAGACATACACAACTCCTGAAATCCAATTGTGAATTTTTCTAAAAATTCATGTCAAAACCACATATTTGTTGTGTTTAACTGAATTTTAAAATTTCTACATGCACCTAGTTTTGATTATAAAAAACTCTATAAATGAATAATGTGGCCCCTAGAGTCCTTCAAACAATGGTCAAAACCTCATGCAATTCAGACAAATACAGCTCCTGAATTCGAAAACTGAATTTTCTGCAAAAAATTGTCAATTTTTTTCCTAGCTAACTGAAATTTCGAAATCCTAAATGCACCAAGTTTGGAATCTGAAAAAACTTTATATATACAAAATGTGGCCCCAAGAGTCCTTCAAACAATGGTGAAAACCTCATGCAATACAGACTAACACAGCTCCAGAATTCAAAAACTGAATGTTCTATACTATTGTTTTTGTATTACTGAGAACCATTATAAACTGAAAAAAATATCTAGTCGCTGTTGGCCCAGTTTCGTGCGCCAAATAGGATGCCCGGCCCAGCTACTGCTTCGGAGCCTGAACTAGTGCCTCGGAGCTGATGGGCCTTTTCCGGCCCAATGGGGAGCCGCAACTGGCAAATTTGACGTGAGTGGGAGTTTAGTCCCACCAATCCGACCAGCTTATATACCTCGCTATGTCACGCTTCGTATGAGCTTCTCTCAAACAAACAATGTGACACATATCTCATCTCTCTGCCTAGTGGGGCCTGCTAGCAGGCCAACACCATGCTTCACGGGCTTGCGTCCTGGGCGTTCAGTTGGCTTTCTAGTCGTACGCAGGCCGTGAGTGTGTGATGCCCTGTTAGTTGGCGGGCTATTTTTTTAATTTTCATATACAACAAGAATTCATATTTGAATAAGTTTGCACTACTTGTTCAAATATTTTGTACTGTCAACGGTTTATATATGTCATAGTGATTATTTGTTGAGAAGAGACTGTAGACGTGGACTAATACTTTTCAAATAAAAAATTAACACTTTGCAAATATTGTAATGATCTTCTTTTATCACATAGAACACTAAGGTTTACATTTTTTACAAGTTTACACTCACTGAATTACCACGTTGAAATGTCGAAGATAACCATTTTCTACTAGAGCATACATTTTTCAAACAATTCCACTAATGTATATTAACAAATAAAAGGAACATAGTTGTCATATTTTCTACCTTAACCTAGTTTAGCTTCTCCTATATGATTACTGTCATCTTATATTCTATAAAAAAACACAATATGACAACATGCAAATATAGATTCAAGACAAATATACATAATTAACTTATAAAAGTGCAATGCAGGCAAACATAAATAGCACATAGACCAGTACCATACTAGTAGAGTTCATCCATACATAGCACAAATTACTTAGTAGAGTACTACATGTTCTTAACACGAAAAATTCAGAAGTTCACATAACATCAGAACCCTTCACATCACCTTCAACAACTACTAGTCTAATACTCCAGAACCCTAAGGAGGGCAGCATGGTTCGCCTTGTCGCGCAGTGACTTTCCCTTCACATGTCTGGCATGATGCACTAGTGCTGCACTGGATCCATCAGCTGGAACTTGCTTGCTAGGGTGGAACTGGCAGTAATACATGCCATTTGGTCGCATGTAAGCAGCCATACCTTGATCCTATATCTTCTGCTCAGCCTTCCTTTTGTACGAAGCAAGGTTGTACTCATCAACAACAGCTTCCTCAGAGTCATCAGAGTCAGCAGATGCATACTAATAAGAATAAAGGAAATTGTAGAAACAAATAGTTACTATCCACTAATCCAACAATCTGTTACACAAATAAGAATGCAAAATGTGGAACTCACCGAGGCGGCATAGTCAGAGGAGTGGTTCGAGGGGTAGTAGTCATCATAGTCCTGCCCTATTTTCCTCTTCTGACCAGCAACAGACCCAGATGGCTGGCCAGAACAATAATGCAACATGAAATAACATTAGTACTTCACTTGACAAATTAAAACAAACTAGCTATGCTACAGGACATTCAATAATGTAATATGATCTAGGATATGGAGTAATACAAGGCCATTCTAAAAAACCATCTATGTACAGGGTAAAATTTGAAGTTTAAATCACTAATAGCATTTACCAGATCCTACAAAAAAGATTTAAAAGATAAATAGATAAAAATAACAGCTACACTATAACAACAGGCGAATATATATGACTAGGCATGTCAAAAAGAAGTAAATCCATCACATATGCTACAGACCATTACTCATAAGCAGATTAGTTAAATCCATTAAATATGCTAATACATACCATTAAGGAATTGCATATGAACTGGGATATTTGGCATTATAGGTAAGATTGTGTGTGCATGGGTAAACTGCATGTTTTAATTACTACTATTTTTTAGCAGATCCTACACAGAAACACTAAAACACAATAAACAGATAAAATTAACAGGTACATAGTAACAAATGGGAACTATATATTGTTAAGCTTGTCACAATAACACCACATCCTTAAATCTGATACATTTCCACAGTTTAAATATTATAAAATAATAACATAAATGGACAAACATATTACGAAAAATAACAGAGGGCAAATGACTAATGCATCTAATGCTGGTTAATGCAGCACATTTATATTATAGAACACGCATTATATATTAATTACAAGATCAGCTTATGTTTTTGCAAACACAAACATTATTCTGATTTTCATTAACTAAACTTCATTAAGTAAATCATCCTGTAATGATTCAAACTACACATAGACATAGATTACACAATGAACAACATTAATTTATCTGAGCCATTAATATTATGAAAATTGTTTCACTCCAATTATATTTTACATGTCTCAAACATGCTCCAGAATCATAGCACTGACTACTATACTAATCTAATTTTATATCTAATAAAGATTACAGATTAATTGCACATTAATCTGTACACTCTAAAAATATGACTAATAACTGAGTAATTATCAGAATCATCAAACAAATTGTGCATACCTGCACACTAACTAATCAATCACGCTACACATCATATTACACTAACTGAATTACTAGTAAATACACAATTGAAGATTCTATCCACATCATACTAACCCTAAAATCATTTGCATTTGAACCTACACAGCAAATACTTGAACCCTAGCAACCTAA
Organism: Avena eriantha; assembly: GCA_910589775.1. Classification (NCBI taxonomy): domain Eukaryota; kingdom Viridiplantae; phylum Streptophyta; class Magnoliopsida; order Poales; family Poaceae; genus Avena; species Avena eriantha. The sequence goes on along the minus strand of OU342746.1, from coordinate 156,916,844 downwards.
ACTAACAACTATTACAAACGAGATAGTGAAATTAGGAGAGAGCGGAAAAATACTAACTGCTCCGGCTACCTGCTCCGGCTGCCCTTCCGGAGCCTCGACGGAGGCGTTATGCACCCCCAGATCCAGCACCTGAGACTCTCCCACCGACAAATCGACCGTCTCCTCCAGATCCGGCACCGCCTCGACCACGCTGGCCAACGCGGCCGGCCCCCTCCTCCTCCACCATGGCGGACGGCAACCACCTCGATCGCTTCCGCGCTGACGACGACGCCGCTCTCTACAGTTGCAGTAGCGGCCGCATCCACCTCCTTCTCCTGCTCCGACGACGGCATGATCAAGCCGCGAAACCCGGCCGTCGCCCCGCCACCACTGCCATGGACCTCGCCCTCCTCAACCACTACTGGCACGGTCAAGGCTGTCGTCTCCTCCAGAGCATCAGCGGCCGCTGCAGCCACAGAGCCCAGTCCGTCCGTCGCCGGAGTTCGACGGCGATTGATCTACAGTCGGTGTAGCGGACAAGCCCGAGTAGGGTTTTCTTCTTCCCAATCTGGTGAGACAAAAGGGGGGAAATGAGGGGGATAGCAGCGGCGAAACTGCCCAGAAGCTATATATACGCCTGTCCTTTCGTTTCCGATGACGTCAACAAACACACGTCACCAGGCCCGTATAAAATACGTATACACATCATCGTACTAAACACCGCGGGCCGTACGGGCCTATACCGGGCTCTACGAACCTGTCAGATTTTTTTGTTTTTACGATCGTGCCGCTGCTAACGAAGGGGTACGGGAAAATCTGCACCGTCCTTGTGTTTACGGAGACGAAACTTTTACCAAGGGTGGAGCAACGGAGCAGAAGTGATCCTTGGGTAATTAGGAGTGAAGCGAAAGGAAACTCGCTTGAACTTTATACTGACTATTTCTCAAGCACTTTGACACAATAATAAGCTGTATTCCGTATTTTGCGCAATCATAAATCACTTAGCTGCGGTATAGAATTTTCTCGCATACTTCTTCTATTTTATCGGACGTGCGATCGATTTGGCCAATATTACTTCTCTTTAGCGCACACTACGAAATCAACAATGCTAACTCTACGGACCACTCTTACGGAAAACAAATTTACGGGATTACGTGGGGAGAAAGTAGATGTATCGCGGTCCTATAATCACGGCAGGGAAAAAAACTGAACCAACCCCACGATTCCATGTCAGTCTGTAACACTTTTCCGTAACAGAAGTGCCTATAACTCTAGCATTATTGCTACGAAATTCAGGATCACAAGGCTCTATAAGAAAAAAGTAAAGCCACACGAGAGCTTCAAAGAAAGACAATTCACTTTGGTGAACGGGGCTGATCACGACTTGATTGTAGTACATGTGCTGAAAAATGTATCACAAGAATTTTATTTATTTTCTTTGTGGGCAAAATATTATCACAATTACTACATCTGAAGGATCTAAAAACAAAGTACTACTACCTCTGTTCCACAGTATAAAACTTTTTAGCATGCTAAAATAGCATTCTAAAAATTCTTATACTCCCTCCGTTTTAAAATATAAGGATTTAGATTTGTTAAGAGAATGTATTTTTTTTTTAATGTGTAGGTTTACTCCAGAACCGAATAAACCTACACACTAAAAAGTATAGATACATTTACTTCACAAAGCTAACACATCTTTTATTTTAAAACGGAGGTAGTACATCTCAAGGACAGCAAACAGCCCCCCGCATAAAAGACGTTAGGTTAGCTCTATCTGGTTGCAACAAGTCAATTCGTTTGACTCTGTAGCATGAGTAGCTTGATAGATGTACCGTACCGACTAAAATTGACCGGTCAACGACCCGTGAAGAAATGATCCCTAGCTTTGGCTAAAGGTGGCATCATTAATGTCCATCACATTCACGAAGGGTACAAATCATGTTAAGTTTATTTTTAGTTAAGTACTTGTTGTATTCCTGGGCAACACGGGCTATATAACTTTGCTGGAGTGGATATCAACAAAGACGTGAAACATATATTCAGGTTTACATTTAGATGTTGGCACGTTTATGGACATCCAGAGAAGGTGGACAGTGGTTCAACTCAACTGTTCACGAAAAGGGAAATCAAACATAATAAGCTGCCGAATGCAAGATTATGGTTACCTAGAAAATGAGTTTCGCAAAACAAAAAGGTTACCATAAAAATGAAATAATCGACTGTCAAATGCAATATTGACTTGCCTTGAAAATGAAGTTGGGATACATAACGTTGACCTTAATCAACATGTTTCTTGGAATTAGTATTCTCACTTCATGTTGGTAATGTTTTCATGCTAGTACATGAGGACTACAAGAACATCCGTATATGACAGCACGTCGAAACTGGGAGATTTAGATGATCGTTATCGATGTAGGCAGGCCACATGAGCCACATGTATTTTAATAGTACCCTGAAGTAAATATAGAACGTCTATTCATGCTAATCTGATGGCTAATATTAACTGGTACTCCGATTCAAGTGTTATGGAATACCATCCCCAAAAGTCATGCAGTACATCGCTGTTAGGGGCAAAATAGTAATCAACACTCTTCCCTCACTTCACGTCTGAACTTTTTTCTTTGTCTGTTTCGAATGTCGCCGTGTGCTTTCAGTTCGTCTACCCACCGTCTGCCGCCGATGTCTTGCCCCAGATGCTTGCTGGTGAGTCCCCAAAATCCTGATTGTTGTCGCCGCCGCCCCAGAAGCTGCGCAGGGAGCTCCCGCCGATGTCTTTCATCAACAAAGTATCGATCGAGTTTGTAGTGCACAGCGGAAATCCTCATTGTCGTCATGTCCCCTTCCAATGTACATCCTTTCTGAATCAATCTGGCAGTGTCTATTGATCCTTTTTTCCACAAATTCGTTCTCAAATTTTTGAATATTTTTTGGTGTTATGAGCTAACTACCGTGAATTGCATAAGTAGAGGTTGGCTATATGTTAACTTAGCAAAGTCATTGACGAATTTCACTGGAATCGTAAGGATGCATGCTCTTCGTCGGAATTACAAGCATGCTTTCTGTCAGAAATTGAAAGAGCATGTAGTTTTACTGTTGTGATCTCAATTCCTACGTATCTAACCATTAGCTGATCCCCTGTGATTATCACCACTCGATCCAGATCCATCCGTAGCCAACAAGAATGACATGATGTAATTGTTTTCAGCAATCAGCAAAGCAAAATAATTGCAAGTTCTCGTGAAAAACAATGGGAGAAGATGGGGTAAATGTGTGACGGGGGGAGAAAGGGCGGCGGGAGAAGCAGCGGCGAGAGGCCGGCAGTTGCGCACTCATCATGAACAGAGGCGGTTGTTCAGTTCGATAAACAAACTAATTATATCTTGCATTAATAGGGAAATAATGTCTAAATTACCCCTGTAAATGGATGGTCAGATTTGTCCGGTACTCCCTTTCCTCTCACGGAGTACCAGGGTACCGTAAAAATCCTCTTTTAATAATCCAGTTTCTGTTGCGCCTCTAAAAAGGAGGTACAAGGTAAATCTTTACCCCTCCCCCTCCCAGGCCGCTCGCACGGCGCCGGCTCCAGAGGGCTTCGGTGCCCTGCAAAAGCTCCCAAGGTGAGGCTCCCCTAGCCACCCTGCCTCCAAACAGTGGAGGGCTAGGAGGCGTTCCCTACCGAGACTTTCTGTGCGAAGGTGATGTAGCGACAGATGCGCGGACGGCGGGCGGTCATCGACAAACTCGGAGGATGGGTGAAGTGGTTGGGTGGTGTGGCGACACGTTGGCCGTTGCAGCGGCGCGGCATCTAGCACCCGGTGCCAGACCGATCTAGGTTCCGCGGCCTCAGTCTGGGCCGCATGGGCCTGAACCGGAATCCGTGGGTTGTCTGTTGAGCACGGCAGCTCCTCTGCTCATGGGGGCGCATGGTACTGCGACTGTCATTTGCACGTGCTGGTTCCTTCTATGGTGGAGGTTGTCTCAACCTCCTTTGTTGTCGATAGGCGGAGGATGATAGCGTGGGGGGTTATTCGTCTGCTTCGAAGAATAAAGGCGGTGGTCCTAGGGTTCCTTCAACGCGAAGATGAAGATCTGCTGGATGCCTATCCTCAGTGATCTGACACGGAGCGGCATTTTCTAGAAGGCTCCGTCAACATACTCCCATGGGCACATCATGTCTGGAGTTTACTGGATCAGAAGGAATTCGGTCGTGCGCACCCGTGTTTTTTTGGACTATTTGGTTTCAGAAAAAGCGTTGTGAAGCTCTTCTATCTGTTACCATCATGTGTCATGTCTTTGACAATCTCACAGAAACCTAAGGGCTAGCGATGGTGGTCTAGGTCTTTGTGGCGATAGAGAACTGGCTTGGTGATCTGTGACTCGCAGCAGCGACTATTAGTGGGGGTGACAACATAAGATAATTTCACAGTCTTATCTTGCAGCGTGAAAATCCAAGATGAAAGGATCGTATGGGCACCTAGAGGGGGGTGAATAGGTGCTACTTCAAATTTTACTCTTTTTCGATTTAGGGTTTGACATGAAAGGTAAATTCTCTAGATTATGCAACTATGGTGAATTTACCTATATGTCAATCTAGCAGATATAATAATCAAGAACTAGATAGGTAAAGTGCGGTAAAGGATAGAAGTAACCAAAGTGAAGCACGCGGAGACACAAGGATTTGTTTCACATAGTTCCTTCCTTTTGAGGGGAAGTACGTCTATGTTTGGAGAGGGGGTGGTTTCAAACCACCAATGCCACAAGAGGCCTCCCTTGTTCTCCGATGAACCTCACCCCAATGGGTTCGATTCACCTCTTCCACTATACGGCAACCTTCGGGGTGGAAGCCGACACCTTTACAACGAGTTCGAGGCACACATCCACAACCTAATTGGAGGCTCCCGAATACAAGCTAGCTGTCAAACAATCAAAGACAAGATAGTAAGAACCAAATCACAAGCTAGGGTTTCCAATGAAACACTAGAGCAAGGGGCCCTCAAGTGAATGAGGGGGAAATGAAGTTCTCTCTTGGTGAAGCTGTAGATCAAGGTCTCCTCCTTCGATTCTCCAAAGATCAATGACTTTGGATGGTTGAGTGAAGAGATCTTGTGGATTTGGTGGCTCAAATGGTGCTGGAGTTCTTGAGGTGGACGAGCAGCTCCCAAGGTAGAAGAAGGGGCCCTTATATGGGGCCCCAGGAATTAGAGCCGTTGGGAGTCACTAACCCTGAACAGTCTGGCCAACATCAGTCGGATAGTCTGGCCCGGGCGGATACTCCAGGTGAGACGGACGGGACACGCTGGCCTGGCAAAGTTTCTGGCCAGGGTCCGAATTGTGTCCGGGACGTATCCACGCTGGTCGACACACCCCCAGGGCCGGATACTCCGGTCCGTACACACCGGACACTCCGACCATTAAAGATTCTGGCCAGAATCTGGTACGTGCCAGGGGAGTGTTCAAAAAGCTGTTCTGAATGTCCAACAAAGTTGCCCACTTCCTAGGGGCGGACAGTCCGGTCAGATCCAACCGGACAGTCCGGCAGGGGCGGACACTCAGGCCTGGATCAGCCGGACAGTCCGGCTGAGACTTGTTCCCTGCACAAACAAGACCCTGGGAAGCTCTTTTCCTTTATTGCAACATACATGAGAGTAGTTGGTATCTCTTGAAACATTTAACAGACGATTAAGCTTATCCAAGTGTTGTCACCAAACATCAAAATAATAGGAAGGGCATAAATGCCCTTTCAATCTCCCCCTTTTTGGTGTTTGATGACAACCCAAGGATTTGCAAATAAGATAGATATAAATTTTCACAAGAGGAGATATACAAAATATAGTGAGGCTCCCCCTAGATGTGTGACCAATCTTAGCTTTGCATTTCAATACAAGATCACACACCCTAGGATCACATCCCCACTAGATTTTGTAGCTTAACAAGTTATGGCACAATATAATACCAACTAGATTAATAATATAGGCATAACATAGTCATTGGCACAACCGGGAAAGCATGTCACAACACACATAGTTCAACACAACATAGTACTCACGAGTAGGATAAAGACACGAAGCTTCAAAGAGGCAAATCGAAATAACGTGAAGCTCGTGTACCCATGCAAATCCCCTGATACGTCCATTTTGCATCACTATTCTATTTCATAATTCACTGTTATTCATTGATATATTTCATATTGAGAGGTGATACTTATGTTATTTCATCTGTTTTTGCATGGTTGATGACTTTTGGAGCATGGATCGCTGCAGTCAGGATTCTGATGGAAAAGGTGCTGTTTGGAGGCAAAATTCGTGAAGATCAGAAAATCCGGGAAAATATACGGAAAATCTTATTTTTCAGAAGATGAAGGAAGCTAGAAGGGGGGCTGGAGATGGGCCACAGGGGGACCACACCACCCCCTAGCGTGGGCCAGCCTAGGCCGCGCCACCAGGTGGTGTGGCCGCCCTGGTCCATCCCTGGGACTCCCCTCTGGCGTATATTATCCTCCCGAAACCCTAAGACTTGGGGGGCAATCACAAAAAGATTCCGCCGCCTCTGCGGGGCGGAAAACACTGAGATAGAAAGATCTCTCCGACAGACAGATTTCTGCCAGGGGAATTCCTTCCCGGAGAGGGGAGATCGTCGCCATCAACACCACCATCAAGCTGGACTTCATCGGGATCATCATCATCATCACCACCATTATCACCATCAGCACCCTCATCACCATCTCCATATTGCTGTAACAATTGGGTTGAATCTTACATTAGTTCATAGGGAAACTTTCCCGGTGTTGATTACTATTTGTAGTTGATGCTATTGAGTGAACCATTGAATTATTGTTTACGTTCACATTGTTATACATCATTACTCCTTCTCTGATCATGATCCATATGATGTCTTGTGAGTAGTTTGTTTTGTTCTTGAGGACATGGGAGAAGTCATGTTGTTAGTAGTGGAGTTGTGTTGAGGAAGATTCAATAGTTTGATATTTAAGTTGTGGTGTACTTCTTCTAGTGGTGTCATGTGAATGTGGACTACATGATACTTCACCTATATGGTCCTAGGGGAATGCATTGTGTATTTGGCTACTAATCGTAGGGGTTGCCGGAGTGACAGAAACCTGAACCCCCGTTAGGAAACCATTGCACAAGGAACGTAAGGGTCTTAGAGTTTAAAGCCGTGGTTAGGTTTCTACCTTAATTACTTTGTTGTACTTACGGATGTTTGCAAGGGTTATAATCACAAGTATGTATTAGTCCTAGGAAGGTCGGTACATTAGCACAGGTTCACCCACACAACACTTAGCAAGCTAAAGAAGATTAATCAATTATATGAAGCGAAAGCACTGGACAGTCTTCCCATGTGTCCTCGAGAATGTTTGGTCATCTTAAGTAATACAACCGGCTTGTCCTTTGTTGCATAAAGGATTGGGCCACTTGCTGCATTCATTCCTACTGTCTTTTGTTTACTCGTACTTTGTTTACTTGCTTTATCAAAAACCCCTAAAAATCCGTTTGTTAAGTATTTGCAGAGAATTCCTGATCCATACCACTAGCCAACACCTTCTGCTCCTCGTTGGGTTCGACACTCTTACTTATCGAAAATACTGCGATACACCCCCTATACTTGTGGGTCATCATCCCCGGTAGTAACCTAATAAAGGGGCTATTTCTCCCCCTTTGGCATCGAGATGCCCAAAAGGGAAAAGATCATAACTATAGCATCCCAAAGCCAACTCTAGCCACTGCAGTCGTCGTCATCCTCCTCCTCCTCATCCTTGTCCTCATCACCATCCTCATCATCCTGATCCTCCTGAGTAGAGCTCTGGCCGTGAGGGCCAGAAGAAGAAGACACGTCCTCAAACATGGACCAGTCCACACGTCCCTGACTCTAGTGACCATACGAAAGTGTGCCATCAGACGCCTGCTGCTAAGAAGGATCAACATGCATGGGCTGGTTGATCCACTTGAGCTCCTTCATCACATTCATGTTCTCCTTGTATGCATCGTACTATCCATGGCGAATGTCAATGTTCTGGCAAAGAAGAAGCTTCTTCCACCAGGAGGCCTTCTTCACCTTCTTGTGCACTTCCTCCTTGGAGATGGTGAAGCAATATGCATTGCTAGCATGCTTCATGTGAGGGCCACGGGTCACAGCCTCCAGAACCTCCTCAGACTCATCATCACTGTTAGAGGCATCTGCATCCATCTCATTATCCTCAAATATGTCCTGAGCAGGGGGTAGCCATGAGGTGCCTTGGAGGTGGGGGCACCCTTCCTCTATAGCTTGGCAAGAAGGTGTGCAACAAGGTTAGTGTAGAGCAGTGGAGTGGCTGGAGCTTGAGCAACAATGAGCTTCATCACATATGGAGCAAAGAGAGGACACTTCTTGTCAGTGATGCACTTATACATATCCTGATAGATGAAATCCATGACATCTATGGTACAACCTTGATGGGCTAGACCGCGAACATACACTGAGTGGGCATGTGCCATAAGACTGATCTTAGCACCTCTCATCTCATACTTGTTGCCCACCTTGGGAGTGAGAGTGTGGAGAAACATGCGGAGCAGAATGTTGTAGATGAGCTTGATGTTGGTGGTTTGGCCAACCACACCATTCTGAGAGTAGATTGGGGCCAACAGCTTCTTGTCATATGCCTGACCATGTACATGCATCCGGTGACCACTGGGAGCATTGGGGTTGAAAGGCACTCCAAGGATGTGGGCAAACTGAGCCATGTTGGAACAAAACCTAGTAGTGCCAGAGATCCACTCAAGGGGAGTATGAGTAGTGTCCCCAAAAACCACCGTGGCATAGAACTGCTAGACCAACTCAATATTGTAGTCTTCTCTTGTTTGAAAGATCGCGTGTTGCCCCATCTTCTCAGTCACCCAGAGAGCGTCCTCAAAGTACTTGTGGGCTTGGAGCTTCAGAATATCCAACCACTGCATGGGGCACATAGGAGTCCTGAAAGCAGAAAACACCCTAGAAAAGAGTAGGGCCTGCTCATTCCTCCAGAAGCGGTCATCCTCAAAAGTGCGCTGTAGAGAATAGAACTGCTGGACACGCATCTCCACAAACTCTTCGGTGCCTAAATCTGCCAAAGTGGTTAATGACTCAAACTTCATGTGCTTGGCTTCATCCCTTTTTAGTTTCTGACCTTCTCTTGCTTAGCTGCAACACGGTCACGAATAACCTGTCTAACCATGGAAGGATCAACATGAACCTCACTCTCTTCATCGCGGTTACTACGAGGACGGGCTTTCTGAGCAGCCCTAGAGCGACGAGGTCGACCTATGAATTCAGAGTAGAAGGGTAGCATATGGGTAAGCACATTTGTCCAGGAGGTGTAAGCACATAGCAGTAGCTAAAGAAATGCAGGATCAACACTGGTTGAGAAAGCTCGGACTGTTTGGAAAAATCACGCTGGAGACTCCGCCAGACCCGGACAGTCCGGTGCATATAGGCCGGACATTCCGGCTAGGCCAGAGTGTCCGCCCTGTACACGTCGGACAGTCCGGTGGGAGACCTGGTGATTTTTCAGGCAGTGCGAGAGTGCTCAACTGGAGCAGATCGGGATTGCTAGAACTACTACAATGACAACACATGCACGCAGTATTTTGTATCCATGGATCTAGATGGGTCATTGCCTCCAAAAATGCATCTAGAGGAAACCCTAGAGATGGAGAAATGGGGAGGAAAAATACCAGCATCCATGGAGTCCTTCACCGGAGGGGAATGGGTCCCAGCGGAATAGGGATGGTAATGGACAGCGGCAACGGTCGGATCCGGGGCGGAGGAGCCCTCCCGGTGAAGATCTTGGTATGGGGCAGCGGGGTGTGGAGAGGAGAGAGTCGGTGGGAAGAAGGAGGACTGAATCGGCCACTTCTTCCTGACCCCTTTTACAGGTTCAAAACCGTTGGGGCCGGAGTGTCCGGGTGAATTTCACCGGAGTGTCCGGGCTGAGTCCGGACGGTTCAGTGTGGACAGTTCGGCCCCCCACGACCAGAAAATCTCAGATTCAAAAAGTGGACAAATGTGTGGCAATAGGAGCATGTTTAGGGATGAGTATAGGCCTGGGATTTATAAGATGTACTGTGAAGAACCAAGAAACTATAGATAGTCAAAAGATGACAAATTAAGATCCAAACCAAACAAGTCAAGAACCGACTCTTCAACAATGAAGAGGGTGGTGGCTGAGGCCACCATGTAAGAGTTTGTAGCATGACACCACTGATGTCTACGCACTTCTATTCTTGTAGACAGTTGTTGGGCCTCCAAGTGTAGAGGTTTGTAGAACAACAGCAAGTTTTCCCTTAAGTGGATTACCCAAGGTTTATCGAACTCAGGGAGGAAGTGCTCAAAGGTATTCCCTCTCAAGCAACCCTGCAATCAAGATACAAGAAGTCTCTTGTGTCCCCAACACACCCAATACACTTGTCAGGTGTATAGGTGCACTAGTTCGGCGAAGAGATAGTGAAATACAAGTGGTAACGGTGATAGAAAATAGCTTGATGGCATGGAAGAGACTAATGGAAAACTGAAATAAAGATGGAAGCAAGCAAACATGTAACATATCTAGTAGCAAACGATGTTTCAATGCTTGGAAACAAGGCCTAGGGATCATACTTTCGCTAGTGAACACTCTCATATAAATATCTTCTCTTTATGATACTACTCTGAACTACTCTCCGGCTGGACACTCTAATCCATGGTAGGGCTATAACGGCACTCCTCAAAGTCCGCTTTCCCCATCTAGATAACCCCACACTATCACCTTGAGCACTAGATGGTTCCAACAAACACCACAATTTCATAGAGACATCCAACTCCAAAGATAACTCATAACAAGTATTTGTAATCTCTAGCCTAAGTGCCACCATGGTGTGCATGCTGTCACTTTCACACACATGGGGAGAGCAGAGATCTATTAAAGCACTTGAGTAGCAAGGTAGATCTACTTGATTACAAAGCTCATGATCACAATATGATCATGCATAGAGAGAGAGATGAACACATAGCTACCGGTAGAACCCTTAGCCTCGAGAGAGAACTACTCCCTCCTCATCATGGGAATCAGCAACGGTGATGGAGATCGATGGAGATGGCTCCGGGGGCACTTCCCCGTCCTGGCAGAGTGCCGGAACAAAGACTTTCTGTCCCCCGAATCTCCCCTTCGGTAGCGGTGGAGCAGCGGAACTTTTCATGGATTTCTGATTGACTCTTTAGGGTTTTTGCATCAGGAGGCATCTTATAGGCGTAGAGGCAAGGTCGGTGGGTGGCCAAGGCTAGCCCGCGCCACCACATGGTGTGGCCACCCTGTGGCCCCTCTCTGTCTCGTCTTCTGGCTCCGTGAGTCTTCCGGTAAAATATCGACTTTGGCTTTTGTCCGGTCCAATTCCGAGAATATTCATTTTCTGACTTTTTGGAACAAAAAATAGTAGAAAACAGGCAACTGGCACTGTGGCATCTTGTTAATAGGTTAGTCCAAGAAACCATATGAAAAGTACTCCAAAGTGTGGATAAAACACAAGAAAGTAGATAAAACCAAGCATGGAACATCAAAAATTATGGATACGTTTGCAACGTATCAACCACGAATAATTTTCCTTGGGTTCATAGCCACTACTCATCAATGAAGCTCACATATCACTAAATGATATTAAAAGTATTGAATTTCTTAATGTTGGCATTATGGGGGAGGGATAATCCAATGTATTAGGACCGCACTCCCCCTATTTCCATGCCTGCACCTAAACCAAATAAGGTTCAAGACATATGTGAGTATGCAAGGTGATCAAGTCAAGCTCCTAGAATCTACGATGTTTAGTTCATTCCTCAAATAACAAAACTTTGCTTCATGAAGTGGCTTCGTTAAAATGTCGACAAGTTGGTCTTTGGTTGACACATAGGATAGCTCAATATCACCTCGAGCAACATGATCTCTAATGAAGTGATGATGAATCTCAATATGCGTTGTCCTTGTATGATCCACTAGGTTATAGGCAATCTTGATAGCACTTTAATTGTCACATAGAAGAGGCACTTTGTCACAATGGACACCGAATTCCTTTAAAGTTTGCCTCATCCATAGCAATTGAGTACAAGCACTAGAAGCTGCCAAATACTTGGCTTTGGTGGTGGAGAGAGATATACAATTTTGCTTCTTAGAAGACCAACACTCCAAGGACCTCCCAATGAATTGGCAAGCCCCGAAGGTTGATTTTCTATCATCCTTGTCACCAGCCGAATCTGAATCCGTGTATCCAAAAAGAGAGAAAGTTGAGCCCCTGGGATACCAAATACCATATTTTGGGGTATGAACCAAATATCGAAAGATTCTCTTGACCGCCATCAAATGGCTTTCTTTAGGAGCTGCTTGATATCTTGCACACACTCCTACACTCAACACAATATCGGGTCTAGATGCACAAAGGTAAAGCAAAGAGCCAATCATGGACTGGTATACCTTTTGATCCACATCTTTACCATTTGGGTTTAGTTCAAGATGAGTCTTTGTTGCCATGGGAGTGGGAGCTCCATTTAAATCTTTCATGTTGAATCTCTTGAGCATATCTTGAGTATACTTGGCTTGGTTGAAGAATGTTCCTCCTCTCACTTACTTGATCTCAAAACCAAGAAATACTCTCAATTCTCCCATCATAGACATCCTGAACCTGTCAGTCATAAGCTTTGAGAACTCATCATTAAAAGCTTTGTTAGATGAGCCAAAGATAATGTCATCTACATATATTTGGCATACAAAAAGTCCCCCATTGACCTTCTTAGTAAAAAGAGTGGGATCGATTTTTCCAACCTCAAACCCACGATCTAACAACAACTCTCTAAGGTGCTCATACCACGTGCGTGGGGCTTGTTTGAGCCCATAGAGCGCCTTATCAAGGGTTTGCAAAGTTGGGATCCTCAAACCCCAGGGGTTGCTTTACATATACCAACTCATGCAATGGACCATTAAGAAATGCACTTTCTACATCCATTTGTTGTAATTTAAATTTATGATGTGCTGCATAAGCAAGAAGGATATGGATGGACTCAAGGCAAGCCACAGGTGCATATGTCTCTCCATAATCGATGCCTTCAATCTGAGAGAACCCTTGTGCAACCAATCTTGCCTTGTTCTTCACCACAATTCCATCCTCATCTTGCTTGTTCTTAAAAATCCACTTGGTGCCTATAACATTGTAGCAATCTTTTGGCTTTTCAACTAACTTCCATACTTTGTTTCTCTGAAAGTTGTTGAGCTCTTTGTGCATTGCATCCAACCAATCCGAATCTTCAAGAGCTTCCCATACTTTCTTTGGTTCCATGATACGTTGCTAACGTATCCATAATTTTTGATGTTCCATGCTTGGTTTTATCTACTTTCTTATGTTTTATTCCAACATTGGAGTACTTTCTATACACTTTCTTGGACTAACCTATTAACAAGAGCCACAGTCCTAACTGCCTATTTTATGCTATTTTTGGTTCCAGGAAAGTCAGAAAATCAATATTCTCGGAATTGGACAGGACAAAAGCCAAAGTCAGTTTTTCACTGAGGGACACCTGCAGCCAGAATACGAGACGGAGAGGGGCCAGGGGGCTGCCGCACCACCTGGCCACGTGGTCCAGCCTGGCCCGTGCCAGGGGGTGGTCTGGCTGCCTCCAGCACCCCCTCGGCCTCCCCTTTCACCTATAAGATGCCTCCGATACAGAAACCCTAAGGACCCGATCAAAATTCCACGAAAGAGTCTGTAGCCGCCGTCATCTCCATCCCTAGATCGGGAGGGATTTGAAGCTCTTCCCGGCACCCTGCCGGAGAGGGGAATTCACCCTGGAGGCCTTCTTCATCACCATGCAAGCCTCCGGTGTGATGCGTGAGTAGTTCATCCTTGGACTACGGGTCCATGTAGTAGCTAGAGGGCTGGTTCTTCCCCTTTGTGCTATCATGTTTAGATCTTGTGAGCTCCGTTCATGATCAAGATCATCTATTTGTAATTCTTACATGTTGTGTTTACGGGGATCCGATGGATATTGAGATGCTATTTCAGATTGATTGTTGATTCTATCATGTCTTTGTTATTTGTGATCTTGCATGCTTTCCGTTGTTACTAGCTATCTTGGCCAAGTAGATGCTAGCAACTCCAAGAGTTAGTATTTATGCTCGTTAGTGGGTTCATGCCTCTAGTAATCTGGGGAAGTGACATAAATCTCTAAGGTACTAGATGTGCTGTTGCTACTAGGGAGAAAATAACAATCCTTTGATAATAGAACAATCATATTGTTTACTTTACACACAATGCGTAATGCAATTATCTATTGCTTGCAACTTAATACTGGAGGGGGTTCGGATGATAACTTGAAGGTGGATTATTAGTCATAGATGCAGTTGGATGGCGGTCTATGTATAATGTTGTAATGCCCAATCAAGTCTCAAAGGAGTCAAGATCATTAGTATATGCATATTGCTTTCTTGATGTTTGTCAATTGCCCCGCTGTAATTTGTGCACCCAACATGTTATCTATCTTAACGAGAGCCACCACTAGTGAACTATGCACCCTAGTCCTTTCTTTTACAATCAATCTACAATCAACTATTTACTGCTTTCTGTTTACTTTCCGCAAACTATTACTTTCTCCCATTCGATATGTTTAATCCTTTGTTTTCAGAAAAACTGGTGAGATTGACAACCTCATCGCAAGTTGGGGGCAAAGTTATATGGTTGTGTTGTGAAGGTCTCCACGTTACTGCAGACGCCGGTAGTGTGCCCTGCCAAAGTCTAGCTAGCAACACCTTTGGGGTGTTTCCTTGCTCCTACTGGATTGATAACCTTGGTTTCATGACTAAGGGAAAACTTGCTGCTGTGCTCATCATACCTTCCTCTTGGGGTTCCCCAACGAGCTCGATATATTTTGGTCCATCAAGCTCTTTTTTTGGCGCCGTTTTCGGGGAGTCAAGGACATCTTCACAAGGGAGTCCCTCTTAACCAATCTCTTTACTTTGTTATTTTTGTTTTGCTTAGTTTATTTGTTGCTTTGTTTGCTTGTTTCTTTTTCAAAAATACAAAAAAATTAGTTCCTACTATAGTTGTTATTTTCGTTGGTCTATTATTGTCTTGCTTTATCATGCTTTCTATCAATGGTTGGTTTCTTTGATACTGAATCTAATTGGCAAGGTGGGTTCACGGAAGAACAAAAATATTATTATAAGGAACACCGCTTGTCACAAAAAGGGAAACTCTTATGGGAACAAATTGATAAATTGAATACCATTGCTAGAAACATGTGCTCTACTTATAATGTTACTTATTGCGTTGATAAATCCTGTTGCTGTAGGAGGTATAAACACCTCCCTTTTCAATATGAGTATAATGATAATGTTACCATATCTTCTTACATTAAAGGAAATTATGACTTTTATGATGTGTAACAAATTGAAGAATTTATTGCTTGGAAGGGTGCATTTGAACTTGCTAGTTTGCTTGAAAATACTGATGATTCACCCTATAAATATGAGGTTTATGATATACTTAAATTTTGCTTTGATAATTACAAGGAAGAAAATGGCTACATTCTTGAATATTGATGACCCACAAGTATAGGGGATGTATCACAGTATTTTCGAGGGAAGTGAAACCCAATTTATTGATTCGACACAAGGGGAGCCAAAGAATATTTGTAAGCCTTAAGAACTGAGTTGTCAATTCAGCTGCACCTAGAAACAATATTGCTCATAGCAGTTTATCAGTAGCAACAGTTATGTAGTAGCAATAGCAAAGTAATAGCAGTAGTAAAAGTAAAGGCAGTAGTACCAATTGCGGTAAATAGTAGGATTAAAGCGCGGTAGGCATATGGATGAATGGACGGGCATTGCATGGACAAGACAATTCACATGGCAATCAAGACATAGGGCAATTGCAGATAAATAAGATAAAGCATCCAAGTACTAGATAATCATAGGCATGTGTTCTATATACAGTCATACGTGCTCGCAATGAGAACTTGCACAACATCTTTTTTCCTGCCAGCCCGTTTGTAGCAGGGCCTCAAGGGAACTACTGGCAATTAAGGTGCTCCTTTTAATAGAGCACCGGAGCAAAGCATTAACACTCCGTGAACACATGTGATCCTCACATCAAAGCCATTCCCTCCGGTTATCCCAATTTCTGTCATTTCGGGGCCTTTGGTTCCGAAAAACAACGTGTGTATACAACTTGCAGGTAAGACCATAAATAATACTATCATAATGAATCAATAACATGTTCAGATCTGAAATCATGGCACTCGGGTCCTAGTGACAAGAATTAAGCATAACAAGTTGCAACAAAGTCAAAAAACACTAATAATAGATACTAGGCACCATGCCCTAACAATTTGATGCTATTACATGAACGATCTCATCCAATCCCTACCATCCCCATAGCCTATAGCGGGGGATTACTCACTCATAGATGGGGAAAACATGGATGGTCGATGGAGAAGCGATGGTGATGATGATGGCGATGATCTCCTCCAATTCCCTGTCCGGCAGGGTGCCAGAACGGAGTTTCTAGTTCTGAATCACGGAATCTAGTGGTGGCGGCGGAGCGGAACTCTTTCTGGAAAAACGTCGAACCCCCCTGGGTTTTTAGGTCAGGAGGCAACTTATCGGCGAAGAGGGAGGCCGAGGGGGTGCCTAGGGCGGCCAGACCACCCCCTGGCGCGGCCAGGCCTAGCCCGCGTGGCTAGGGGGCTTGTTCGTCTGCGGTACCAAAGTTCATAGGCCAGCGCATGGCGGTACCTAAGTTGCCTGAAATTACCGCGTTTCGAAAAGTTGGGCCGCCAACTACTGAGAGGGGGCATTTCGACACAAACTCATCTCACCCCTGCCAAATTCAAACATTCTGTTAAACTGTCCCGTGAAGTAGATGGTTGGGACCCTCATGTCGGTCATCTGTCTGTGACACGGGCGCCAACGCGGCAACCTCTTAGGCAAATCGAGCAGCTAAGTGGATTGGATGCGTTGACCAATTTCATAAATCCATTCCCAGCTTTCCCCTAGCACCGACGACGTTAGAATCCACCCTCCAGGCAGGACGATCCCTTCGAACATTTGACTTCCAGTGCCAAGTTGCTACGCCTAGTTGCTGATCCCGAGCTCCAATGGCGCATGCCGTAGCCGTCGTTGCGAGGCTCTAGCCCGCCTTCGCCACCGACGAGCCGAGCAGCTCGGAGGATGGAAGATCCTACTATCCAGAAAGAAGAAGTTTTGTCTACAAGCGGGTGATCTACCCTTCTCTTTGCTATTCGCACTAGTTACAACTACTAGCTGGCTACTGAACCTCAAATTGTTTGCCTACGTTGACAAACATATTTTGTCTACAGTTTTCTGTCAAGTGGGATCTACACGGACCCCCTTACATGGTTACGGTAGTCCTCTATAGGTACGACTCTAAGGGCAAGAGGTATGGACACCATTGTTTCACGATGGAAGAAGCTCCTGCGCAGATCTGCACTATATATGGTATGGTTGCTGCTCTGCGTAATCATGTTGAATTATGGCCGAAGCAGACTACAAAGTTCAGCTTCATGGATGAATGTGGCATCATGGTTCCTATAACGTGTGACAGTCAGCTAATTGGGTTGATGAAAAGGTATGCTTCGGCTGCAATGTTTGAGCTGAAATGTGATGTACTGGATGTGGAAGCTACTGCAACTGGGAGTCGCCCTTCTATTCTTGGACAGGGTGGTTGCTCGAACCCAGTTAGCTCCTGGTAAGCAAAGGTCTCTTAGGGTTCGGATGTTTGTGCTGAATTGTAATTTTTGTTTTATTTACTCTGTAGATATTGGGCAGTTATGCAATAGTCTTGTTTCTTTGACAGGAAGCGCCTCAAGGTTAGAAACATGACTACCGGGTCAGTCATTTTGCTGCCCGAAGAAATTAAAAACGAGTGGAAAGATGTCATTTTGCTGCCCGAAGAAATTAAAAACGAGTGGAGAGATGATGCTGGACCCGATTCTGGTGCCCATTGTCCCGGCGATGCAAAGTACGTGAAGCTAAGAAAATTGGCACCGAGGAAGACGAAGAAGGCAGGAAATGAAGAAGCCATTGGACGTGAAGGCTTGGCACCCAGGCTGCGAAAGAAGGCTGCTGGCAATGAAGATGCATAGTAATGTGTTGAACTTGAACCTATATATGTGATTCTGTTAAATTCTGATCGCTCTGTGTGTGGCACATTGCTGGGCGAAACAATCTACCCATGTTCTCTGAGTAAAATGTACCACGACTTAGGGTTTGGAAACTCCCGAGTCAGTAGTTGAATCTGAAATTATGATTGTGCCACTGCTATCTGAAAACAAGGATCCACCGGTTCCACGATTGCTGAGGGGTAGGAGGTCTCCAAATACGATGGAATGTAAGTGGCACATAAATAAATTATTTAAGCTGCCACACTACACGAAGCAGCAACTTATTTCAGATGTTGCACAATGACGTGGCAACATAAACAACAATGTTATCACCGATAATGCCCAGATGAGGAGGAAATGGGTACCACTTTGTGGCCTAATCTTGAGCCCGTCTATCTCACCGCCTCTCTGCTCCTTCATCCCCTGCATCTAGCGAAGCTCCCAGATCTCCAGTAACCGGGTATACGTGCTTCCACTTTATAAATTGTGGTTGTGCCATTTGCATGCAGAACAATCCACGTAGATTACGTTTAAAAAAACCACCAATGTCAGAATACACTAGTAGAAAAGGTGTCTTTGGTCCACGGTCACGTTCCCAATTCGGGACAGAGATCTAAATCGAGGCAGAAATTGATCTAAATCATAAATTCTTCCACAAATTAATCGAGACAGAGATCTAAATCGAGGCATTTCATTACGTCAACCACAAATTCTTCTAAACAAAGGTGCGATTTCACATCCTACATTAATTCAACCACTAGTCAACAATTTCACTTCCGCTGCCACTGTCCTCCGAGCCGCCGGCTTCCTCGTCGCTGTCGAACAGAACCTCCATGATGTCCGCATTGTTCGCGAGATGGAGCACCTCTCCGCGTCGAGTGGCGGTGATGACGGTGTACTTGGTCCGTCCAAGGATGGACCAGAACCTCTCCTGCCCTTCTCGGTTGCGGAGATCCCGGTGCACC
This sequence comes from Avena eriantha, assembly GCA_910589775.1. Lineage (NCBI taxonomy): Eukaryota > Viridiplantae > Streptophyta > Magnoliopsida > Poales > Poaceae > Avena > Avena eriantha. The sequence continues at coordinate 156,897,732 of OU342746.1, read as the reverse complement.
ACGCGCCCGTCAACGATGCGGTTGCCAATCTTGGCCTTCCGCTCCTTCTTGAACAGCGCCGGCCAGTACGGGCTGGCCGCCGTGTAGCTGGGCAACGCCCTCTTCCACACAGGCATCTGGCGGCGGCGCGCCGTGATTTCGCTCTCCATCTCGGCTCGGCCAGGTAGCGGAGCCACCGGCACCCCCGCAGAGCTGATGCGCCATCCGTGGGGCACCTTCACGGCTGGCGGCGCGAGGATGTCGAAGTTCGCGAACATCACCGCCTCATACAACTTCAGATCGGACATCTCCATGGCGGCGTGGTGGAGATTGGAGAGGGCGAGGGGATGGAGGACGAAGCGACACACGCCTCCTATTTGTACACGAGGACAACGAAGCGACGGTCAGATAAAAGAAGTAATGCGGGGTCAGACAAAAGAAGTAATGTGGGGTCAGAGCAGTTTTTTTCCTCCCTGGAATCCGGGACCAATAGTTCAGATCGTTAGGTAAACAAGTACAAATATTACAACTAAAAAAGGCACAGAGCTTAAGCTAAATAGAACTAGTTATCACACATCTCCTTGATCTTCCTAATCTTGGCCCGATGCGCATCTTCCTGCGAGAGCAAGGATCGAATTGTCTGCTCCTTCCTTTTAGCATCTTCCTTGCATAGCTTCAATTGTTTCTCTGCATTATTCCTCATGCACTTGTCAATACTCGTAGTTGTGTACGGTAGGACTTCGGCCTGGTGGAGATCATTCCTTGCTTGAGTCAGTTCTTGCTCCGCTTTAGCCTTCAGGACCAACGCCGCGTCCCTCTCCTTCTCGACTTTGATAACCTTGTCTTGCACCCACCTAAGATCTCGCTTATGCTTGGTCGTGTCAACTGGTTCCCATAGCTTCGTCTCAAGACTGTCAAGAAGCCAGCTGAATACGGATTCTTTCAACTTGACAGTCATTTCCCATAGTTTGTCCAGCGTTTTCTGCATCGATTTGGGCCACTCTGGATCTACCCATTTGACAACACCGCAACTTCCGCCTTGCATCATTACACGATGTCCTTGACACCGTAGAAACCTCCTGCCTGTGTTTCGTCCTTCGAAGGCTACAAATTTAGCGGACACATATCCATGTTTACATACTAGAGGACTGTCTTCATCCTCTAAACCGTGATAGTCGGAGTCATACATCGTATGGTTGGCCTAACACATCATACACGCATGAGTAAACAGATTAGATCTAGCTCAAAAAATAGATAAATGGCCACAGATGATAGAAATAGAGATGAGACGACTCACGTCGAAATCACCGTCCCTGTCATCACGACACGTTTCCTCGCCGTCTCCCCTTGAACCCATGGCGAGAGGGGAGGGGGTGGCTGCCGGAGAGGGGATTGGGATGGAGGCACCGTTGGCTTGCGGCTACGGCAGGATGGGAGTGAAGTGGGGAAAGTGGCTTCGAGGGTAAGGAAGAGAAGTACGGAGAGGAAGAGAAGTAATAGGGACGTGACACTAGGATGTGTCCCACTGAACTCGTGAGACGTGACACTCGCAACAGGGGAGCGCCAAGTGTTGTCAGTTTGTCCAGAGCAAGCGTGGCCAATCATGTCGCAGAATAGCCTACTCGCGGATCGCTCTCACGAAGACCATCCCAATCGTCCAAGCACCCCAATCGAACGGTATGTAACAATCGTCAAGCAGAACAACTGTGTTAGGGCGTGCCTTCTAGAAGACTCGGTATAACGGCTACCTATGCAATGACATTGGTGTATCCATGTGTGGTTTGTGAAAACAACAGACATGCAATCACACTAAGTGGATCCATATGTGGTTTATGGAAGTAACAGACATGCAATGACTCTAGCTATGATTCATGAAAAGAACATACATGCAATGACACCGGTGGATCCATGTGTGGTTCATGGTAAGAACACACATCTAATGACACTGGTGGACTCTAGCTGTGGTTCATGAAAAGAACAGACATGCAATGACACTGGTGGATACATATGTGGTTTGTCAGGAGAACACACATGCAATGACACTAGGTGTGGTTCATGAAAAGAACATACATGCATTGACACTGGTGGATCCTTATGTGTGGTCATGAAAAGAACCGACATGCAATGACACTGGTGGATCCTTATGTGGTTCATCAAAAGAACTGACATGCAATGACACTGGGTGTGGTTCATGAAAAGAACTGACATGCAATGACACTAGGTGTGGTTCATGAAAAGAATAGACATGCAATGACATCGCTGGATCCATGTGTGGTTTATGGAAGTAACAGACATGCAATGACTCTAGTTGTGGTTAATGAAAAGAACTCGCATGCAATGACATGGGTGTAGTTAATGAAAAGAACAGACATGCAATGACACTGGTGGATCCTTATGTGTGGTTCATGAAAAGAACTGACATGCAATGAAAATGGTGGATCCTTATGTGGTTTGTTTAGAAGAACACACAAGCAATGACACTGGGTGTGGTTCATGAAAAGAACAGACATGCAATGACACTAGTGGATCCTTATGTGGTTTATCTAGAGGAACATACAGGAAATGACACCGGTGGATCCACGTGTGATTCATGAGAAGAACAAACATCCAATGACACTAGTAGATCCTTATGTGGTTCATGAAAAGAACTGACATGCAGTGACACTGGGTGTGCTTCATGAAAAGAACAGACATGCAGTGACACCGGGTGTGGTTCATGAAAAGAACAGACATGCAATGACACTGTGTGTGGTTCATGAAAAGAACAGACATGCAATGACACTGGTGGATCCTTATGTGGTTCATGAAAAGAACAGACATGCAATGGCACTGGTGGATCCTTATGTGGTTCATGAAAAGAACAGACATGCAATGACACCGGTGGATCCACGTGTGGTTCATGAGAAGAACACACATCCAATGACAATGGTAGATCCTTATGTGGTTCATGAAAAGAACAGACATGCAGTTGCACCGGGTGTGGTTCATGAAAAAAACAGACATGCAATGACACTGGGTGTGGTTCATGAAAAGAACAGACATGCAATGACACTAGTGGATCCTTATGTGGTTCATGAAAAGAATAGACATGCAATGACACTAGTGGATCCTTATGTGTGGTTCATGAAAAGAATAGACATGCAATGACACCGGTGGATCGACGTTAGGTTCATGAGAAGAACACGCATCCAATGACACTGGTGGATCCTTATGTGGTTCATGAAAAGAATTTACATGCAGTGACACCGGGTGTGGTTCATGAAAAGAAAAGACATGCAATGACACTGGGTGTGGTTCATGAAAAGAACAAACATGCAATGACTCTAGCTATGGTTCATGAAAAGAACACACATGCAATGACACTGGTGGATCCTTATGTGGTTTGTTTAGAGCAACAGACATGCAATGACACCGGTGGATCCACGTGTGGTTCTTGAGAAGAACACACATCCAATGACACTTGTAGATCCTTATGTGGTTCCTGAAAAGAGCTGACATGCAGTGACACTGGGTGTGGTTCATGAAAAGAACAGACATGCAATGAGACTGGTGGATCCTTATGTGTGGTACATGAAAAGAACAAACATGCAATGACACCGGTGGATCCTTATGTGGTTTGTTTAGAGGAACAAACATGCAATAACACTGGTGGATCCATGTGTGTTTCATGAGAAGAACACACATCCAATGACACTGGTGGATCCTTATGTGGTTTGTATAGAGGAACAGACATGCAATCACACTAGGTGGATCCATATGTGGTTTATGGAAGTAACAGACATGCAATGACTCTAGTTGTGATTAATGAAAAGAACAGACATGCAATGACACTGGTGGATCCATGTGTGGTTCATGGGAAGAACACACATCCAATGACACTGGTGGACTCTAGCTGTGGTTCATGAAAATAACAGACATGCAATGCAACTGGTGGATTCATATGTGGTTTGTCAGGAGAACACACATGCAATGACATTGGGTGTGGTTCATGAAAAGAACAGACATGCAATGACCCTGGTGGATCCTTATGTGTGGTTCATGAAAAGAATAGACATGCAATGACACTGGTGGCTCCTTATTTTGTTTGTTTAGAAGAACACACATGCAATGACACTAGGTGTGGTTCATGAAAAGAACAGACATGCAATGAAACTGGTGGATCCTTATGTGGTTTGTTTAGAGGAACAGGCATGCAATGACACCGGTGGATCCACGTGTGGTTCATGAAAAGAACACACATCCAATGACACTGGTAGATCCTTATGTGGTTCATGAAAAGAACTGACATGCAGTGACACTAGGTGTGGTTCATGGAAAGAACAGACATGCAATGACACTGGTGGATCCTTATGTGTGCCTCATGAAAAGAACAGACATGCAATGACACCGGTGGATCCTTATGTGGTTTGTTTAGAGGAACGAACATGCAATGACACTGGTGGATCCATGTGTGGTTCATGAGAAGAACACACATCCAATGACATTGGTGGATCCTTATGTGGCTTGTTTAGAGGAACAGACATGCAATCACACTAGGTGGATCCATATGTGGTTTATGGAAGTAACATACATGCAATGACTCTAGTTGTGATTCATGAAAAGAACAAACATGCAATGACACTGGTGGATCCATGTGTGGTTCATGGGAAGAACACACATCCAATGACACTGGTGGACTCTATGTGTGTTTCATGAAAAGAACAGACATGCAATGACACTGGTGGATCCTTATGTGGTTCATGAAAAGAACAGACATGCAATGACACTGGTGGATCCTTATGTGTGGTTCATGAAAAGAACAGACATGCAATGACAATGGTGGATCCTTATGTGGTTTGTTTAGAAGAACACACATGCAATGACACTAGGTGTGGTTCATGAAAAGAACAGACATGCAATGACACTGGGTGTGGTTCATGAAAAGAACAGACATGCAATGACACTGGTGGATCCTTATGTGGTTCATGAAAAGAACAGACATGCAACGACACTAGTAGATCCTTATGTGTGGTTCATGAAAAGAACAGACATGCAATGACACTGGTGGATCCTTATGTGGTTTGTTTAGAAGAACACACATGCAATGACACTAGGTGTGGTACATGAAAAGAACTGACATGCAATGACACTGGTGGATCCTTATGTGGTTTGTTTAGAGGAATAGACATGCAATGACACCGGTGGATCCACGTATGGTTCATGAGAAGAAGACACATCCTATGGCACTGGTAGATCCTTATGTGGTTCATGAAAAGAACTGACATGCAGTGACACTAGGTGTGGTTCATGAAAAGAACAGACGTGCACTGACACTGGGTGTGGTTCATGAAAAGAATAGACAGGCAATGACACTAGTGTATCCTTATGTGGTTTGTTTAGAAGAACACACATGCAATGACATTGGGTGTGGTTCATGAAAAGAACAGACATGCATTGAAACTAGTGGATCCTTATGTGGTTTGTTTAGAGGAACAGACATGCAATGACACCGGTGGATCCACGTGTGGTTCATGAGAAGAACACACATCCAATGACACTGGTAGATCCTTATGTGGTTCATGAAAAGATTAGACATGAAGTTGCACCGGGTGTGGTTCATGAAAAGAACAGACATGCAATGACACTGGGTGTGGTTCATGAAAAGAACAGACATGCAATGACACTTCTAGATCCTTATGTGGTTCATGAAAAGAATAGACATGCAATGACACTGGTGGATCCTTATGTGTGGTTCATGAAAAGAACAGACATACAATGACAATGGTGGATCCTTATGTGGTTTGTTTAGAAGAACACACATGCAATGACACTGGGTGTGGTTCATGAAAAGAACAGCCATGCAATGACACTGGTGGATCCTTATGTGGTTTGATTAGAGGAACAGACATGCAATGACACCGGTGGATCCACGTGTGGTTCATGAGACGAACACAGATCCAATGACACTAGTAGATCCTTATGTGGTTCATGATAAGAACTGACATGTAGTGACACTAGGTGTGGTTCATGAAAAGAACGGATATGCAATGACACCGGGTGTGGTTCATGAAAAGAACAGACATGCAATGACACTGGGTGTGGTTCATAAAAAGAACAAACATGCAATGACACTGGTGTATCCTTGTGTGGTTCATGAAAAGAACAGACATGCAATGACACTAGTGGATCCTTATGTGGTTCATGAAAAGAACAGACATGCAATGACACTGGTGGAACCTTATGTGTAGTTCATCAAAAGAACAGACATGATATGACACTGGTGGATCCACGTGTGGTTCATGAGAAGAACACGCATCCAATGACACTGGTGGATCCTTATGTGGTTCATGAAAAGAACTTACATGCACTGACACCGGGTGTGGTTCATAAAAAGAACAGACATGCAATGACATTGGGTGTGGTTCATGAAAAGAACAGACATGCAATGACGTTGGGTGTTCATCAAAAGAACAGACATGCAATGATACCGGTGGATCCACGTGTGGTTCATGAGAACAACACGCATCCAATGACACTGGTGGATCCTTATGTGGTTCATGAAAAGAACTTACATGCAATGACACCGGGTAAGGTTCATGAAAAGAACTGACATGCAATGACATTGGGTGTGGTTCATGAAAAGAATAGACATGCAATGACTCTAGTTGTGGTTCATGAAAAGAACACACATGTAATGCCACTGGTGGATCCTTATGTGGTTTGTTTAGAGGAACAGACATGCAATGACACTGGTGGATCCACGTGTGGTTCATGAGAAGAACAAACATCCAATGACACTAGTAGATCCTTATGTGGTTCATGAAAAGAACAGACATGCAGTGACACTGGGTGTGGTTCATGAAAAGAACAAACATGCAGTGACACCAGGTGTGGTTCATGAAAAGAACAAACATGCAATGACACTGGGTGTGGTTCATGAAAAGAACAGACATGCAATGACACCGGTGGATCCTTATGTGGTTTGCTTAGAGGAACAAACATGCAATGACACTGGTGGATCCATGTGTGGTTCATGAGAAGAACACACATCCAATGACACTAGTGGATCCTTATGTGGTTTGTTTAGAGGAACATACATGCAATCACACTAGGTGGATCCATATGTGGTTTATGGAAGTAACAGACATGCAATGACTCTAGTTGTGGTTAATGAAAAGAACACGCATGCAATGACACTGGGTGTGGTTCATGAAAAGAACAGACATGCAATGACACTGGTGGATCCTTATGTGTGGTTCATGGAAAGAACTTACATGCAATGAGAATGGTGGATCCTTATGTGGTTTGTTTAGAAGAACACACATGCAATGACACTTGGTGTGGTTCATGAAAAGAACAGACATGCAATGACACTAGTGGATCCTTATGTGGTTTGTTTAGAGGAACAAACATGCAATGCCACCGGTGGATCCACGTGTGGTTCATGAGAAGAACACACATCCAATGACACTGGTAGATCCTTATGTGGTTCATGAAAAGAACTGACATGCCGTGACACTGGTTGTGCTTCATGAAAAGAACAGACATGCAGTGACACCGGGTGCGGTTCATGAAAAGAACAGACATGCAATGAAACTGGTGGATCCTTATGTGGTTCATGAAAAGAACAGACATGCAATGACACTGGTGGATCCTTATGTGGTTCATGAAAAGAACAGACATGCAATGAAATTGGTAGATCCTTGTGTGGTTCATGAGAAGAACACGCATCCAATGACACTGGTGGATCCTTATGTGGTTTGTTTAGAAGAACACCCATGTAGGGACACCGGGTGTGGTTCATGAAAAGAACAGACATGCAATGACACTGGTGGATCCTTCTGTGGTTTGTTTAGAGGAACAAACATGCAATGACACCGGTGGATCCATGTGTGGTTCATGAGAAGAACACACATGCAATGACACTGGTGGATCCTTATGTGGTTTGTTTAGAGGAACTGACATGCAATGACACCGGTGGATCATTACGTGGTCTGTCTAGAGGAACACACATGCAATGACACCGGGTGTGGTTCATGAAAAGAAGAGACATGCAATGACTTATGTTGTTTGTTTAGAAGAACACACATCCAATGACACTGGTGGATCCTTATGTGGTTTGTCTAGAGGAATATAAATGAAATCACACAGGTGGATCCATGTGTGGTTTATGAGAAGAACATACATCCAATGAACTCTAGTGGAACTATCTTGGCATAATTTGATGTATTCCATGATGTATTTCATTGTACAAGACACTTTCCATTTTTATACTACTCAGTTTTGCCCTTGGTTTTATGTGGTACTACTTAGTTTTGGCCCCCCCTCTCTATCTTTTGTAGAAGCCCAAACCTATGCTCACCATGTCTGCTACTCCCTGATTGGTTGTCACAGTTGTCACGTGGATCGCGTGCACCAACCGTTGATTCTGTGCGATCCAACGATGATTGTTGCACACGTCGTGCCCTTCATAGTACAGCATGAGACAACACGGACGTCTCCCTCCGCGAGACTTCTACAGGAAGGAACACGATGTCGTCCATGGAAAAAGTCGTCGAGCCGTCATGTCAAGTTTAATCAAGTCTGAAAAGCCTACTACTGCTACTACAACTCATGCACAGGGCAACGGGGTCATCGAGTGCACGGTTGTCGACGGGACGCTGCAATTTATTGCCACTTGATTTTAATCAGACATATCCCATTTTTATGCAGCACTCTCAATCTCACTTCCAACTGGGCCCTACCGCTAGTAAATTCCATGAGTCAAGGGCCCCCCTCGAGCAGATCTAACGTTGCTAGAAATTAGTTCCACGCCACTTGCATGCAGTGGAATCGAGGTCTGCCATGAGCGTGTTTTCAATGCAGCTCTAAAGTGGAGATCGTGGCTGTTTCAAAATAAAAGGGAACCGAAAAAAAGGGTGGAGATCGTGGTAGCCCCCGCCCACCACACGTGTCCACTCGAGGACTACGAACGGTCCGGTGTTTATAACCCCCCTCGACCTTCTTCTTCCATGAGCTCGTGTCATTTCCCCCAGTCTGTCTAGTCCCAAGACCCCAATCTACACCTACCACACACGCCGAAGCTCCCTCGTTTGCACTACCTCCTTCCCTTGGTGCGCCATGAAGCGTACGCGTGGAGACGATCCAGAGGTGAAGCCAGTTGAAGGCGCAGCAGCAGATGGCTCGGTCGTCGCCAAGCAGGCAGAGGCGTCTTCTCCGAGCACGAACACCGCTCGTCGTTGTGCCGTCGAGGGTGTGAGCTCATCCGTCCAGCCAGTAGCCGTCGCCGCCGAGCAGCAGGTGGTAGCCGTCACCGCCAAGTAGTAGGTGGTAGCCATCGCCACCGAGAAGCAGGTAGTAGCCGTCGCCGTCGAGGAGCAGTTGGCCGACAACGTCGTGGTGCCAGCGGTAGATCTGGATGGGGGGGCGGCAGGCGAAGGCAATCCGGTGATCTACATTGATGACCCCATCGTTGTTCAAGAAATCTTCGACGCAATCGCGGAGAATGATGAGTTCGAGGAGGAGGTCCCTGATGAGGAGTCTGAGGTACTACATTGCTAGCTTCTCTAGTCGCAGCCGCAGTTTTCACTGTTCATACATAGGATTTGCTCAATTGTGAACAGATTCTTTTGCTCTTGAAGTAGGGTTGTATATATATGATTCGATCGGTTGATTGATGCATCTGCCATCTAGTCACAAAACCCCAATCCGTCTATTCACAAAACCCCAATCTGCTCATCTGCCATCTAGTTGAGTTTGCTAGTTGAGTGTTGATTTTGATACACAACAGGCCTATAACATTACATTTCTATTCCTTACTTTGCCCAATGATTCAATTTTGCCCCAAAATAGTGCAAGGGCATCTGATGGTGTAGTTTTCTTAGGGATGGTTAGTGAACCTGAGGCAGCAATGCACATAAACAATATAGGTTGTGTTGTTGGTGTTTTGGTTCTCCGACTCCATCGCTGAAAAAAATGAGGCCCTAATTTTTCTCTCATATGGAACCTAAATATATAATCTTTGTATTGTTTCTGATCTATGAAGGCATTGTATGATGCATTTGTATATCCCTGAATATTGTTTTGTACGATTACATTTCAATTTCTTATTGTGGCCAATGATTCAAATTTGCCCCAAAGAGAGGCAGACACATTGGTGTCAATTTTTTTCAGGGATGAGTGAGCGAACCTGGGGCCATGTACAAGATCAATATAAGTTGTTCAATTGTTACTTAGTTCGCTTACGCCATCTCTATAGAAACTTATGAGGCTGTAATCTTTATTCTACATTCACAGAACTATGATATTTGAATTATCTATTCCATGCATTGATAGTGTATAAGAATAACATTTTAGTTTGTCACCGAGGCTGATGATTGAAATTTGCCCCAAAAGAGTTCAAGGGGAGACACGTATGATGGTGTCATGTTTTAAGGATAGGTTGGTGAACCTGAGGCAGCAATGCACACAAACAATATAGGTTGTGTTGTTGGTACTTTGGTTCTCCAACTCCATCTCTGAAACAAATTATGAGGCCCTTGATTTATTCTCATATGGAACTACATATATAATCCTTGAATTGTTTCTGATCTTTTATAAAAATGATTGGTATGATGCATATGTATATGAATGGTTTTGATCATAAGTATTTTTTAACATGTACCTGAAGATTAATTGTTTGGTTTTTTATTTATAATTACAATATTTAGGCTTGTTTCTGTACCTGACTATGTATATCCCTAAGTATTGTTTTGTACGATTACATTTTAATTTCTTATTGTGGCCAATGATTCAAATTTTCCCCAAAGAGAGGCAGACACATTGGTGTCAAAAATTTTCAGGGATGAGTGAGCGAACCTGGGACCATGTACAAGAACAATATAAGCTGTGCAATTGTTACTTGGTTCGCTCGGGCCATCCCTGAATAAATTTCTGAGGCCACAATCTTTATTCTACATTCATAGAACTATGATATTCTCATTATCTATTCCATGCATTCATAGTGTATAAGAATTACATTTTAGTTTGTCACCGAGACCGAAGATTGAAAATTTCCCCAAAAGAGTACAAGGGGAGACACGTATGATGGTGTCGTGTTTTAGGGATGGGTTGGTCAACCTGAGGCAGCAATGCACACAAACAATATAGGTTGTGCTATTGGTACTTTGGTTCTCCAACTCCATCTCTGAAACAAATTATGAGGCCCTTGATTTATTCTCATATGGAACTACATATATGATCCTTGAATTGTTTTTGATCTTTTAATGATTGGTATGATGCATATGTATATGAATGGTTTTGATCATAAGTATTTTTAACATGTACTTGAAGATTAATTGTTTGGTTTTTTATTTATAATTACAATATTTAGGCTTGTTTTTGTACCTGACTATGTATATCCCTAAATAATGTTTTGTACGATTACATTTCAATTTCTTATTGTGGCCAATGATTCAAATTTGCCCCAAAAGAGAGGCAGACACATTGGTGTTAGATTTTTTCAGGGACGAGTTAGTGAACCTGGGGCGATGTACAAGAACAATATAGGATGTGCAATTGTTACTTGGTTCACTTATGCCGTCCCTGTAGAAACTTATGAGGCGTTAATCTTTATTCTACATTCATAGAACTATGATATTCAAATTACCTATTCCATGCATTCAGTGTATAAGAATTACATTTTAGTTTGTCACCGAGGCCGATGATTGAAATTTTCCCCAAAAGAGTTCAAGGGGAGACACATATGATGGTGTCGTGTTTTAGGGATGGGTTGGTGAACCTGAGGCAGCAATGCATACAAATAATATAGGTTGTGTTGTTGGTACTTTGGTTTGCCAACTCCATCTCTGAAACAAATTATGAGGCCCTAGATTTATTCTCATATGGAACTACATATATGATCCTTGAATTGTTTCTGATCTTTTAATGATTGGCATGATGCATATGTATATGAATGGTTTTGATCATAAGTATTTTTAACATGCACCCGAAGATTAATTGTTTGGTTTTTTATTTATAATTACCATATTTAGGCTTGTTTTTGTACCTGACTATGTATATCCCTGAATAATGTTTTGTACGATTACATTTCAATTTCTTATTGTGGCCAATGATTCAAATTTGTCCCAAAAGAGAGGCAGCCACATTGGTGTCAGATTTTTTCAGGGATGAGTTAGTGAACCTAGGGCGCTGTACAACAACATTACAGGTTGTGCAATTGTTACTTGGTTCGCTGACTCCATCCCTGAAGAAACTTATGAGGCCCCTAGTTTATCCTACATTCACTCTGATGCAATTATTTTTCATTGTGTTGAGATGAAATGATATATGAACCGATCAAACTATTCATGAGATGCTTTATCTTTGATAAGCACGGATATACTATCTTACATATACATGTTGTCAATTCTTGAGTTGTAATACAATTCAATCATATGTATGAGTTCTGAGTTATGTTCTTAAAAATCAACAGGAGGATGATGATGAAGTGCACGAAGCAAGGTATCCAGGGACAAGAAGAGCCGCTCCGTGCTGAGGCGGTTACGGTGTGGGCTAATCCGTTTCCACCATAGGGGGAGACTATTTTGCCCATTCCGCGGCAGAGCAATCAACATGGACCTCAACAGCATGATCCAGCACTCGGAGGGCGTTGGCAGAGGCGGAGGCAGAAGGCATAGGCCGATTACCTTGGCGTGGCATGGAGCCTATGGAAAATTCCTCCGGGAGTATGTCAGGACTGGCCTGTATCCCATCGACTAGGCTGTCGCTGCCTCCTACTGATAAACCCCTGCCCTGCTAGGCGTCTCCGTGTCCCGGCCTCCTGCTACAACCCTGCTTTTATTTTGTTCTAGTTAATTATTACCTGTGTGTGGCATGTAAGACAATATATCCGTGGTATCTCTAGTGAACCTTCTATATTAATTTACTCCTTTATATGGAGTGCCTTAAAGTTTCTAGTGTTCAATTATATTTACTGATCATGCTCATGCACACTATAAAATATTTCTAGTGCTCGATTATATTATAATTGTTAAGAAATACATCAACAAGTTAAATTGGTCGAAATTTTGTATTGAAGTAACTAAATGTATCACACACATAATAAACTAGAAACTAAAATCTAGTTCAAATACATAATGCATCACCACCACTTGTTGTCGTCCTTGACTTGCTTCCCCTTTAGCCGCTTGATGTCGCCATCGTCCCAAGATCCCTGCTCGTCCTGAAACCGCTTTCTGTCCTCCTCGCGCTTCTTCTCCTGGGCTAGCTTGCAACCAGGGCATAGCTCTCTCGCGAAAACCCCCGCCTTCACCATCCCATCTTTCATGGTAATGAGCTTACTGTACAACTCGTACGCCATGTAAGCATCTCTAGCTACATACTCGAGGCGCACCTGGCTCATCGGCTTCCTCTCCCAGTAGTCGTGATCGAGTCGCTTCAATTTCTTTAGTTTTTCATAGGATTTATCGATGATTTCTGCTGCCAGATCACCCATGCCATCCTTCACTAGGTATAATTTGATCTTGTACAGATTTTGGATGTCGATGTGGTGCCCCTCTGGGATTTTTATCAACGCACGACAAAGCATAATTGTGTCATTTGTGATATCCACGCTAGTGAAAGTTATCCCTTTCCTACACAAGAACTCGACCAGAGCCGGACAACGCATCTCAGTTGGTTTACTCCTGCACTTAGATGGTTCTAGGGATGTAAGGGAACAAGGGATGCAGAAGTGGTGATCTCAAATTTAAATTTCACATACCTGCAAAAGTGGTAAACGAGGACCTCCTCATGTATGGCGATTTGCACGACAGCGAACTCTCGTGGAGGATTTTTTCGCTTATTTGCACGGGTGTACTCCAAGTCTAGTCCCACAAACTTGTGCTTCTCTTTCTCAAGCAATTGCTCAAACCTGGCGAGAGTTGTCTCCACAGTCGCTTCATCATTTGTGTACACCACTGTCAAAGTCGTGGTGCCATAGGCAGGGACCAAGTGGGTCTCTGTTGTGCGTTTCCCATCGTCCATGCCTGCAAGGAAATGGGTGAAAGGAACTGCCTGCAAGGAGCTGCCTACGAGAGGAGGAAGAAGATGAACCGACGGTTCCAGAACAGATGAAGAAGAAGCGCCCAGGAAAAACTGCAGAGGAATGACTGAGGAAGAGGAATGACTGCAGAAGAAACGTGGTAACTGCAACTTTCGGTTCGAGAACTCACCTTGGTTACGTGGAGATCGTGGCAGTGCCGCCGGTTCAACAAGTGGGTCCAGTTCCTGCGAGAATATGAAATTAGCTATGCATTTTTCTATGCGAGAAATTGAGAGAAGTCATTTATATTATGTCTTTCATAATTAAACACAATGAAGTTGGTATAGCCCAAGAGATTTGAAAAAAAGAGATTTGCTAGTTTAACATACAACAACACTTACAGGCCCAACATGGCAGAACTTGGAGAGCCCCAGAACTTGAGCTACCACCGAGACCTCGGCAGAGGTGGCAAAATTGGTGCGGGTGCAACCACGACGACAACGAGCTCGGATTCTAGAGGAGGAAAACAGAACCGAGCATGGTCAACAAGGTGATAGATCTCACCGGGAAACAATTCTCGTCCCCGACCATGCCATGGGTCCGTCCACGGTGAGGGCGAGCTCCGACTCGGGATGGGGAGGAGAGCGGTGCCGAGCAGCTTCGTCACTTCCCAGCTTTGCGCCATGGCCGCGACTACAGATTGCCGCTACGGGGAAGAAGACACGTAATGGATGCAGGCGCCAACGCTGCAAGCCTACAGGGAGGAGAGCTGGGCCGAGCAGGTTCGTCCATGTCCCAGCTCCGTGCCATGGCTGCGATGCCCCACAAATTGCCGCTCCGGGGAAGAAGAAGACGCATAATGGATGCAAGCGCCAACGCTGCAAGCCTAATTGACACCTAAGCAACATGAGCGACAGGAGCGACATAACGGCGAGAACTGACAGGAGGGGCCCAACTTGACGACCATTAGCCTGATTTTTTGTATTGAAACGTAAAGTTGAATTCGTGCCGAAAAAGACCCTCTGAGTATTTGGCAGACCAACTGTAGTCATCACGGATGATTTCAAGGAACTTGGGTACCGCGTTGCCTAGACACCCCAACTTTCGGGCCGCAAAATGATATTCTCGCAGCCAGGTGGTGTGGCCGGGCCCTAGCCCCTCTCCATCTCGTATTCTGGCTCCTGGTGTCCCTTGGTGAAAAACTGACTTTGGCTTTTGTCCCGTCCAATTCCAAGAATATTCATTTTCTGACTTTCATGGAACCAAAAACAGCAGAAAACAGGCAGCTGGCACTATGGCTCTTCTTAATAGGTTAGTCCAAGAAATCATATGAAAAGTACTCCAAAGTGTGGACAAAACATAAGAAAGTAGATAAAACCAAGCATGGAGCATCAAAAATTATGTATATGTTTGCAACGTATCAAATATCTTAATAGATCCTCTCCACCAATGGAAGAGACTAATGCCCTGCAGGAGCCTATGGAAGAAGAAATTGCTAAAACTGGAAGCTCATTGGATGAAAAAGAGGAGGAGAGTGATGATCTATAGGAGGAAGAATGGATCTACCCATTCCTACCTTCTAATTAGAGTAACTCTTTACCCCTTACATTATTTGATTGCCCTCCATGCTTACCAAAGGAGGATGAATGTTATGTTCCTGTGGATTCTTTTGAAAATGTTTATAATAAAGCTCTAGATGATGGTCCTATATTGGTTGATAATATTAATTGTACTACTATTGAAAATGAGAATGATTAGTCACCTTGTTATAAAATTGTTAAAAGTGGGTCTGAAGGTTTTAATCCCACTATTTTTGAGCTTGATAAAAATTATGTGTTTGTAGGTCATGAAAAACATGCTTTATGTGATAGTTATATTGTTGAGTTTATTCATGAGGCCACTGAAAATTATTAAGAGAGAGGAAAATATGGTTCTAAAAGTTTTCATGGTACTGAAACACGTCTCTCTGTGCTGAAAGTTTTGAAGTTACTCTCGTTTTATCTTCCTATGCCCATCACTTTGTTCTTTGTGAATTTTTTTGCATACAAGATTCCTATGCATAGGAAGTGGGTTAGACTTAAATGTGTTTTGAATTTGCTTCTTGATGCTCTCATTTACTTCAATTCATATTTCTTATGTGAGCATCATCGAAATTCTTATGCCTAACTTAAAAGTATTAAAGAAAAGTATTTATTGGGAGATAACCCAAAAGCTTCAGATGGATCTTAGAAATTATTCCTTCTGTAATAACCGCTCCTTATCATTTTTATTTGCTTTTTGTGCCAAGAGTAACCTCTAATGAGAGAGAAGTAATGATTAGGAAAGTTGCTGTCCCGAAACAGATTTCTGTACTTCACCATAAAAATTCGTGTAAAATCTCTGTAAGTCCTTTTGAGGCGAAAAATTTTGTGCTTCTGCCGCAGGTTGTTGTCTAACTTTCGTTAGTTCAACACTTTTTTATTTGAATAACAGAAGGTATTCGAAAAAATTCGCCTGCTAGTCTATTTTGACAGATTTCTGCCATTATTTGTAATTTCTTCTTGTTGGTTCCTTTTTGAGTTCTTTTGGGGAATTGAGCTTTTTGAGTGAAGTGCTACATTAGCTTGTGTTTTAATGAAAGTTTTATTGGTGTTGAAACTGAACCGAAAGACTTATTAACTTGAGTGCACTAATGTTCCTAATAAAGATTGTGTGAAGTTTTGTATGAAGGAAAAATTTCAGGTGTATGGAAGGAATGAGTAATGAGATGAAGAATGGACTAAAGCTCAAGCTTGGGGATGCCACATGTGTTACCCCAAGAAATATCCAAGAAGTACAAGCGTCAAAGCTTGGGGATGCCCAAGGCATCCCCTTCTCCATCAATAAAAATCCCAGGTTTCTTCTAAACGCTTCATTTGTATTGTTTCATGCACAGTTGTATTGTTCTTGGAGCGTCTTCTTTTTCGTTTTTGTTTTGATTTTTCGTTTGCTTTGTTTTCTTAGTTTGCTGAATAAATTGGTTGGACCCCCTCTTTCATACATTGGTTTTCAAATAGTTTGGTTTCGATTGGAAAAGAGTAGGAAAGTTCATGCTTAAGTGGTAAAGAGAGCTTGTTTTCGACTGTGGCCTATGCTTTGTTATGCCATGCTTGATATTGTTTTGGCTTTATGCTTAGTATTCTTTGCTGTAGCATGACTTGTTATAAACAATTGAGATTGCTTAATGTGCCTTGGAAGGATCATGCGTTGTTTTAGCATATTAAAGCATAGTATTGTGGCATTCTCCTTTGATGCTTTATTTGGGTTGACTTGGCGCATGCTCACACCATGTTATGACTATCCCAAGTCACCATAAGCCTTTATGGTCCTTTAGTTTTCAATTTTTAGTATCACTTTATGCTTTGATTAATGATGTTTTGTCGCTCTGCATGATTATGGCCATTATTGCTCTCTTAGTTGGTTGCTCCCAGTCTTTTGCTAGCCTCCACAACCAAGTATGAGTTCCACTCATGCATCCAACTCCTAAAACCAAGTTATTACAAAGAGTCCACCATATCTACCTATTAGCATTTGCTATTCCAAGTATATTCATGTTTTTATCTACCTTCCTAATTAAACTTGTTATGAGAAAACTAGTGATTAAAGCTCTCACGAACTTGATGACACACTTTACTTTCTTGCATTTAATAAACTTGAACCATTGCGTCCACCTTTGTTGCGTATATGCTTTCGCTTTATGATTTGAAGTTAGCAGAACCATGTATCATGGGGAACGCTTTCAACATTGCACTTGTACATTGTACCCCATTGATATCATGTTCTTTTGATTATGGATCCCGGCGGTGTGAAATAAAAGTGGAACTTGTAAGATCATGGAGTTTGTATGTGTGTTAGAGAAACGCCTCGGACGCTAGCCTAAGCCATGCCTAGTCATGGTGGAAACTTGCAGCATAACCATAATGAGCACTCTATGAAGCATCCTCAATAAAAATATATGCAAATAGCAAATAAAAAGATCGCTGAGATGCTCATTGTCTGCTTGCCTTGTCATTTTGATTGTGGGATAGCTCTTGTATCATGTTTAAGGGGTACCCCATTGGTGGTTCTTTATGATACATATGTACTTACAATAACAAGAGCTTACTTGTGACTAAAGTTTAGTCGCATGAGGTTCGGTCTTCGTAAGAAAGCGGCATGAGATTTCGGCTTATAACTTGTCAAGCATATCCTCTTAGTTGTGTCACTTTAACCTTAATCACTTAAATATGCTTATGATAGGGGCAATGAGAGCTGAAAGCTAATAAGTACCATAATTTTTGGAAGCTCTTTATGAGACTTGAATCCCTACTTCCTTCTATGAAGGCCTTTCTTTTACTTTTATGTTGAGTCTCCACCTTCTATCTTTATGCACCTACTTTGAGAGCATAGTGGCCATTCTTAGTTCTATGTGCATTATCCCAAGACTTGTTGATTGATGCATAGCTTTGATATTGCTTGTTTTAAACTATTTGTATCCAGTCACTCTTATGAACTTTGAAGGTGTATTATGCATTTATGTTTGCTACTCTATGAGGGACAAGGTGAATGCCACTATGCTGTGTTTTCTTTATGTGAAACAAACAAACGTCTTGCAAAGCATTGTTATTCATGAATCTTTTGTTTGTTCCTTTTCATGTTGCAACATAGTTGCTTTGTCTTATTGCTAGAACTTTGTCTTTCATGTTATGATTGAAGTACTATGATCCCAGCTATCATTGTTTTACAAATACTTTTATCAATTTTATGATGGTCCATATCACCTCAAAAATTATTCTTTCTTTTTATCACTTACCTACTCGAGGACGAGCATGAGTTAAGCTTGGGGATGTTGATACGTTGCTAATGTATCCATAATTTTTGATGTTCCATGCATGGTTTTATCTACTTTCTTATGTTTTGTTCAAACTTTGGAGTGCTTTCTATACACTTCCTTGGACTAACCTATTAACAAGAGCCACAGTGCCAGCTGCCTGTTTGCTGCTCTTTTTGGTTTCAAGAAAGTCAGAAAATGAATATTCTCGGAATTGGACGGGACAAAAGCCAAAGTCAGTTTTTCACCGAGGGTCACCTGGAGCCAGAATACGAGACGGAGAGGGGCCAGGGGGCCGCCACACCACCTGGCCGCGTGGCCTAGCCTAGCCCGCGCCAGGGGTGGTCTGGCCGCCTCCAGCACCCCCTTGGCCTCCCCTTTCGCCTATAAGATGCCTCCGATACAGAAACCCTAAGGACCCGATCAAAATTCCATGAAAGAGTCTATAGCCGCCATCATCTCCATCCCTAGATCGGGAGGGATTTGAAGCTCTTCCCGGCACCCTGCCTGAGAGGGGAATTCACCCTGGAGGTCTTCTTCATCACCATGCAAGCCTCCAGTGTGATGCGTGAGTAGTTCATCCTTGGACTGCGGGTCCATGTAGTAGCTAGATGGCTGGTTCTTATTCGTTGTGCTATCATGTTTAGATCTTGTGAGCTTCATTCATGATCAAGATCATCTATTTGTAATTCTTACATGTTGTGTTTGTGGGGATCCGATGGATATTGAGATGCTATTTCAGATTGATTATTGATTCTATCATGTCTTTGTTATTTTTGATCTTTCATGCTTTTCGTTGTTAGTAGCTATCTTGGCCAAGTAGATGCTAGCAACTCCAAGAGTTATTATTTATGCTCGATAGTGGGTTCATGCCTCTAGTAATCTGGGGAAGTGACATAAATCTCTAAGGTACTAGATGTGTTGTTGCTACTAGGGAGAACACAACAATCCTTTGTTCATAGAATAATCGTATTGTTTACTTTACACACAATGCGTAATGCAATTGTTGCTTGCAACTTAATGCTGGAGGGGGTTCGGATGATAACCTAAAGGTGGATTATTAGTCATATATGCAGTTGGATGGTGGTCTATGTATAATGTTGTAATCCCAATCAAGTCTCAAAGGAGTCAAGATGATTAGTATATGCATATTGCTTTCTCGATGTTTGTCAATTGCCCCGCTGTAATTTGTTCACCCAACATGTTATCTATCTTAAGGAGAGCCATCACTAGTGAACTATGGACCCTGGTCCTTTCTTTTACAATCAATCTACAATCAAGTGTTTACTGCTTTCTGTTTACTTTCTGTAAACTATTACTTTCTCCTATTCAATACGTTTAATCCTTTGTTTTCAGCAAAACCGGTGAGATTGACAACCTCATCGCAAGTTGGGGGCAAAGTTCTGTGGTTTTGTTGTGCAGGTCTCCATGTTGCCGCTGACGCCGGTAGTGCGCCCTGCCAAAGTCCAGCTAGCAACACCTTTGGGGTGTTTCCTTGCTCCTACTGGACTGATAACCTTGATTTCATAACTAAGGGAAAACTTGCTGCTGTGCTCATCATACCTTCCTCTTGGGGTTCCCCAACGAGCTCGATATATTTTGGGCCATCATTCCACCATGGAAATATGAGCTTGGTGTTCACCAAAGTTCTTAAGTTGAGCTCGAGTGGATATCCCTCTTCTTAGATCTCCTACCACATTCTCAAGAGTGTGGTCTCTCAATTCCAATATTCTATCCATTCTAGCTTGGCGATGAGTTTCGATCTCCTTGTTGTTTCTTGTGGGGATCACTTCATCATTTTGGTCCTCGTCTTGACCATTAACTTGAACTTGATCATCATTGGAATTATTCTCTTCTACAAGAGGCAATAACCTTGGTCTTGATCAAGCATACTTCTAGACATGCATTGAGCTTCCCTTATGGCAGTTTCTATAAATCTTCCTTGTGTAATAGCCTTAGCACCACTGGACATTCTGGCAAATGGAGACTCAAGCACATCCTGGATAGAGGTTTCTACTCGATCAACAGGTTGAGGGTCCACAGCTTGTCTTTGGCATGGGTCATTGTCCTCCTCGATAGGAGCTTGTTGATGTTGTGAAGATGAGGGCTCCACTTGAGTAGAGCATAGTCCTTCTCGATCCGCCATAAGGGGTTCCTCAACAGGGCGGATGAAACCCGCACCCATTCTTCCTATGGCATCCTGAGGCATTTCATCATCTACATCACAAACATCAACACGCCCCGCTTGGGGACCATCATATTCTTCAAACACCACACTACAAGATTCTATGACAGTTCTAGAGAGGTTGTCATAGATTCTATAAGTGTGGGATTCGAGACCATAACCAACAAAAATACCCTCTAACGCTTTGGAATCAAACTTGGACAAACGAATACCCTTAATGCGATAGAAGAACTTACAACCGAACACCTTGAATTATGAAATGTTGGGCTTGTTACCGGTAAGAATTTCATATGGAGTCTTGATCAATTCTTTTCGGAGGTAGAGAAGGTTTGATGCATGGCATGCGATGGAGATTGCTTCAGCCCAAAAATTGTATGGAGATTTAAACTCCGCCAACATGGTCCTTACCAAATCAATAAGAGTCCGGTTCTTCCTCTCAGCTACACCATTTTGTTGAGGGGTATATGCAGTGGAATATTGATGTTTTATTCCCTCATCACTAAGAAATCCATTCAATGTGTAGTTCTTGAACTCGGTACCATTGTCACTTCTTATTGTTAATACTGGGACATTGTGTTGACGTTGAGTCATGTTGATGAAGTCAATGAAGTTTTCTTTGGTCTCACTTTTCAGCTTGAAGAAATATACCCAAGTGTATCTTAAGTAGTCATCAACAATCACCAAACAATATTTCTTCCCACCAAGGCTTGCATGAGATGGAGGACGAAAGAGATCCACATGAAGGAGCTCCAGGATCCTCTTGGACTTGATGTAGTTCTTAGGCTTGTGGGGAGAATCATGCATCTTTCCTTCAACACATGCCCTGCAAACACGATCTTTGGCAAAGCAAACATTTTCTTCTAGTCCAACAATATGACCATCCTTGTGGAGGCTTTGCAAAGCTCTCATGTTGACATGGGCTAGACGGCAATGCCATAGCCAACCCAAATCGGCCTTTCCGAGTAAGCACATCGGACTTGCAGTGGTTTTCCCTGAGAAGTCCACCACATACAAGTCATTTTCGACGTACCCAATGAAAGCGACCTTTAGAGACTTGCTCCACATGAGGATCACAATGTCATTATCAATAAAGACGACAAAACCCATCTTTCCAAGAGCACGGACTGAAAGTAAATTATAGCCAAGGGTCTCAACAAGCATGACGTCCACGAGAGTGATATCGTGTGCAACCACAACTTTGCCAAAACCCATTACCTTAGACTTTGACTTGTCGGCATATGTCACGAATATTTGATCAATATTTGGTCTCAACTCCTTGACACTAGGTGCACTTCCGGTCATATGACTTGTGCATCCACTATGAGGCACCCATTTTGACCCTTCGGAAGCATAGGTCTACCAAAGATCAAACTAGTTTTTAGGTACCCATTTTTCAATGGGTCCTCTTTTGTTAGCAACAAGGGTCTTGGGAACCCAAATAGACCAAGCAATATAACCATCAAATGGGCCAACATATTTTGCATCACCATAATAATCACGCATTAAAACATAGTGAGGGTTAAAACTTCCCGCAAAATCATCATGAGACATAGTTTTGCCATTTGTGGACTTACTATCCACAATGACCTTGTCCTTTTCTTCTGTGGGCTTGGCCTTCCTTTTCTTGTCCTTCTTCTTCTTCTTCTTGCCTTTAGTGACAAAGCCAATGCCCCCTTTCTCACTACTTGACCTTTGCTTACTCAAGAGGTCATCAATTGACTTGTTTCCTTTGGGAAAGGTGGCCTTAGATAGCTTCCCCTTCAACCTAGCATTTTCTTCAAGTATACTTGTACAACTAGAGGGAATGAAAGTACTACGTGAACTAATATTGGTCAATTGAGTTTGAGGCTTTTCATGAGACTTTGTGAGCAACAAGAGTTCACTCTCCAAGGCCTTGTGATCCTTGTCAAGCATCCTAAAGTCATCGGCAAGTTTTTCATGAACAACACCAAACTCAATCTTGTCCTTTATAGCCCTTGTATATTTAGCAATAGCATGGTCACATTCCTTGATGAGTTTATTAATGATGAGATCATTTGCTTCATCAAGCTCTTCAAGTATAGTTTTAAGAGACATTCTAGTTTCTTGTTCTTCTTCTAGAGCATTATTTAGAGCTTCTACCTCAATCATGTACTCTCTTCCTAATTTACATCTCTCATCTAGAAGTTCTTGTGTGTGTGCAAGTTGATTTCAGAGGTCCACAACATGTTTCTTGTGTTCCCCTTGCAAGTTGTTCATAAACACATCAAAAGCAACTAATTCCTTTTTGACCTCAAGAGATAACTCATCATCAAATTCATCATTGATTAAAGATGTGGAGTGTGACGATGATAATACCTCTGTTCCTCTTGCCATGAGGCAAGTGATGTTCTTGTTGGAGATATTCTCATTTGTAGAGTCGAAGAGTGAGAATGTAGGGGTAGAAGTAGTGGCAAGAGCCACCACACCACTTGATGTTTCATCTTCTTCATCTTCATCATCGTCATCGTCGGAGGAGAATCCTTCATGTGTGATCAAGACAATTTCACCCGACTTCTTGTTGGTTGAATTCCTTTTGATGGAGGGTTTCTTGTAAGGAGCTTTGGTGGTCTTCTTCAACACAAGTTTACCCCCATGATCTTCTCTTTTCTCATAGGGACAAGCAGCAATAAAGTGATAACGTTCACCACAATTGAAGCAAGTTCTCAACTTGGACCCATTATCTCTTCTCCCAATGGGGTTTCTTCTTTGTTGCATTTCCATCTTGGCCTTGGCGGGTGATGGCCCAAAATATATCGAGCTCGTTGGGGAACTCCAAAAGGAAGGTATGATGAGCACAGCAGGAAGTTTTCCCTCAGTACGAAACCAAGGTTATCAATCCAGTAGGAGCAAGGAAACACCCCAAAGGTGTAGCTAGCTGAACGTTGGCAGGGCGCACTACTGGTGCCAGCAGCAATGTGGAGACATGCACAACACAACCATAGAACTCTGTCCCCAACTTGTGATGAGGTTGTCAATCTCACCGGTTTTGCTGAAAACAAAGGATTATCAAATGGAAGGAAATAATAGTTTGCAGAAAGTAAACACAAAGCAGTAAACAGTTTATATATTGTATATAAAAGAAAGGACCGGATCCATAGTTCACTAGAGGTGGCTCTCCTTAAGATAGATAACACGTTGGGTGAACAAATTACAGCGGGGCAATTGACAAACATCGAGAAAGCAATACATGCATATACTAATCATCTTGACTCCTTTGAGACTTGATTGGGCATTACAACATTATACATAGACCGCCATCCAACTGCATCTATGACTAATAATCCACCTTCACGTTATAATCCGACCCCCCTCCAGTATTAAGTTGCAAGCAATAGATTATTGCTTTATGAATTGCGTGTAAAGTAAACAATACGATTGTTATATGAACAAAGGATTGTTATTTTATCCCTAGTAGCAACAGCACATCTAGTACCTTAGAGATTTCTATCACTTCCCCAGATTACCAGAGGCATGAACCCACTATCGAGCATAAAAACTAACTCTTGGAGTTGCTAGCATCTACTTGGCCATGATAGCTACTAACAACACAAAGCATGCAAGATCACAAATAACAAAGACATGATAGAATCAATAATCAATCTGAAATAGCATCTCAATATCCATCGAATCCCCGCAAACACAACATGCAGAATTATAAATACATGATCTTGATCATGAACGGAGCTCACAAGATCTAGACATGAAAGCACAAAGGAGGAGAACCAGCCATCTAGCTACTACATGGATCCGTAGTCCAAGGATGAACTACTCATGCATCACACCGGAGGCTTGCATGGTGATGAACAAGGCCTCCAGGGTGAATTCCCCTCTCCGGCAGGGTGCCGGGAAGAGCTTCAGATCCCTCCCGATCTAGGGATGGAGATGACGGCGGCTACAAACTCTTTCGTGGATTTTTGATCGGGTACTTAGGGTTTTCGTCCCGAGGGCATATTATAGGCGGAAGGAGATGCCGAGGGGGTGTTGGGGTTGGCCAGACCACCCCCTGGCATGGGCCAGGCCTAGCCGCGCGGCCAGGTGGTGTGGTCGGCCCCCAGCCCTTCTCTGTCTCGTATTCTGGCATCTGATGACTTTCGGAAAAATAGGCACTTCGGCTTTTGTCCCGTCCAATTCCGAGAATATTCATGTTCTGACTTTCCTAGAACCAAAAACAACAGAAACAGGCAGCTGGCATTGTGGCTCTTGTTAATAGGTTAGTCCAAGAAAGTGTATAGAAAGTACTCCAAAGTTTGAACAAAACATAAGAAAGTAGATAAAACCATGCATGGAACATCAAAAATTATGGATACATTAGCAACGTATCAACATCCCCAAGCTTAACTCCTGCTCGTCCTCGAGTAGGTAAGTGATAAAAAGAAAGAATAATTTTTAGGTGATATGGACCATCATAAAATTGATAAAAGTATTTGTAAAACAATGATAGCTGGGATCATAGTACTTCAATCATAACATGAAAGACAAAGTTCTAGCAATAAGACAAAGCAACTATGTTGCAACATGAAAAGGAACAAACAAAAGATTCATGAATAACAATGCTTTGCAAGACGTTTGTTTGTTTCACATAAAGAAAACATAGCATAGTGGCATTCACCTTGTCCCTCATAGAGTAGCAAACATAAATGCATAAGACACCTTCAAAGTTCATAAGAGTGACTAGATACAAATAGTTTAAAACAAGCAATATCAAGTTATGCATCAATCAAATAGTCTTGGGACAATGCACATAGAACTAAGAATGGCCACTATGCTCTCAAAGTAGGTGCATAAAGGTAGAAGGTGGAGACTCAATGTAATGGTGGAAGAAAGGCCTTTATAAAAGGAAGTAGGGATTAAAGTCTCATAAAGAGCTTCCAAAAATTATGGTACTTATAGCTATCAGCTCTCATTTCCCGTATCATAAGCATCTTTATGGTGATTAAGGTTAAAGTGACACAACTAATAGGATATGCTTGACAAGTTATAAACCGAAATCTCATGCCCCTTACTTACGAAGACCGAACCTCATGCTACTCAACTTTAGTCACGAGTAAGCTCTTTTTATTGTAAGTACATGTGTATCATAAAGAACCGCCAATGGGGGTACCCCTTGCACATGATACAGGAGTTATCCCATAATCAAAATGACAAGTCAAGCAGACAATGAGCATCTCAGCGATCTTTTTATTTTCTATTTGCATAGGTTTTTATTGAGGATGCTTCATAGAGTGCTCATTATGGTGATGCTGCAAGTTTCCACCATGATTAGGCATGGCTTAGGCTAGCGGCCCAGGCATTTCTCTAACACACATACAAACTCCATGATCTTACAAGTTCCACTTTTATTTCACACCGCCAGGATCCATAAGCAAAAGAACATGATATCAACGGGGTACAAAGTACAAGTGCAATGTTGAAAGCGTTCCCCATGATACATGGTTGTGCTAATTTCAACTTATAAAGCGCAAGCATATACGCAACAAACAAGGACCCAATAGTTCAAGTTTATTAGATGCAAAAAAAGTAAGGTGTGCCATCAAGTTCGTGAGAGCTTTAATCACTAGTTTTCTCATAACAAGTTTAGTTTGGAAGGTAAACAAAAACATGAATATACTTGGAATAGCATAAGATAGTATGTAGGTATGGTGGACTCTTTGGAATAACTTGGTTTAGGGAGTTGGATGCATGAGTGGAACTCATACTTGGTTGTGGAGGCTAGCAAAAGACTGGGAGTGACAAACTAAGAGAGCAATAATGGCCATAATCATGCAGAGCGACAAAACATCATTGATCAAAGCATAAAGTGATACTACAAGTTGAAAACTAAAGGATCATAAAGGCTATGGTGACTTGAGATAGTCATAACATTGTGTGAGCATGCGCCAAGTGAACCCAAATAAAGCATCAAAGGAGAATACCACTATACTATGCTTTAATATGCTAAAACAACGCATGATTCATCCAAGGCACATTAAGCAATCTCAATTGTTTATAACAAGTCATGCTACAGCAAAGAATACTAAGCATAAAGCTAAAACAATATCAAGCATGGCATGACAAAGCATAGGCCACAGTCAAAAACAAGCTCTTTTTACCACATAAGCATGAACTTTCCTACTATTTTCCAAACCAAACCAAACCAAACTATTTGCAAACCAATGTATGAAAGAGGGGTCCAACCAATTTATTCAGCAAACTAAGAAAACCAAAGAAAATGAAAACCAAAACGAAAACGAAAATAAAGCGTTTGGAAGAAACCTGGGATTTTTATAGATGAAGAAGGGGATGCCTTGGGCATCCCCAAGCTTTGACGCTTGTACTTCTTGGATATTTCTTGGGGTGACACGCGTGGCATCCCCAAGCTTGAGCTTTATTCCATCCTTCATCTCATTACTCATTCCTTCCATACACATGAAGTTTTTCCTTCATACAAAAATTCACACAATCTTTATTAGCAACATTAGTGCACTCAAGATAATAGGTCTTAAGGTTCAGTTCCAACACCAATAAAATTCCATTAGAACACTAGCTACTGTAGCACTTCCTTCAAAAAGCTCAATTCCCTAAAAGAACTCAAAAAGGAACCAACAAGAAGCAAATGCAGAAAATGGTAGAAATCTGTCAAAACATACCATCAGGTAAAGACGAATTTTTTCAAAGACCGTCTGTTGCTCAAATCAAAAAGTGTTGTACTAAAGAAAGTTAGATAACAACCTGGGGCAGAAGCACAAAAATTCACGTCTCAAAAACATGTTCAGAGATTTTATACGAATTTTTACGGTGAAGCACAAAAATTTGTTTCGGCACAGCAACTTTCCTAATCATTACTTCTCTCTCATTAGAGGTTACTCTTGGCACAAAAAGCAATAAAAAGGATAAGGAGCGGTTATTACTGAAGTAATAACTTCCAAGACTCATCTAAAACTTTTGGGTTATCTCCCAATAAGTACTTTTCTTTAACGCCTTTAAGTTAGGCATAAGAAGCAAGAAAGAAGGATCAAGTGTTCTCAAATGAAGAAGCATTAAGATCAATACCAGAAATATTTTCAACAAGGCAAGGAATATCATCCAAATAAGTTCTAGAGGATCCTCTCTCAGTGCTCTTAGGTTCACTACTTTCATCAAACAGGTTTTCAGGAACGATCCAATCAAGATTCTTTTCTATGGCTTCATGCATTGCTACTAGTTTAAAGGGTATTGGTATCTTAGGTTCCTCCCCATTAGGTTCGGTTTTGTTCATCTTTTCTCGTGTACCAACAACATCTACACATGGCCTAGCATATTGAAACGTTCAAAGACTTTCCTAGCTTCCTTGGCAACATCATAGAACTCCTTAAAGAAAGTTTCTAAAATAAAATCTCTCTTTTCAGGGTCCTCAATTTCTTTAAGCTTAAGAAACATTACTTACATTAAGGGGTTGAGGTTAACAAACCTAGCTTCTAACATATGAGTTAAAGAAGCTGCAGGAATCTCATAGTTTGGAGCAAGTTCTACAAGGGATATATCCTCAGTATCCTCATGTTTACTAACATGATTAAAGAATTCTTCAATATTATCTTTCCCAATTATAGAACCACTACCAATTGAAAGGTCTTTCAGGGTGAATTTAGGGATCAACATGGTCAGCTAAGGAAGAGGTGACAACTAAAGAAGACTTAATTTTTTTTGTGTTTTTAATAAAGAAATCAAACTAGTAAAACTAATTTTTGTGTGTTTTTGATAAAGAAACAAGCAAACAAAGCAAAAGAAACTAAGCAAAACAAAAATAACAAAGTAAAGAGATTGGTTATGAGGGACTCCCCTTGTGAAGATGTCCTTGACTCTCCGGCAACGGCGCCAGAAAATATCTTTGATGGTGCGTGGTTGACGTGGGAGCTTCTTCTTCTTCTTTAGTCCCCGGCAGCAGCGCCAGAAAATATGCTTGATGGCCCAAAATATATCGAGCTCATTGGGGAACCCCAAGAGGAAGGTATGATGAGCACAGCAGCGAGTTTCCCTCAGTACGAAACCAAGGTTATCAATCCAGTAGGAGCAACGAAACACCCCAAAGGTGTAGCTAGCTGAACGTTGGCAGGGCGCACTACCGGTGCCAGTAGCAACGTGGAGGCCTGCACAACACAACCACAGAACTCTGTCCCCAACTTGCGATGAGGTTGTCAATCTCACCGGTTTTGCTGAAAACAAAGGATTAAATGTATCAAATGGAAGGAAGTAATAGTTTGCAAAAAGTAAACACAAAGCAGTAAACAGTTTATAGATTATATGTAAAAGAAAGGACTGGGATCCATAGTTCACTAGAGGTGGCTCTCCTTAAGATAGATAACATGTTGGGTGAACAAATTACAGCGGGGCAATTGACAAACCTCGAGAAAGCAATACATGCATATACTAATCATCTTGACTCCTTTGAGACTTGATTGGGCATTACAACATTATACATAGACCACCATCCAACTTCATCTATGACTAATAATCCACCTTCAGGTTATCATCCGAACCCCCTCCAGTATTAAGTTGCAAGCAACATATTATTGCTTTACGAATTGCGTGTAAAGTAAAGAATACGATTGTTCTATGAACAAAGGATTGTTGTTTTCTCCCTAGTAGCAACAGCACATCTAGTACCTTAGATATTTCTGTCACTTCCCCAGATTACCAGAGGCATGAATCCACTATCGAGCATAAATACTAACTCTTGGAGTTGCTAGCATCTACTCAAGTTAGCTACTAACAACGGAAAGCATGCAAGATCACAAATGACAAAGACATGATAGAATCAATAATAAATCTGAAA
Source organism: Avena eriantha (assembly GCA_910589775.1). Classification (NCBI taxonomy): domain Eukaryota; kingdom Viridiplantae; phylum Streptophyta; class Magnoliopsida; order Poales; family Poaceae; genus Avena; species Avena eriantha. The sequence continues at coordinate 156,867,929 of OU342746.1, read as the reverse complement.
TAGCATCTCAATATCCATCGGATCCCCGCAAACACAACATGCAGAATTATAAATAGATGATCTTGATCATGAACGGAGCTCACAAGATCTAGACATGAAAGCACAAAGGAGGAGAACCAGCCATCTAGCTACTACATGGGTTCGTAGTCCAAGGATGAACTACTCACGCATCACATTGAAGGCTTGCATGGTGATGAAGAAGACCTCTAGGGTGAATTCCCCTCTCCGACAGGGTGCCGAGAAGAGCTTCAGATCCCTCCTGATCTAGGGATGGAGATGACGGCGGCTACAGACTCTTTCGTGGATATTTGATCGGGTACTTAGGGTTTTCGTCCCGAGGGCATCTTACAGGCGGAAGGAGAGGCCGAGGGGGTGTTGGGGTCAGCCAGACCACCCCCTGGCGCGGGCTAGGCCTGGCCGCACGGCCAGGTGGTGTGGCCGGCCCCCAGCCCTTCTCCATCTCGTATTCTGGCATCTGATGACTTCCGGAAAAATAGGCACTTTTGCTTTTGTCCCGTCCAATTCCGAGAATATTCATTTTCTGACTTTCTAGGAACCAAAACAGCAGAAAACAGGCAGCAGGCACTGTGGCTCTTGTTAATAGGTTAGTCCAAGAAATCATATGAAAATTACTCCAAAGTGTGGACAAAACACAAGAAAGTGGATAAAACCAAGCATGGAACATTAAAAATTATAGATACATTCACAATGTATCAGCGGGATCTTTCCAAAAGTTTCTTGCATAGAAGGGCGTGTATTCACCATGAGCAACCTTGACATCTTCCGGGTGGCTCACTGAAAGTCCCTCATCACTCCCTTCATCTTCATCATACTCCACAACCTTGGCCTTCAAGGCAAGATTGACACCACTACTCATTCCAATGGCACGAGCACGTGCGTCTTTGGCATTCTTGGCAGCAACCTTGAATGCGGCCATCTCTTGCATAACTTCATTGGAGGTCATGAGATGGTAGTTGTGTCTTCCTTGGAGACTCTTCAAGTCAGTAGGCTCGAAAGGCATGGGAGCACTCATATACTTCCTCTTGATCCAAGCATCATCAATGTGAGAGGCACCAACATTCCTGAAGGCGGTGGCTGTGGATTTGAGTCTTCGATAGATGTCTTCATGATCCTCACTATCCTTCATGAAGAAACCTTCGGCCTCATTGCTTAAGGCATCATATCTATTTCTTCTCATACTCTCATTGCCAACAAACAAGTCAATGCGAGCATCCCAAGCTTCCTTGGCGGTATTGTAGTGCTCAATGTGGGGAAAATCCTTTGGCCCCACTCCAAGTTGGATCATGTGCAAGGCAGTTGCATTGAGTTGGCTATTGACCACTTCTGTTCTAGTCAAGTTGGTTGGATCCTCAATTTTGAGTCCTTCTTCAATAATATTCCACAAATCAATGCAAGACCTATGCACATGAGATTTGATTAAAACTTGCCATTGAGCAAAAGTATGTGCAGCTAACTTAGGTGGGTCACCTCTATTATTTATATGTGGGTGAGGGATAGAAGGGTCGGGAGAGTACCATCCGGGAACCACATGGTGCTATTCCTTCACATCACCCCTTTTGGTGGTGGAGTCGGTGGAATTATGTTCATCCCCCACCACTTCCTCCAAAGGCTTAGCCGAAGCATTTTCCTTTGGGTTAGGTGGTGTTTCCTCTTGAAAGGGAGGAATTGAGGTTGGCTTAGTCCTAACAAGTTGCTCAACGAGTTGGCGCAACTGTTGGATTTCGTTGCCCAAGGTAGAGCTCAAGCTTGTTTCCAAATTCTTGAGATCTACCATGGTCACCGAATGGCTAGCCTCACTTTCTCCCTCATCTCTTGGGTTGCCCATAATCTCTTAGGCGGTTAAACCCGAATAAAGAGACGAGGCTCTGATACTAATTGAAAGGATCGTATAGGCACCTAGAGGGGGGGTGAATAGGTGCTACTTCAAATTTTACTCTATTTCGATTTAGGGTTTGACATGAAAGGTATATTCTCTAGATTATACAACTATGATGAATTTACCTATATGTCAATCTAGCACATATACTAAGCAAGAACTAGATAGGTAAAGTGCGGTAAAGGATAGAAGTAACCAAAGTGGAGCACGCGAAGACACAAGGATTTGTTTCCCGTAGTTCCTTCCTTTTGAGGGGATGTACGTCTACGTTTGGAGAGGGGGTGGTTTCAAACCACCAATGCCACGAGAGGCCTCCCTTGTTCTCCGATGAACCTCACCCCAACGGGTTCGATTCACCTCTTCCACTATACGCAACCATCGAGGTGGAAGCCGGCACCTTTACAACAAGTTCAAGGAACATATCCACAACCTAATTGGAGTCTCCCGAATACAAGATAGCTGTCAAACAATCAAAGACAAGCTAGTAAGAACCAAATCACAAGCTAAGGTTTCCAATGAAACACTAGAGCAAGGGGCCCTCAAGTGAATGAGGGGGAAATGATGATATCTCTTGGTGAAGCTGTAGATCAAGGCCTCCTCCTTCGATTCTCCAAAGATCAATGACTTTGGATGGTTGAGTGAAGAGATCTTGTGGATTTGGTGGCTCAAATGGTGTTGGAGTTCTTGAGATGGATGAGCAGCTCCCAAGGTAGAAGAAGGGGCCCTTATATATGGCCCTAGGAATTAGAGCCGTTGGGAGTCACTAACCCCCGACAGTCCGGCAAACATCAGCCGGACAGTTCGGCCCAGGCGGATACTCCGGGTGAGACCGACCGGACACCCCGGCCCGGCAAAGTTTCCGGCCAGGGTCTGGATTGTGTCCGGGAGGTATCTGATATGCTGTTCTGAATGTCCAAGCTGGTCGACACACCCCAGGGCCGGATACTCCGGTCCGAACACACCGGACACTCTAGCCATCAAAGATTCCGGCCAGAATCCGGCACGTGTCCGGGGAGTGTCCGAAAAGCTGTTCTGAATGTCCAGCGAAGTTGCCCATTTCCCAGGGACGGACAGTCCGATCGGATCCAACCGGACAGTCCGATCGGATCCAACCGGACAGTCCGGCAGGGGCGGACACTCCGGCCTAGATCAGCCGGATAGTCCGGCTAAGACTTGTTCCCTGCATAGACAAGACCCTATGGAGCTCTTTTCCTTTATTGCCACACACACAAGAGCAGCTGGTATCTTATGAAACATTTAACATACGATTAAACTTATCCAAGTATGGTCACCAAACATCAAAATAATAGGAAGGGCATAAATGCCCTTTCACAAGGTCTGGCCTTAATTGGTTGTGCCTAACAATGATCTTGCTGAAGGCATTGTTTTGTGAGGGGGACTTTTTTCAGGGTGAATACCTATGATCTTTGATCGGGCCACGATGGTTCTTGTGCATCATTTCCTTCTTGAAGGAGTCGCTATTGGAGTGGTTGGCCTTCTGGTGTTATTTTAGAGGTCTTAGTGTCACTGCTATAAAGAATAGATCGTTATAGTGGGACTTTTCTCTTTTATAATTATTTTCTCTAGACTATATATGCATCTGGGTGTAATTGATATCGTGACGATGTTAATATATGCTCTTTGTCTAAAAGTTGTGACCAGGGTATTATTTTTTGCTTCATCTCTCATGAAAACCATCACTTTCTCACTCTCCGTGATCTGTACTTGGTGTGGTAGTGGCACTCGCATTGACCTTGCTTTCTCATCGTGTGAGAGAGGGCGTCCAGCCTATTTTGAGTACATGGCGTCTCAGAATACATATACAGATTAGACGAGGACTCTAAATCATCCTGTACTCCAAGTTTCTCTCGTTTACTTATATATACCCCATGAGGTCAATGAAATATTAAGGTTCTATATTTTCGACATGGTATCAGAGTTGTTAGCCTCACGACACCGATCCTAAACCGTCCACAACTTCCGCAGCGCGCTCCGCCACGGGGGAGACCATCCTCGGGGCGTGACACCCAATCTCGATAAAATATCGGATCGGTTCTTTAGAAAAGATTATATCCAATTTCAATTCCTAATTATTAGATTAGATCCAATTAGCTAAATAAATTTTTAAATTCTTAGATCCTCCGGTAAAAAATAGTGCAGAATCGGTGCACACGGCGGCGACGCACGTCCCAATCCGTCTGAGAAGCTAACTCCAAACGATCCGATTTGCAACGAAAGCACTCCAGCCGGACTCCCGCGCGGCTCCAACGCGTGTAGCGCTCCACGCCGCGCGCACGCGGTCAGTGCAGCCACTGCCGCCGCATGCGGCCACGCAAGCATGCTGCCCTGGCTGTTCAGGAGCAAAGCTCAACACGGAGGCTGCTGAGTTTCGCATGCATGACACATCCAGGACGAGTCCAACGCCATCAAGTCACCATGCAAAAAAATGGACATGCATAAAGTTTTGTTGGTTTGTGTGATACATGCAGGTGGCCACCAGATCATGCATCATATCAGATCAGCTTCTACCATGGGCAACAACTAAATGTTGGCCTATCCGCGCCACGAGGGCGATCTCCCGCAGCCGACAACATCAAAGCAGAACAAGACATCAAGTTGCACATCTACATCGACAAACTACGAGCCAATATCATAGTTGAGCACGTTCACGAGAAGCGACATCAACATCATCCACACGGTAGGCCGGTGTGGAACCGGAATTCATCGATTTCTCACGTGCAGCATGACATTGACACTATCGTCGTAACATGGGACGCCTTCAAGCCATGATCTGCGTCACACCTGCTACAACATCGCCGACACATCATCGCCAAGGTCTACATCAACGTGATCTTCATCAACATCTTCGTCAACAAATCGCTGCTGCCGCTATATATCGTCCACATGATGGACATACGTCTACGATGCCCTTTGACAGTATAACTGCAAGGCACAAGATGGCATGGCCGCGTCCACGACCTTGACGACGGCATCGACCGCGTCCGCGACACCAACGACTGCATCAACAAACCGACATCACAATTGTAATGTCCCTACGACCGCACAGACGATTCATGCAAAACCTTGTGTGCTTGGTGGGATCCTCCAGTTCTGGCAAAACTGGTGGTCTCACTTACAACTGTGTCCAAGAGATGCCCCCAACGGTACCTCCACAAGGTGCAAAACATCCATAACTACAACTCTAACTAGAAAAGCACATATTTTTGTGCCTCCGGCAGTGGCAGCCACACAACATACGACGACTATGACATCGACCACACCCACCTCGACCACGACTAAATCACGAACGGCTACCTCGACATCTACATCAGCAACAACATCTATAGTTACACATCGGCAATAACTCCCTTCAACAACGCACACGTCATCACCTGTGTCCACGACACTCCCGGGAGAGAAGAGAGTCACCAAAAGGGGACGTGTCATCGTCCCTAGGTGCTGGCCATGATCATCAGAGATGCAGTTGATGATGACAAGGAGAAGAAGGGGACGGACTGAGGGGAAATGTTAGAATACATCTAGGGATTAGACTAGGACTCTACATCATCTTGTACTCCAAGACTCCTCCGGTGTACTTCTATATATACTCCATCAGGATCAACGAAATAAACACAATAAAATATTAGGATTCTATATTTTTCATAGTCTCCTCCTCCATGTCAGGCAGAGATCTTGTGTCCTCTCCCCGTTGTCATTGTTAGTATCTGAACTTACCACTAATAGTATGATACAATTTTCATGTTAGTACCGAGGGAGGATGGAATTTGCCGTCCATGGGCTCCGGTGGCCGGCGGCGGCGATCCGCGACGGAAGTTGTGCGGGCGGAAGGCGAGCGGGAATTTTCACCGCAGCAATTGGGTTGGCGCGCACATGATCAAGGTGTTTTGTGGCAGAGTGCGTCTGCCCCAGATATACATCAGGAGAGGCGTCTGACTTAAATATTCATCAGGAGAGCGGTATTTGTTTTAGGCAGACCCAAACAAAATTAGGGCATGTGGCTATAGGGCAGCCATTGGATGGTGTTTTCGGCCTCTAGTGCCCTATAAGACAGTTTATTGGGAAGGATGTTGTTTTAGGGCATCCATTAGAGATGCTCTTAGGAAGACATTGTTATTTCCCCATTCTTTCTTTCCTCACCAAAGCAACGCACAAAACCAGAAGTCTACTGTTTTTTTCCTCCCAAATTATAATTTTAGACTTATTGTATTTAGATTATTACATGTATTAAGTGATGCGAAAATGATATTATGTATGTGCTGCCAGTGTGCCACTTTGACTTGAGTGTGTAAATAGTATGACATTGTATATTTTGTCTTGTCTATAGACTATAGTACGAATGAAATTGTTGTGACAGGTAAATTGTGCTTGTGCCGTGAATTCCGTAATTGACGCAAGGTATATTGTGCTGTGAAACCCGTGGTATTCTATATTCTACGTGACATCTGACTAAATGTTTATCTGCAATCAAAATGTATTCGGCTTGTATTCTTTCTGTATCCATAACCTGGGCGAAGGTTTCACATTGATCATATCCATTATCTGGGCACTAGCCGCACATAGTTTAAATCTGGGAAACTTTTGGTCGTGGGCATGACATCAGTACTATCCAACGGTATCAGCTCCGTTCTATGTATCGGTTTAGATGATTGCAAAAAAATTAATATGCAATTATATTATATTTAATTACATTAAACAAAGAATACATTGTAGTACAAAGGAGCAGCAACCAAAAAAAAGATAGCGACAGTATTTGCAGGTCGCCCTTTAGAAGAAGAGCACGATACCAGCCACCATGGTGGCCAGACCGAGCCGTGCCAACATAGACGGACACACACTAGTCGCCGACGAGCTTAACGAAGGCTGGGACCGGCACCGCTGCCGGATCCCTTTGCCTCGGCACTGCACTACCTTTGACTTGATGTTGACGTGTACCTTCATGCCGGTGGAGCAGTGCTCGGGGACGTTGCAGATAAAATACCGCGATACGGAGGCCGCGAGAGGCACGACGTTGTTGCCGGTCTTGTCACTAGTAGAAAAATGGGCATCAATACCGGTTCCAGAGGCCCTTTTGTACCGGAAACGCAACCGGTACAAAAGATTCGGGACAAAAGCCCCCCCCCCTTTGGTACCGGTTCCTTACGAACCGGTATTAAAGGGGCCTCCACGTGGGCACCCAGGAGACCGCAGGGCTAGGGACCTTTGGTACCGGTTTGTAACACGAATCGGTACCAAAGGTTGGCTACCGCGACAGAGAAAGTGCATAAATCTCTGCCGCGGCAGACAATCGAGGGTTTAGGGTTTTAGGAGGGGTTTAGGGGTATCGGGCCGTTTCATCGTACGAGGATCGCGTCGATGCGCCAGAAACGCGTTTGGGTTTAGGTACTACATGAAGATCAAGGTGATGCATATCAACTTGGTGCATATAATATAACACATGTAATTGCATAAGATCGCAAAATTAAGTAGTACATGCATGAAGATCGATCTTCATGCATAGTGGTACTCTCCGAGGCATACTATCTATTACATGTAACATAGTGGTACTCTCCGAGTCAAACTATATATTACATGTATATCTTCATTCATAGTGGTACTCTTCGAAGTTAGGTATGACGTCCCGAAGGAAAAATCCCGCCAATTCCTCGCCAATTGCTTTGAAGCGATGCTCGATTGAGATCCTGTCCCGCTTTCTTGCAAACTGTAAAAGAATGAGATACAAATGAATACACGAGCTATGTATATATATATATATATATCAAATCACAATCAAACAATTATGACTAAAACTCAGCACAAGTTATGGTAACAAAATAAATTTGTGAACATTGTTTTCGTACCTCTCTATTTCTTTGATTGTTCGTTCTCTCGCTGACAATCTTGTGGATGTTTTCGCAAACGTAGTATCCACATAGATTAGTCCTCTTTGGTTGTTTCACGCATTTTTGTACAAGAATATAATTTAATCAAACAATAATCAAGTATGATAAAGGTGTGTGGACCTAGGTAGTACAACTTACTTTGTTCGCACGCCATATCAGCTTCTGTTTCCATCCACCGGCCGGATCTTCCTCGATGAATTTTTTCCATACGCTACCCGACAAAAGAAAATGCATAAAAGAGTAATCAATTTGTTGATATCAAGAAATTAACCAAAAAACCGATAAGAATTAAAATTACTTTTTGAGCATCTCAAAAGCCGTCTTGTATAGTATAGGCTCTTCGGTTAGTCAGTCAAAGACTTCAACTTCTCCATAGTACATTTTAATGACGATGAGAATAAAGTGGAAACTGCACACGTTTAAATATGCAGTGTCATAGATATAAGTCATCAGTTAAAAATTCAACATATGGTGAGCAAAATAGAATGTGTCATAAGATAGTAACACTCACTTGAAGTTGTAAGGCCAAAGTATTAACTTTTTGTCACGTTGTCGCTTCAAAAACCTTAGCAAAGTCTCCGGTGTATCCTTGTTAAAGATGGGATCTACTATGGCTTTTTCATGCATTGTATCTGGGTCAATGAACCCAATGTTCGTGATTTCATGTAGCATCACATCTGTCTAACATATGTAATGCTACATGGTCTAGTAATATAATGGCTACTGCTTACATATAATTGTTGTATCATAAGTATATCATGCTCATGTCATCATGCCACCTTGCATTTGAGCATCATATAAAACCCTTTTCCATTTGGTTCTTCTCTCATATGCATTATTAATTGTATTTGGCTCTTGAAATATTGTATTTGGTTATTGATAAATGCTAGATGCCCAAGTTGAGTTGGGGGCATATCTTTTATTCAACTCCATCACCTTTCTTTGTCACCACCTTATAATTCCACCATCCTAGTTAACCATGAGCTATTATCTTTTTCTTTTTGGGCATTTAATCTAGCTCATGTGGGTTGGGATGGATCCATTTCTATTTCCACATGCTCTCATATATGCATCATGTTGTTTTCACATAATTGATATGTGGAGCCACATTTGCATGTATTATGAGTGGTGCCCCTTTCCTAGTTCTCAAATGGATTATTATGGATTTATGCTCATATTGGGATATTTTTGGGACTATTATCCATCTAGTGGAATATACACACTGGAAGTCCCAATTTTATTCAAACATGATCATCTCCTTCTACTCCACATGGAACATCCATTTTAGTTCCTTTTAATTCCTTTAGCTTGGCTCCAATTCCATTTTGGGGTGCATGGGAATAAATGCCATGAGGTGTTATTTTGTTGTCACAAAATCAAACATGGCTTTTACTACTCATGCATAGGCCATGCACACTTGTTTTTCCTTCTCTCTGTACTCTCTTTTAATATCACTTGGTTTTGGATGAGTTGAATCAAACCCTAAACCACTCTTTTTCTTCCTTCCACCCTCACTCTCTTCATCCATCACCAAACCCCACCCATGTGCTTGCTCTTATTTTGTTCATGCTCTAAACCCTAACCACTCACCTAGCCCCTGTCTCTATCTCTCTCAAAACCTTAGCTGAACCACCCCCTCTAGTATAAACCCTACCCGAGCCTGCCATGCTGGCCCCACACCCCAGCTACCCCATCTAACCTCCAACCCTAACCACACCATGTCGAGCCTCCCCCTCTAGCTAACCCTAGCTACACCGGACCTCCCCTCTCCATTCTCTCTCTGCCACAAAAAGGGGCCACCCGAGCCAGCCTCCCTCCACTCCCTCTGGCCCACCTGCAGCCACCCCTGGACTAGTCCTGCCCTAATCGGCCACGCCAAGCACGTGAAGGAGAGGGGGGAAAAGGTGACCGAGGCCACCTTTTCTCTCTACCTCGATCCTCCACGGCACCCTCCCCTCTTCCATCCATATCCACCTCCCCACGCCTCCTCTGCCTCGCCCAGATCCAACCCGAGCCGCGCATCACCTCCTCTTCCTCCCCTACCGCCCCACAGCCATCCCGGTGATCACCGTCGGCCTCCACCTCCACCTGTTCGATCTAGCCGGCGGCGTGGCGTTGTGGTTGACGAGGAAGGCCGCCGCAGTCCTCTGCATCACCCCGTACACGCCAGCGAGGAGGAGAAGCCCCGGACCTGCCGCAGTACCGCAACGCCGACGAGAAACCCTAGCTCCTGGTGCGCCTGCAACACCGTCGCCCTGCTGCTCCCCGCACCGATTCGACCCCACCGACGACCCCGCGGTGAGCCCGTGCACCTCTCTGACATCCTCTCCATCTCCGGCACGGCCTGGTCTCGCCGTTCGTTTTACCGAACACGCTCAGTGCGCCGGTGGTTGCTGCCTCCGTTCGACGCCACGCCACGGCACGCCTAACCTAGCCGTCCATCCCCCTCCTAACAACAACACCCGCTTACTGCACTGGCTCCGGTTCTCTGCGCACACACCCCAGGCCGCGCGTTCGAGCCCCCGCCATGCCTAGTGCCGCGCCGTCAGTTTCGTCAGTGCCGTGCCAGGAAGAACTTTAGTGGCCGCTGCCACTTTGCATATCCCCCCCACAACCTTGTGCCGTAACCCGCGGTCCAGGCCAGGCCCACGTGTCGGTGCCTGTGTACTTTTTATAAAAAGAGACCCCGGTTTTCGTAAACCTCAACCCGCGCTCCATCCGTACCCACCTGTCAACCTCTGCGGGCTCAGCCACTGGCACGTGGGCCCATAACCCACAGGTCCCACTTGTCTGCCTCGCGGTCTAGGTAAGCCCGTGGTGAGAAAAGTTCCGGCGCGTGGTTTTCGCCCAGTCAGCAGCGGCCCACCCGTCAGTGACTTGGGCTAGGCTCTTCTGGGTATAAAAAGTCAGCAGTTCATCTGGTTTTAATAAAACAATTTCTGTAAATGTTTAAATTCAAATTTAAATCTGTTTTAAATAACTTTTAGATTATAAATCCAAATAATACAAATGATATATGTTTTTGAATCAGAAAAATGTGAGGAATTCAAATATGCCATTCAAAATAATGTTTGAACACTTTAAATTTTCGAGATGATTAAAATTATAATAAAATGCCTTTTTCTTAATAAATTAACAACTTTAATTCTGTAACTCCAAATTTGATAAATAATATGTCTAAATTGATCAGCGCGACGAGCCCGTTCTTTCTATGCATTCCTTGTTCTGAATTGAAGCATGCATCATTCTTATTTCTTGGGGCCAGAAAGTAGTTTGGGGCTTTGTTACTATTCTGTACTTATGCCATGCTTACTGTTTTACTTAATGTTGTGCGTGGAGCACATGTACTGTTTTGGATGCGGAGTGTTTTCGCGGTATCGACAAGCCCAGTCACACTTTCAGGTTCCCAGTCGTTTACAGCCATTGACGCAAACCTTGGGTCCGTCTCGGAGCCGACCAACTTCGTTGCTGGTAGCTTAATGGGGTGGCCCCTTGAAATATTTCTGAATCCTGTGATCGCTTTGTCGTGAATTCCTCGTTGGGTTTTGAGTTGGTTTTTCCGAGGTTGATCGAGTGTGTGTTGCTATTCGTGCACCCCTGCAGGGTAAATCTTTCTGAAAGCTGTGTCCGCGGTTATGGACGACTTGGAGCCCAGTTTCTCGATCATAGACAAGTATAACTAAAGTACTGCTTTTAATCTGACTAAATACCTGAGTAGTAAATAGTGCAATACTCATGGAATGGTTAATAAAACTGCCAACGGATGGGGGGTTGTTCGTCCGCTTCCTCGTTGGTAAGCGAGGAGGAGGATGGATCTGTTAATTATACTGTTATAACTGTTGTTCTTAATTCACGGACATCCGTCTACCATTGGTTAGGCGGATAGTTAGCGAGTATCTATAGACTTTTTAGTTATTATCTTTTGCTGCAATTGCATCACCCCAGGTTGTGTCCCCTTTAGAGGCATAAAGACTTGCTGAGTACCCCTAGGGTCTCACACGATAAATTGTTTGATTCAGATGAACAGGTGTACTCGCAAGATGGATACTGGGTGGAGGAGACGGATGATGTTGGCAACGATCACTCGGTGTAGAGATTCCGGGAACGGGGATCCGTGAGATCTATGGGCGGGATGTGTTTATTTATGTGGCATCTTATGCCGATTTGCTTCTTATCCGTACTCGGATCTTGTTTTCCGCTTCCGCCTGATATTCTGATGTTTGATGTATGAGGCGCTATCCGAAACTATTATATCTATCTAGGATATTTGGATCTTGTCGTATGGCGTTGCAATATTTCTATTTCTTTTAGATGGAATGGCTCTGAGAACTGTTGTATGTGGCTTGCATACATACTCACTTGTGTATGTAGTTGATCCCTTCGCCTGCCGATTACGCCGCTCGTTCTTGTCCCGATGTTCTGAAAGTGGTTAGGACGGCCGAAAGGTCTACCGTGAGTGGCCCCGGGCCTCACCGTACTATTTTAACCACTTTCGCTCATCCAGGCATGTAACTAAGAGTGTAATTCACCAAGGTAGTTACAATTGGTATCAGAGCCATCCCGCCCTTCAGGGTCTCAGCCAAAATGGTCGTTGTCAGTCTAGCAAATATTTTTGGTAGTTATGTATACTAGGGAAAAACAAAACGTGAGAGTAGGATTGCTTCCATTTTTCTTCTTACCCACCCACCCACCCTTTTCTGGTAAGGAAGTATAACGTTTTCAATCCTCTTCTAAAATTCAAACTAGGATTCACGTGTTCTGGGTTCCGTAGTACCATAGGTTGTGTGTGGATGTGTGTGTGTGTGTGAATTCTTTGTCTATCTGTTGCATCCAAATGTTATCGCTATCTGCCTTTTGGTTATCAACTGTTGGTACATTCCATACCAACAGGCCTTTGTAAACCGACGTGATCTATCTGATTCGTTGTATACCGATGCGATCTGTGTTACTCTTTGTTATCCGACGTTATCTTGTTTGGGGTGTTGGTTGCCGTAGTTACTAATCTTTAGGTTCATCTTAAGAAGAAGGTTTTGGGTTATATGTTTTACTTATTCATGTGTGGAGTAATGATTTGAGTGCGGGATGGAGTCGCGACCATACCACTACTTTTATCATTCGCTCTTGTATATTGAATTAGTAGAGTTACTAAACTTGATTCGTTAAGTGGTTTTGCGCATATAGTGGTATTTTAATGCCAAAATTGCGGAAATTTTTTCTTTGTTAGCTTGTGTACCACACTCCTTGTTCAGTCGTGTGCGATAAGCTTAATATCTTCTAGGTGCCTTGAACTTTGTTGATATTTTAATATCATCTTAGTGAATTGTATCCTTAATCTTGGTTAATTCCATTTTGGTACTATTTTGGATTATTATTATTCTCCATTATAGTACTGACTTGTGTTTTATATCAATCACGGGATGGCACCACCACGCCGTTCTGAGGAGGACATACCACCTGAACTGGGGGCTGCTTTGGCAAGTATTGCAAATGCCTTGGGCACTATGCAGCAGAACCAACATCGCTTCGAAGAAAGCGTGAGGAGGAATGAGTTTGTTCCGCTACCTCCACCTCCCAAGCGAGGAGACATCAAGAGTTTTCTAAAGTTCAACCCACGCCAATTTGAGGTGTCTGATCAGCCACTTGATGCGGATGATTGGCTGCGTGAAATATCAAGGTTGCTGATGACTGCGGATGTTCCCGAGCAAGAATGGGTCAAATGTGCCACTCACCTTCTAAAGGGAGATGCAGCTCTGTGGTGGGAAAATTACCTCAAGGCAGACCTCTCTGGTTTTCAGCCTACTTGGGAGCAATTCACTACGGCTTTCAAAGAGCAATATCTGTCAGAAATTGTCATGGAAAGGATGAAGGAAGTGTTTCTCAACCTCAAGCAGGGCAATGACAATGTCAATACCTACATCAGAAACTTCATGAACCTTTCTCGGTATGGTGGCGATGAGATCTCTGATGACAAGAAGAAGCAGAAGAGGTTCAGGCAAGGACTCAATGCTTCCATCAAATATGCAATCACTCATGCAAGGCCGGGGTCTTTTCTGGAACTCCAACATACAGCTCTGCAGGAAGAAGGAAGTAGGCAAGTGTTTGAGGTGTCAAAGAAACACAGCCATGATCCAGCAAGCTCTTCAGCTATGACAACTCCTTCTAAGCGTCGTGTCTGGGTTCCTAACACCCCACCGTCGCTCCCGGCTCTACCAAGATTGTCAAGCTACGGCAAGGCCACCAAACTCCTTCACTGCGGCTCCGAGGGGCTACAACCACAACTACCCTGGAGCACCTGGCGGAGTCCCTGGCTACGTTGCTCCACGTCCACCTGGTGCTTGCTATACTTGTGGAAACACTGGGCATCAGCACTAGAGTTGTCCTATGAACAACAAAGCTCTTCCACCACCACCTCCAAGACCTGCGCCAAGTTCTTCTATGGTTCGTGCACCTTCACCTAGGGCTCTCAACATCAACACCAAGCCCGGGTCTACGGTTGCTCGTGCCAACTGTGTCAACGTCGCTCAAGCTGAGCATGCACCTGGAGTTGTGATGGGTACGCTTCCCGTTAACTCAATTCCTACTCGAGTTTTGTTTGATTCTGGCGCATCGCATTCTTTTGTTTCTCACAAGTTTGCAAATGAGAATGATTTAGCAATTGATCCTCTCCCCAAGCGTTTAATGGTCCTTTCTCCTGGAGCAACAATGGCATCTTCTAAAATCAGCCATGGCAATCAAATTGAGATTGGTGGCTCTTCATTTCTGGCTTCCTTAATTATTCTGGGCAATTTTGATATTGATGTTATCTTGGGCATGGATTGGTTAACAGCAAATGCAGTTGTGATTGATTGTGCTGAACGCTCGGTTTCTCTGAAAATTCCTAAAGGCCATATAGTCTATTCTCCAAGTCTGACTCCTGCAATTCAGCTTTACTCTTTGGCGGCTATGAATGATGATGCTATGGAAGGTATTCAGAGTGTTCCGGTCGTATGTGAGTTCCCAGATGTTTTTCCTGAAGAGTTGCCAGGTATGCCTCTGGATCGTGAGGTCGAGTTTGTGATTGAACTTGAACCTAGTACCGCTCCTATCTCCAAGCGGCCTTATAAAATGGGTCCTGCTGAGTTGGCTGAACTCAAACGTCAGCTTGATGAACAAGAGAAGTTGGGTTTCATTCAGCACAGTACTTCTTCTTGGGTAGTCCAACCATCTTTGTGAAGAAGCGAGACAAGACTGATAGACTTTGTGTTGACTATCGGGCTCTCAATGCTAAAACCATCAAGAATAAATATCCCCTTCCGCGGATTAATGATCTCTTCGATCAGCTGGCTGGAGCGGTAGTATTCTCTAAGCTTGATTTGAGAAGTGGATATCATCAAATCAAGATTCTTAAGGAAGGTGTTCCTAAAACAGCTTTCACCACCCGCTATGGCCTGTACGAGTACACGGCCATGTCTTTCGGTCTCACCAATGCACCTGCCACCTTCTCAAGGCTTATGAACTCGGTTTTCATGGAGTATCTTGATAGGTTCGTTGTGGTCTATCTGGATGACATTCTAGTCTATTCTAAGTCGAAGGAAGAACATCAAGAACACCTTTGGTGTGTCCTAAACAAGCTTCGTGAGAACCGCCTGTACGCAAAGTTCTCCAAGTGTGAGTTATGGGTGCCTCAAGTCACCTACCTTGGTCACGTCATCTCTGCCAAGGGCATTGCCGTAAACCCGGAAACTATTAAGACAATTGTTGACTGGCTTCCACCCATAAATGTCAAAAAAGTCCGAAGTTTCCTGGGTTTGGCTAGTTACTGTCGTCGCTTTGTTCAAAACTTCTCGAAGATTGCGAAGCCTCTTACCGATCTTCTCAAGAAAGGCAAGAAATACCTTTGGACTCCTGCATGTCAAGCAAGCTTTGAAACACTCAAAGAGAAGCTCACTTCCACACCAGTCTTGGTTCCTCCAGATACATCAAAGCCTTTCCAGATATTCTGTGACGCCTCCTTGCAAGGATTGGGTGCGGTCCTTATGCAAGAAAAACAAGTTGTTGCTTATGCCTCTCGACAGTTGAAGACGCATGAGATCAACTATCCTACACATGACCTCGAACTCGCAGCAGTTGTCTTTTCTTTGAAAGTATGGAGGCATTACTTGCCTGGCAACCGTTGTGAGATCTTTTCTGATCACAAGAGTCTGAAGTATATCTTCACACAGCCGGATCTTAACCTTCGTCAGAGGAGGTGGATTGAAGCAATTAATGATTTCGATTTGACCATCAACTACACTCCGGGCAAAGCTAATGTTATGGCCGATGCTCTCAGCCGAAAAGCTTATGTCAACAACCTCATGGTGGAAGAACAACAGCCTCTCTTGTGCGAGGAATTCCGCAAGCTCAACCTTGAAATTGTGAATCAAGGGTATCTTCCGAACCTTCTAGCAACACCTCTCTTGGAAGAAAAAGTTCGCTCTATTCAACTTGGTGATCCTTACACTAAAAAGATCATCTCCAATATTCAACTTCCGAAGTATGATTCCTTCCACGTCGACGACCAAGGCACTCTTTTCTTTGAACACCGGATGTTTGTTCCGAACTACCCGGGTTTAAGAGAGCAAGTTCTCAAGGAGGCGCATGATTCTGTTCTTTCTATCCACCCTGGCAGCACTAAGATGTACATGGACTTGAAAACACAATATTGGTGGCCTAGGTTGAAACGATGTTGTGCCAAGTATGTCTCGGAGTGTGATGTCTGCCGCAGAGTTAAAGCTGTCCATCAGAAACCTTCCGGTCTTCTACAGCCATTGAAGCCTCCGGAATGGAAATGGGAGAAAGTAGAGATGGACTTCATCACTGGTTTTCTAAGGTCGCAGAAGGGCAACAATGCAATCTTTGTTGTCATCGACATGCTGTCTAAAGTGGCTCACTTCTTTCCTGTCAAGGAAACAATTTCTGCAATTCAGTTGGCTGAGCTCTATATCAACAAAATTGTCTCTCTATATGGGGTTCCTCTTGAGATCAGCTCAGACCGTGGAAGCATCTTCACTTCCAAGTTCTGGGGAAGTTTCCAAAATGCTTTGGGAACAAAATTGAACTTCAGCACAGCTTACCACCCTCAGTCGCCAGGACAAGTGGAAAGGATCAATCAGATTTTGGAAGATATGCTCCGTGCTTGCGTTATCTCTTTCGGCATGAAGTGGGAAGAATGTCTTCCTTATGCTGAATTCTCTTACAACAACAGCTTCCAGAAAAGTCTAAAGATGGCGCCATTTGAGGCTCTCTATGGTCGCAAATGCAGAACTCCGATTGGTTGGTCGGGCGCAGGTGAAAGAATATTGTTTGGCCCTGACATTGTAACTCAAGCGGAGGAGAAGGTTCACATCATTCTTGAAAATCTGAAGATTGCTCAAAGTCGCCAGAAGAGCAATTATGACAGAAAGCACACGGACATGGAGTATGTTCCTCGTGATCTCGTTTACCTTCGTGTCACTCCCATGAGAGGCACGCACCGCTTTGGTATCAAAGGAAAGCTGGCTCCTAGATACATCGGTCCTTTCAAAATTCGTGGAAGAAGAGGAGAAGTTGCTTATGCTCTTGAGCTCCCTGAAAAACTCAAGGTCCATGATGTTTTCCATATCTCTCAACTCAAGAAGTGCTTCAAGGATTCCAGCAGGACCGTGGACCATGAACTCATCAATCTCCAAGAAGATCTGTCTTACCAAGAACACCCCATAAAAATTCTAGAAGTTGCAGAAAGAAGGACTCGCAACAAGCCCATCAAGTTCTGCAAGGTGCAGTGGTCGCACCATTCCATCGATGAAGCCACTTGGGAACGCGAGGATGAGCTCCGTGTCAAGTATCCTACCCTCTTTGAGTCTTCTTCTTCTTCCTAGAATCTCGGGGTGAGATTCCTGTTTAGTGGGGGAGAGTTGTAGCATCCCATCTGTCTAACATATGTAATGCTACATGGTCTAGTAATATAATGG
The DNA here is from genome assembly GCA_910589775.1 of Avena eriantha. NCBI lineage: Eukaryota > Viridiplantae > Streptophyta > Magnoliopsida > Poales > Poaceae > Avena > Avena eriantha. Next base: position 156,850,164 of record OU342746.1, on the reverse strand, counting down.
CTGCTGCCTACATATAATTGTTGTATCATAAGTATATCATGCTCATGTCATCATGCCACCTTGCATTTGAGCATCATATAAAACCCTTTTCCATTTGGTTCTTCTCTCATATGCATTATTAATTGTATTTGGCTCTTGATACATTGTATTTGGTTATTGATAAATGCTAGATGCCCAAGTTGAGTTCGGGGCATATCTTTTATTCAACTCCATCACCTTTCTTTGTCACCACCTTATAATTCCACCATCCTAGTTAACCATGAGCTACTATCTTTTTCTTTTTGGGCATTTAATCTAGCTCATGTGGGTTGGGATGGATCCATTTATATTTCCACATGCTCTCATATATGCATCATGTTGTTTTCACATAATTGATATGTGGAGCCACATTTGCATGTATTATGAGTGGTGCCCCTTTTCCTAGTTCTCAAATGGATTATTATGGCTTTATGCTCATGTTGGGATATTTTTGGGACTATTATCCATCTAGTGGAATATACACACTGGCAAGTCCCAATTTTATTCAAACATGATCATCTCCTTCTACTCCACATGGAACATCCATTTTAGTTCCTTTTAATTCCTTTAGCTTGGCTCCAATTCCATTTTGGGGTGCATGGGAATAAATGCCATGAGGTGTTATTTTGTTGTCACAAAATCAAACATGGCTTTTACTACTCATGCATGGGCCATGCACACTTGTTTTTCCTTCTCTCTCTACTCTCTTTTAATCTCACTTGGTTTTGGATGAGTTGAATCAAACCCTAAACCACTCTTTTTCTTCCTTCCACCCTCACTCTCTTCATCCATCACCAAACCCCACCCATGTGCTTGCTCTTATTTTGTTCATGCTCTAAACCCTAACCACTCACCTAGCCCCTCTCTCTATCTCTCTCTAAACCTTAGCCGAACCACCCCCTCTAGTGTAAACCCTACCCGAGCCTCCCATGCTGGACCCACACCCCAGCTACCCCATCTAACCTCCAACCCTAACCACACCTTGCCGAGCCTCCCCCTCTAGCTAACCCTAGCTACACCGGACCTCCCCTCTCTATTCTCTCTCTCTGCCACAAAAAGGGGCCACCCGAGCCAGCCTCCCTCCACTCCCTCTGGCCCACCTGCAGCCACCCCTTGACCTGCCCTGCCCTGATCGGCCACGCCAAGCACGTGAAGGAGAGGGAGGAAAAGGTGACCGAGGCCACCTTTTCTCTCTACCTCGATCCCCCACGGCACCCTCCCCTCTTCCATCCATATCCACCTCCCTACGCCTCCTCTGCCTTGCCCACATCCAACCCGAGCCGCGCATCATCTCCTCTTCCTCCCCTACCGCCCCACGGCCGTCCCGGCAATCACCGTCGGCCTCCACCTCCACCTGTTCGATCTAGCCGGCGGCGTGGCGTTGTGGTTGACGAGGAAGGCCGCCGCAGTCCTCTGCATCACCCCGTACACGCCAGCGAGGAGGAGAAGCCCCGGACCTGCCGCAGTACCGCAACACCGACGAGAAACCCTAGCTCCGGGTGCGCCTGCAACGCCGTCGCCCTGCTGCTCCCCGCACCGATCCGACCCCACCGACGACCCCGCGGTGAGCCCGTGCACCTCTCTGACATCCTCTCCATCTCCGGCACGGCCTGGTCTCGCCGTTCGTTTTACCGAACACGCTCAGTGCGTCGGTGGTCGCTGCCTCGGTTTGACGCCGCGCCACGGCACGCCTAACCTAGCCGTCCATCCCCCTCCTAACAACAACACCCGCTTACCGCACTGGCTCCGGTTCTCTGCGCACACGCCCCAGGTCGCGCGTTCGAGCCCCCGCCGCGCCAGTGCCGCGCCGTCAGTTTCGTCACTGCCATGCCAGGAAGAACAACAGTGGTCGCTACCACTTTGCATATCCCCCCCGCACAACCTTTTGCCGTAACCCGCGGTCCAGGCTAGGCCCACCTGTCGGTGCCTGTGTACTTTTTACAAAAAGAACCCTGGTTTTCGTAAACCTCGACCCGCGCTCCAGCCGTACCCACCCGTCAGCCTCTGCGGGCTCAGCCACTGGCACGTGGGCCCATAACCCACAGGTCCCACCTGTCTGCCTCGCGGTCTAGGTAAGCCCGCGGTGAGAAAAGTTCCAGCGCGCGGTTTTTGCCCAGTCAGCAGCGACCCACCCGTCAGTGACTTGGGCTAGGCTCTTCTGGGTATAAAAATTCAGCAGTTCATCTGGTTTTAATAAAACAATTTCTGTAAATGTTTAAATTCAAATTTAAATCTGTTTTAAATAAATTTTAAATTATAAATCCAAATAATACAAATGATATATGTTTTTGAATCAAAAAAATGTGAGGAATTCAAATATGCCATTCAAAATAATGTTTGAACACTTTAAATTTTCGAGATGATTAAAATACAATAAAATGCCCTTTTCTTAATAAATTAATCACTTTAATTCTATAACTCCAAATTTGATAAATAATATGTCTAAATCGATCAGCACGACGAGCCCGTTCTTTCTATGCATTCCTTGTTCTGAATTGAAGCATGCATCATGCCATATTTTAAAATCATAACTTTTTATGGCAATAAAATTTGGCTAAATGAATAATAAAATGCTTTATTCTTGTACCCCACACCTCACCATGCCATGCTACTTTAATGCCATGTAAATTATGCATCATTCATCATGGCATACTTGTTTGCTTGTCACATTTTAATCCATATGCTTGTGCACTTTATTTATGTTGGCCCTTGTTTGTTTGGTTCTTCTTCGAATAGACGCCCAGCAGGAGAATTATCAGGAATCACAGGAGTTCTACCCAGATCCATCTCTCGCTTCAACTGAGCTGCCAGGCAAGCACTACCACATGCTTGCATACAGATAGTACCTATTGTCTCTATCTTATTCTTGCATCATTGAGTCGCGATTGCATTAAATTGAATCCCAAGTACTGCATAGCCTTTACTTTTAAACCCGACCGAAGCATGTTCCTCCATCCCATGAGCCATTACTACAGGAGTTGTTTGAGCCATGCGAGTCGTAGAATAGCATGTGTAGGGTATGTGAGTGTCTGATGGATAACTAGGTACCTAAACAACTTAACCTGAGTAGTAATGGGATAACTAATGAAAGAGGCACCGGTGAGCAATATCTGCTATTTGGTTTTTCATGCTCACTTGTGTCCCGTAGGACCCCGATTACTTGATTCCTGTTCCTTGACTATTCGCACTATCCACATCCGGGAGGCCATATGGACCCCCCTGAGCCAGAGCTTGATTCATTCTTATTTCTTGGGGCCAGAAAGTAGTTTGGGGCTTTGTTACTATTCTGTACTTATGCCATGCTTACTGTTTTATTTAATGTTGTGCGTGGAGCACCTGTACTGTTTTGGATGCGGAGTGTTTTCGCGGTATCGACAAGCCTAGTCACACTTTCGGGTTCCCAGTCATTTACAGCCATTGACGCAAACCTTGGGTCCGTCTCGAAGCCGGCCAACTTCGTTGCGGGTAGCTTAATGGGGTGGCCCCCTGAAATATTTCTGAATCCTGTGATCGCTTTGTCGTGAATGCCTCGTTGGGTTTTGAGTTGGGTTTTCCGAGGTTGATCGAGTGTGTGTTGCTATTTGTGCACCCCTGCAGGGTAAATCTTTCTGAAAGCCGTGTCCGCGGTTATGGACGACTTGGAGCACAGTTTCTCGATCATAGACAAGTATAACTAAAGTACCGCTTTTAATTTGACTAAGTACCTGACTAGTAAATAGTGCAATGCTCATGGAATGGTTAATAAAACTGCCAACGGTTGGGTTGTTCGTCCGCTTTCTCGTTGGTAAGCGAGAAGGAGGATGGATCTGTTAATTATACTGTTATAACTGTTGTTATTAATTAACGGACATCCGTCTATCATTGGTTAGGCGGATGGTTAGCGAGTTTTTATAGACTTGTTAGTTATTATCTTTTGCTGCAATTGCGTCACCCCAGGTATATGTCCCCTTTAGAGGCATAAAGACTTGCTGAGTACCCCTAGGGTCTCACACGATAAATTGTTTGATTCAGATGAAAAGGTGTACTCTCAAGATGGATACTGGGTGGAGGAGACGGATGATGTTGGCAACGATCACTCGGTGTAGAGATTCCGGGAACGGGGATCCGTGAGATCTGTGGGCGGGATGTGTTTATTTATGTGGCATCTTATGTCGATTTTCTTCTTATCCGTACTCGGATCTTGTTTTTCCGCTTCCGCCTGATACTCTGATGTTTGATGTATGAGGAGCTATCCTAAACTATTATATCTATCTAGGATATTTGAATCTTGCTGTATGGCGTTGCAATATTTTTATTTCTTTTAGATGGAATGGCTTTGTGAACAGTTGTATGGTGGCTCGCATACATACTCACTTGTGTATGTAGTTGATCCCTTCGCCTGCCGATTACGCCGCTCGTTCTTGTCCCGATGTTCTGAAAGTGGTTAGGATGGCCGAAAGGTCTACCGTGAGTGGCCTCGGGTCCCACCGTACTATTTTAACCACTTTCGCTCATCCAGGCATGTAACTAAGAGCGTAATTCACCGAGGTAGTTACATTTCATCCCTTTTGCATTCGAGCTTCTTCGATCTGCATAATATAGCGCACAAAAGATTAAATTGAGGATAATTTGTAGACAATGAACGAGCTAAGTTAAAGACTTCTCAAATTACATTAATAAATCACTTACAGACAATAGCAACTGATGATAGATTTGTCAAGGGCCCGCAGATTGTATAACTGAAAAAGTTCACAGAAGTCAACGCTCATAGAGTATTCTTGGAAGTAGTGCTCATCCTTAACTCGCACCATGATAGCCTCGATCCCTCTCTTTGTGGCATTAGTGTACCACACATGCAAATTACGCATACTTGTTGGTAGCGACCTGATATTCTCGACCAAATCTTTCCCAAGAACAAATTTATATGCTACTTCAGCGATGGGGTAATCGGTTGTGTTTTGTCGAGAACTTTGAACGGCCTTCTCGTCAAACACCTTGAGAGGGGGACCGATTGAACGGGTTGTTCTCCGAGCTGGTGTACTTGTTTCCTTTTTATACCCGAGACCACCGATTTATCGGGTTTTTTTGCCTCCACCATATCGTCACATGACCTTTCAATAGAACGCCTATAGTCAGATGGCGGCGATGGTACAGGGTCATATAGATTCTCAACGGTACGCACAACTTTAACCGGATCTAGAGTCTTCTCAAAAGGTATCTCTGGCACTTTCTTAGCAAAATGTTTTTCCACCTCGGACTTAGAGGTTTCGGTGCATTCCTCGATAGTTTTTTCCCAAGGTAACTTCTCAATAGGCGGCAGTGGTTTCTCCTTGCTAGGTCTCTCCCTAGGCGGCGTACCGTTTCGCTTAACGGGTGCAGTCTTACGTGGAGGATCTCGAGATGGTGGACTCGCGCTAGGGTCCCTCTCAGGTAGGTGTGGACTTTGCTGCTCATGTGGACTGCTACCAGGAGGAGTCGATGGCCATTGATGCTCATGCGGAATTTGCTGCTCATGTGGACTGCTACGAGGAGGAGTCGGTGGCCTTTGCAAAAGGATGATGTATTTCTTAGACCAGAGGGAGAAACCTCGCTTGACATCGGCCAATGTCTTCTCCTCTTCACCTCTAGGAAAATCAAGCTCCACTGTTTCATAACACGGAACAACATCATCCACCCCAACACGAACATAGCCAGCTGGAATGGGCATATGATGGTGCGTTGCTCCATCTTAAGTTGGGTAAACATAGCCGACCGCCACCTTAACGGACACGTTCCTCATTGGCAAATGTAGCTCGCAATCTGTCTTCTCCGTGACATAATCCACGGGGTAGCTTCCTCCACATTCAAGATGCGAGGAACCCACACTGCTTCTTCGCTGAGATGGGGTGGCATCGGCTTGAGGATCTTGTAGAAACAGCAGCTGATCAGGTGCCCTCTGATTTTTCTCAAGCACCTCCACCCTATTTATCAATTCCGCTAATTTGGCTGACTCCTGCTTCTTCTTTCTCGAACGGCTTCTATAAGTGTCAGCGCACTCCGGCCACGCTTCCTTCATGGTGACACCTGGGAGGGCTCGTATCCGTCCAACGTGTTCAGGATTCCCCAGAGCGAGTGTCAGCTCGTCATTCTCTCTATCAGGAATGTACTCTCCCTTTCTAACTTTTTCAATTGCATCTATAAGCTCCGTCGTGATTGCTTCAATTTTTTCTTCCATTTTCCCTTTGCAACGATATTCCCTGTCTTTGGGTCCAACCCTGCCCCATGCGCGAACAACCAGAACTTGGACCGGTCGGGCCAGTCCCATGTTTGTGGAGTGATTCCTGCCTCCATTACTTTAGCTTCAAATGCTATCCACTTCGGAATGGCAGTCTTGTAGCCACCTGACCCCAAATGATGGAAATGTTTCTTCTTTGAAGCATTTTTCGTATTTGTGATTGATCGGGACACAGCAGTGGACGAATTCTTATACCTCTTAAATGCGGACCAGTGATCTTTTATCTTCACTAGACTTTCAGTGAATACTGGATCTTCTTCTTCATATCTGGCCCATAAATATTTCTTCCAGGTTTGCAATTGTGGGCCATCTTCTTAAAAGTCCATTCCTTAACTTTATTCTTCTGCCATTTCGTCATGTCTTCCGGTAGGCTGAAGTGTGTGAGTAGACTGTCCTAAAGAAACTGTTTTAGAGTATCGTTGACATAACTAGCTTCAGCCCCTGCATTCTTCGGCTTATGCCACTGTACAATGATGATCGGTACATGGTCCCTAATAAGAATTCCAGCTTGATTTACAAATGTACGGCAGTGCTCCACCGGTTCACCACTAGCCTTAAATGCGGTGAGGGCTAACCTACCCTCGCCCTTTAGACGTTGCGTCGGGTCTCGTTGGGTTTTAACAGATTTGCTCGATGATCCGAAGGCTATAAGAAAAATAATTCGTTAATAAGTGCAATACAATAAATCAATGCATCTAGCCCTGATATATAAATATACACCTCGCCGGAGTTTGTTAAGAACACTTCAATGTCTCTTCTTTCTTCAGACTCAAATCCCTCACCGACATCATTCAGAAATTGTGAGGCGAAATCATCATCATCTCCATCGAGTTCCGGTCCATGGGCACTCTCATATATCATTTTCTGCACCATTTCTTCTTGCTCCTCATCTCAGATGAAGGTGTTGTCCTCCATAGCTTAATGTCACTACAAAATTAAGTGGAATTATTTGATTCATCATTTCATGATCATAACAGATTGCTAGATGGATAACATCACCGTCGGTGCCTGGCACGAGGGCAGCCTCGCCAACACCGGACATTGCCGGCCCGCGCGCGCTAGCGAGGCCGCCTAGCCGGCGTGGTGTGTGGCGTGGCGAGGCGGCATCAACACCGGGCACTGTCGGCCCGCGCGCACTAGCGAGGCCGCCTAGCCGGCGTGGCGTGTGGCGTGGCGAGGCGGCATCGACACCGGGCACTGCCGGCCCGCGCGCGCGCTAGCGAGGCCGCCTATCTGGTGTGGCGTGTGGCGTGGCGAGGCGGCGTCGACACCGGACGTGTGGCGAGGCGTGGCGTGTGGCACGCCCCCGAGGTGGCGTGTGGCGAGGCGTGTGGCGTGGCGAGGTAGGGTGTGGCGAGGCGTGGCGAGGCGTGGCGTGTGGCACGCCCCCGTGGCGTGTGCGCATTTCGTCGAACACCCTAAGGGTGGTGTCGACGAAGCCACACACGCAGCGCACACCGGCGTCGCCGACGTGGGCGTCTGCGGCTTCGGCGAGGATGGCGGCGCGGCGGCGGATGGCGACGTGACGGCGTGGCTGGACGACGGTGCAAGCAGGGGAGGGAAAGAAGGGGAGGAGCGGGGAATTACCTATGGACGGAAGCACGGCGGCGGACGGCGGCAGACGGCGGCGCGGCGGCGTGGGTGTGTGGCGAGACGGCGTGGCGGTGTGCAGATCGACGGCGTGGCTGTGAGAGGCTCTGTGCAGAAGATGCTGGACACGCGCGTGGAAAAGGAGGCCCCCAGGGTGAGAAAATCCCCTGGGGGACATTTGCTACGAGTTCCATTGCTACCGGTTTGTGGCTGCAACCGGTAGCAAAGGTATTTTCTTTTTTTTTCTGTTTCTGTTTCTATTTTGTTTTTCTATTTCTATTTCTTTTCTATTTTTTTCTGTTTCTATTTGTTTTTTCTATTCCTATTTCTTTTTCTTTTCTTTTTCTATTTCTATTTTCTTTTGTATTTATTTTTTCTTTTCTATTTCTATTTTATTTTGTAGTTCTTTTTGTATTTCCTTTTCTTTTCTATTTCTATTTTCTTTTGTATTTCTTTTTCTTTTCTAGTTCTTTTTCTTTTCTATTTCTATTTTTCGTTGTATTTCTTTTTGTATTTTTTCTATTTCTTTTTCTATTTCTATTTTCTGTTGTATTTCTTTTTGTATTTCTTTTTTTCTATTTCTATTTTCTTTTGTATTTCTTTTTGTATTTTTTATGTTTGTATTTTGTTTTTTTCTATTTCTTTTTCTTTTCTATTTATTTTTCTATTTCTATTTTCTGTTGTATTTCTTTTTCTTTTCTATTTCTTTTTCTATTTCTATTTTCTATTGTATTTCTTTTTCTTTTCTATTTCTATTTTCTTTTGCATTTCTTTTTTTCTTTTTCTATTTTCTTTTTGTATTTTTTTCTGTTTCTATTTCTTTTTCTATTTTCTATTTTCTATTTCTTTTTCTTTTCTATTTTTTTTTCAGTTTCTATTTTGTTTTTTGTATTTCTTTTTCTTTTGTATTTCTTTTTCTTTTAAAAAATCATTTATAGGTTCACAGCATGCTATTTCATCAGAGATCCACTTCAAGTTCAGCGAGGCTCAGCCCCGGGCTAAGAAGCTTTAGTCCCGGCTGGTGGGTGCAACCGAGAGTAAAGCTGTCGGCAGGATAAGGACGTATGGGTGGACGCACTGCTCGATGAGATAAAGCATGTAGCGCACGACGCCCTGTCGGAGGAACAAGACAAAGTAGAAGCGGCGACGTGCCTATAAAAGGAGCATCGATACGCCATGGCAAGCAGCTCAACAAGCCAACATAGGTAGAGAGAGTTTCATCCCCATGGATGGAGGGTTGGAAAATCTCCCGTGGCAGAGCTTCTCGAAGATGTCGTTGGTGCACACGCCCTACGACATCTTCGGAAGCTCCGCCTCGGAAAAATTTCCCTGCAAGCCCGTGAAAGACTCCATCTCCTCTAACAGTGTTGGGGAAGGGGTTGGGAAATCTCCCGTGGCGGAGCTTCTCGAAGATGTCATTGGTGCACACGCCCTACGGCATCTTCGGAAGCTCCGCCTCGGAAAAATTTCCCTGCAAGCCCGTAAAAGACTCCATCTCCTCTAACAGTGTTGGGGAAAGGGTTGGGAAATCTCCCGTGGCGGAGCTTCTCAAAGATGTCGTTGGTACACACGGCCTACGGTATCTTCAGAAGCTCCGCCTCAGAAAAAATTTCCCTGCAAGCCCGTGAAAGACTCCATCTCCTCTAACAGTGTTGGGGAAAGGGTTGGGAAATCTCCCGTGGCAGAGCTTCTTGAAAATTTCCCTGCAAGTCCGTGAAATCTACTTAACTAGTAAAACAAGCCAACCATCTCCATTGTTAATATCTTACATACAGTAAGATCATTACACACAAATAAATGGGAAAGTGATTTCCATATTGAGATACACAAGTTATGATCCCTATCTAGTCTTCTGAGTTTTCTTCGTGTGTTTCCCTTTCTTCTGATTGCGACGCATCCATGGACAATTTTCATTATTTAACATGATGCTTGGACCAGTTCTCACCTTGAAGGGTGGAATATCAACACACTTATTATAATCTTCTGACATGTCTGTCTTTTCCTCTACTCCCACGATGTTTCTTTTTCCTGAAAGAACTATGCGGCGCTTTGGCTCATCGTATGATGTGTCCTCTTGCCTTTATTTTCTTTTTTTTTTGGTTTGTTAGACATGTCCTTCACATAAAATACCTGAGCCACTTCACTGGCTAGGACGAAAGGTTCGGTGTCGTACCCTAGATTCTTGAGATCCACTGTAGTCATTCCGTACTGCGGGTCTACCTGTACCCCGTCTTTCAGGTTGAACCATTTGCACCGGAACAAAGGGACCTTGAAATTAGGTCCATAGTCAAGTTCCCATATCTCCTCTATGTACCCATAATATGTGCGCTTCTTCCCATTGTCCTCTGCTGCATTAAAGCAGACACCACTGTTTTGGTTGGTGCTTTTTTTATCTTGGGCGAACGTGTAAAATGTATTCCCATTTATCTCGTACCCTTGAAAAGTCGATATAGTTGAAGATGGTTGCTTGGCCAACAAGTATAGCTGTTCTTCACCAGTGACATTCATGAGACGTGTTTGCAACCAACCGCCGAAAGTCTTCATGTGTTCTCCATCAATCCAATCTTCATGTTGCTCCGGGTATTCAGAGCGTAAAATATTCTTGTGTTCCACTATGTACGGAGCCACCAAGCTGAAATTATGTAGAACTGTGTAGTGTGCTTGAGTGAAAGAATGTCCGTCCATACACATTGTTGCTTTCTTTCCTAGCGTGCGTTTTTCACGCAGTCTCCCCTCATAGCGCGATTTAGGAACACCGATCGGCTTAAGGTCAGGAATAAAGTCAACACAGAACTCAATGACCTCCTTTGTTCCATAGCCCTTGGAGATGCTTCCTTCTGGCCTAGCACGGTTATGAACGTATTTCTTTAAGACTCCCATGAATCTCTCAAATGGGAACATATTGTGTAGAAATACAGGACCGAGAACGCCAATCTCTTTGACCAGGTGAACGAGGAGATGCGTCATAAAATTGAAGAAGGATGGTGGGAACACCAACTCGAAGCTGACTAGACATTGAAGCACATCCTTCTGTAAATTTTGTAGAGTTAGTGGATTGATCACCTTCTGAGAAATCGCATTGAGGAACGCACATAGCTTCACAATGGGTACTCGAATATTTTCTGGCAGATGCCCCCTCAATGCAAACGGAAGTAATTGTGTCATAATCACGTGGCAATCATGAGACTTTAGGTTTTGAAACTTTTTCTCTAACATGTTTATTATTCCCTTTATATTCGACGAGAAGCCGGACGGGACCTTGATGCTACTCCGGACTTCAAAAAAGATCTCCTTTTCTTCTTTGGTAAGAGCGTAGCTGGCAGTACCTTGATACTTCTCTGGATTCAGGTTGTTTCCTTCATGGATACATTGTTGGTCCTGTCGTGCATCCGGTGTATCTTTTGTATTCCCATACACGCCCAAGAAGTTTAGCAGGTTCACGCAAAGATTTTTCGTCACGTGCATCACGTCGATTGCAGAGTGAACCTCTAGGATTTTCCAGTAGGGTAGCTCCCAAAATATAGACATCTTCTTCCACATGGGTACGTGTCCATCAACATCATGCGGAACAGATTGTCCGCCAGGATCCTCTCCATAGATCACTTTTAAATCCTTGACCATATCATATATAACATCCCCAGTAGGGCGGGTAGGCTTCGTTCGATTATCTGCCTCACCTCTGAAATGTTTTCCTCTCTTTCTTACGTGATGCTGTTTTGAAAGAAATCGACGATGCCCTAGGTACACATTCTTGTTTCCCAAATATATATTGTCAGTGTCACCTAAACAGTGTGTGCATGCATTGTATCCCTTGTTTGACTGTCCTGAAATGTTACTAAGAGCAGGCCAATCATTGATGGTTACAAACAACAACGCTCGTAGGTTAAATTCCTTTTGTTCGTACTCATCCCACACAGGTACACCTTCTTCATGCCACAACTATAAAAGTTCTTCAACCAATGGCCTCAGGTACACATCAATGTCATTGCCGGGTTGCCTTGGGCTTTGGATGAGCACTGACATCATAATGAACTTCCGCTTCACGCACAACCAAGGAGGAAGGTTACAGATACATAGAGTCACTAGCCAGGTGCTATGACTGGAGCTCTGCTCCCCGAAAGGATTAAAGCCATCTGTACTTAGACCAAATCATAAGTTCCCTGCGTCATCTGAAAATGACTTGAACTCTCTGTCGATTTTGCTCCACTGCGACCCGTCAGCGGGGTGTCTCAACATCACATCTTTCTTACGGTCCTCTTTGTGCCATCGCAACAACTTGGCATGCTCTTTGTTTTGGAACAAACGTTTCAACCGTGGTATTATAGGAGCATACCACATCACCTTTGCAGGAATCCTCTTCCTAGGGGTGGACTCGCCCTCAACATCGCCAGGGTCATCTCGCCTGATCTTATACCTCAATGCACCACATACCGGACATGCATTCAAATTCTTGTACTCCTCGCGGTAGAGGATGCAGTCATTGATGCATGCATGTATCTTCTGCACCTCTAATCCTAGAGGGCAGACAACCTTCTTTGCTGGTACGTACTAGAGGGCAATATGTTCTCCCCTAGAAACATCTTCTTTATTATTTTTAGCAACTTTTCAAATCCCTTGTCAGAAGTACCATTCTCTGCCTTCCATTGCAGCAATTCTAGTGTGGTACCCAGCTTTTTCTAGCCATCTTCGCAATTTGGGTACAACCGTTTGTTGTGATCCTCTAACATTTTCTCCAACTTCATCCTCTCCTTTTCACTTCCGCAGTTTATCATCGCATCAAGAATAGCCTGACCCAAATCATCATCGGGGTCATCAAAAATGGGCTCATCAAAAATGGGCTCTTCTTCATCTTCGTCTTCCCCCATTCTACTATCACCGTATTCAGTGAACATAGGATAGTTGTCATTACCCTCTTCTTCTTCGTTGTCTTCCATTATAACCCCTCTTTCTCCGTGCTTGGTCCAACAATTATAGCCGGGCATGAAACCGTTCTTAAGCAGTTGGACGTGAAGGGTATTTGAGGTAGAGTAATCCTTCGTATTGTTACAGGAACTACATGAACAATAAATGAAACCATTCAACCGCCTGTTTGCCTCAGCCACGTTGAGAAAATAATGCATGCCAGTAATGAAGTCGGGATGACATCGGTCACCGTATATCCATTGTCGATTCATCTGCATTATATATATAAGTATATCAAAAATCATTAATTACACAACATCATGGATATATGAGTGACCAACTTACTTAATATTCAAGTTCATCACATAAAACTAAGTTTTTTATAAAAAAGAAGAGGCTCACCAAGGTGGTACGGTGCTAGCTAGGGGACGACGCTGGTGATCGACGGTGGTGAGGACGGGGATGATACTAAAACCTACAAATCATACTTTAATTTGAGCTCAGATTGCATATAAAAAGAATGAAATCCCTAACTTAGGCATTTCATCGAACACCTTGCTAGCACTACAAAAATAATACGAGTTAAACTAGGAAAGAAATGAGCTAAATTAGGAACGCCGGAAGAAAGGATGATATTGCTAACCCTTGGATAGATGGGTGCCGTCAATCTTTATAAAATGGTGGAAAAAATAGAGATTTTTTGGAGTGTGAGAGGTGCAAAATATTTGGAAATGTGAGAGAGAGGAGAAGGAGAAGGGGAAATGAGATGCAAGCGGCCGATCGGGCTTGAGAAATAGGGCAGTGATCCTATAGTACCGGTTCTTAAGACGAACCGGTACTAAAGGTTCAGCACTAGGCCCACCTTGCTTCAAAATTGGACCGAGAAGCCTTCGTACCGGTTCGTAACACGAACCGGTACAAAAGGCCCTCAACTAACCGGTATTAATGTTCCTCGGCCGCCTGGACAAGTGAGCCGGTATTAATGCACCCTTTAGTACCGGTTCGTAAGGCAACCAGTACTAAAGGCTTAGATGGAAGCTCTGTTTTCTACTAGTGTGTACATGGCGATGGGGCTCGAGCCGTTGCAAGCATCATAGCCCGCCTTGCTCACCTCCACCACGTTGTGATCCGTGGCGGAGTACTAGAACCGGAGCTTGTCGCCAGTGTAGAACGTGGCGGCGGAGGCCCACCGTGTGTAGTTGGTTTTGAAGTCCCATGACCCACCTGGTGCGCCGACGATGTAGCTAGCGCCAAAGGCCGTCCCGAGCATTGTCGCTGCCAAGGTCATTAGGAACAGAGCTTCGGCCGCCATGGATATATATATGATCAATTGACAATCTAATAGTAATAAATAAAGAGGATGATCCAAGGCTTGGACTTGGAGAGTGATTAGATCAGACGACCAGAGGAGGAATTTAACAGGAGAGTAGTGGATAGTTTTGTAACTTGCAAATTGTAAGAGAGCGTGGAGGAATAAGATGATTGGTGGTGAGAGCTAAGAGAGAAATTACTCAAAGGGATGGATGTATAGTATGCCGAATTATATAGGATGGATGTGAATTGTGATAGTGTGCCGAATTATATAGGCGATTAATGGCATGCGTCATATGGTGTAAGCGCGTTGACGACTTCGTCAAACTAATGTTTTGACTTGCTATACATTAATAGTAGCTGATGAAGAATGTGTGGCTCTAACCATGAGGATGGTGATACTCGTCGATGGACCTGGTCAAGACATAATATGGCTAATTATATATTAAACCTTTCAATAATCATGGCTGCTTGCACGCACGAACATGCTATATACTACTACTCCAGCTTGTATTGAATAATTGAACATAATAATAAGTTGTACTAGTCTGCCATGCCACCAGATAGTACGTGCGTTCAAACCGACAAAAAAGTGTCCCGATGCAACGCACACCCTCAAATAATTGAGGTGCATGTTATTCACCAAAAAATGATTAATTTAAAGAGAATGTAATGTTGGAATTGGCTTCAAGCGCCACTCTAGCATGGTGGTAATTGACCATTCCACATGTCACATGGTTATCATTATTCAGAATTGATATAACACAAGAGAAAATTAGATGACAGAAGATGTATGGAGGTAGTATTTGGACTCATAGGTGTAGACGTATCTATTATGAAAAATACATAAAAGTGTATTTCAATATGCTAAAGAATTCTGAAAGAAATTTTCTCATGTACATCAAGGCATTTTATACTCGCACGTAAAGAGTCACTGACAAAAGAATATTATCTAGGGCTGAGGCAAAAAGACAAAAAAAAGACCTTTTTACTCTGTGTCCGATCGAAGAATGTTGGAGCATTGAAAATTGGCTTCTTACACAAGGAACAACCAAGCAAGGGCTAAGATCTGCATGGCGTCCTATAGAACATCTGGAAGTGTTGCAATTCGCCCATCTTTAATGGGATCTTTGAAAATACCCTCGGTGTTGCCCGACGATATGTGTTGACAATTTGTATTTTGTCTCGCCGATGTAATGATGCACTTTTTAGGGTTTTTATACTCTCTTGGTGTGCTCTTTCTTTTTCTGCCCCACCCAGTGGTGGTATTGTTGACGAGTACGTTATTGGAGGGGGGTCATAATAGCTAGTTTAGAGTACCAGGGTGTTAGACATTGAGCATTCGGGACGGACTGTAACACGAGTTACCTAGGTTCAGAGCTTAGAACAGCAGCGAGATCCTTACTTTGTTATAAATCATTATAAGAGCAATAGGCCATAGGTTAGGGGGATTGTGTTGACTATATCATAAGGCTGACATGGTCCGGTTAATAAAGGCATCAGAACTTAGGATCACACGGAGAGTTCTAGCTGGATTGGTTACAGTGTTCTAGACAAATGCATATATATATATATATATATATATATATATATATATTATATATATATATATTATATATATATATCCAAATCTTGTCCTCCCAAGCGTCGGCTTGTGCATTAGGCGGTGGCACGCCGCCTTCCTTCTCCTCACGATGCACCTCTAGTTTGGTATCAGCAACTAGGCCACCCGGTTAGGTCACGGGCCTAACCAGCATCTACGGGTCCCCTGGCTTGCCAATATTAGACTATGTAGTTGATAATACCTTTTATGTATATCCAAACACACCCTATTCAACTTCCCACATAAAAACAATGTAATCACTTGGTGTTAATATAAAGTGTTCAAGTTGCCCTTGGACCGTCATTATTATAGTCAGAAGAATATTGGCTAGTCGTAGAGGTGGTATTGACGATAAATTTCTTTCAAAATATGTTTTCCGAGGTATACATTAAGAAATATTTCACAATAAAAGTGGTAATATAAATCGGATTGCCTAGACATTAGTTAATTTTTAGGGGAAATGAGACAGTTTAATTGGTCAAACAATAACGTATTTTGAATCCTTCTCGAGGAGCTCAAACATGCGGGAGGGGCTGCAAGCCGCCCACTACTTAGTGATTGTTCCTCCTAGCAAAAATTAACTCATGAACTACCAAGTTACACTCCATGGAGACCTTCAAAACTTAAAACTTAGGTCGAGCCTTGGTAAATCAAGAATCTTCTAAAGATGAGAACATGTAAAGGCCTTTGATGTGCAGACCAACGATAAAAAGTATAGATGGTCGACCAAATACTAAGAGTAAATTTCACTTATTATCCTGCAATTGTGTATTTGTGATACATATTACCCCATTTAGTGTAACTTTTACCGTAATATCCCATTTAGGAGACTTTGAACATGGGTTTACCCATGTTTAGTATTGTGCTTGTTTTGTTAGACATGATCGGTGTGTTACATTGATGCGGCACGGCAAAATGGGTAAAGACCGAAAATCATGTTCAAACTTTTCTTATCCATTTGTTACATTCCTCTTCTTCGTCTTGATATTTTCCAACTATAGTCATTACCTCACGCCTTAGTTATTCATCTAAAGATGAGGACATGTAAATGCATTTGATGTGCGGACCAGCGATAAGTAGTATAGATGGTCGATCAAATACTAAGAGTAAATTTCACTTATTATCCTACAATTGCATATTTGTGATACATTTTACTCCATTTAGTGGAACTTTTACTGAAATGTCCTACTTAGGAGACTTTGAACAAGGGTTTACCCCTGTTTACCATTGTTCTTGTTTTGTTAGATACGATCAACGTGTTACATTGATGTGGCACGACAAAATGGGTAAATAACGAAAATTATGTTCAAAACTGTTCTTATCCATTTGTTACATTCCTCGTCTTCGTCCTAATATTTTCGAACTTAGGTCATCACCTCACACCTTAGTCAAAGGACATTCATCAAAATTCAAAATAGGAGGGTCCAAATATTCTAAAAGGGTAATCTAGGCGAATTTCACTTGACGGGTAATTAATGTCACAAATGCATGATTAGGGGTAAAGATTGGAAGTCACTCCGGTACTAAAAGACTTACATTTTGGATCATACAGGTAGTGTACCTTATCACAAAGCACCTATCGGCTCTTAATTACTAAGCTAGAAGACCGAGATATAAATATTGGAAACAAATTACAGTAGTTAGTTGCGTCCAATTTTTTTGTGACGACAAGCGGTTACGAACTTACGATGGGAGGTGATTCTTGTTGCTGACGTGATGATCAAGTATAGCAGATTCGCAAAAAACAAAGTGGAAGCAAGCTAGCAGCTTTCCATCATAATTCAACCATTTAACAGTATATAGTTACATGCCCGCAAGAACCAACTACTCTAGCTATAATAATTAATCTATAATATCTAAATAGGTCATCCCCACTAAGGGTAATTATCTGAACATGCAAGCTATCCACCTCATCAAGCATCTTTGAGCAATCCTAGTCTGCCAAGTGTCATCAAATGTAGCACCTCAACCAAAGAATCTAATCCACGTCACCATTTTATTTTATGTTTCTTTAGCAATTTATTCCCAACATTTGTTCATTTATTTCCCATTAGTACTTATTTTCTTCCCTCGCTCTAAATGGTGTCCATGGTAGAGGCTGTTCACTGCCCACATCAAAAATTAAATTGACTTAACACGGTGACTCCTCGGCTGGTTCCTATAGATAGTCCGTTTTAATTCTACCCTAAGTATCCTCTACAAACGGCGCCTCTTACTATTCCTCTGTTTTATCACTTCCTATAGATAGTAACTCCTTTCTACCACTTCCTTACCCAAGAGTCTTTTTTTAATGACCAAAAAGCAGAAAACAGTTTGTACATGGACAGTGTAACTTTATTTTTTACCCAAGGACAATTACGACTTCATGTAGTATGGTCCATGAGGGTCTTTCAATTTGACAGCATGCTTTGTTATATCCAGTAGAGATAAAGTATCCAGAGTATGGGCAAAGGCCGATTAAGTAACCCCAGTTTTGGCAATAGAAACTGAAGTACTCCCTCCAGGTAGAAATACGTGATTTGGATTTGACTAAATTCGTATGTATCTAGACACGTTTTATTGTATATATATACATGCAAATCTAAATAAATCCAAATCACTTATTTCGGATGGAGGGAATATTATCAATGCAGTATGAAAACATTAGATAGGGCAAATATTTTAACTGAAGTGAGTTTCACACAAATCAGATCCCTGGATTTTGGTTTTTACAGCTTCCTATGCATATTACATTGCATTTTTAACTTGAAAGGTATTTTAGTTAAATTGCAGTGCTTTGCCTTCACTTACAAGATCAAATATGTATTGTTTTAGCGTAAGTTTTTATATTCAACGTATCTAATTCATTTGGTTGCAATGCGTTTATTATCATCTTAGGTCTCATGGACACAATGAGATTCTACTATAATATTAGCCATTTATCATTCTTGGAGATAGGCCGTTGATATAGATAGACCAGATTCACAATCACTGTCCTTTTTCCTTGGGATTGTTATTCTTTTTCCGCCATGTTTGTGTAAAGTACATCATATATACATATATCCTCCCTCCGTTTCAAAGCTTAAGGTTTATATATTTTTTTAAAGTCAAGATACGAAAAGTTTGACCAAACTTTTAGAAAAAACTATCAAAACTATGATATTATATAGATACCATATGAAAATATGTTTCATGATGTATCAAAGGGAATATATTTCATATTGTAAATATTTTTTTTAAAAAAACTTGGTCAAACTTTACATAGTTTAACTTTTGAAAAAAAGCCTTAAACTTTGGAACGGAGATAATATGTTAAGTGCATGAGTCAAATAATGGTGCAACCAAAGAAATTAATCAATCAATTGGAGGAACATATATACTCTGTCGGTTGTTGTAACAGGATATTGTTCTTAAACATTATACACTCGCTTCGTTTCCGCAGTCATGTGTCCATAGTGAACAACATTCATCTCTAACAACGGTGTTCCCCACGGTGACAAAAAGAGCTTACCGTGGTGTCTCCTTCCAAAGTTACAATGGTGTCCCTTTCCAACGTTTGAAGTACTATGCACATACGGTTCTATATTATATCTGATGGCACAACTTAGTATTTTTGTAATTCTCTCAGAGTATTTTTTAGATAACAGCTATTATTAACATAAATCCCCGCAGCAACGCGCGGGGTATCATCTAGTTAATTGAGCGAGTCAAATAGTTAGTTTTTTGTAAAACTTGTGATCAAGTAGTTTGATTTGTGTCTACTCGAATGGGTGTTTATATATTATGCCTATGTCGGTTGTTACAAGACGTATACATGGAGAACTCGGTCTAGTACCAATGCACATACGACCATGTTCTAGTCTAGTTTATCTCTAACACCCTCCCTTAATCACAACTTTGACAAGTTGAGATTATGTTTAAATTCTTCAAAGCTTCTCATAGGCAGCGGTTTTGTGAACCCATCATCAACTTGACCCTTTGAAGGAATGCACCAAATCTCTAGTTGTTTGTTTAACACCCGTTCTCTAACGAAGTGAAAATCTATCTCGATGTGCTTGGCCCTTGCATGAAATACTGAATTTGCTGATAAATATGTTGCTCCCAAATTATCACACCAGAGACATGGCATTTGACTTACTCTAACCCCAAGTTCTTCAAGTGGAGACTGTATCCATATCACCTCAGCTGTAGCATTAGCTACTGACTTCTACTCTATTTCTGTACTAGACCACGAGACCGTTGCTTGTTTCTTAGCACTCCGGGATATTAGATTTGGTCCAAAGAAAACAGCAAAACCACCAGTAGACCGGCGATCATCTACACAACCAGCCCAATCGGCATCTGAAAGGCACTGACCAATGTCGAGTTGGACCTCATAAATGTTATACCAACACTCAATGTATGCTTGACATATCTCAATATTCACTTTGCAGCAGTCCAATGTTGCATTGTAGGAGCATGCAAATACTGACACACCTTGTTGACAGCATAAGAAATCAGGTCTAGTCAGAGTTAAGTACTGCAGCACTCCCACCATGCTCTTGTATTTAGTATTCTTTAGGACCCAACAAGTCTCCCTCCCTTGCTGTGATCTTCTCAGAAGAGGACAGAGGCGTAGGCGCACCAGAACAATCAACCATACCTACACGTTTAAGAATGTCCTGGGCATACTTAGCTTGGTTTAGAGCTAGTCCATCAGAAGTTGTGTGAACTTCAATCCCCAAGAAATAATGGAGATCGCCAAGGTCCTTCAACGCAAACTCCTTGCTTAAATATTTTAACAAGGCAGTGGTGGCACTTTGTGAGGAGCTGACAACAATAATATCATTCACATAGATGAGCATGAAGATAGTAACATTAGACTTGCGATAGATGAATAATGAAGTATCAGATTTGGAGGCAATGAAGCCAAGAGCAACCAACTTAGAACTCAACCTGAAGTACCATGCATGAGGCGCTTGTTTTAAACCATATAATGCTTCGCAAACTCCATCCCCTCGAAACAGCAATTGATAAGACAAGGCGAACAATGGCTATTTTTACCACTAGACTAAAATATCATCATAGTCAATCCCATAGCGTTGCTTGAAGCCTTTTGCAACTAAGCGAGCCTTATATCTGTCAATTGAACCATCTAACATGTGCTTGATTTTGTAGATCCAACGGCAATCAATAACATTTTTATCTGCCGAGGGAGGAACCAATCTCCAGGTTTTATTTTTCATGAGGGCATCATATTCCTCATCCATAGAAGTTTTTATTGTGTGGAGTATCTAAAGCATCTTGTAAGTTTGCAGGTTCATCCGAGGTGGTAGAAAGGCACCAGCGAATGGTGCCATCGGTATATTGCTTAGGCTGACGTACCTCGTGAGATGCACGAGTGACCGGTCGAGGCGCCACATAATTTGGCACAGAAAGCGTGGGCGTAGAGGATCCAGATGTGGCAGATTCGCTGGACACAACAGGGGAATCGCCGGTTGCTATCGCTGAGTCGGACCCCATCACGTCCACTGGCATATGCGATCCGGAGAGCGAGGCCAACGACGGTGGTGTGGAAGGACCAGGCGTAGAAGATCCGGACGGACCGGCGACATCGCATCGTGAGCGTGGAAACCGCGAGCCAGGTGTCCGCATGGGGCTGGGCGGGTGCGGTACGCGGGAACCGGACACCGCGGGGCTGCCAGGCGTGTGATCCGAGGCGGATCGGGAGGAGGATCCCGAGGACAATTGCATCAGGGAATCAGCTCTGTGTCCTGTGTCAATGTCATTTTGCACAGAATTTTCAGAAGTGCCTGATTGACTGATCGAAGCACTATTTTCACCGAAATTTTCAGCATTGTGTCGGGGTAACACCTCACATCATCAAAGGAGCTAGCAGTAGAGTTACTAGCATGAGAATTTTCCATGTTAAATCACCAATTGTGTCCCCTTGTTCATGATTTCGAAGGGAAGAATCAAGAAGTAAATTTTGTTGTTTGAGAAGAACACTGGCATTTGGATGAAGCTTTTGAAACGGGAAAAGAGCCTCATCGAAAACAATGTCTCGAGATATATAGGCACGTCTGGAGGACACTTCTAGGCACTTAACACCTTTGTGACGAGGGCTATAGCCCAAGAAAACACATTGCTTGCACTACAAGGAATCTGGCTGTATATGACCCTCTATTTTCGTCACAGAATCGTCACAATAGTCCGTTTATGACGATTCTATGATGATTTTGAGATCGCAAATGAACTATAACGACGATTTTGGTAAAATCGTCATAACCAACTATGCGATATTGGATCGTCATAACCTCTATGACGATTCAATATCTTCATGGACTATCTAGCCAGGCCAAGTCAGATCCTACGTGGCTAATTCGACGTGGCAAAACTATGACGAATTGAGACCGTCGTAATGCGAATTCAGCCTAGCCCAGTCCGGTTGCTTATATGGGTCAAGCCCATTAATTCAGCCTTTATTCTTCTAGGCAGTGGCCTTTTTAGGATCATTTCTTTTAGGCTTTGGCCTTTTTATGTCGATTCATTTTTCTATTATCAGCCTTTTATCCAGAATTGCATGGGTCTCAGCCTTGTAGGCCTTGTTACAAAACTGGTCCAATATGATACGGGTGTGGCCTTTTAGTAGTCAATACTGTTTGGGCCTGGGCCTCTACAGGTTCAGTAGCCCAATCATATTGATAAAACAAATATATTAAATAAGGTAATTTTCCAATAAATACACAATGAAATAGCAACTAGAATCTAAATAACTCTATACATTCGCCTCCAGCATTTGAATTACAAAACACCACAACATACAGCCATACAGCCAGGTTCACAAATTCACACACGAGAACATTATTATATACGTAGGTATCTCACACGAGAGCATTTGAATGCAACTAGGCACCATCTCTTGCCACCATATAACTTATCTGAAGGAGATCCTACAAATAAAACAAACAAACATAAGGCAATAGTTTAGTAATTGACATTAATAATGCACAAAAGAGGGACCAAAGATATTAAATTCGAGAATCCAGACCACAAGACACATGCAGCCATAAATAAGATCATGGTCAAAGCAACATTGCATAAGTAGAACAGAATAGAAAATATCACATTTTTGTATTTTCACTAGTCAGATTTCATTAGCTTTCTAAGACAAGAGGGACAAAATCTACCCAAAAGCACGACTAGAACAAGTGTTGCATATTCAGGTAATGAATTTAACAAATAAGATAGCTCAATTCAATTTAGAGTAGGTATATTTTTATCGCACAAGCAGTTTGGATATTTGCATTGAATAGGTTAAACTGAACACTTAACTAATCTAGAGAAGTAACCGCCAATGCACTAAACTCAATGGTGTGAGAGTGGTGCCGTGGTCAGGGTTGATGTGATCCAGCACACAAGTAAGCGTCAGGTCTCCCTCAGGTCTGCGAGGTAGACAAAATTGTTTTGGCATTATACAATATAAGCCATATCTTGATCATCAGATAAATAGATAAAACTAGGAAAAGGTAAACAGAGAAGTCAGAAAATCAGCAATCAACATTGATCTTGTGAGCAAAAATGCATAATGAAATTAAAATTTCCAAGCTATATGTGCCTCAACAGAATACAGGCCACCGTACATTCAAATGTAAGATTACAAACAAGGAATGGAGCATCTAGACAGTTGTAACAAAAGCACAGGGACGGAAATTAAAATTCCGCATTTACCTCATGTGATGTTGCCAATAAATTATAGACCTGCATCCCCTAAAATTGGGGAAAGAAGTCCTGCAAAGTTCATAACACTATTTAGAATCAGGATAATGAACAATAAGCACATTCAGCAAGATACAAAGTAAAGAAGCAAGACAGGCTACTCTATCAGCTACTTCTTATGAGCACATAAGCTACTTCAGACATAGCATCCTCAATAGATGGAGTATGCCCAGTAGCTCTACTAAGTTCAAACTAGTCTGCAATATTCAGAGAGCATGCAAATCATTGCATGTGTGACAAACTATCAATAGCAAGCAACAAATAGGGGAATAAAATCATGATGCAAACTGACAACAAGCCAATGACAAACAAATCACATGGTATGCAGTACCAGGAAACATTAGTGAAAGAACGACATACCAGGTACCAAGAAGTAGGATGCATTTTGCATGATCGGTTTCACCAAAATTACAATGGCCTCGCAGTTCAATATTTTACATGAGTTATAAGCACCTGAAGATGTTTCAAATCCTAACATGCACATGAAAATGTTCCAATTTTAGATTAAAAAAACCCTGAACTGAACCTGCTGCAATTATCTACATCTCGGTTTATTCCCCACCATGAAGTTCAAATAATAAATTTCTGTCACTGACAGTAAACAGCCACCATTCACATATCTTATTTAATAGGAGTACTTATTAATCAATATATAGGGATATATAATTTATCTACAAATATGCAGATCTCATGCTTTTGACCTTCTGTAGTGTATCTAAACAGAGAATAGTATTACATGTGACACTTTAGCTTCTGAAATCAATCTAAATTGAGGATAATGCTCCATAGTATGAACAATCTGGAAGCATGCCTAAGTGTACACATCATCCATTAGGTGAGAAAGCTCACCGGGAAGCAGCAGGTTGCCGGCATGTCGGATTCGTGGCCGGAAGCAGCAGGTCATGGACGTCACCCGCAGCAGCATCTTGAGGAGGCAGGGGTTGCAGCATGTCGCGGAGCTACCGGCGAGATCCATCATGGCGCTGCCTTCCATCGAAGCTTCGTTGTCGGGGAAGTGCGGCGGAGGAGCGCGTCACGGGTGGTAGAGCTAACGGCGGAGAGTACTCGTGCCCTATGCTCTCTCCTTCCCCCTGCTCGCTCACCATCCGCCATGAGCGCAAGGAGGATGTTGCTGGTTTGGGAAGAACAGTGGCGGAGGGCGAGGAGGCGGATGAGGGGAACCGGGCGACGGCTCGGCTGACGATGGCAAGGAGCACCTGGCACGGCAGCTCGATCTAGATCGAGTCAGAATACCTCGGCAAGGGGGAAATGGGGGAACGAGAGATGGAGGGGCGGAGCTAGCTGAAGTTGGGGGAAGGGCCGAAGGAGAAGCTAGGTGGCCGGAGGGATCGAGGGAGAGAAAGGGGATCGCGAGGAGAGGAGGGAGGCGGCGCTGGGAGGGAGGAAGGTCTGGGTAGGGTACTAGGGTTCGAGGTGGGAGCCTGGGAACTGCACGAGGGGTGTAGTGGGTTTTTTCTCCTTGATGCGGTGGGTTTGTGGATGGGGCGGGCTCCCTGCGTTGGATGTTTCTGATCATTGGATCGAGGTGTCGTGGACGTCTCATATCGGCTTCCTGTGTTGATCCGTGGGTAGACAGTTCTCCCTCCTGATTCGCTGGATTCGGGTGTTCATTTTTGGAGTGCTGAAAACTAGGTCTTTTGTGAAATAACCACCAAACGCCCAGTGTTATGGCCAGAATCGCAGCATAGTTTGTGATAATGTGCCCATTTTGTGCACCCATATGTATCATGAGATGGCGAACAATGTTGCAGGATGAAGTTTTCTTTCCGTCGCACGGAAAATCCATTTTCCATTTTTTGAGCGCAAAAAACGGGGCGTTTTGTGAAGCAACCACCAAGCAACAGTTTTAGAATGCTACCACCACATTTTTCAAAAATAGTATACCACCTTACATGGACAATGTTCCAACCGGGGTATCTCAAACCTTTCCATCCATCCCTGGCAAAAAAGACAAATTCCTATCGAATCGGTAGGAAGTGGGTCCGATTTGAACTACAGGTACATGATCCGATGCCCATTATTTTTCAAAAAAATGAGTTTTAGACTCGCAATATGCTATTTCTTCAGAGATCCAATGCAAGTTTAGCAAGGCCACTAGCTAAGAACCTTCATGCCCGCCGTTTTGACCATAGTTTGAAAGAGGCATAAAAAATTAAAAAAAGATTTGATCAATGCAAATCCTTCGTGTGTCGTCTTATTATGTGACATAGTTTCAAGTAAAAATAGAAAACTTAGTATATTGCAAGTGTCTCAAAAACCTTCTCAGAAATGACCTATCATGTCTGAGGTTTCATGCCTTTCGTGCCAAACGGACAATGTTATGGTCAGAATCGCAGCATAGTTTGTGATAATATGCCTATATTGTGCACCCATGTGTATCATGAGATGGCGAACAATGTTGCAGAAGGAAGTTTTTCTTTTTGTCGCATGGAAAATCCATTTTCCGAGTGCAAAAAATGGGGTGTTTTGTGAAGCAACCACCAAACTAGAGTTTTAGAATGCTACCACCACATTTTTCAAAAATAGTATACCACCTTACATGGACAATGTTCCAATCGGGGTATCTCAAACCTTTCCGTTCATTCCTGGCAAAAAAGACAAATTCCTATTGAATCGGTAGGAAGTGGGTCCGATTTGAACTACAGGTACATGATCTGATGCCCATTATTTTTCGAAAAAACGAGTTTTAGACTCGTAATATGCTATTTCTTCAGAGATCCAATGCAAGTTTAGCAAGGCTCGGCCCCTAGCTAAGAACCTTCATGCCCGTCGTTTTGACCATAGTTTGAAGCAAGCATAAAAAATTAAAAAAAGGTCCGATCAATGCAAATCCTTCGCGTGTCGTCTTATTATGTGAAATAGTTTCAAGTAAAAATACCAAACTTGGTATATTGCAAGTGTCTCAAAAAAACCTTCTCAGAAATGATCTATCATGTCTGAGGTTTCATGCCATTCGTGCCAAACGACCAATGTTATGGCCAGAATCGCGTCATAGTTTGTGATAATATGCCCATATTGTGCACCCATGTGTATCATGAGATGGCGAACAATGTTGCAGGAGGCAGTTTTTCTTTTCGTCGCACGGAAAATCCATTTTCCATTTTCTGAGCGCAAAAAACGGGGCGTTTTGCGAAGCAACCACCAAGCAACAGTTTTAGAATGCTACCACCACATTTTTCAAAAATAGTATACCACCTTACATGGACAATGTTCTAACCGGAGTATCTCAAACCTTTCCATCCATCCCTGGCAAAAAAGACAAATTCCTATCGAATCGGTAGGAAGTGGGTCCGATTTGAACTATAGGTACATGATCTGATGCCCATTATTTTTCGAAAAAATGAGTTTTAGACTCGCAATATGATATTTTTTCAGAGATCCAATCCAAGTTTAGCAAGGCTAGGCCTCTAGCTAAGAACCTTCATGCCCGTCGTTTTGACCATAGTCTGAAACGAGCATAAAAAATTAAAAAAAGGTCCGATCAATGCAAATCCTTCGCGTGTCGTCTTATTATGTGACATAGTTTCAAGTAAAAATAACAAACTTGGTATATTGCAAGTGTCTCAAAAAAACCTTCTCAGAAATGACCTATCATGTCTGAGGTTTCATGCCTTTCGTGCCAAACGACCAATGTTATGGCCAGAATTGCGTCATAGTTTGTGATAATGTGCCTATATTGTGCACCCATGTGTATCATGAGATGGAGAACAATGTTGCAGGATGAAGTTTTTCTTTCCATCGCACGGAAAATCCATTTTCCATTTTTTGAGCGCAAAAAACGGGGCGTTTTGTGAAGCACCACCAAGCAACAGTTTTAGAATGCTACCACCACATTTTTCAAAAATAGTATACCACCTTACATGGACAATGTTCCAACTGGGGTATCTCAAACCTTTCCATCCATGCCTGGCAAAAAAGACAAATTCCTATCAAATCGGTAGGAAGTGGGTCCGATTTGAACTACAGGTTTATGATCCGATGCCCATTATTTTTCGAAAAAAATGAGTTTTAGACTCGCAATATGCTATTTCTTCAGAGATCCAATACAAGTTTAGCATGGCTCGACCCCTAGCTAAGAACCTTCATGTCCGCCGTTTTGACCATAGTTTGAAACGGGTATAAAAAATTGAAAAAAGGTCCGATTAATGCAAATCCTTCGCGTGTCGCCTTATTATGTGAAATTTTTACACTCACAATATGATGTTTCTTTAGAAATACAATGCAAGTTTAGCAATACTTAAGGATAAAAAATTTAAACTCAAAACCCTAGTTTCAAAATCATATTTTGGATTATGATATTGTCCCTACCATGGACTAATGTGAGATTAGTAAATTCACTATTTTGAAATAATAAAAGAATTGATAATTAACAACCTAGGAGGATATAACTGATTTTATAAAAAAATAGAGAAAAAATCAATTAATTTGGACTTGTTATGAAAAAGATACACAAGAATTAAGAAAATAGAAAAGAAAAATTCCTAAATGGACCACCGGCCTGGACCGAATCATATCTATCAGGTGCCAAGGCCCAAGCCGCCAAGTTAAAAAAAGGAGGGAAGGACCACCGGCCTGGACCGGACTCCCTTGGCCAAGGCCTAGGCCCAACAAATAAGGTGGAGTCATTTATAAACAAGTAGCGCCGTAGGATAACATGAAAGAGGTGGTGGTGGGATGGTTAGAGCATCTCGTTTGGTGGATGAGGTCCCTGGTTTGATCCCTGCGAGCACCAATTTTTGCGCCAATTATTCGTGAATTTATCAATGCCCAACATATAAATCAAACGATTATGCAATAGTAACAAAAATGAGTTGGTAGCGTAGTGGTTTGCATTGAGCAAGCTTAGTCCTGTGGTTGCTAGTTTGATCCCCTTGTCCACTCCTTTTTGCCATTATTCCCTAAAAAAATAGACATATACGTATACAAAACTTGACACATAGACATGCCACATAAGCATAATTATACAAAAGTTGTCACGTAGGCATGCCACGTAGACATAATTGTTGATGTGGCCAGCTAGTTAATTCAATGTATATTATTTTAGACGATATGACGATTTAAATTGGTCATAATGGGGGTATGAATAAGGCTCTAAGCTATATCATGTAGTTTATGACGATTTCATGTGATGAAATTACGACGATTTTGACACAAATCGTCGTAATTCTATAGGATTTTGGCCTCTCCAAACAACGTATGACCATCTTGTGAAAAATCGTCATAAATCTATGACGATTTCATTCCTCGTCACTATGAGAAGGTCACAAGTTAACATATTTTTTGTAGTGTTGGATTGAAAAGCAAGTTTGCGTTTATTATAGGGACGAAGATTAGGCCAACATGCGCAGGCAAAAATACATAAAGACTTATAATTTGGCTTAGTACCTAGAAGGCGATGAACAGGAGTATCATTGTTTATGATTTTCCTAGGAAGCATATTTATGATATATGTGGCCGTAAGAAACGCTTCATCCCAAAAAATTAATGGCATGTGAGCATGAGCTAAGAGGGCTAACCCAACCTCAATAATATGACAGTGCTTGCGCTCGGCGGAGCCATTTTGTTGATGCGCATGAGGACAAGAGACATGATGAGAAATCCCTTGTTGTTGAAAGAGGGAATTCAACTTAACATGTTCACCTTCCCAATCAGATTGAACGATAAGGATTTTAGTGTTGAGTTTTCTTTCAACAAGTTTTTGAAAATTGACAAAGGCCAAAAAAAACATCAGATTTTTTCTTAAGCAGGTAAATCCATGTAAACTTGCTATAATCATCAATAAAGCTTACATAGTAGTCATGGCGTCCAATAGAGGTGGGAGCAGGACCCCATACATCAGTAAAGACTAATTGAAGGGGAGTAGTGGATACACTGGTGGACACAGGATATGGGAGTTGATGACTCTTAGCCTGTTGAGAGGAATCACACATAGACTCTATGCTAGCATTCTTAATAAAAGGAAGTTTATTTTTGCTAATAATTTGTCTAACAATAGTAGAATTTGGATGACCTAAACGACTATGCCACTTTTCGTGAGAGGGCTTAGTGGCGACAAAGGCTTGCTTCTGATGTGAAGAAGATTGTAACAAAGGAATAAGTGGATAGAGCCCCTCAACGTATCTCCCTCTATGTATTGTTTTCCGTGTGACCTGATCCTAGATCAAAAAGAAGAAAGGATGAAATTCTATGAAAACACGGTTATCATATGTAAACCGATGAACAGAAAGCAAGTTTTTGGAAGCATTGGGAACATGCAAGACATTAGTGAGTTTAAAATTTTGAACAGGCTGACAAACAATTGCATGACCAACATGGGAAATTTTCATACCTTGCCTGCTAGCGTTGTTGACCTTGTTGTAGCCTTTGTAGTAGTCACGGACGGTCAGACTATTGAACTCGCTGGTGATGTGGTGAGTAGCGCCGTTGTCGGGATACTAGTTGGCGTCCACACTATAGGAGGCAATGTTCGCCTCCTTCTCATTAGTATCTTCATCCTAGGAGTGGTACCAGCAGTCCTTGGCAGAGTGTCCCTCACGATCGCATATCTAGCAGGTCATGTTGACCCATGGGGTGGTATGATGGCCCAAAATATATCGCGCTTGTTGGGGAACCCCAAGAGGAAGGTATGATGAGCACAACAGCAAGTTTTCTCTCAGTATGAAACCAAGGTTTAATTGAACCAGTAGGAGCAAGGAAACACCCCAAAGGTGTTGCTAGATGAACTTTGGCAGGGCGCACTACCGGTGCCAGCAGCAACGTGGAGACCTGCACAACACAACCACAGAACTCTGCCCCCAACTTGCCATGAGGTTGTCAATCTCACCGGTTTTGCTAAAAACAAAGGATTAAACGTACCGAGTGGAAGAAAGTAATAGTTTGCAGAAAGTAAACACAAAGCAGTAAACAATTGATTGTAGATTGATAGTAAAAGAAAGGACCGAGGTCCATAGTTCACTAGAGGTGGCTCTCCTTAAGATAGATAACATGTTGGGTGAACAAATTACAGCGGGGCAATTGACAAACATCAAGAAAGCATACAAGCATATACTACTCATCTTGACTCCTTTGAGATTCGATTGGAAATTACAACATTATATATAGACCGCCATCCAACTGCATCTATGACTAATAATCCACCTTCAGGTTATCATCCGAACCCCCTCTAGTATTAAGTTCCAAGTAACGAATAATTGCATTACGAATTGCATGTAAAGTAAACAATACGATTGTTCTATGAACAAAGGATTGTTGTTTTCTCCCTAGTAGCAACAGCACATCTAGTACCTTAGAGATTTATGTCACTTACCCAGATTACCAGAGGCATTAACCCACTATCGAGCATAAATACTAACTCTTGGAGTTGCTAGCATCTACTTGGCCAAGATAGCTACTAACAACGGAAAGCATGCAAGATCACAAATAACAAAGACATGATAGAATCAATAATCAATCTGAAATAGCATCACAATATCCATCGGATCCCCGCAAACACAACATGCAGAATTACAAATAGATGATCTTGATCATGAACAGAGCTCACAAGATCTAAACATGAAAGCACAAAGAAGGAGAACCAGCCATCTAGCTACTACATGGACCCGTAATCCAGAGATGAACTACTCACCATCACACTGGAGGCTTGCATGATGATGAAGAAGGCCTCCAGGGTGAATTCTCCCCTTCGGCAGGGTATCGGGAAGAGCTTTAGATCCCTCCCGATCTAGGGATGGAGATGACAGTGGCTACAGACTCTTTCATGGAATTTTGATCGGGTACTTAGGGTTTCCGTATCAGAGGCAACATATAGGCGAAAGGAGAGGTCGGGGGGTACCTGGGGCGGCCAGACCACCCCCTGGCGTGGGCCAGGCCTGGCCGCGCGACCAGGTGGTGTGGCCAGGCCCCAGCCCGTCTCCGTCTCGTATTCCGGCTCCAGGTGTCCCTCGGTGAAAAACTGACTTTGGCTTTTGTCCTGTCCAATTCCGAGAATATTCATTTTCTGACTTTCTTGGAACCAAAAACAGCAGAAAACAGGCAGCTGGCACTTTGGCTCTTGTTAATAGGTTAGTCCAAGAAATCATATGAAAATTACTCCAAAGTGTGGACAAAACACAAGAAAGTGGATAAAACCAAGCATCGAACATCAAAAATTATGGATACGTTTGCAACGTATCATGGTACGACCACGTCCGCGGCTGCGCCCCCCTCCTGGAGGAGCTCGAACACCACCTCCACGTCCTTGACGAGGTTGATGATCGTCGTGGTAGTCACCATGTCGATCACGGTAGTCCTCCCAACGGTCATTCGATGATCATTGCGCTCGCCACGCGGCTTGTTGTAGTACTGCCCACGCTACTGACGCGAGGCCAGATTTGTAGATCTCTCGAAGTCAACACTGTCGGTGCCCCGTAGCATCTGCTGCCACTGATAATAGGCATGGAGTTGCGCATAGAGGGAGCTGGCGGAGATCGGAGTGGTGACCACGCCGAGAGCAACGACGAGTGCGTTATAGCCCACCCCAAGGCCAGCGAGGATGAAAGAGACATGTTCGCGAGCTGAAACAGGAGATCCAGCAGAAGCTAGTTCGTCGATGATGCCTTGCATCTTGGTGAGGAACTGTGAAGTGGTCATATTGATTCTCTGTGTTGGCTAGAGCTATCCGTATATTCGTGGTCTTGGCTTCACTCTGGGAGGCAGACATGTCCTCGATGGCACGCCACACTGCTGCAGCGGTCTCTAGTCGTTGGACATGAGGTAAAACCTCAGGACGTAGAGATTGAAGGAGATAGCCAAGCACAATCTGATCCGGCGAGATCCATAGATCATATGAAAGTACTCCAAAGTGTGGACAAAACACAAGAAAGTAGATAAAACCAAGCATGGCACATCAAAATTTATGGATACGTTTCCAACGTATCAACATCCCGAAGCATAACTCCTGCTCGTCCTCGAGTAGGTAAGTGATAAAAAGATAGAATAATTTTTGAGGTGACATGCACCATCATAAACTTGATCAAAGTATTTGTAAAACATTCAAAGCTGGGATCATAGTACTTCAATCATAACATGAAAGACAAAGTTCTAGCAATAAGACAAAGAAACTATGTTGCAACATAAAAAAGCACAAACAAAAGATTAATGAATAACAATGCTTTGCAAGACGTTTGTTTGTTTCACATAAAGAAAACATAGCATTGTAGCATTTAGCTTGTCCTTCATAGAGTAGCAAACATAAATGCATAGGACACCTTCAAAGTTCATAAGAGTGACTAGATACGAATAGTTTAAAACAAGCAATATCAAAGCTACGCATCAATCAACAAGTCTTGGGACAATGCACATAGAACTAAGAATGGCCACTATGCTCTCAAACTAGGTGCATAAAGGTAGAAGGTGGAGACTCAACAAAAGGTAAAAGAAAGGCCTTCATAGAAGGAAGTAGGGATTCAAGTCTCATAAAGAGCTTCCAAATGAAGGAAATATGCCCTTAGAGGCAATAATAAAGTTGTTATTATGTATTCCTTGTATATGATAGATGTTTATTTTGCATGCTATAATTGTATTGATAGGAAACGTCAATACATGTCTGTTTAATAAACAAAAAGGGTTCCTAGGTATGCCTCTCTTATAGACTAGCTCGTTGATTAACAAGATGATCAAAGTTTCCTGATCATGGACATTGGATGTTGTTAATAACGAGATCACAACATTTGTGAAATGATATGATGAACATTCATCTGAAGTATAGCATTACGATCAAAGTCATTATGTTTACATGGCTATAACATCATACGAAGTAATCTTAGTCCTTAGACCATGAGATCATGTTAATTGCTAACACTAGAAGAGTATCTTGATAACATCAAACGTCACACCGTAACAGGGTGACTATAAAGGTGGATTCAGTACTACGAAGGAGTTATGTTGAGGCTCATGGATCAAGAGTGGAATTTGTCAATCCTGATGACGGATAGATATACTCTGGGCCCTCTCGGTGATATCACATTAAGATAGCTTGCAAGCAAGTGATGTGATCACTATAATGTTATATCATGGGAACGAGAAAAGATTGCATGTCGGTAACGAGATCAAACTAGGTATTTGGATACCGATGATCGAATCTCAGACATGTATTATATCATGAGACAAAGGGATTAAGTTACTAGCGTTAAAGGTTCTCACGATCACAGAAGTCATCGTTGAATGTGCAGGAGTCAGTATGGATCTCTAGGTCCCGCTTCTGATTATTGATTTGAGAGGGGTCTCAATCATGTCTACATTATTCGCGAACCGTAGGGTGACACACTTAAGGGTTGCCGAACACCATTTTGGAGCACATATGTTTCAGACAAAAGAACTCAAAGCGCTGGAATTATTTCAACAGACATCGAAACTATTTTGGGTGAAATTGCAGAAATTAGTTCTGCATGTAATATTGAAATGTTGCAGGAGGTTTTATGTGAATGTATGTTAATTAAAGTAATTAACAAAATTCTGAATAAATTTAATAAAAGATTTTTATTAAATGAGAGAGCATTAAATTTGGAGAAATTTAATGCATTTAAAGTGGATACTTTAAAAGAGAATGTGAAGGGGCATTTTAATGTGGAGGGAGTTACCCCCACATGAATGGGGGAGGTGAGGGGTCACCTCCATGAGGCGCCGGCCATGGAGGGGGTACCCCCTCCTCCTATAAAAGGCCCCCCTCTCACTCCTTCTTCCTCACACCTCCTCGTGAAGGATCTCTCTCCCCCTCTAGATATATTCCCCCATGGTCTCGGATTAGCGAGATACATGTTCCCGGTGGCCTTGCGTCTTGAAGGAGTTACTGCTTCCGCTAATTCGCTGGAGCGAGGAGGTGGAGGTTGTTCGGTGGCTTGAACGTGTGTGCGAGGACGGATGCACTGCTGATTTGTGGCGCTAGGACTTCCACACGATCTTGAGATCGGTAAGCGTATGACTACATCATCCACGAGTTCCAACTCGTTAACAAAACTCGGTTGTCTTCGAGGGTAAGTTCTCTATGGATGTATATCCACCCGTTGCTCTGTATCTAGTAGATAGATCTTGGCGTATAGTTCTCATCGTAGGAAATTTTTTGTTTTTTATGCTGTGAACCCAACACCAAAAATTATGGTACTTAACAACTTTCAGCTCTCATTGCCCCTGTCATAAGCATCTTCAAGGTGATTAAGGTTAAAGTGACACAACTAAGAGGATATGCTTGACAAGTTATAAACCGAAATGTCATGCCCCTTACTTACGAATACCGAACCTCATGCTACTCAACTTTAGTCACAAGTAAGCTCTTGTCATTGTAAGTACATATGTATCATAAAGAACCGCCAACTAGGTACCCCTTGCACATGATACAGGAGCTATCCCATAATCAAAATGACAAGGCAAGTAGACAATGAGCATCTCAGCGATCTTTTTATTTCCTATTTGCATAGGTTTTTATTGAGGATTCTTCATAGAGTGCTCATTATGGTTATGCTGCAAGTTTCCACCATGATTAGGCATGGCTTAGGCTAGCGGCCCAAGCATTTCTCTAACACACATACAAACTCCATGATCTTACAAGTTCCCTTTTTATTTCACACCGCCAGGATCCATAAGCAAAAGAACATAATATCAACGGGGTACAAAGTACAAGTGCAATGTTGAAAGCATTCCCCATGATACATGGTTCTGCTAATTTCATCTTAAAAAGCGCAAGCATATACGCAACAAAGAAGGACCCAATGGTTCAAGTTTATTAAATGCAAGAAAAGTAAAGTGTGCCATCAAGTTCGTGAGAGCTTTAATCACTAATTTTCACATAACAAATTTAATTTGGAAGGTAGATAAAAGCATGAATATACTTGGAATAGCAATTGCTAATAGGTAGGTATGGTGGACTCTTTGGAAAAACTTGGTTTAAGGAGTTGGATACATGAGTGCAACTCATACTTGGTTACGGAGGCTAGCAAAAGACTATGAGCGTCAAACCAAGAGAGCAATAATGCCCATAATCATGCAGAGTGACAAAACATCATTGATCCAAGCATAAAGTGATACTACAAATTGAAAACTAAAGGATCATAAAGGCTTATGGCGACTTGGGATAGTCATAACATGGTGTGAGCATGCGCCAAGTCAACCCAAATAAAGCATCAAACGAGAATACCACAATACTATGCTTTAATATGCTAAAACAACGCATGATTTTTCCAAGGCACATTAAGAAATCTCAATTGTTTATAACAAGTCATGCTATAGAAAAGAATACTAAGCATAAAGCCAAAACAATATCAAGCATGGCATGACAAAGCATAGGCCACAGTCAAAAACAAGCTCTCTTTACCACTTAAGCATGAACTTGCCTACTCTTTTTCAATAAAAACCAAACTATTTGAAAACTAATGTATGAAAGAGGGGGTCCAACCAATTTATTCAGCAAACTAAGAAAACCAAGCAAATGAAAAAAAAACAACAAAGAAGACGCTCCAAGAACAACACAATTGTGCATAAAACAATAAAAATGAAGCGTTTGGAAGAAACCTGGGATTTTTATTGATGAAGAGGGGGATGCCTTGGGCATCCCAAGCTTTGATGCTTGTACTTCTTGGATATTTCTTGGGGTGACACGCGTGGCATCCCCAAGCTTGAGCTTTAGTCCATCCTTCATCTCATTACTCATTTCTTCCATACACCTGAATTTTTTTCCTTCATACAAAACTTCACACAATCTTTATTAGCAACATTAGTGCACTCAAGATAATAGGTCGTTAGGTTCAGTTCCAACACCAATAAACTTCCATTAAAACACTAGCTACTGTATCACTTCCCTCAAAAAGCTCAATTCCCCAAAAGAACTCAAAAAGCAACCAACTAGAAGCAAATGCAGAAAATGACAGAAATCTGTCAAAACAGACCAGCAGGTAAAGACGAATTTGGTCGAAGACCTTATGTTGCTCAAATCAAAAAGTGTTGAACTAATGAAAGTTAGATAACAACCTGGGTCAGAAGCACAAAAATCCACGCCTCAAAAGGACGTACAGATATTTTACACGAATTTTTACGTTGAAGCACAGAAATCTGTTTTGGGATAGCAACTTTCCCAATCATTACTTCTCTCTCATTAGAGATTACTCTTGGCATAAAAAGCAAATAAAAAGGATAAGGAGCGGTTATTACAGAGGTAATAACTTCCAAGACTCATCTTGACGAGGGTTTAACTCATCAATGCCCATTGTTATGGACTTGGGTTTTGGAGAAGGAGGGAGCGCTGGAGACATCTATCGGCTAGAAAACAAGCACACAGGGGACAAAGATTACCCAGGTTCAGGCCTCGTAGAGGTCCCTACTCCTGCTTGTCTGCTCGTGGAATTATCGAAGGAACCGAAGGTTACAATGGTGCGTAGATGCAATCTAGCGAGGGTTGTGGAAACTAGGGTTGCGTGTGTCCTCCTCGCTCCCCCCTCCTAGCCCTTATATAGATAGGCTAGGTCTCGCGTGGCAGGTTGAGTCGGTTACAAATTAGGGTTTTTCCCTTCAAACTTTCTATCTTTAACTTCTTCTTGTTCTTCAAGCAATCGAGAGTCCGTAGGTTACTCGAGTCCTTCGTTTGGGCCTTGGTGACACCGTGGGCCTGTACGTATTTAGACCGTATATACCAAACTCGAGTACCTGTAGGGTATACCCATGTCAGTAGCCCCCGAGTGTCCAATGGAATCGCAGATTTGACTGGGGACTTTTTGAAGTCTTTCGAGTGCCTGAACGAGCGCATTTCGACTGCTTTATTTGTGTCACAGGGATTGTTGATGTAAGTGCTTGATATAACCGAAGTATCGGTATCAGTTAACCACCTTAGGGTGAAACAACGCAATCTACTCGAACTCGAGTCCCCGGACTCGAATCCGAAAAAGTGCTGGTGTAATTCGACTGAAGCCGTGGAGGTCTTACATGAGTCGAATTCCAGTTATATGGGTGT
Organism: Avena eriantha; assembly: GCA_910589775.1. NCBI lineage: Eukaryota > Viridiplantae > Streptophyta > Magnoliopsida > Poales > Poaceae > Avena > Avena eriantha. Next base: position 156,812,757 of record OU342746.1, on the reverse strand, counting down.
GAGCACTCGACGCGTCCGTCAAGGCATGTTCATCGTACCTGTAGGCACGGATACATTTCTGGTAGTGTGCAGCTAATGCGTTGTCAGGCCTTATTCAGGTCTTACCTTCACGCTATAAGCGCGGCATCCGAATTTTATCATCGCGGAGACGATTCGGGTGACCCAGGAGACGCAGTCTCTTTGTAGGGAAAAATTATGAGGCGGTGTTGCCATGAGCTTCGAGTATGGATGTTATCAACACATAGTTTTTTGTACAAATAATCATAGGGTGCGCGACCAGCGCTCCCTATGGGAGTAGCCCCTGAGTGCCTGGTTGAGTCGAAGACTCGGGCAGGGATTAAAGAACTTTTGCGACTGCTGTCGTCTTTTGCTTGCTTGTTTCAGTAGAATTTGTTTCTGGCGCTCCCTATGGGAGTAACCCACGTCCATAGTCGAACCGTATTTCGAGTGGTTGGGTTTGCCTTTTATTGTCCATGTTCTTGCAAAAAGAAGAGAAAAATCATAGGGTGCGCGACCAGTGCTCCCTATGGGAGTAGCCCCCGAGTGCTTGGTGGAGTCGAAGACTCAAGCAAGGACTAAAGTAGTAAAAGTTTTCCGCTGCGTAGCTTTGATGACGTCAGTGCTGACGATTTTATGACCTCAGTTGCCCACGTGAGCGAGTTTGACGGGACGTGACGAGCAGTGGGTCCCACTTTCTAAATTTGATTTGACTGGGGGTGCGTAATCTTTATTTTAACTGTGTCTCCTCAATTTCCGTGCGTAATGGGAGTAGTGGAGGGACGGTTCGCGCTTCCACTCCTCCACGTGTCCAGCATGATGTTTGCCACGCGTCCAGTAGGGTTTTTCTGAGCCGTTGGATTGCATCTTCCAGGGGTTAAGTAGCGGCGCTGCGACGGTAATTTTCTCATTTATTCTCATTCATCCTTTGTTGCCATCGCCATTGCCGCTGCTCCTCTGCTTTCTCTGCGCTCGATTCTTCCATGACGCTGGACCAGCTCCGCTCGTTTCTGAGCTACTTTCTTAGTTCGCATCGCCATCGCGCAATGGGGAAGAAGAAGGGAGGCGCTGCAGCTAATTCCGCGGCCACCGTTGCCGCGGCGAAGAAGAAGGGCGGCTCCGCCGCTGCGGGCACCAGCACCGCCGCCGGCGGGAAGAAGAAGGTCGCAGGCACCCGTGTCACGAATGGTGCGTGGCGTCCTTCCATCATCAAGGCATCTGATCTCCGTCTTCTTTGCCAAGACGGAGTACTGTCCGCCACAGTCGCCGACACGCGCGTCCCCTGCGGTGAGACAATTCCTGCTCCTCCCGCTGGTTTTCGAGTGATGTTTTTAGCATTCATCATTCGCGGTGTCTCCTTGCCCCTTCACCCCTTTTTTAGGGGTCTCCTTTGTTTCTACGGGCTTCAGCTCCATCAGCTGTCCCCTAATTCTATCCTCCATATCTCTTGCTTCATCACCCTCTGCAAGTGTTGGCTCGGAATCGAGCCACACTTCGGCCTCTTCAAGCGCCTCTTTAAATTGAAGCACCAATCTGCATCTGGCTCTTTAGTCTACGATGTAGGTGGTTGCAGAATTCACGTCGACCCATCCGCCACCTACTTCGACATCAAGCTCATGGCGTCCGTCCAAGGATGGAGGGACAAATGGTTCTACATCCGCGATGAGAAGGCTAACGGTGAGCACTTTGGACTCGCGCCCTTCGATCCCACGACGCCATGCAGGAGGATGCGCTCCTGGAAGAACGTAGTCATGCCTAGCGAGTCCGCAGAGACAGATGCGCCGTACAGGCGCGTCTGCGACCTCGAGAGTTGCATAGGCAAAGAGGAGGGAGGATGCGCTCTCATCCGCACTTGGCTGCGCCGTCGCGTCCAGCCCCTGCAAGCCAGAGTCCACCCCATGTTTCAGTGGGCTGGCGCTGATGATGCCACTCGCGTGTCTGCCGATGGCATGTCCGCGAGTGAGGTGGACAAGAGGGTTCGACTGGTTACCAAGTACATCATCAAGGATGTGCTCCCCAGTGAGCCAGTTGTCCTCCATTTGATGCTTTGAACCCTCCTCCTGAGGTATAGGTGTGCTACGCAGTAGCTGAATTTGTCGATTGCTTTTTTGTTGCTTACTTGCTTTTTGCTGAATTTTGTTGTCTGCATGCAGGATTGGGCGGTGTCGCCTTGTATGCCCCCTCTTCCTGAGGGGATTATTCCCCATGAAGCCTTGGAAGAGGATGAGTCAGAGTCGACCGTCCCTTCTGATGTGGAGGAGGAAGCCCCCGAGTCCGATAGTCCGGATACTCGCAAGCATTCGCGCAGCGAGGATTCTGACGCATCTTCTCCTTCGACTCCGGAAGGTACGGGTGTTGGTGCGGAGTCGCCAATTCCTTCCATTCCTGTGAGCACCGTGGCACCATCTTCACGCAAGAAGATGCGATTGCCCAAGGAGTCTTCGTCAGAGTCGGGGGAAGCCACTTTTGACTTTGACAAGTTTGATTGGTAAGTGTTCTAGTTGATTTGCTCTTCTCCGTTTTTGCCCTTGATGGCTCGTTTCTGAGTTTGCCCTTTCTCGATGTGTGTTTTATCTTGCAGTCAAGAGGCGTCGTCATCTTCTGGCGACGTCCAATTTTTGAAGGAATCAGGAGTCGCGACCTCAAGAGCCAAAAAAGAGGTCAAGCGCGCTCCTTCCCCTCCATTGGCGGCCCACTCCGGGCACAACTCTTCTAGTTCTCCTCATGCAGGGGAGCATCGAATGGTTGCATGGATGATGGTACAACAAACATCTTCGGAGTCATTGGAGGACCATGTATGTGTAGTTTTTCTCCCTTTTAGTGTTGCAGTCGATGTTATCTATTGCCTCTGCTGACTCCTTGTTGTGCGATAGCTCCTTATGAAGGAAGCCACGCACTTGGTGGAGCAAGTGCTTGCAATTGGCCGCCAGCATGCGATGCTGGAGACGCGCCATCGTGTGGTTGAGAGTGAGCGTTCTACACTTCTTCTTCATCATCTTCCCCTTTGATATAGTCGATTGATAGTCAACTTTGTTTGTCGTGTAGCTGAACATAATGCCCTATTGCGTGAGGCCGCCACTCACCGCGGTTGTGAAAGGTCGCGACGAAGCAATCGTGGCACGTGACGAGGCGCGGAAGCGTGAAGAGGATCTGCTTGCCTCCTTCGTAGCCAGGGAGAAGTTGTTCGAAGAACAACTGTTCTCAATTGCCAAGGCCCTCTCAGGTACATTTGCTTGTGGATATTGTTATCCTTCTCTGCTTCGAATGTTTTTGCCAGTGGCGTTGATGTTTTTGTCCATGTGTGGATTTATGTACAGATGCTGGCGATTTGAGCTTTGACCCGTAGGCCCTTCGTCGTGATGACGCTCTGGCAGGTGCACTCTCAGCAGTCGAAGACCGCAGCACTACCATGCAGGACACGCTCTCCAAGGCCAAAAGCATACTCAGTCGCCTTCGGGAGGAGCTGATGCCCAAGGCGGAGCTAGTCGAGAATATTGACGAGCTGGTGGAGTCACTCACTAGAGGTGTGCCTTCCAGCTTCAAGAAATCACTCCGCGCGGCTGGCGCGTCCATGTCGCTTGCCATGGTGCAGGCCCACGGAGTTGAGATCGATCATGCCGCGGTATCGAAGGCGATGCCTGTTAGCGCGAATGGCCAGCAGGTAGTCTTCGCTCCCTTCGCGACTGCCTATGGCAAATATGGGCATCATCTGATAAATACTGTTGCGAAGTACTATGAGGAGCTCCAACGTGCCAAGAAGGCGGCGAAAGCTTTGGCATCAGGGGCTAGCGGAAAGTCAGTGGCGTCTGACACTGCCACGGACTTGATGAAGCCCCTGAAGCCGTCGAAGTCGAAGAAGCTAGTTGCTCCTTAGTTAGCTTTGTAATAGTTAATTAGTTTATGTCCTTTTGTTTAAGAACATGCCTGCTGGCGAGTGTATCTGCTGATACTTTTGCTAGTCTTGAATGCATCTGATCCTTTTGTCTTTATGTTGATTTGGTCATCTTATTTGCTTCTATCTTGACTTGTGGTAGGCTACATCAAGTGATGCTATGAGGAAAACTCAGGACTCGCCGACTCTTGATGATACCGTGGCACCGCCACGCTCCAGGGTAGATGAGTTGTCGCTGCTTTCGCGACTGCGTGACCGCGTGAAGCAGCTGGAGCATGAGTTGCCCGTGCTCCGCGGTAACGCGGATGTATGGAAGTCGAAGGCGGAAAAAGCCGCCTCCCGAGAGCAGTATCTGCTTGGCGAGGTGACGCAGTTGGGCAACTAATTCAAATGTTAGTTTGCTTGTTCTCATCTTTTCCTTGTAGTCACTTACAGTGGTACGTTGTACTCATACTGATGTTGCTGCTTTGTGTAGTTGTCAGCATGCGTCATCCACAGGAGGAGAAGGATAGAATTGCCATTTGCATGCATGATCTTACCCAGGAGCAACTTCAAGAGAGTGGATACTTCTGGGTAGATCATGATCGTGCGACCGCGCTGGCGACCCTACAGGATCATGCGTCGCGAGTGTTGCACTTTCTGAGGAAGTCGCAGTCATGCTTGAAGAACATTTATCGGGCGATGTTTTCGCTGGATGATACTCCATCAAGCCTGCTGGCCCTCCTTGCCAAATTTCAAGACCTGACCGTTGTTCGCGAGTGCGTGAGGCAACAATTGGTGGCTAGTGCCAAGGCTGCTCTATCAATGGTGCGACAACATAGGCCTGATGTAGATGTTGCGGCAATTGCGTCTAGGCCTCCTGCACCACCAGCAGGTTCTGCCTAGAATATGGTGCCGCACTACCAGGCGGTGGATCGCCCAGCAGAAGAGATCGTCGACTTCTTTGAGGAACAAACCAACGTTCTCCTGCTGCAGTAGTAGCCTAGTTTGTATCCTGCACATAAGTGTACTTGTGTTGTAAAGTTCGTATAAATGTTGTAGATAATTTATTGTCGAATGTGCATAAAGAGATTTGTTAGCATGAAGTGCGTTGCACTATGCGAGTCCTTTTCGTTAGCCTGGCCATGCTTTTATCTCAGTCCCTTGTCAACCCGTCAGGTGCGTTGCAGCTGGGTTGATGTTGTGTTTAAGGGTTTCGATTGATGTACCAGCTACTCAGGGTATCGCGTTTTTGGTTCGAAGAACAGATGTATATAGGGTGGCACAGCTTTTATTTATTCGAAGAACAGTGCGAGGTACAATGTGTGGCTAAGTAGCCTTGGCTGAGTAGCCTTATTTGCAATGTAAAAGTAAAAGCGACTAGGGGTAGAAGCGTCGCAGCTGTGCGACATTCCAAGGGTTGGAGTATGCGACTCCTATCTCTAAATCTTGAAGGCGATAGGCGCCACCTAGGATTACTTCTGTAATCACGTACGGTCCTTCCCAGGGGGACTCGAGCTTGAGATACCCCTGATGCTTCAGTCGCAGGACCAGGTCACCTTCGGCGAAGGATCTGGGGCGAAGCCTCCTACTGTGGTAGTTGCGCAGGTTCTGCTGGTAGATCGTGGATCTTTCCACGGCGATTTCCCTTGCCTCGTCAAGGAGGTCGACTGAGTCTTCGAGTGCGAGGGATGACTCTTGTTCGCTGTAAGCGACCACGCGTGGCGCCTTGTACCGTACCTCGGCGGGTAGCACTGCCTCGGCTCCGTGCACCATAAAGAATGGCGTGTAGCCCGTGGCGCTGTTTGGAGTTGTACATAGGCTCCAGAGTATGGATTGCAGCTCGTCCGGCCAGCAATCCGCGGCTTGTTCGAGTGGCCGGAGATGTCGCTTCTTGATGCCGCCGCAGACGAGCCCGTTTTCTTTTTCGACCTGACCGTTGGTCTGTGGATGCGCTACTAAGGCGTAGCTAATGTTGATCCCCAGGTTCTCGCAGAATTCTTGGAACTCCTTGGATGTAAAGTTCGTCGCATTGTCGGTGATGATGTTGTGCAGCACTCCGAAGCGGTAGACGATGGACTCGAAGAACTTGACTGCGCTGTGCCCTGATTGGTTGGTCACTGGCATGGCCTCAATCCACTTGGTGAATTTGTCGACTGCGACTAAGAGGTAGACGTAGCCTCCCCCATTGCACGAAGGGCCAGGCCAATGGGATTGGCCGTAGCTCTGCGCCCGATGCGTGCGGCTTGTCCGCGAATCGCTGGCAAGCGTTGCATTTTTGGACTATGTCCTCGGCGTCGCGCATGGCCGTAGGACAGTAGAATCTAGCTCGTAGAGCTTTGGCAACGAGGGCGCGACTGTCGGCGTGGTGCCCGCAGGTCCCTTCATGGATGTCAAGGAGAACTGCTTTTCTATCGGCCATGGAGACGCATCGTTGGAGTACTCCTGTGATGCTGCGTTTATATAGTTCGCCGTTGATAACAGCGAATGCCTTGGATCGCCACGCGATGTGCCGTGCATCTGTCGGATCATCCGGTAGCCTCTTGCTGACGAGGTACGTGATGTACGGCTGCGTCCAGGATTGCTCAATCATCATGACGCTCATTGGTCCCTCGAGTCCTGTGTCCAGCTCCAAGTCATTGAGTGTTGTTGGCTCATTAGGTGGCATAGCCCCCGAGTCCGTTGCTGCGCTTGTTTTCTTCTCTGCGGCCTTTGGCTTGATGGAGCATTCGCAGATGCGCTCGAGAAATACCCCAGGCGGTATGGGGGCGCAGGTAGAGCCTATGTTGGCGAGTGCATCCGCCTCTTCGTTGCTTTCGCAACCTACATGCCGCAGCTCGCAACCATCGAAGTCTCCTTCGAGTGTGTCGTAGAGGTCATGGTACGCGATCATGTTGTCGTTCAGTGCGTCGCACTCATGCATTGTTTAGTTGATGACCAACTTGGAGCCACAACATCAGCACTCCCACTTCCCACAGACGGCGCAAATTGATGAGGGTTTAACTCATCAATGCCCATTGTTATGGACATGGGTTTTGGAGAAGGAGGGAGCGCTGGAGATATCTATCGACTAGCAAACAAGCACACAGGGGACAAAGATTTACCCAGGTTCAGGCCTCGTAGAGGTCCCTACTCCTGCTTGTCTGCTCATGGAATTATCAAAGGAACCGAAGGTTACAATGGTGCGCAGATGCAATCTGGCGAGGGTTGTGGAAACTAGGGTTGAGTGTGCCCTCCTCGCCGCCCCCTCCTAGCCCTTATATAGATAGGCTAGGTCTCGGGTGGCAGGTCGAGTCGGTTACAAATTAGGGTTTTCCCCTTCAAACTTTCTATCTTTAACTTCTTCTTGTTCTTCAAGCAATCGAGAGTCCGTAGGTTACTCGAGTCCTTCATTTGGGCCTTGGCGACACCGTGGGCCTGTACGTATTTAGACTATATATACCAAACTCGAGTACCTGTAGGGTATACCCATGTCACATCTAAAACTTTTGGGTTATCTCCCAATAATTACTTTTCTTTAACGCCTTTAAGTTAGGCATGATAGTGTTTGAAGAAGCATTAAAACCAAGTTTCTTACCCTTACCTCTCTTACTTTTATTCTTAACCTTGGGGAACTTGTGAATGCTTGGTGGAGAAACAAAGCGCATGGTGCCCTTTTCCACATCTATTATTGCTCCAAGGAGCTTCAATAGGGATCTTCCAAGTATGATTTGTCCTTTTCCTACACATTCAATAACAAGATAATCAGTAGAAACCATTTTCCCTAGGATCTTTGTAAACACTCCTTCAGCTATTCCAATGGGTAATATTGTGGTATTATTAGCAAGAAAATTTTCTTCTCCTCCTTCAGAAAGCCCCCAAAGATTCAAAGATTCATAAATATCTTTGGGCATAAGACAAAATTTAGACATGATATCACAGCGAGCATGAAAAGTTTCATTGTTTATAGCAATCTTTACTATGGGAAGCCATTCGGAGGGTTCAGAGTTTATTGGAACATAGTTGTGATGCTCCCTAAGAGTATTATAGCAATCTTTCAAACTAGCAGTGCTGGTCTCAAGAGTATTCAATCTAGCAAATTTTATGAAAGAAGAATCAGATTTGCTAGGCAAGTTATAAGTAAAGACCAATTTCTTTATGGCATTAACAACATCATCCTCATTGCATTGGAGGAAATCTCCTCCCACAACATCATCTAAAGCATATCTATAGCAAAGAGCAATTCCAAGGTAAAAACTGCTAAGGAAGAAGCTTTGAGTCATTTTAGGCTTAGTTTTTTCATGTAGATCAGAGATTCTAGACCAAGCTTCTTTGAAACTCTCTTCAATTCCTTGTTTAAAAGTGAAAATCATTTCCTCAGGTGACATAGTTGTTGGAGCAATGCTAGACATAATGGTAACTTAAGATAGGAACTAATTTTTTTGTGTTTTTAATAAAGACTAATTTTTTGTGTTTTTGATAAAGAAACAAGCAAACAAAGCAAAAGTAAACTAAGAAAAAAAAATAACAAAGTAAAAGGATTAGTTATGAGGGACTCCCCTTGTGAAGATGTCCTTGACTCCCCGGCAACAGCGCCAGAAAAACAGCTTGATGGCCCAAAATATATCGAGCTCATTGGGGAACCCCAAGAGGAAGGTATGATGAGCACAGCAGCAAGTTTTCCCTCAGTATAAAACCAAGGTTTAATCGAACCAGTAGGAGCAAGGAAACACCCCAAAGGTGTTGCTAGCTGAACTTTGGCAGGGCGCACTACCGGTGCCAGCAGCAACGTGAAGACCTGCACAACACAATCATAGAACTCTGCCCCCAACTTGCGATGAGGTTGTCAATCTCACCGGTTTTGCTGAAAATAAAGGATTAAACGTATCGAGTGGAAGAAAGTAATAGTTTGCAGAAAGTAAACACAAAGCAGTAAATAGTTGATTGTAGATTGATAGTAAAAGAAAGGATCGGGGTCCATAGTTCACTAGAGGTGGTTCTCCTTAAGATAGATAACATGTTGGGTGAACAAATTACGGCGGGGAAATTGACAAACATTGAAAAAGCATACAAGCATATACTACTCATCTTGACTCCTTTGAGATTTGATTGGGCATTACAATATTATACATAGACGGCCATCCAACTGCATAAGATAGCTAAACCCACTATCGAGCATAAATACTAACTCTTGGAGTTGCTAGCATCTACTTGGCCAAGATAGCTACTAACAACGGAAAGCATGCAAGATCACAAATAACAAAGACATGATAGAATCAATAATCAATCTGAAATAGCATCCCAATATCCATCGGATCCCCGCAAACACAACATGCAGAATTACAAATAGATGATCTTGATCATGAACGAAGCTCACAAGATCTAAACACGAAAGCACAAAGGAGGAGAACCAGCCATCTAGCTACTACATGGACCCGTAGTCCAGAGATGAACTACTTACGCATCACACTGGAGGCTTGCATGATGATGAAGAAGGCCTCCAGGGTGAATTCTCCCCTCCGACAAGGTGCTAGCAAGAGCTTCAGATCCCTCCCGATCTAGGGATGGAGATGACGGCGGCTACAGACTTTTTCATGGAATTTTTATCGGGTACTTAGGGTTTCCGTATCAGAGGTAATATATAGGCGGAAGGAGAGGCCGAGAGGGTGCCTGGGGCGGCCAAACCACCCCCTGGTGCGGGCCAGGCCTGACCGCGCGGCCAGGTGGTGTGGCCGGGCCCCAGCCCCTCTCCGTCTTGTATTATGGCTCGTCCAGGTGTCCCTCCGTGAAAAACTGACTTTGGCTTTTGTCCCGTCCAATTTCGAGAATATTCATTTTCTGACTTTCCTGAAACCAAAAATAGCAAAAAACATGCAGCTGGCACTGTGGCTCTTGTTAATAGGTTAGTCCAAGAAATCATATGAAAAGTACTCCAAAGTATGGACAAAACACAAGAAAGTAGATAAAATCAAGCATGGAACATCAAAAATTATAGATAGCCAGTGAGTCCAACTCAATCGTCGTGGGGCAGTTTTGACAACACATTTTTTTCTGTGATGCGCAATTTGCGGGACGGTGGAGGAGGGAGACGTAGTTTGCGGGAGGGTTGACGAAGCATTGGACGAAGCCATCGACGTAGTGGCAGAAAACGGAACCGGTTCCTCTTTTTTTAATATATATATAGTAGAGATTTTGGTTAGAGGCGTTATTGGTGTGCAGCAATGTTCATGGAAGATAACATTAACTGCACAATTTCTCATTACCGGATATGATTTTGTTGATCGTAAATACTACTCCCTCCATTTCAAAATATAAGATGCTTTAGGTTTTGTGAAACGAATGTACCTAGACGCATTTTAGTATACAGGTTCGGAGCAAACCTATACACTAAAACGTCTAGTTACACCCATTTCACAAAAACTAAAATATCTTATACTATGAAACAGAGGGAGTATAGAAGGCGTGCTACCTTTTTCCACTTCTGAAAGATTTTGATCAAACCTTGTGAAAAAAAAGATTTTGATCGAAGCATTTTGTTGTTACGGAATTAGAACACTTGACGTGATCTGAAAGCTGCGGAGCAAGAAAACACTACTCCCTCCGATCCAAATTAATGTTCTCGGATTCTAGATTTGGATGTATCTAGCACTAAAACTTGACTAGATATATCTAAATCTAGACAAATTTGAGAATATTAATATGGATTAGAGAAAGTATTTCAATACTAACTCGACGATTGCTGCTCGTCGTGGAAAAGAACGTATGCATTAACAACACAGAGTCATGGAGTATGAACTAGTTTGGCCTAAACCTACAATAAGGGATGAGTCCCCTCAGCATTCTGGTAGTAAATCTACTTTCTCATTTCAGCCAATTGATAGCAGTACAAACACTAGGTAGTCAATTCACTTGATGGTTGCTTGATGGGAGGCTAAACATAACTCCTTCCTTTCCCTGAAAAAAACATAACTCGTGCCTCATGTCCAAAGTCCAAAGTGCCCATGATAATGATAATAACCCTAATGGGAAGTCTTTGAATCATTAGGTAGCTAGTAGGCTCTTACACATGTTTAAGCCGACTTCTCTAGCTTTGAGACATTAATTTTCTCGCGATCTACATGTGTCTACTGTTTTTATTTAATATTAGGATGCTAATATTATGTGTCTTTTTTGTAAAAAGGTGTCCATTGTTGAAACATGGTATGAATGCGAGTTTCCCAGTGGATAACCAAACTCGATGTTTGGACTATGTAAATTAGTTGCACGCCGCTAGAAGAAGCCAGTGTGCCCAACACAGGGAAAAGGAAAAACAAAGTAACAAAAGCAATTTTTCTCCTGTCATAAAAGTTTTTTTACTCCATGTGATAAATTAAAGAAAATCCAAACCAAACAGAGTTGGCATTTGAGTCACTGATGCAGTTTTTAGCTAAAACAGATAAACCGAGCAGGAGCTCTCCCACTGCACTGCATCATGTCTGCATGTATGGACGCAGATTTGGTGTCTATTTCAGCCATCCGTATTTATCGAGATCCGTGGTATCTTCTACTCCTACTTAAAAAGGGAAGCTATAGGTATACACATCAGGACTATTTAATCAACTTATTAGAACTCTTGAAAGAACACAGAAGAACGTTTTAAACTTTTCATCCACATACGAACGACGAAAAAGTTTAAAATAAATATCTCTGTATATGTACCAAATCCAAAAGAAACGGCACTAGCAAATTACTAGTATAGATACATTCGAATCAAAATAAACTAAAGTCAGTTCATTCGAATCAAAATAAACTAAAGTCAGTTATTTTATTTTATTTCGCGAAAATGCAGAATGCTTTGCGTTTCGATTCATTGATAAAAAAAGGAGTTTGATTTACAAGCCTAAGAGAAGGCCGAAGCACCCATATATACAACACACCCAAGACACAAAACAAAACTAGGGCTAACGTCGAAATCCATCGAGTGCTTCTCCAGGACGCCACAGAGCGAGCTCCTCCGCTGAACAGAACCCTTGCCGATGAAAGTCGTAGTGCTTGCGCATCGCCGATATCGCTAGGGGCATGCCATTCGCAGCCAAGATGGGTCCCACCTGGATCCCGCGAGCCATCCAAGCTCAACCCAGATCCGGGGTACGCCGCCGGTGCAATGGCTACCTCCCTGCAACCTCAACAGAGTTACTAGCATGCAGTCTCCATCGACCTGCCGTCAACCACAGAGGCCAGCCCACCACTGATCATCCGGAGGCTTGCTTGCATCGTCCGAGGAGGATCCCAGTCGCGCAAGCCAACCGTAATACCACGCGAGAGGCCGACACTCCAACTGCACTAAGAAGCCGCATGAGGCCAACACCGAAGACCATGACGATGAGCAGCGACTCGTACCAGGGAATCAGGTTTCCAAGACGACGTCATCATGGAGGGTACAACGTCGAAGATGCCGCGGTCGCCTGATCTGGCAAGCCAAATATGGGGTTTTCACCCAGAACCTGACACCCTAGGCGAGGGAGGTGCCGGAGCTCCTCGATGACTCCTCAACAGCACGCGACACCCACAGACTTCGCCATCACCAGCCCAAAGGCAGGGCTTTCGCCCGAGGCTTGGTACCTCACTCCCACCACCGAGCACCTTGTTCCTCGCATGGAGCCCCATGCTAACCCTAGGAGGAGTCACTAGCAGGTTTACGCACAGCCACCTCGAAGAAGCATCACCGGCCACCTAACACCACCACCCCCGCCGCCGGCATCAGAGAAACGCCTCAAGCCGCCACACCGAGAAGGCGTTGGGCTCCACTCGCCCCGGCCAAAGCAGCAACATCCCTGCGCTCGGGCCGGGGAGGACTGCCAAATCATTATGAGGGTGAAATGAGCCACGAGCAAGTCCGCATCATCTGCATGCGTCGCCGCGCTTAAGCACTGGATTTTAATCAATTCCATGCCGGTAATCAAAGCTAATCGGTTCATCTAAGCAACCAGCGACCATTTCATACACGTACCTACCCCGAAGTTAACAAGCAACATCCACGGTGTGCACGCGCGATAATCGATCGAACGCAGGAGAGACCTCTCCTCCGGTTCTAGCTTCTTCACTACCGCGATCAGCGTCACATCGACCTCAGCTCAGCTTCAGATTAATAGGGTCTAGGGAGCATATACAAAATAATTGCTCGTCCTCGGCGGCGGCAGCTTTCGCGCAGACGGCGCACGGGGCCAGCTACACCGTCGGTGAGCCCCGTGGCTCGTGGGACCTGCAGACCAACTACACGGCCGGCCTGGGCCTCCTCTGTCAGCTTCCGCCTGGGCGATCAGCTCGGCAACTCCCCCGTGGCGATGAGGCTTGGCCGACGTTCAAAACGAAAGATGCTATAGTAGTAAAAAAACTCTTCCGTTACGTGCTTGTTGCGAGCGCCGGCCGCGCACGGCGTGCTGGAGGTGACCAAGGACGGCTACCTCATCCTTCGTCTCCGGCTCCGCCCACCGGACTGGGCAAGACAGCGTCGACCCCGACCGCGTCGATACGGGCTACTTCATCTGCAGCTGCGACAGGCCGTCGCCGGTGGTCACGAACGGGCGTCAGGGATAAACGGCACACCAGCTGGCATGTGCATCGGCGGCGACAGTGCACCCATGACCATCAGCACTAGCCCCTCCTACAGTTCAGCGCCGGGATCTTCGGGCAGCGCTGTAGACGGAATCCGGCTTGAAAAGCTCGGTGGTGGTGCACTGCACCTCAATATACTACTCACTCGATTCTCAAATCAGTTCTCTCGGATTTATCTATCTAAACAAATCTGATACAACTAGTTTAGATGCATCTGTATCTAGATATATATATATATAGATATATATAGATATAGATATATACACGTTCATATGTATTTAGACAAATCTCCGGAAATAATTTTGAGGTGGAGGAGTGGTATTTTACAAACCTAACCTCTAGGTTCAAATCCTCATGGAGAAAAATTTAGGTTCTTATTTATACCTTAGGACCAGGATATCCTGTTACTCATGCAATATATCCTTGAGGACTAGCCTTAGTAATTAACCAAGATTAAAAATCCAGGTACTCACACTGAATGGTTGCGTGCATCTCTAGTTGGTGCAGAGGCCGGGAAGTGAACCCGAGGGCACCGTCGGGGACTCCTGTCTCGCGCAACCAACTCCCCTCCCATCGTCGGCCCCTCTCGCCCAGTGACGGAGCCAGGATTTTCATATTGAGTATTCAAAAGTCATAATGTTTTGGCAGCACGACAATACAACGCATGAAATTTCATAATAGTAGAAAAATACAAATTGTTCAAAGTAGTCACAATGTCCACAGTAAAAAAGAAAATTTAATCCGATAAGTATATACACAACCCGTTGTTGTGTATATTCTGATTGAATGCTATGCTGCAATGAATCAATTGATATGAATTAACCATCACTATTATCAATTAAAAAGAAAAGGTAAAAAATTGAGGAGTTATATAAAAACTAAGAAAATTGACTCATGGCGATGGCATGCTGCTGTTACGCCGTTGTCAGCGTGTCGCACTCGTTGACTCGATGGAGACGTGTGGAGGAGCAAACTCGATAACGGCTCGCCGACGGGGCGGCGCTACTCTTGCTCCATAGTGGTGTCAGAAGATGGTAGGGTTAGCCACCAGCTAGCCAATGTCTAAGTGTCATGCCTCGCGCTGGTAAGAGCTAAACAGGGAAAGGCACAAGTGCAAGGAGGAAAAAGCAGCGCTCTCAGGGAGTTTGGAGCCCGTCCTCCATGGAGTATTTTATTTGTTTTAAAAAAATTCTAAATTTCAAGACTATAAAATAATATTTGTCTCTTGATTGATTATATAGTTTGGAGATTACAAGGGGTATATATGAGGGGCCGATGGCTAACCCTAACTTGAATTACAAGCAAACTCTAAAACAAGTAGTAACGGACTCTTATTCTAACATCCCCGTAGTGTCAACGTGGGGTTCGCCAACGTTGAGACTGAAACGAATGTCGGTAAACGATGATGTAGACAGCCCCTTGGTGAAGATGTCTGCAAACTGCGCAGTAGTAGGAACATGTAGAACTCGAATTTGTCCAAGAGCCACCTTCTCCCGAACGAATTGTATGTCAATCTCGATATGCTTGGTCCGTCGATGCTGTACAGGATTGCTGGACATATAAACAGCGGAAATGTTATCACAATAAACCACAGTAGCCTGCTGGACAGGACAACAGAGATCCGAGAGAAGCTGACGCAACCAAACCGTTTTGGCGACAGCATGTGCCACTGCACGGTACTCGCCTCTACAGACGAAAGTGAAACTGTAACCTGTCGTTTCGAAGACCATGAAATCAAGTTGTTACCAAGAAAAACACAGTATCCGGATGTGGATCGACGAGTATCCAGGCAACCAGCCCAGTCGGCATCGGAGTATGCTGTCAAAGTGTGTGGAGATGATGAATAAATGTGCAGACCATGGTCTAAGGTACCTTTGAGATAGTGAAGGATACGTTTGACATGATTATAATGGGGAACTCGAGGATCATGCATATATAGACAGGCTTGTTGGACAGCAAAGGAAATTTCTAGGCGAGTAAGATTAAGATATTGTAAAGCACCAGTTATACTACGATAAAGAGTGGCATCACCAGAAGAAGAAAGCTTAGTTGTAGTGTCTACAGGAGTTTTAGAAGGTTGACAGTCAAGCATGCCAGATTTAGTGAGGAGATCTAAAATATATTGACGTTGTGAAAGAAATAAACCATGAGAATTACGAGTGACAGCTATTCCTAAGAAGTGATGGAGAAGTCCAAGATCAGTCATGGAGAACTCAGATCGTAGTAAAGAGATGATGTGATCAAGAAATTGTTGAGAAGAAGGTGTTAAAACTATATCATCGACATATAAGAGAAGATAGGCAGTTTGAGAGTTGTTGTGATAAACAAAAAGAGAGGAATCTGAGGGTGAAGGATGAAATCCAATAGTGAGAATAAAAGTAGAGAAACGTTGAAACCATGCACGAGGAGCTTGTTTAAGACCATATAGAGATTTTTTAAGGAGGCAAACATGATTTGGATTAATGGAGTATTCGAATCCTAAAGGTTGCTGGCAATAGACAGTTTCATTGAGTGATCCATGTAACAAAGCATTTTTAACGTCAAGTTGATGAATAGGCCAAGAGGAAGTGACTGCAAGACTAAGAACTGTTCGAATTGTGCTGGGTTTAACTACAGGAGAAAAGATTTCATCGTAATCGAGACCGTGTTGTTGAGAGAAGCCTTGACAGACCCAACGAGCTTTATAACGAGAGACAGAACCGTCGGGGTGAAATTTTTGACGAAAAACCCATTTACCAGAAACAACATTTGCACCAGGAGGACGAGGGACGAGTTGCCAAGTTTTATTATCTATAAGAGCTTGAAATTCATCTCGCATAGCAGAAGTCCAGTGGGAATCAAGAAGAGCTGATTTATAAGATTTGGGAATGGGAGATATAGATGGAGTAACATTAAGATTTAATTTTTGAGTAGGTAATTTAAATCCGGATTTTGCACGTGTGCGCATGACGTGTTCATTAGTGGGTTTAGTGATAGGAATAGCACATGCGGGGGGTTGAAGAGGGGACGGGGAAGAATTGCCCGGCGTAGTAGAGGATGCGGGCACTGTAGAGGCAGGGTCGGGAGGCGCGGCAGGAAAGTCTGCCGTGGCAGCATTTTCAGCCAAATCGGCTGCCGCGGCAGAGCCCGATGTCGCGGTGTTATCGCATGTTGCCGCGGCAGGGTTTGCAGCTGTTTCGGCTGCCGCGGCAGGGGTCGGGGAGGAGTGTGGCGGTGTTGGATTTGGTGTGATGTAGAGAGGATTGAAGGTGGGTCGGCGAGGTGAGGAAGTCATGGTAGAAGTGTCGGACTCGGATGATGTGTGACGTTGTGAAAATGGAAAAACATTTTCAACAAAGGTGACGTGTCGAGAGATGTGAATACGGCCAGAGAGGAGATCAAGGCAACGAAAACCTTTATTTTCATCAGAGTAACCAAGAAACACGGAGGAGATGGATCGGGGGGCTAGTTTATTTGGTGATTGAGCATACATGTTAGGGAAGCAAGGTGATGGGGATATGCCAAAAGGGGTAGGCTCATCGGGACGTTCCGAGTGGGCCGAAAGGCCTGCGAGTGCGCCTAGCGGACATCGACTGGACTATGAAGGAAGGAAAGGCCCATCGACTGGCGACTGGAAGCCCAGAAGCGTAGGAGAAGCCCAGTCGGTTTAGGTCAAAAGTCCCCGGATCCTTATCTTGTTCGGAGACAGCTTGTAAACCCTAGCGAGGTGCCTCATATATAAACCTCCCTAGGGTATCCTAGAGACTTACGTTCCATCATACACCCCCTCAAGCGACTCGCTGCCTAGCCACCGAGCTCGCCACCCTTGTAACTCGCTCTCTCATAATCTAATCTAGCAGGAGTAGGTCTTTACCCTCCGGGGACCGAACCTGGATAAATCCATGTGCATCTGCGCCCATCTCGCACCGCAGATGGCCGCCAACTCTTCCTCACGAAACACTCAATTGCTGCCTATGGCAGCGACTGCCGTGGCCATTTCCACGACAGTGGTGCCCACCGTGGGGCATAGCGGGACTGGCCTGAGTTCTGCGGCGAGACCTTACTCGCCGATCGAGCGGCCGTTTGCCACCGGTCGCATGATCGCCATCGGCGGGATCTTACAGATCCTGCCCAGCAGCTACATCCCGGTGTCACGCCCGGTCACCCACGCCGCGGTGATGCCGGTCGGCTCCATCAACCTCTTCGTCGGCTTCACTGGCGTGATCGACCCAGCCGCGATGGTGATCGTTGGTGGATCGCCACCACACCGCGACCTGCTTTCGGACGAGCAGGTTCGTTTCATCAGGAGCCTCGCCACCAAGTACGACTCGGCCGCCAGCGACGCGGCCGAGACTAACGTCGTCACCAACGATGATGCCCTGAACGACGACGCCGACTCCGCGACCCCTGCATTGGTCGGCGGATCTATCACTGTCGCGTCACGGGAGGACTCCATCACGCGAGTCTCCAACCCTGAGGATTTCGAGGACCCCTCCATCTTGGGGATCTTCGACTCCGACTCTGGCTCGGAATCCCCCGAGGATTTTCGCGCCAGATCCAATCGCTTTAACGCGATCTACATGGCGGGTAGCACGGCCGCCCCGCCAGATCCGTTCTCCACGCTGATCCCACCGACCGCGACGGCCACGGAGGTGGAGGAAGCCCGCCTGCGGCTCGCGGAGGCGCAACGCAACGAACTCACCGAGCGCGAGAAATACCGCCTCGAGTGAGAGACGGCGCAAGAGCTGTCACTCTACCACCAACGCCGCATCAGGACCCGCCTGAACCCTGACATTCAAGGCCGCGTCCTGAATTTCAACGATGAAGGCAACCCCACGCGCGCCGCCGAGCGCGAATACTGCGAGAACGCGCCGCCAGGCGGGAGCAACCCCGCAAGACCACCACCTGGAGCGCCCGCGACTGGGGATCCTCCACCACCCATGGGCCGCGCGCCCCCACCGGACCAACCGCGGATCATCATCTCGCCTCAAGCCCGTGACGCCAATGGGCTACCACTATACTCCACCCCGATGGACAACGTTGTCGCGGCTGATGCTGCGATCGCCAACCTTGATGTCCAGGGCGACGGCGCGCTGCAGATCCAATACGCCAAGGCCCTACTCGTCAGGGCCGTCGAGCAACAAGCTGGGCGTCGACCCGCGGGGGCGAATGTACTCCCTCTCTTCGGCAAGCAGGGCGGCATCAAGCAACCACCCCATTGTGGCCAACGCATTAGTTTGCCTACCACCCCAGCCCCTGGCAAATCAACAACGGGCCAACAATCCCGCGCTCTCAACCAACGAGCCGCGACCGGCAAACAACACGGTCGCCGCCAACGGGCAACCCATCGACGCCCAAACGAACATCATCAACAACCAGACGTGGCGGTCGCGCCAGCCCTACGACCTGCGGCACACCCTCACCAACCGCGGCGAACCGGAGCCAAGAGGCTCGCTCAGCTAAGTCGGGCCGCAATGCTTTGGACCGATGATTCGCAGGGAAAATACCTCGCCAACTTCAAGGCCCCTAAGGAGATCGAGAAGTACGACCCAACGTACGACCCTGCTGTCTGGTTGGACACGTACCTCATGGCAATGGGGATCGCAGGCCACACCGACCTGCTCGCCACTCGCTACCTCCCCCTGATGATGGAGGGCGCGACCCGGCAGTGGATCAATACTCTCCCTCCCGACAGCATTGATTCCTGGGAAGAGATGTGGGATGCCTTCGTCAGGCACTTCGAGGGCTCCTACACCCGCGCCACCAACATAGAGGACATGGAGCGATGCATCCAGGGACAACGCGAGTCGACACGCCGGTGGATCCATAGGTGGCAAGAACTGTGGATAAACGCCTCCGGCATCCACCCAGACACGGCGATACACTGCTTCAAGAATGTGCGCCGGTATGAACCCCTGGTCGCCAAGATCAAGAGGGTCTACCGGACGCTCGATAATATCCCCGACCTCCTCGAGATCGCCAAGCGCTACGCGGAGGAGGACCCCAACCAAGACTCCGACGACGAGTCGGGAGGAAGACGTCGCACTAGCATCCACGACAGTGGGCGCCTACGCGACATGCGCTACAGCAACACCCGCATCACCGGCAAGCGCCGGACGGACGGGCGAGTCGATTTCGTCGCCAACGCTGGCTACGGCCAACGCGACTCCAAGAACTACCGCCGCGATGGAGGAAACTACCGCGATAGCGGGAACTACCGCGCCAACAACGTGACGAGGCCGAAATTCAACCCCGCCGCCCTGCTCAATCAGCCCTGCATCTACCATAGCAAGGAGGGAAAACCCGCCACCCATACCACCGCCGATTGCCACTCTCTCAAAGAGATCGAGAAGGCGAGACGTGCAAGGAAGGACCCCAACAACAACCAACCGCGGGACAACGGGAACGACGACGGCTTCAGAACCGCTGTCTGGTCGCTACATACATTCACCGGGCTCGACACCAAGCGCGAGAAGAAGGTACTCGCTCGCGCGGTCGCCGTCAACACGGTGACGCAAGTCGACATCCCCCGCTTCCTAAACTGGTCCGAGCAGAGCATCACCTGGAGTGGCCAGGACCACGCGCCAAGAATCGAATATCCAGGGCGAGTCGCCCTGGTGGCCAGGCCAAAGGTGGCCGACTACTGGCTGCCCAAGACGCTGATGGACGGTGGGAGCTCCATCAACATCTTGTACCTCGACACCTTCAAAAGGCTCCAGCTCCCAGAAACAGCCATCGAGCCAACACTAACGACCTTCCACGACATCGTCCCCGGTCGGAAGGCGCACCCGATCGGGAAGGTGATGCTACCAGTCGCCTTCGGCACTCCGGCAAACTACCGCACGGAGAGGATCGTCTTCGAGCTGGTGAACTTCCGCAGCCCCTACCACTGCGTCCTGGGCCGCCAGGCATTCGCAAAGTTCATGACGACCCCACACTATGCCTACAACACGATGAAGCTTCCCGGGCCAACCGGCATCATCACCATCCACGGCGACCCCGACATGGCCGTGGAATGCGAGGAAAAAGGCGCCGAGGTCGACGACACCGTCATCGCCGCGGAGACCGACCACGCGGAGGAGCTCACGAAATACGCGGGCAACATCAACAAGGACGACCCCACCATCCTGAAGAAACCGATCACCATCGAGCTCGTCCCAGGCGACTCCAGCCAGACGGTCACCATCAGGGCGCACATGAGCCCCGCATAGGAAAGCGCACTTATCGGGTTCCTCCGTGAGAACCGCGACATCTCCGCATGGAAGCCATCTGACATGCCAGGTGTCCCGAGGGAACTCGCTGAGCACAAACTTAACGCCGACCCCAAAGTGCGACCAGTAAAGCAATCGCTACGGCCCTTCAATTAAGAGCGCCGCCGAGCAATCGCCGAGGAAGTCTAGCGCCTGTTAGCCGCAGGCTTCATCCGTCCAATCAAATACTCCAAGTGGCTGGCAAACCCAGTCCTGGTTCTCAAAAAGAACAACACCTGGAGAATGTGCATCGACTACACCAACCTCAACAGCGCCTGCCCGAAGGAGGAGTTCGTCCTACCTCGCATCGATCAGACCATCGACTCGACCGCGGGATTGGAGTCGCTGTGTTTTATCGACGCCTACTCTGGTTATAACCAGATCAAGATGGCGGTCGAAGACGAGGAGAAGACGGCGTTCATCACGCCATTCGACGCATTCTGCTACACGGCCATGACGTTTGGCCTCAAGAACGCAGGCGCCACATACCAGAGGTGCAAGCAAGAGTGTCTAGCGAGCCAAATTGGCCGCAACATTCACGTCTACATCGACGACGTGGTGGTAAAATCCACCCGCCAGGACGATCTGCTCGCCGATCTAGCCGAAACCTTCGCAAACCTGCGGAGGTACAACATCAAGCTGAACCCTGGAAAATGCACCTTCAGCGTACCCACCGGACAGCTTCTGGGGTACGTAGTCTCCAAGTGAGGCATTGAAGCCAACCCCACCAAGATCGACACCATCGCGCGACTCAGGAAACCCAAGTGCCTGCGCGACGTCCAAAAGCTGGCAGGGCGAGTTGCGGCTCTCAGTCGCTTCATCCCTCGACTAGGCGAGAAGGCAATGCCCCTATACCGCCTGATGCGCAAGAACCCAACGTTCCAATGGGACGCGGAGGCCGACGACGCACTCAAGGCACTCAAAGAAGTGCTACTCGCGGCACCACTACTCGCCGCGCCACTCGACAAAGAGCCAATGCTCGTTTACATCGCGGCCTCCAATCGAGTCGTCAGCGCCGTGATGGTCGTCGAACAACCGGAAGGAGGCAAGGAGCGCCCCATACAATGCCTTGTATACTACATCAGCGAAGTCCTAACGGACTCACGACAGCACTACCCGCAATACCAAAAACTAGTGTACGCGGTATTCCGAGCACAGCGGTGGCTCCCACATTACTTCTAGGAGCACCCAATCACGGTGGTCTCCTCCGCGCCCCTGCAGGACATCATACGCAATCGCGAGGCAACCGGGCGAGTCACCAAGTGAGCCGTCGAGATCGGCGTCCACAACATCAGGTACGAGCCCCAAAAAGCGATCAAGTCACAAGCCCTGGCTGATTTCCTCGCAGACTGGGAAGAAGCACAGCAGCCAGAGAAGCTCCCATACCTCCACTACTGGTCGCTCCACTTCGACGACTCCAAGAACACCGACGGCGCGGGGGCTAGGGTCATACTGACCTCCCCCAAAGGAGCCAAGCTCCGCTACATGCTCCACCTCAACTTCAAGACCTGCACCAACAACATGGCAGAATACGAGGCCCTCCTCCATGGCATGAGAGATGCCAAGGAGATGAACATCAACCGCCTACGATGCTATGGCGACTCCGACCTAGTCGCCAGCCAAGTGGCCGGGACGTGTGACGCTGTCTCCCCAACAATGATAGCGTACCGCCAAGCCGTCGATCAGTTGGGAGGACACTTCGACGGCTACTCCGTCGAGTGGATCGACAGGCGTAAAAACGAGGAGGCAGACGCCCTTTCCCGCATCAGATCGACTCGACAGACGCCACTAGTAGGTGTCTTCCTCGACATCATCCACAAACCCTCAGTCAGCCCACCAAAGGAGACCGACGTTGGGATCCCACTGCAACCAGAACCGGCCCTAGTCACCATGGTTGTGGAACCTAGCGACTGGACAGCGCCATACGTCGCCTTCCTGGAACACAAACTCCTACCGAGCAACGAGACAGAGGCACGAATGATCGTGCGCCGCTGCAAATCTTACGTCATCATCAACGGCGAGCTCCACAAATGTAGCGTGACCGGCGTGTTCCAGCGCTGTGTACAGCCAGAAGAAGGCCGCAAGATCCTCCAGGACATTCACACCGGCGACTGCGGCCATCACGTCGGCGCCAAGTCGCTAGTCGCCAAGGCCATGCGGCACGGTTTCTATTGGCCCACCGCACACGCCGACGCCACCAACATCGTCCAACGATGCGTCGGGTGCCATAAGTACGCCAACCAGACGCACCTCCCTGGTTTGGCGCTCAAGACAATCCCCAGCACGTGGCCATTCGCCGTATGGGGCATGGACATGGTGGGCCCATTCAAGAAGGCCCCGTCCGGGTTCACTCACCTCCTAGTTGCAGTCGACAAGTTCACCAAGTGGGTCGAAGCCAAGCCGATCAAAAAGTGCGACGGTAAGACGGCAACCAAGTTCCTCCGCGAACTCATCTACCGGTACGGCTACCCGCACAGCATCATAACATACAACGGCACCAACTTCGCCAAAGGGGCCATGGCGGAATTCTGTGAGGAGCACGACATGCGGCTCGACCTCGCATCAGTCGCCGACCCGGAATCAAATGGCCAGGCAGAACGAGCCAACCAGAGCGTCCTCCACGGGCTCAAGCCGCGACTATAGGTGCCCCGCCGAGTCCTTGGCAACGACGCCTACTACCTCATCGACATACGGGGTGATGGCCAATTGGAGGTCGGGAGGCCATGGAATGTAAACCTCCTCAGAAAGTTCTATACTTAGAACCCAATACTGTACTCCATCGGAATATATAATGAAATTCATTCGGATCGCACAAATTGTGCCCACTCGCCATATTCTTGTGCCACTCGCACTCGTACATATCAGCAATACGCTACTAACGGAAGTCAACCTCTGGTCGAGCGACCGGCATGGCAAAGTAGTGCGGCACAAGGGCACAGGAAGTATTCGGGCCTTGGGTCGTCCACGAAAAACGCCAACCCGGAGCCGCCATTGGAGTCACCTAGCACGACTGGCCTGCCGGGCCAAGACGACCGATACATGCTTCCCACAGCGCTCTGTCCCTCCCACCCCCGTGCAAAGCGACTCGAACGGTTAAGTACCACGCACGGGGACTCCGCAAAGCGGGAACCCCCACACGGCTAGGGAACACACCAAGTAAGAGAGCTGCCTAGGGCTCGCCAAGCGACTGGCTCTCCGAGCCAGGGGAGGAGACACGTTACAAACAACGCACTCACAATCTACAACAGGATCACGACCAATACGGTCAGGCACCACGCTCGGGGACTCGCTGCTAAGTCAGTCCTACTCACGATCGGAGACTCGCCACTCAGAAGACGTGAGGGACAATAACAATACGTAAACACAATAAATACACCAAAGCATACAATCGAGTTATACCCCACTAAAAGGTGGACGCGCCCGGGGACTCGCTCCATCAAAACAATTCATAGGCAAAAACACAACATACACTACTCATCAAAATACGAGTCGATCGACCTCTCATGGCACATATTGCAAAAACATCTTACATTGTTCACCACTTGGCATTTATCACAACTTGGCAAATTACATTGTCTACTCTGCAGGACCTGATGATGAAGCACCACCCCCCTTGACGCGCACAAAAGGCTGCCAAGGGTTCGTCGGGTACGTCGTCAGCGACTTCGACACCGACGACCGAAAGGGCTGCTCCGGCTTCAGGTCGCGGTACTCCAGCTCGGGGTCGCCAGGCACCAACACCGTCTCCTGATACGGCAGCAGGTCTCCCATCACCAAGACACGATCGGCGTAAGGAGTGGCCTTCACGGTTACCTTCAGCACTTCGGACATCTCCACCGTGCCGGTCGCCGAAGGATAGCCACTCATCACGTCGTCAAGATCGAAGTCGTCGGGGAAATGGGCGAGACCCAAGCTCAACGCCGTGGTGGCCCCGCACCTGAACGCCGAGCGCGTCATCCACTCCACAACGGCGGGTACCTCCTCCAGATAGCGCCATATCTCCGTCAACCCCCCAGGGATAACCTCGGTGGGAGACATGCCCTGGAGAGCTGCTTGGACGCACAACGCCGAGGCCGTGGCTGCATTCACCACGGCAGTCACGCACTGCGAGGCGCTATACGTCTGCACAACTGGGTCGCTTTGGCCTACAACAGCTGCAAAGTCAGGCGTCAGTGAAACTATTAAATCCCCATAGCAGGGACCAGACGAAAGGGCCAAGCAAAGACAAAAGACTCACCAAGGAGTTTGCGGCAGTTCTCCTTGACGTGAGTCTCCAGGGCAGTCTGCTCGTTATGCAGCCCCACGATGATGGAGTCCGCAGCCTTGTGTTCTTCTTCAGCCGTGGCGACGACAGCCTTCGCCCATTCCTCTGAAGAAATTGAGGCCGCCTTAGCCTCCTCCAAGTCCTTGACCAAGGAGGCTACTCGCCCATTCGCCGCGTCCAGTTCGGCGAGTGGGACATACCCCTCACGGGCCTTGGAGACCTCAGCCGGGAAACCATCTGTAAGTGAAGGTATCAAGGTATTGCACATAACCAGCTCACACCAGGAAAATAAAAACAAAACAGACACTCACCAATTGTCTCCTGAAGCCGCTGGTTCACCTCCCGCGCTTCGCGCAAGTCGCGCTCCAAGCGCTCTCGTGCAGCCTGTCGATCAGTCGACTCGCGTTGTAACCCCTGGAAACAAAGAAACCAAATGAGAATTGGAATAAAAACGAAACCCAGTTCCCAACCGCTGAAATTCAGCGACTAGGAACTCGGGGACTGGAGAAGGAAGAAAAACAAAACCCAGCTCCCAGCTGCTGAAATTCAGCGACTAGGAACTCGGGGACTGGAGAAGAAAGAAAAATAAAACCCAGCTCCCAGCCGCTGAAATTCAGCGACTAGGAACTCGGGGACTAGAGAAGGAAGAAAAAGAAAACCCAGCTCCCAGCCGCTGAAATTCAGCAACTAGGAACTCGGGGACTAGAAAAGAAAGAAAAAGAAAACCCAGCTCCCAGCCGCTGAAATTCAGCGAGTAGGAACTCGGAGACTGGAGAAGAAAGAAAAGAAAAACAATTCCTAGCCGCTGAAATTCAGCGACTAGGAACTCGGGGACTGGAGAGGAAAGAAAAGAAAAACAATTCCTAGCCGCTGAAATTCAGCGACTAGGAATTCGGGGACTGGACATACCTGAATAGCAGCGCCGAGCATCTTGTGAAGTTCAGCGGCGTCAGTCGACGGGACCGTGAAGGAGGTGCGTCCGTGGCGGGACCCAACGTCCGCATCCACGATCTCCGGACTTTGCGGAGATTGCGTGTCCGCAACGCCCGAAAACCCCTTCGCCATAAAACGAGGAAACGTCGTCGACGCCCTGGCAGGGGCGCTCGCCGCCGAGACCGGCGCCTCCGGCATGGACGCAGCCAGTGTTGGCTCTGATCGTGTCGCCGCCACCTCTTTGATGGTTGGCGCAGCAACTGGCTCCACGGCGCTCCTCCTGGTCGCAGCATCGTCAGCACCCTCCTTCTGCTTCTTCGCGAGTTCAGCGGCTGCAACATTTTCAGAGGCTTTCCTCTTCTTGGGAAGATCGCCCTCTTCCATGCCAAAGGCCGGTGGAATCTTTGCAACCGAAGGGCGACCAATCTTCTTAGCCCCCGACCTGCACGGTCCCCTCCAATCAGCACAACCACAACACGAAAAAGACAAGGCAAATTGGGACGAGGAAGCACGACTTACTTGGCGACTGGAAGGACACGAAGCCCGGTACTGATATGGTGGGATTATCCAACTCGGGGCCCAGCTTGCGGCTGAGCCCCCGCTCGAAGATGTCTGAAGCCCACGAAACCGAGGGCTTCCTTGACAATGAAGCTGCAGCCATCGGGATCTCCGGCTCTGACGCCGCTGCCTTCGACAACTATGGTGACTTGGGCGGCACCACCTCAGTCGCTTCTTGGCTTGGCACCCCCGAGGTCGACAGCACGATCGTCGCCAGAGGAACCTCTACCACCACCTCCGTGTCCTCGCCCTCCAACCCCTTCGTCGGGGCTGCGTCCCTTGGGGCCTTGTGCGAGACTTCGGGAGATCCTTCGTCGTTGGAGTCGTCATCCGACTCGAACACCACTGACGACCTGACCGGTGATGCAGGCCTTTTTGCCGGCGATTTGGGCCAGTGTGGGGGCTTCGACGGTGTAGCAGTGCGCCGGGACGTCTGCTCCTGGGTGACTTCGTCGCCTTCTTCTAACTCGTCTAGGCTGCGGCTCGCTTCGACCTCTCACTATTTCTGCATCCGGGTCTTGCGAGCCACAGGCGCTGGGGGAGGGACCTCTTCTTCTTCCCCGTCGCTGTCGGAAGGATCCCCTAGGAATCTTCCTCCAATTCCTGGGGAACCTCTTCGTCGAGCGGAAGGAGCCAACCCTCCAATACCTGAAAAAGCTGAGAACCACCACGAGTCAAGACACTTCGAGCGAAAACACTGAAATTGAGATATGGATGCAGCGATTGGAAAGAGAACTTACTGTGGGGGCTTCATTCTTCACGGGAGTATACGGGGCGACCCCGACCGCCGCGCCAGTAAACTCCGCGTCGGTAATCTTCTTCAGGGCGGCCTTGTAATCCTCGGCCTCCCATGACTCCTTGCTGGTCCGAGATGGATCATGCTTCTTGCTGTATTCGTACATCCAGTGCGGTCGAGCCGCCAGCGGGACCAGGCGCCGCCCGAGCCAACAATTGTAGAGGTTGATCGGAACCAACCCCTAGTCCTTCAGCTTCTAGATCTGATCCATCATTTCTGTGACGGCCATCCGCTGATCTTCAGGAAGCTTCTTCGGGGTCAACCAACGGGGCTCGCTCCTCTCGGTGACGAATTCAGGAAGAGATACTTCGCCGGAGGGAGTGGCTTCCTTGACGTAGAACCAGCTCTTCTTCCACTCGCTGGCGGCCTTCTTCGGCAGGAGGAGGTTGACGAAGGTGTCCTTCGGCTTCAACTGGAAGGTGACCCCGCATGCGGCCAGCATCAAGCCGATGGACGCCTCACGCCCGATGCGGCCATGGAAGAGCTCCAGCCATAACGGGAAGTATGGCCTATAGCCGAGGTAGCATTCGTAGAAGGCGACGAAGATCGCCAGCTGCTCGATGTTGTGTGGACCAAGATCGGAGGGCTTGATCGCGTAGTACGCGCAGAAGCGGCAGAAGAAGAGCGAGGTAGGGAACCCTAAGCCCCTCTCAAGATGACTGGTGAAGCAGATGAACTCGTCGGGTCACGGTTTCGGCTCGGTCTCGGAGGAGGGGGGATCCGCCAGTTCCCTTTGCGGAGCACCCCGGCATCCTCGAAGGATCTAAGTTGGGCCGTGGTGCACTTGGATTTCCCCCATTAGCCCTTGGGAGGCGCCATCGAATGAAAAGTGGAATCGCGCGACGCGAGGAGAGTAAGTCGGGAGGAAGCAGGAAGGAAGAGCAAATGAGGAAGAATGAAGAATGCGAAGAAGGATTGCAAAGTTGATCCATCACTCCCCTTATATGGGAAGCGTTACCCGCCAAAATCGGGATAGCCGTTACTCACGGTAATTCCGCCATAGTTACCGTTGGAAATTCCAACGGATAGTTTGACCAGAGTTGACAGTCCAACTCCTACTTGTCTACTCGCCATTCGCCAGTCTTTCCTCTCGTCGAAACGACGACTGGACGGCAGGGACACTCATTGAAGTAACGAATGGAACTATGGGGAAATTCTCCTCGGATCTAATAAAGTCCACCGCCGATTCGACTGGACGCCCAAATTGGGCTCGTCTACTTGGAATGCCAAAAGGGCGCCCGCGACTGCATCGACGATGGCCTCGGGGACTACTGATGAGGATATGCCAAAAGGGGTATGCTCATCGGGACGTTCCGAGTGGGCCGAAAGTCCTGCAAGTGCGCTTGGCGGACAGCGACTGGACTATGAAGGAAGGAAAGGCCCATCGACTGGCGATTGGAAGCCAAGAAGCGTAGCAGAAGCCCAGTCGGTTTAGGTCAAAAGTCCTCGGATCCTTATCTTGTTTGGAGACAGCTTGTAAACCCTAGCGAGGTGCCTCATATATAAACCTCCCTAGGGTATCCTAGAGACTTACGTTCCATCATACACCCCCTCAAGTGACTCGCTGCCTAGCCACCGAGCTCGCCACCCTTGTAACTCACTCTCTCATAATCTAATCTAGTAGGAGTAGGTCTTTACCCTCCGGGGGGCCAAACCTGGATAAATTCATGTGCATCCACCCCCATCTCGCACCGCAGATGGCCGCCAACTTTTCCTCACGAAACACTCAATCGCTGCCTATGGCAGCGACTGCCGTGGCCATTTCCACGACACAAAGGCAACCAAAAACACGAAGCTCGGAGTAATCGGGATGACATCTAAAAAGAGAAAAGTAGGGAGTGTTATGGAGATTGGATTTAGTTGGTCGAATATTCAGAAGATAAGTTGCAGTGCGTAGGGCCTCATCCCAATATCTAGGAGGCATAGATGAGTGAATTAAAAGTGTACGAATAATATCATTAATTATTCGGAGAGCTCGTTCGGCCTTGCCATTTTGGGGAGGTATAGGGACAGGAAAAAACGAAGGAGGATGCCATGACTAAGGAAGAAATTTCTATTTCGATTATTGTCAAATTCTTTACCATTATCGCATTGAATAAATTTTATAGGCAAAAAGAATTGAGTTGCTACATATCGTTGAAAATTGAGAAATATTGTGTGGACATCAGATTTGTTGTAAAGGGGAAAGTGCTAGAAGATTTGGAGGTACTAAAGGGAAGACGAACACGTTTTCCTTATTGACATGACTCGCAAACTGAAGTATCATGATAATCTTTATTACATAAAATTTAAAATTCACTAAGAAGATTGAATAGTGTGGCAGCTTGAGGATGTCCGAGTTGTTGATGCCATAAATCCACCGAAGCAGCCATGGAGGAGGGCTGAGCGGTTGTGGGTGCGCCGTTGACAGAGTATAGGTCTCCAGAACTATTGAAGCGTACGATCTCCACCTTGGTCATGTAATCCTTCACAGATAAGCCAAAACGATCAAATTCGACAAAGATAGGATTATCACGTGTAAATTGGCAAACGGAAATTATGTTTTTAATTAGGGCAGGGGCAACAAGAACATCGCGAAGAAGTGGTTTGGTGGTGGATGAAAGATGGGTTTGACCAACACAATGGATAGGGATTAAAGAACCATCTCCAAGAGTAATAGAGGGAAAAGGTGAAGCAGTGCACGATGACAGCATATGACGCGAATTAGACATATGACTAGATGCACCATAATCGAAAATCCAATCCATACCTGAGTTTCCTTAAGCAACAAAGTTGTTCATGGCCTAGAGGAACGCGGCTTGGTCCTAGCTAGGGGTTGTCGCAGGAAACGAGGTTGGTGCAGTTGATGGCGCAGAAGCGAGCGGTGGTGGCGGAAGCTGGTACATCGGATAGTTGCCGCCTGTTGAGGTGTTGTAGTTCATTGGTGACGGTGCGCTGTAGGGATAGTAGGATGGAGCAGCGACGTAGGCCTGCGATGGAGGGCGCAGACCAAGTAGTCCGAGGGAGCCGGTGTGCGGGCGCATGCCCGACATCCAGGAGCCGGCGTAAGCGCATAGAGCGCCGATTCGAGACGGAGCCGCATAGGGCATGGGCCGGGCCTGCACAAGGCCAGTCCACGGGTCATGGGGTGGGCAGTAGTTCGGTGATGCTGGAGGTGCTAGAGCCGGTGGAGGAGACGGAGCTGGTGGCTCACCTGAAGGAGCTGATGGTGCCGAGGGTCGTGGAGGACGGTAGATCGTCGTGTGCCACGGTAGTTGGGACTGGGGCGCCATCCTGGAGGTGGTTGCACCGGTGCAGGAGGAGGCGGCGGTGGTGGTGCTGGAGCCAGAGGGCGTTGGATGGCCGCAAAGACTTGGGGACGAGCCTCCTTGGTGGTGATGGCGCGATCTGCCCATTGAAGCATGGAGCGGACCTCAGAGAAGGAGGGTCGCGGACGCATCATGGGGATGAAGGAGGCTTGCTTCTCAAAACATTCACCGAGTCCGACGAGAAGAACATTGATGAGTTGGCGGTCGTCGATGGGGTCGCCGAGTTCACGGAAGTCGTCGGCGAGGGACTTGAGCCGCTGACAATAAACCCCCACGGGGGAGTCACCTTCGACGGTGTTGCGGAGCTCAGTGTGCAGGGTGTTGACGTGGGCGTCGACGTTGTCTTGAAACAGTTGACGGACGGCCGCCCAAAGCGTGGCGGCGATGGAGGCGTCGCGGAAGACGAGATTGAAGATCTCGGTGGACACCTGTTGGTAGATCTATTGGATGATGGCGGGGTCGTCCTTTACCCAGCGAGGATCCGAAGGCTAGGGAACGGAGTTGGCGTCGACGTGGCCGAGGAGATTGCAGCGGCCTAGATGAACTACGAAGAGGTGGCACCAATGGTAGTAGTTGTGCTTGGGAAGATCTAAAGTAACAGGGATAAAAGGACTAACATCTTGAATTGTATCGGTATATTGGATGGTGGGTGGGGTAGGATTTGCTAAGTTTTGGGTGGGGATAGAGGTGGAGGCAGAGCAGGAGGATTGTGCCATAGCGGCGGCGAGTTTGGAGGTGGCGAGCTTTGCACGCCGCTCGAAGTAGCCGGGCGGCGGCGGTGGTAGCGGGGTGGGCGGCGACATGCCCCAGGTCAGTTTAGTCTGATACCATGTAAAATAATATTTGTCTCTTGATTGATTACATAGTTTGGAGATTACAAGGGGTATATATGAGGGACCGACGGCCAACTCTAACTTGAATTACAAGCAAACTCTAAAACAAGTCATAACGGACTCTTATTCTAACAAAGACTCAAAACATTCCGAGAAAAATACAGGTAGATAATTATTTATAATACACGCGGGCAAAAACTCATATGAAAATACTTTGTATTCTGGCCTCAGAAAAAATAGAAACTTCAGATATGACATGAACGGTGCAATTTTTTAATGGGCCTCCATTTTTCCAAAATTTGTCGTATTTGTCTTTTTATTGCATCCAAAATATAATGTATTTTTGTTTGAAAATTTGCAGACTTGTATTTCGTATTTTTTACTTGTATTTCATAGTGAGGACAGGTTTCAAAGTGATTTTCCGTGCTCTCGGGCTAGCCTGCTAGTTTCGGCCAATGGGTCCTGAAATCTATAGTATTATTTGTCTTACCGTGGTTTTCATCATCGATGCTTCGTTCGTCGTCCGGGTTTCGTTGGTAATGGTTGTAAGCCGTATGACACGTGTGGATTCCTGGGGCTTCTTATTATATATAGACAAAACAGAGTTACAAGTGGGGTCAGATACAAATTAGGTCAATGACTAAACCTAGGTATACATATGTCACGTATTTTGACAGCATCCTCAATCTCAACTGGGCACAACATGTTGAGATTGTGTTTACACTCTTCAAACAGAGGAAGAGGCAGAGGTTTAGTGAATATGTCTGCAAGACGATCCTTTGATGACATGAACCGAACCTGCAGGAGCTTCTGAACAACTCTCTCTCTCGAACAAAGTGAAAATCAATTTCAATATGCTTTATTCGTGCATGGAAGACTGGATTGGACCAGAGATAGGTAGCACCAATATTATCACACCACAAGACATGTGGAGAGTGTTGTCGAACACCAAGTTCCTTCAACAACGCCTCAATCCAAATAACCTCAGTCGTGGCATTAGCAACCGCCTTGTATTCTGCTTCGAGGCTATAGCTTGTTTCCGAGCACTCCAAGCAACCAAGTTACCTCCATAGAACACTGCAAAGCCCCCCGTGGATCGACGGTCATCCACATCACCAGCCTAGTCAACATCAGAGAAGGCCGAGATGGCTGGAGAGGAGGAGGGGCGAAGATGCAAACCATGACCAAGGGAGTGCTTGACAAACCGAAGGATCCGTTTAACAACAGAAAGATGATCCTCTGTAGGGGAGTGCAGAAACTGACATACTCAATTCACAGCAAACGAGATATCTGGCCGAGTCAGAGTTAGATATTGCGAGTTAGATATTGCAGGCCACCAACTATGCTGCGATAATCAGTGGCAACATCTGGACCAAGCAAGGGACTGTCTGCATGAAAAAGTTTGATGGTTGGTGACATAGGAGTCACGGAGGTGTTGCACTTAAGCATCCTGGCGCGCTCGAGTAGATCCGTGGCATACTTCCGCTGGGTAAGTGTAAGTGTAGCAGAGGAGCAGGCAACCTCCAAGCCCAGAAACAAATGAAGCGGACCAAGGTCTTTAACAGCAAATTCTTGTCGAAGAGAAAGTACCAGGCGGTCAATAGCAGAGTTGGCAGAACTGAGCACAACAATGTCGTCAAAGTAGACGAGTAGATAGATGGTCATATCAGGCCGTTGGAGAATAAACATAGGTGTGTCAGTGGATGGTAGGAACCCATGCTGATGAAGGACAGCCCCAAGACGAGCATGCCAAGCTCATGGAGCCTGCTTCAGGCCATAGAGGGCCTTGCCTAGGTGACAGAGGTGATGAGGACGCTCAGGATCCTCAAAGCCAAGCAGCTAATGCATAAAAACTTCCTCTTCCAGGAGCCCACTAAGAAATGCATTTTAGATGTCCAACTAACGAAGAAACCAGTCACGGAAAACAACAAGAGAGAGCAACAAACGAAGAGTCATAGGCTTAACCACCGGGCTGAATGTATCCTCATAATCCATACCATAGCACTATTTGAATCCCTTGGCTACCAGACGAGCTTTATATCGCTCAATTTTACCATCAGCATGTCGCTTCACCTTGAATATCCACTTTGAATCAGTAATGTTGACACCAGGAGTGGGGGAACAAGATGCCAAGTGTTGTTCTTGATCAGTGCATCAAATTCTTGTTCCATAGTTGTATGCCAGTGCGGAATACCAAGGGCAGCGTGAAAATGCCGAGGTTCAGACGAGGGATCAGCTGCAGCATCATCCATGTGCTTAGACATCCAAGCAACCCTGCTACCAGTCCGTTGTTTTGGTTGATGAACACCACGCTGAAGATGAGTAATAGGGCGCAGCGGAACCGACGGCACAGGCTCGGCCACAAGAGGAATCGACGCAGGAGATCCGGGTACGGATCCTGGGGAGGATCATGTCAATGCAGCGGAGACCAGGGACAACGCGGGAGTCGAGGGAGATCCTTTCGGCAACAAGGGCATAGTCGAGGACGCGGACACGGTCGGGGACAGGGGGGCGTACGTCAGCTGGAGCGGGTCCAATGGACTAGGAGCAGCGGAGGTCTGGCGGTGTAGTGGACTGGGTGCAGGAGTCGCGCGCCGAGATGATGTCTGCATGCGATCGACGTCCGCGGACACAGACGAATCGGCAGATGCTAGCGACGGGGAAGTAGCACTTGGCGAGGGAGACGATGAAGGTGGGTTAGTGAGCAACTCGAGACGAGCACCACTACCGGTACCTACACCATAGATAGGGACCAAAACACGATCATGCACAATATCTTCAAATTGATCAAGCTTAGTGGGTAATGAGGAGGAGACTGGTGTGGAAGTAGAGGACGGTAATGCAGAAATGGAAAAACGTTCTCATTAAAGACAACATCACGACTGGTATAGACTGTATTGGTAGGGACATGGAGACACTTGTACCCTTTATGAAGAGGACTGTAACCCAAGAATACACATTTTTGGAATGAAACTCAAGTTTGTGTTTGGTATAGGGGCGAAGGTTGGGCCAACATGCGCACCCAAACACCTTAAAGAAGGTATAGTACAAAACTTCACCAAAGAAACGCTCAAGAGGAGTTTGCATATTAATAACACGTGTAGGCATACGATTGATAAGAAAACAGGTTGTAATGAAAGCATCACTCCAATAGCAAAAAGGAAGAGAGGCATGGGCAAGAAGTGTAACGCCTATTTCAACAATGTGACGGTGCTTGAGTTCAGCACTCCGATTCTGTTGGAGGGTGTGTGGACAAGACACACGGTGAGTGATACCAAGCTGCTGAAAGAAAGCATTCAACTTAATATACTCACCCCCAATCAGATTGAACATATTTCATTTTGTGACCAAGGAGACTCTCAACATGATCCTGATAGACAAAACACCTCAAGGACATCATTTTTACACTTAATAAAATAAAACCATGTAAAAAAACTACAAGCATCCACAAAACTGACATAATATGTATGACCACTGACGGATGTCTGAGGAGCAGGACCCCAACATCGGAATAAATAAGCTCAAGAGGAGCGTTCATTACATGTTGTGAAACAGGAAATAGTACCTGATGGTTATTGCCCTGCTGATAGGCATCACAAACTGACACTATTTTACTCGACTCAGACGGTAGTTGATGACATATCAGCATCACAAACTGACACTATTTTATTCGACTCAGACGGTAGTTGATGACAGTGGAGCACATGTTGCACAAACTGCGTAGCCGGGTGACCTAAGCGAGCAAGCCATTGGGAAGACGAAGCTTTAAGATGATGAAGACTTGTTTGAGTAATGGAGCGGTGAGTGGAGTGTCAAGCACGTAGAGACCACCACGAACGCGCCCTCTAAGCAGGATGGCCCCTGTAAGCAGGTCCGTTACAAAAAATACTATTAGTACGAAACTCAATGTAAACCTGATTATCATAAGTAAATTGACGAATAAAGAGAAGATTTTTAGTGACACTAGGGACATGCAAAACATTATGAAGATGGAGATGCCTAGATGAAGAAGTGAGAATTAGAGCTTGACCAACATGAGAAATACGCATACCTTCCCCGTTGGCGGTGTGAACTTGCTCTGATCCCTGATAAGGCTCCTGCATGTCCAGCTTCTCCAGTTGACCGGTGAGGTGGACGGTTCCACTAGTATTGGCATACCAGGCCGGATCCACAGGGAGGGTCGATGTCTGACCTTGTGGAGCCTGATAGGCGACGTTGGCCTGAGCAAGCTGACGTTCGAGGAAGCGACCGTCATTGCCCACGCTGAGGAAGGACTTCTAGAAGCATTTGAAGCAGCGTGAAGCGAGGTGGCCAACCTCGTCGTAGAGCTGGCAGTGGGGCCGCGGGCCATTGCCACGACCATAGGACGGAGCGCCACCACAAGCGCCTCCTGGAGCAGGATGCCGAGCACCAGTGCCCGACGCAGAGGGTGGGTGGTAGGTCGAGGGCGGTGGAGTCAGTGCAGCGGAGCGGGGAGGCATGTGCACGCTCGTCTTGGCAGAGTTGGCAGAGTGGACACCTCCGGCAATAGTTGAGCGGCGCCCTCCTTGCGCTATTCAGTGGACATCAGATGCGCATACAGATCATGCGCAGGCATCGGGGTCTCATGATCCCGGATGACCTCGTCTAGAGAGTCGTACTCCTCATCAAGACAAT
Organism: Avena eriantha; assembly: GCA_910589775.1. Taxonomy (NCBI): domain Eukaryota; kingdom Viridiplantae; phylum Streptophyta; class Magnoliopsida; order Poales; family Poaceae; genus Avena; species Avena eriantha. The sequence goes on along the minus strand of OU342746.1, from coordinate 156,776,739 downwards.
GGAGCACGGCGGAGATAAATTCCTAGGGACAGAGGGGCTGGCCGTTCGACGCCAGAGTGCCGGTGATCGTCTTCACCTTATTGTAGTAGATAGACATGGGTTGGTTTAGCTTGTGGGTCTCACGCAGCTGATCACGCAGTTGTGTACATCGCGCCGAAGACTGAGAAGCAAAGTTGTTCTCGATGGTAATCCACGCCTCCTGCGAGGATTTGGCAAACATGATCATGCTGCCGACCTCGATGGACGAGGAGGAGATGAAGGCATTGAGAATCGCCTGATCCTGCTGGATCCATGCCGCATAGGCCGGGCTGATGACATCCCCGCAGGGGTGGTGTCCGTCAAAGCGACAGGAACATGGGAGGGGGGCACTTGAAGGTTCCCTCGACATAGCCATGGAGAAGGTGGCTCTGGAGTTAAGACACAACCTAGGCACGCCAGAATAGATGGTTGGCGGCTTTGAGCTTGACGGTGATCTGATTGCCAAATTGAATCGGCGATGGGGCGGCGGACAACGTGCTAGCGGACAGAGGTTGCGCTGATGAAGGGAGAAGGGCGGAGCTGGTGGACGCGGAGGAGGAACCCATGGCGGCGATGGTGGTGTTCTAGGAGGCAGCGGCTAGGGTTAGGACCAAATTCTGGTTGATACCATGTAAGACAGTATGACACGATATTGGGGGATACCTTAATGCATTCCGTGGGCTCCCGGGGCTTCTCATTATATAGACAAAATAGAGTTACAAGAGGGGTTAGATACAAATTAGGTTAATGACTAAACCTAGGTACATACGATCACGTATTCTGACCATGGTTTCGTCTGTCTCTCCTATCCTACTCTTCTGAGTCCAAAACGTTTAGGTTCGCTCCTACCGTCATGTTAGAGTCCAAAATGTTTATGAGCACAGGTCTCCAAGGCGAGTGCATGTAGGGTTGCTATGCTCAAATATACATTGTCAGACAGAACAATCTTCCCGGACGAGTCGTGAACCGATCAACTCAGTTTCTTCATTGAGGATCCAATCCAGACGTATTTAGGGTGGCATACCTGTGACCTCCGACAGCGAGTGCTTCATTGACATGCAAGTTCCTTAATTAGCAGAGCCCGAAGGAGTGGTTTAGCCGGACGACATCGATACGTGGTTTAGCCGCGAGCGGCCGGTAGTTCTACCATGGTGCCGCCTCGGCCGTCACTGCCAGTGCTTCTTCACAGGTCACGACAACTCTATATCGCACTGTCCAGTGGGCAAGACAGCCACGTGCCGCCCGACCATCTAATCCGTCCGGTCAGATACCATGCCGCATGCCACCCGATAACTATGAGCCTCTGCTGCTTCGGGACTGAGACGAGCTGTTTTGTAGACGTGTGGAAGATGATTCAGTTGAGGAACTAAAGAAGATCCAAGCAAAGAAGAGAAGATCTAAGAGCATCTTGACTCGGGGCCCTAAAGCCCTCCTAAATGGTCATGGGGTGTCGGCGCCCAAAATCATGCCCAGCCGGCCCCCCAAATGTTTTTTGACGCTAGCGGGGCTTGTTTAGTTATCCGGCGCCCTAGGACGAAACCAATCCAAGCGGAGGCAAGCGGGGGCGCCGGATGGAGTTGAAAACAACTCGGGCCAGCCCTGGTAGTGAGGTAGGTGCATCCTTCCCGCCCAGGTTTCCCGCTATAACCAGGGCGGCCGCCATTGCAATCCACAGATCCACACCTATCTTTCTCACCATGGACACCCTAGACTGGGCTTATCTCACCCTCGAGGAGACGGAGGCGTTGTGCACCTCCAGCTACCATGTCCGTCGGGCTACAGGTTGCCCTCCCACTGGATGTTGAGCGCCGAAGGGGTGCCCGTCCCTCCTATGCCTCGCGGTTCTGCCCGCCGGGTGGCCATCATGAGACACTACTACCTCGAGCTCACGCCGGGGAAGCGGATTGATCCCAACTGGTGCCCCGACAACACCGCGACCTAGATTGCCTTCTTCGCCAATCGACGCGAAAAGAGAGCTCGCCAGGTACGAGGGCGACGACCCTCCTCCGGTCAACCACAATGAAGCCGGCCGCCGGCTACGGTGGTCGAACCGGACACTCGCCGGTGTGATGCGCCACATCGCCGAAGGAGATCACCCTCGCCTGCGGTGTCCACATTTTCAGCCTCTGCGGAGCCTAAGCAATGTCGGTAGCAGTGCTCGTGTCGCCAGTCGGGGCACCCTACATCCGGGTGGTTAGCCTCCGAGGTTGGAGTGGCAGGTGCCAATAGAATACGGTATGGCGGCGCGCCAGCTTGGGCGCACCGGCGACCCGGAGGAGTTCCCGGGGCAGGACCGCGCCGAGGACGGCGTTGTAGGCTGCTGCAGCACCTGCGGCCGCCGGTCTACGCTGATTGACGGCCTACGGTACCCGCATCAAACTGTAGAAGGACACAGGTTCCAGCAGCGCGCGCCAAGCGACGAGGGCGCCGACGACCCCGAAGCCATGTACTACTGGTCTAGACAGGATTACCACTAGTTTCAGTTTCCGTATAATAATAAATCGCCGAATGATTTTTTTCCATATTGTTATGGGCGTACCACCGGGACCCCCCCCCCCCCCCCCCCCACACACACACACCCACACACAAATCGTGAACAAATCTGGCGCCCCCATACACCCCGCATGGGGAGGGGGGATGCTCTAAAGATGGCTAGGTGCACCGAATCCCCCGGTTCATCCCCAATTTTGTTGGTTTACTTTGCTTGGCCACAGCTTATGCTAAACGGAGGTCTTGACAGGCGGAAAGAAAACAAGTGGCTCAAGCTGGGATAGTGTTCTCAGCGTGTATGGATCCTTTTTGTTCTTTCCTTATTCGTTCAGATTTCTCCATCATGCGCTTTTTAATTATTTCTCCATATAGTATATTTGTTTGTGCATACCAGGTACTTGATACTCTTCCCTGTGATTGATTCAGAATTTCAGAGGGTGCAGGAACAATTTAGAGACTGTTTCACATCCGATTCTTCTTCCTCTAGGTTGTGTTCCGAGGCTTAGTTGATTATTACAAGGTTATTTAGATGGGCAGGTTTCTGCATAATCATTGCTTGGATTCGTTCAATTTTTTTCCATAGAAATTTTTGACAGATATCTTGGTCTATTTCATCTTTGTGGGCGCTGCTTTTTGATTTCACGCACTTTACTTAAGGTTACATCCAACGTCTACTATATATATTGTTAATCAATCAGCGAAAACAATTAGGACCTAGGACGAGCTGATGTCTCCACATCCTAGCTTCTCAATTTTGGTTCATGTTGCTGAAGAAATTCTTACCAGCAAGATGAACCCGCAGAACCCACAGATGGCACATATAAGGTATACAGTGAGAACTAGAACAAAAGTATCAGAAACTTTCCTTCTTTGGTTAATAGCTTTTGTTCGAGAATCATGATGGACAGTGGTAAGATAAAGATCAAGGGGAGCATCAACATTGCGCGGAAGTTCATGTCGGACATCTTCCCCAAGCTCTCCAAGTTGTAGATGCTTGATACGATCAGTTAATAGGCTCAGTTCATTGTGGCGATTATGGTGTGAGCGATTGTTATTGGTGAAAGTTTCTTCAGAGTTTGTTGTGTACCTAATCCACCACACGAACAAGTTTTACTGTTTTAGATAATGAATCCAGTTCTATGATGTGTATTCTGACGTTGATTCGCAGTTATTTTTAGCTGAGTTCAGATGCATGCGCATACCAGATTATGCTAAAATATTGTGCTGGGTACGTTTTCAACTTCCCTTTTTTGTCAATATATTCACATAAAGTGGAAAATGAACCAAGGTGCTTAGTTACTTCCTCGAGAAAAATAGTCAGATCTCAAGTGTTAACTAAGCATGTAGGAAACATGATATTGTATCAAATACTACCTAACTTTTTGGAACACAGGAGCTGCATTGAGTGTGAAATAAAAAGTCAAGAGTGAACAAGATCTTATTAACTTTTGATATCTTTTTTGAAAAAGGTATCAGATTATGTATTTTCTGTAGATTGTGGTCCAAAAGAAAGAAACACACATTCCATGTAATGGTGTTTGTGGAATCACATACAAGAAAATTGTCTTTTTTTTTTAAAATAGACGCTTTATTACTTAACAATAATGTTTACACCCGGCCTCTGCATAGTTAGGATGCACACAGCCGATCAACCACACAACTAGTGAACATAGTAAAAGTACTAGCATTATAAAACATGTTATGAAAATAAATAAACGGCATCGAGAAATGGCAGATCTATCCGTAGATCACGCTCCCATCCATGTCGGGAGAAAATATCCCTCTCCGTGTCCTCCAACCGCGTACACCTCTCCACAAACAAGTCGTGAAACTCCATACATTAGAGAGTAGTCCATGATCGGAGGATAGCCGTTGCCCGATAGATAACCTGCAGGAAAGAACACACAATGTTATTAAAAATCTTGTCATTTTTACATAGCCAAAGCAATCAAATAATGGCAAGTGCTCCCATCCTAAACAAAATCATGTATTTATCCTCTATCTCATGCAACCAGTTACCAAATATATTGGCCACTGAGCGTAAGGGTATAAACCAGAAGCTACAAGAATGATTGACCATATAGCACGAGAAAATTTACACTAGAAAAACAAATGTCGGGTTGTCTCATCATCATGACAAAAGACGATTGTGTCTTCCATGCCAATTCCTCTTAACAAGATTATCTTTTGTGAAAACTACTCCCTTACGGATATACCAAGCGAATATTTTCGTTTTAAGGGGTATTTTCATCTTCCAAATTTTACTATTATCATCGACTGGAATATCAGGTTGTATCAAAGCTCTATACATTGAGTCAGCTGAAAATTTACCACTCTCTTGTAATTTCTATTTGAACTCGTCCACACCCTCCGACAGTTGTATCATGGATAATCGTAATAAAAGATTTCTCCAAGATACCAATCTAGGACCTATGAGACTTTTTCTGAAAGACATATTATGAGGATTAGATTCCATTATTGTGGAAAGTGTGTCCCCTTTGTGCCTAACAATTTAATAAAGAGCTGGATATTGTTCACAAAGAGAAGCTTGGCCAAGCCACTTATATTCCTAGAATCTAATATGTGATCCATCCCTAATATTGAAAAAACCAAAACGGAATGCTTTGTGGACGCCATGAGTCCAGCCTAAAAGTGTGAATCACCGGATTTCCAAACCACTTGAGAAACAGCTTTTGAGCCAACATATTTTCTCCATTGAATGGTTTTCCAGACATCATCTTCTGTAAGTAGCCTGAAAAGCCATTTACCTAGAAAGCGCGATGTTTTTGACTTGCAAATCATGTATGCCTAGTCCACCGTATTCTTTCGGTCGGCAAACCACGTTCCATTTGGCCAGTCGATATTTCTTTTTTCACTATCCCCTTGCCAAAAGAATCTTGATCAAAAATAATCAACTTTATTCAAGACACCTTTTGGTAACTGGAAAAACAAGATCATATACAGTACCATGTTGGTGAGTACTAAATTTATGAGTACAAGTCTTCCGCCAAGGGATAGCAATTTACCTTTCCAACTATTAAGATATTTTTGGAGTCTTTTCTCAATGAGTGGTGCTGAAAGTGGAACAATATTCCTAGATAGTTGATTGGAAATTGTCCCTGACCACAGCCGAATAGTACAACGTATAGGTGGGCCTCGTTTTGAGCCTAGCCAAAACAATACAAATCACTTTTATGAAAGTTAATTTTCAATCTAGAGAATTGCTCAAATACTGATAATATTAATTTCAGATTCTTAGCTTTCTCCAGATCGTGTTCCTTAAATAAGATTGTATCATCAGCGTATTGAAGAATGGAGAGACCGCCATCAACAAGATGGAGAATTAATCCTTCAATTTGTTTATCAGCCTTGGCTCTCTCAATAAGGATAGCCAATATATCAGCCACTATGTTAAATAGTATAGACGATAATGGATCCCGCCCATTTTTGGTCTGGAAGTACTTTCCAATGTCGTCGTTGACATTTGTGGCAACACTACCACCAGACACAAAAGACTGTATGAGTGCACGCCCCTCCTCCGAACGACTTTTTATATGGAGTGTTTGCTGGAGAAAAGACCAATTAATTTTATCGTAGGTCTTCTCAAAGTCAATCTTGAACAGTACAACGTCTAATTTTTTTGGGTGTAGTTTATAGATTGTTTCATGCAAGATTACTACACCATCTAGGATGTTTCTCTTTGCATGAAAGTAGTTTGAGATGGGCGTATAACATGGTCAGCTACTGAATTTAGTCTAATCATGGCAACTTTTGTGAATATTTTAAAACTAACGTTAAGAAGGCAGATTGGACAATACTGTTGTATATGTTCTGCATTATTAACCTTAGAAAGTAAAATTATGTTGCAAAAATTCAGTCTAAAAAGGTCTAGCTGGCCAACTTGCAAAAGCTCAAACAAATGCACCAGGTCCTCTTTGATAACTTTCTAGAACTTTTGATAAAATTTCGCTGGAAAGCCATCGGGCCCTAGCGCTTTGTTATGTTCCATTTGAAAAACCTCTTTCTTGAACCCCTCCTCCGTATAAGGAGCATTTAGAAAGTTGTTTTTCTCAACAGAAACCTGAGGAATATCTGATGCTTGGGACTCATCCAACAAGAAAGAGTTTTCCGGCGGTGCCCCAAACAAAGATTTGTAATAACTTATAATATAAGATTTTAGTTACTCCTGACCCTCAATTATACCTTCATCATGAATTAGAGAGGGAATTTTTTTTAATGCTTGACATTGGAAACAACATGGAAGTATCTTGTATTCGCGTCTCCTTTGAAGAATAAATTTCGTTTTAAAGCGTTGGTACCATTTGAGTTCCTCCTCACGAAGTAGTCTGGCTATTTCCGTATTTGATTGGCTTTAAAGCTCAATCTCATGTGCAGTTAAAGGCCTGACTTCCACAGAAGTTTCTAAATCATTAATAATAGATGAAAGGCATATTTTCTCTTTCTTAAGAATTCCGGCAGTATGTTTGGTCCAACCACGAAGGAATTTGCATAAGGCATACATTTTGTTATGCCATCGCTGTATAGGCGTTTGACCACTAACAAGTTTCTCCCAAATATCCTTTACCAAGTCATGGAAACAATCACGATCCATCCATTCAAGTTTAAATTTGAAACTATGCTTGAATTTTCGTGGTGGTATTCCAACAGATAAAAGTAAAGGAGCATGATCCGATAAAGCCTCGATACGCTCTAGAGCGTGAACAGTTACCATAGGGAATTTCTCTTCCCACTCGGTATCCATAAGTATTTTATATAATTTTTCGTATGTTGGCTCGGAAAGACTATTCGTCCACGTGAATTGTCTTCCTAGCATAGTAACCTCTCTTAAGTCATAGGAAATTTCTCTTCCAACTCGGTATCCATAAGCACTCTATATAATTTTTCGTATGTTGGCTCTGGAAGACTATTCACCCACGTGAACTGTATTCATAGCATAGTACTCCAAACTGTCTATGGCAAAATTGAACAGAAAAGACCAATACTCATCGAAAATGTCCTGACTTTTCTCCATATTTAATCGCGAATTGACACCGATTCTGACAGCAGGACCCACATGTAGGGAGAAAAATTGCTGACATGGACTAGTCCCACCTGTCAGCTCTATTAAAAAATAATTAAAATATCAAAAGAAAAAAAGGGGCCCGTTGACCCCCATCTCGCCCATCTCCCCGTCGTCGGGCCGCACCACCGCCGAGGCCGCGTCACCGCCTCATGTGGCCTCCTCCTTGCCTAGCGAACCACCGCCTTGGTGCCTCGATCCTACTGATGGCCGCTTCCTCTAGCCTCGCACCCGGTAGTACCCGCATCGCCCACTCCTTGAGCCGGGAGTGATGCTCCGCCGTGCACACCAGCACGCGCTCTCACGGGATCTTCGCCATGGCAGCGCGCGCGTCGTCGTTGACGAGAGGATCCACGCCGTCCCCGAGCAACCACGGGTCCGCGCCGTCCCCGCGCGTGGCGGCGCACCGCAGGGTGGCCCAGCCATCCTCGTACGCCGCGGGGAGTGGGTGCTCCGGTGCAAGGCGGTAGTAGATGGAGACGCCGATGGCGCCGGCACCGGCGCCGAGGTCGTTGAGGTATGCGTGTTTGGAGGGGTCGCCGGGCGAGCCGACGACGAGGAGCTTGGCAGGTGACGCGGCGGTGCCCAGCGCGGGCGGGAGGTACACACGCGCTCGGGCGGCGCCGATGTGGATGTCCTTGGAGACGACGCCGGTGAGGGGGTCGGTGCCGGCGGGGACGGTGGCATTGCTGCTGTGGCGGGGAGGGCGGCGGAGGCCATGGGAGGAGGAGGGAGGGGAGGGCGGCGGAGGCCATGGGAGGAGGAGAGAGGAAGGGTCGGGTGGCGGAGGCCGGGCGAAAGGGGAGTGCGACAATGGCCATGGGCTCGCCGGAGTGCGACAACGGCCATGGGCTCGCCGGAGTGCGACGGTGCCATGGGAGAGAGGGGGGCGACGTGAGGTGCGGCCCGACGACGGGGAGATGGGCGAGATGGTGGTCAACGGGTCCCTTTTTTTCTTTTTCTTTTGATATTTTAATTATTTAATAGAGCTGACAGGTGGGGACAGTCCACGTCAGCAATTTTTCCTCTTACATGTGGGTCCTGCTGTCAGAATCGGTGTCAATTCGTGATTAAGTATGAATTAGTGTTTTTTGCGACAAGTTGGTTCCGATCTGGTAGTTTTTTGCGATTGAAACATCACCTGGTACCATTTGGGAAAATTGACATGTAAAGTGGTAGTTTTATGGTATCAACTCGATATGCCTCGGATACCTGCAGTCGGTTATGCTGGCTTAGTGACCCCATTGTGGATTAGGCTGCCAAATACTGAGTCAGAACAAATTGTGGTGGCATCGGTTGGCTCATGGTTAGTCTTAGCAAGCTGTTTCATTTAGGTTTAATGTGTACATTTCCAGTAAGTTAGTCTGATTATTCATCATTTCGAACTTCCATAACAATCTACAAGAAACCATTGCCATCATCTTGAAGTCTGTAACTTTGACGTGCTAAAATACCATGCGTCAAAATAATTGTTCATTCAACCAAAAATGATAGAAGGATACTAAGAAATTCTCAATTTTATGGAGTGCAAATTCAGTATTCATTTTTTTTGAAGTAATTCAGTATTCATTTCAAAATGTTGTACTAGCACAACACTTACATGGAGCTGGTCGGTCTGCTGCTCATGGACCTAGGACTCGTTGATCCACAACAGCTGGGGCAGCGGGGACTCGCTCGCTCGAACAAGAACACGACGAGGACACTGGTGTTTTTTCCAACGCAAGCACATCCCACCCTAGATCTCTCTGTTGGGCTCTTGGGCCCGGGCCTGTCTAAGGCCTTTTTCTGGTTCGGTGTTAAAATTGAACAAAAGTATGATCAGTACTTGTAGTCTATTTGACAGTAGTATGATTTGCTGTAGTCCATTGGATGGATAAAAATAAAGGGCTATAATTTATTTGGAGTACCACAAAACACCTCGGTAAGGTAAACGTGTAAAAAGTAAGAAGGAGTCTTGTACTCTTCTTTTTCATTAGGGAAAGAGTCTTGTACTCGTAAGGAAAGTGTCTTCTGTAAATATGTTGTCACCGTAAATATCGATTTGATTTTTTTGGGTTGCTAGCATATGTTTTGCAGGAAAGTGAAAAGACATTTATTGATCAAATATTCACAATGTAATTCTCCCGAGGAGCTGAAAGATGCACAATGGGCCGGGCCCAACACCGTGGTCAGTGAGTGAGGTAGTTTTATACATGCTTCGATCAGGTTTATAAACCCTTCGTGTATCCTTAGGCGAACAATTTGACTTATATAATATAAAATATATAAAATAATTTTATACCATTAAAAATTATAACATCTAAACCTGCTAATGATTTATTTTTATAATATATACTTACCTCATACTACTATTAAGGTGGTCAAATTAACAACTTAAAAACACGCGTAGGACTAATAAACCGGACCGGAGCGAGTGCGTGTCCTTTGATTGGGCATGTGATTAATTCGTGTTGCTCACATGATGACCGAGTAGCAGGCTGCTGCAGTATTGCACGCGTGCACGAAACCAAGTTGTTAATAAAATTTGAGCGAGTCAATCAGTATGCTAGTTTGTTTGTCTTGACACAGTCGTACCGTACACAGGTGACCTGATGTTTGGAAAACGCGTGCGTGCATCTCTTATATAAGCCATATCCAGCTTACAACACAGCACTCATCAAAGCCATTTCGATCACTCGCACGGTCTTCCAACTCCCATCACCTTCTTCCCGATCATCTCGCTCGTTCTTTGCAGCTTCCAGTCGATCGGCGATGACAGCTAACAGAGCTCTCCTTCTCGTCACCGTAGCCACGGCGACGTTGTTGGGGACGGCGCTCGGCGCCAGCTACACTGTCGGCGCCCCAGACGGTTCGTGGGACCTCAAGACCAACTACACCCAGTGGGCTTCCGGCGTCAGGTTTTATGCCGGCGACCAGCTCCGGTTCCAGTACTCCGTCACGGAGCACAACGTGGTGGAGGTCACCAAGCCGGGCTACGACGCCTGCAACGGCTCTAACAACACCGTGGCGACGTATCAGACCGGCAGTGACGCCGTCCCACTCGCCGCTGCAGGCACCCGGTACTTCATCTGCGGTATCCCCGGACACTGCGCCGCTGGCATGAAGCTCCAGGTCAACGTCAGTTCGCCGCCAGTCAGTTCGCCACCGCAGAAGCAATGCCGATGGAAAGGGGGCAAGCGGCGGTGCAACTGGTCGGTGTCTCCGTCGAGCTCTGCCTCGTCGGCGGTCCGCGCTGATCAGTCTGCGGTGCTGTGGCTTAGGTTGGCTGCTGTCCTGGCTGCAGGTCTCGTTCTCCTTTGCTAGTGTCAACGATGGCAGTTTGTACTTCAAGCTATTCTTGTCTTCCCATTTATGTGAGACGTGGTCGATGTGCATGCACCACTGTTCATGTATAGTAGTACGTAGCATCAACTGCATACCAGAGGTAGTTCATTCATCCTGTTATAATGGGATTTTATTAGTCCCAAATATCTTCTTGTCATCGTCGTCCTGTCTTTTTCTTCACTAGATCTAGGATTTTACCAATGGGTATGCCACGTCAAAACGTTGACGGATTTTTGGTAAAATCCACTAACCAATGCAGTACATCATACTATACTCCACATTCAATATGGAATATAAGCAATATGTAATAGAAATATCAAGTTGGAAAGTGGCATAGATTACAAATATCATACTAACTAATACTTCGAAGTATGCATCAAAGTGCGACGGTGGAAGTGGGGGTATGTGATTTGCAATTTTTTCAATTATGCTCTCATACTCTTGGGTGTGCACTTACGCCAAAATTTGAACCGGTGAAGTATTTGAGTCAGCGGCAAGAGCGGCCAACTCTGGAGAGACTAGACAGGGTCTTCGCGACGGTGGATTGGGAGACGCGCCACCCCGACGCCTTCCTCTCGGCTTTGTCCTCGGGCCCGTCGGACCACTGCCCCCTATGCTAAGTCTTGCCCCTAACCTACAACGGGGGCGTCGTTTTCAATTCCAGTCCTTCTAGCCCAAGGTCAACGGCTTCTTGGAGGTGGTGCAAGAAGCGTGGACCTCACAGCAGTGGGAACCGAATCCCTTCAAAAGACTTGACGCAAAACTGCGGGTTGTGGCCAAGAGACTATCCTGCTGGAGCTCCAAATTCATCGGGAACGTTAAGCTGCAGATCCTCCTTGCCACTGAGCTGATCCTCCGCTTCGATGTTGCCATGGAGAGTAGACAGCTGTCGCCTGAGGAGCGTGGACTGCGTGCCTCCTCAAAAAAGGCTCCTAGCCTCCCTTGAGAGGACGTAGACAGAGATCGAGAATCTTGTGGTTACGTGAAGGAGACGCATGCACGCGCTTCTTTCACACGTACGCCAACCATCGGAGGTGGAAGAACTTCATCAGTCACCTCCTGGTGGACAATGTACGGATCTCAGACCACGTGGAAAAGGCGGAGGCCGTGGATATTTTTTCGAGAACCTGCTCGGTGTGGCAGGTGTTCGGCCTTTCTCTCTTGACTTGGACTTCCTGGGGGTACAGTCGTTTAACCTTCAGCACATTGACGGAGCCTTCACGGAGGAGGAGGTTCTCGCAGCCATCAAAGGCATGCCGCTGGACAAATGCCCTGGGCCTGATGGCTTTTCCGCCTGCTTCTTCATCTCCTGCTAGAGCATCATCATGGAGGATGTTATGGCCTTCCCCTCGCTCTCTAGGCTCGACAGTCGTGGATTCGGATCGGTGAATGGTGCCCTGATCACGCTCCTGCCCAAGAAGCCAGGAGCAAAAGAAGTGAGGGACTTCCGGACTATCAGCCTGATTCACGGGATCGCCAAGTGGGTGGCAAAGGTGATCGCCAACCGTGTGGCCTCGATCCTTCCGTAAATGGTGGGGGTGCACCAGAGTGCCCTTGTGCGTGGACGATGTTTGCACGACAATTTCATGATGGTGCAAGGGACAGCCCGAAAGTTATATGCCAGCAAGACTCCAGCGGTGCTGCTTAAGCTGGACATCACCAAGGCCTTTGACACTATGGACTTGGCTTTCCTGTTGGAGGTGCTGAGGAAGCTGGGCTTCGGAGAGCGCCTCCTTGGGTGCATCTGCGCACTACTGTCCACAGCCTCCACACGCGTATTGATGAACTGCTGCCCAGGAGCAAAGGTGGCCAATAGGTGGGGACTCCGGCAAGGGGACCCACTCTCCCCGCAACTTTTCATCTTAGTCATGGAGATTTTCCACTTGATGATCGTGAAGGCTGAGGAACTAGGGCTCCTCACGAGGCTTGCAGCCACAGGCCTCCAACATCGCACCTCGATCTACGCAGATGATGTTGTCACCTTCCTGAGGCCGTCAGTGGTGGATTTCCAGGTGATCTCCGGGATCATCAAGGACTTTGGGGCGGCATCCAGCCTCCGAACCAATTTCGACAATTGCTCGACCAACCTGATTAGGTGCTCGGCCGAGGACAGAGACCTGGTGGAACGGGAGTTGCGCTGCCCCATCACGCAGTTCCCTCTTCGATACCTTGGGCTACCCCTCTCCCTGCAGAAGCCGTCAGTGGCGCAACTCCAAGCACTGGTAGATCTGGTGGCCGCCAAACTGCCATCGTGGAAAGCATCCAAGCTCAACAGAGGAGGACGGCTCGAGCTCGTCAAGACAACTTTGTCCGCCATACCAATTTTCGCGATGATGTCCCTCGACTTACCCATAGAGATCATCACCTCCATCGAGAAAATCATTCGCGAATTTCTCTGGAAGGGGCGTAAGGACGTGCACGACGGACACTGCCTGGTGGCATGGGACAGGGTGTGCATGCCCAAGGGGTTGGGGGGGGGCTTGGCATCCCCAACCTGTGGCTCATGAACATTGCACTGAGGGCCAGGTGGTTGTGGCTAAAACGTACATAGGTGGATAAGCCTTGGCACGACCTCGACATCCGTGTCCCGGAGCTCTCACGGTGGCTCTTCGACGCGGCGACTATCTCGGTGCTGGGGGACGGGGCGACTACTTTCTTCTGGACGGATAAGTGGCTTCCGTGCGGGCGGCTCTGCGACGTTGCACCAAGCCTCTTCGTGGCGATCCCACCGAGCGCTGCCTCCACGCGTCGTGTGCGAGAGGGCCTGTCAGGGGGCTGGTTGCATGATATACCCCCGGATCTTAATGCCGCAGCCATTAGGGAGCTCCTTGAAGTGGCAGATCGAGTCGACGAGATCACCCTGACAGAGGGGACGCTGGACGTCTTCAAGTGGAACTGGGACCCTAGCAGCTGCTTCACGGCCCGATCCTGCTACCTGGCCCTGTTTGCCAGACGGACTTCCATGGCAGGGGCCCTTCAAATCTGGCGATCCCGAGCCCCCGCTAGCTGCAAGGTGACACTTTGTCTTGCGGTAAGAAACAGATGCTGGACCGCGGACAGATTAAGCCGGCGGGGCCTCCAACATCCGGCGGCTTGCCCCCTTTGTGAACAATGTGGAGAAACCATTGACCATCTTTTGATGGGATGCGTCATGGCCCGCGAGGTTTGGGCAACCTGTCTGGACTGGTGGTGCAAGAGGCATTGGATGCCGGGACATGACACCAAGTTTGTTGCTTGGCTCCAAGATAGGCGGGGTGGCAAGGGCCGTGAGCGCGACCTCTGGACAGGGATCTCCCTGGTCTGTTGGACCCTCTGGCGCCACAGGAACGACGTGGTCTTTGAAGGGGCCGATCCCTCTGCCGGAGAGGTCATATGGAAGATCGCTGTGGAGGCGGACCTCTGGAGGACTGCGTGGCTGTTTCGTGACTGTCTTGGGCAGGTAGATAGGTGGAGATGCCGCGAGTAGTCAGTTAGGATGTATGTGCTGTCCCTGAGACGGCGTGGATTTGCACCTTCGACGCAGATGCCGCGGTGCATTGTAAAATCTGGCCTCTTGGCCTTCCTTCTATGAAAACGATATGTCTCCCAGGACGTATCCTTGAAAAAACCTTCTTCGTTGCATGTTTTTGAAAAGGGGATGCACTGTCTCCATCCCTCTTCGTATTCAGATAATTCAAAAACATATAAATAAAACAATTGACAGTATGTCACTACAGAAAAAATGTCACTGCCCTGTGGCCAACCTTTGTTGTGCGTTAGCACACGGCAACGAACGCTTTGTCGTGAGCAGGTGAGTATGACGCACGGCAAAGAAAGGTCACACGGCACACCAGAAAAAGATACACGGCAATGACACGATGCATGGCAAAGACCTAAAATAACAAATGGCAAAGAAACGACTCACAGCAAAGACTAAATCAAACTCACGGCAACGACACGCCTTACAGCAGTGCCGCATATTCCGCCCTCTGTGAAAATATTCCCTTGCAGAAAGGCCCACGAGCAGCTGTTGACGGAGCGGCTTTGCCGTGTGCCGTGCAAATGGCACACACCACGAAGCAGACTTTGTCGTGCGTCTTTTTTCTTCTCGGTTTTCTTCTATCAATTGTATTTCTTTGGTTAAGTTACTTATATTTATTTATTAAGCCACGTCGGTGTGGATGCGACGTGGCTGCATCGATTACCTTGGTATCGTGATCGTGGGCTCTCAACAGTCGTCTTGGGATCATGCCGTCCGGCGAACGACGAGCTGGTTCTTCAACCTCGCGGTGTTTGGGCGAGCCAGAGTCCATGTCCCGGCGTGTGGCAACGTCAAGTTCTACAAACAATAGTTCCGATAGGGCAACGGCACGGTGGCAGGGTAGTCATTGAGCGCCTTGGCACATGGGTTTTTTGATTGGTAGATAATAGATAGAACATGTGGAATCAAGCCGCAGGTGGTCTTTTTCCTACTAGACAACATGCAGACGGCTAGATTGATCGAAATCAGCTAAGCAGATTTGCATCCATCAAGCATCAGCTGAGTACTATGCATAGCAAGGTGGGCTGCAGGGTACACCGGGCCATACCTGGCATACCCTGTAGATCCGCCACTGATGTACCAGTGTTCATGTATAGTAGTAATACATAGCATCAACTGCATACCAGAGGTAGTTCATTCATCCTGTTATAATGTGATTTTATTGGTGGCAAATATCTTCTTGTCATCGTCATCCTATGTTTTTCTCTACTAGTGAGAGAGATGCGTTGATCAATTAGCCTCCTACTTGTATTTGGTTTTCTCATAACCAGTCTCTTCCACTAGTGTCAAACATCAAGAAAGAGATGTAATTCATTGTGTTATAATGAGATGTGTTGCTTGCAAACACCAGAAAGGTCAGCGTCGTGCTACGATTTTTCCTCTAGTAAAAAATGTTAGAGCATCTCTAGCCGAACACTGAAATTCGGTTAGAGGAGTAAATTTTCAGGCTTTGTCCTCTATACGGCAGCAATTCGGACCCCTTTATAGTTTACAGGAGTAAAAATATAAGATCTGCCCTTAAAACTGCTCCACTCTCTCAAATATACTCGGTCCCAACTAGCATGTAAAATTCCCTCCCTCATCTCTCTCTCTCTCTCTCTCTCTCTCTCTCTCTCTCTCTCTCTCTCTCTCTCTCTCTCGTCTAACTTCCTTCCTTTCCACCCAAACTCGTCGTCGATGCCCTTGATGCCCCTTACTATGGCCGGGATGGAATCCCAAGGCTCTTCCGCAACCCCGCCAGATTTGACTCATGTGTCGTCGCTTGCGCCGATGAAGAGATTGGGGAACAAGAACCTGGTGCGGGCCACCGCAACCTCCAAGGACGGCGTTGGCAAGGTCGTAGCCTCCACATGGTGCGGGCCACAGTAACCTCCAAGGCTGGCATTGGCAAGGCCGCAGCCTCACAGTTGAGCATAGACATTGAAGCCAATGCCAAGGAGGATGATAACCCTCACAAGAAGCCAAAGGGACAAAACATAGCAAAAGATAGGAGGTGTCCGCACCTACAAGGAGGAGTTTAATGCTATCATTGAGATCAAGGAAGTATTGGCAGACGAACGCAGGGAAAAGAAGGCAGCTATGTGGAATGAGCTCAAGGTCTTGGAGGAAGAGAAGTGGAGGTCCAATTTTGTGAGAGGAAAGAAGGCTTGCACTAGAGGAGAAAAGGTTGGCAAAAGAGAAGAAGATCGAACAACATAGGATTTTACTCGAGGTGAAAAGGTTGGCAAAAGAGAAAGAAGATGGAGAGCGTGTTATCATGCTCATGGACCCAAATGCGATGGATGTCATGATAAGGAAGTATTCGGAAATCACTCATG
This sequence comes from Avena eriantha, assembly GCA_910589775.1. Lineage (NCBI taxonomy): Eukaryota > Viridiplantae > Streptophyta > Magnoliopsida > Poales > Poaceae > Avena > Avena eriantha. The sequence goes on along the minus strand of OU342746.1, from coordinate 156,759,989 downwards.
CAAAGGTCATGGCTAGGTCAATGGCCTCTCTTGAGTGTGATGCTGGTGGCACATAGAGAAACCCTTATATGCGTCGAACTATCAGCGTGCTGGGAAATAGCAACACCGCGGGTAGTGGAAGAAATTATCGGTGGTGTAGACAAAATCAAAAAGGAGCAGGTACAAACTTACTTTCCACGTGGCCCTAGCGTCAATACGCCACCGGTTTGCGGGACCCATCGGCATGACTGAGTTCAGTGTACCGGTAGCGTGACGCTCACCATAACGCCACCATTACATGTGACGGTGGCGTGTCCACACACAACTTGCCATAACTAGGCAGGGGTGGCGTGACATGTGGACATGCCACAAACACGTGAAACACCACCATGTGGGGGAAACTAGTGGGTGGAGGGAGGCAGGCGGTCAGCTTTTTTGATGTCGCGCGGCATGGGAGGCCCACCTGCTAGTGACACAAAATAGTCAGGAGACGGACGATCGTCCTATTTAATGTCTCACTGGGTGGGGAGGCCCACCTGCCAGTGACACAAAATGGCTGGGAGCGGGCGGTCAGGGTAGGCGCAACTTCCGACAAGCCGGGCATTCCACCTTCTACACACTATCGTTACTGCGATGGTGCTATGCGAGGGTATTAATCCCCTCTGTTTCCCTTGCACAAATCCATTCCATCTCCATGACGCTCCACCGCATCTTTCTGCCACCCCATCACATTTTCCATGGCACACCACCACGAAGCTGGTGGCAGTGGGGACTGACCACGAATCCTGAACAAGGATCCGGCGGAAGCTATCGCCGACCATGGTCTCCTCATCCCGTCGGATACTTGTCTCCCAGCGGGTGGAAGCGAGGGGCAAGCGGTGCCGCTGCTTCCTACTAGCCTTCGTTTGGCACTTCCCATCCATGAGAGACATGACGTGCTACCCTTGACCAGAAAAATAGCCCTAACAGGATGGTGACTATCAGTAATTAGCAGGATCTTCTTGTGGCAGTGATGGCTGAGAATATAACCATCTTTATCCGTGTTTAAATCTTATTTTATGTCAAGCAATTAACTAAATAACCCTCTCTAACTTTTCCATTAATGACTAATTATTGTAAAGATGTGCATACGTTTGTCTTTATTTGCGTGATGCAGAAAATCACACTTTAATGGAAAAATCAGGAGCAATTATGGAAGATTAACATGTTCCCAACACATCCAAGTCTACTAGGGTCAAAAAGCTGCGTCCAAGAGGCATTAACGACCGCCGGTACAGGCAAGCCCCTCCCATACCATGCGCTAGTACCAACCAGCACAGCCTTCACCAGGTCAAAAGCAACAACTTCTGTGAAGGGCTCCATATATTTCAAGATTCTAGGCACCGCGCAGAGAGATGCCATTCTCAGTTTGCATCATAAACACACCAAGGAAGATCCACCACTTCACCACCACCATAGTTCATCATCTCCATGTGCAATCCCCTCCATGTCCATAGCCGTAAGCTTGTATTTGATACATCCTCATAATTCATGACTATTGTAAGAATATTTGATTTCAATCGAAATAATTCTACAATGTTTTCTATCCTTGATCTTATTATGATAGATTTGTCCTCATAGGCTGTGGGTTGAGGAATAACCTCACATCAACTATGCGCATCTAATTACATGGGAATATTATGTGGTGATTTTATAGGAGATTTGTATATTGTATCTTTGCCTCATACCTTGATCCGAGTACTTGTCAGGTACCCAAGACCCTATGGATTGACCAAGGTTTGAAGTAAGATGAGTGGTGAACAACATCTACGCGCGAAATCAAGTGACATCAAGGGGAGTACAATATTCATTTAGTGATCCATTTGGGAACAACAACATCATCATAGATCTTAATTCTTTTATGTGTATTTACTTAATAATCATTCATATCTTGGTGCTTTGTGGTATTAACGATCGAACCATGAGACTTCTTATATGCATGTAGCTCACAGGGGCTCTAGTAATTATGGATGTGCTACCCACAACTCTTATCATTATTATATAATTTTACACATGAATGTGCTTAACATTATGTTTATCCCATATGTATGCATATCTACAGGTGAATCGGCAACCCTGGCCTATTTCCATCCATCGACACAACCCTGGATACCAAGTAAATGGGAAAGGTCTGGTAAACGTAAGATAAACAAACTAACAAGTCTTATAGACATTCCTTAACCATCAGCAAGTGTTTCCAAAGGTTTAATAAACCTAGGTCTTATAGGTAAAAAGCTACTATACTGTATCTATAATCTAGATCGAAGGTATCAGGCGGAACGCCAGGCAGTCATCGAAAGATACAATGGGTTGTACCCGCCGGAGCAGATGAACCAATGTTGGCCGCTGGTAGCGGTGATGGGGTCGCAGCTTCGATGAAGTGTTAGTGTGCCTTCGAGCCAGGAAGGCCCTGCCAGACCCAGTCTGACCCACCACCTGCAACTCATCAGTGTCACACTCGTGGTCATGGTCATCTCTTTTGATGTCATCTCGGCGGGCACCACCCCTCATCCCCAAGCTAGAACCATCGAAGAGCTCATGACACATGGCTTCTTGTGAGGAGGAGATCGAGAGACCAGCGCCGCCACAACTTTTTCCCATCCCGGTCGACGTCACCGATGCCATACTTCACAAAAAACATTGTGTCGGCTCCATACTGTCCACTCCACATCGCCTTTTCTATTAAGCTCATCGCGGTCGAGCACGTGCTTGCCATTAACTCCCCCGCTCGTCAAGCCCGGACCTCTGTGTCAAGGCGCTTTCTAGCAGCCGATTGCGCCAGAAGAAAAGGCGTCCCTCAAGGTCTCAAGGATGACCAGTTGGTCTATAATCCTGCGTCTACAATCCGTGTGGAGGCGTATTAGACGCTTAGTTCATTGTTTCAGTGGTAATTAAGCAATCTCAGCACCTCTGATTGACGGCGCGTACTGGGGTGATTTTTGTTTCCAAATCATGCAATGATTGGTCGTGGCAGCTTCTATGTTTCTTTTACCTTAGTTATATTTTCTAGGAACACACGGTGGACGAGGAGGGGCGCGACTTGAGGTTGCAGTTCAGCCTGTCATATGGATTGTGTTGTTTCCAAAACTGGACTGAAATCATGAGCTCTACACGTGTGTGAAAAAGGAGTCCTTCAACTACTTCAAGAACACCACCTCAAGCAATCTCTAGGACGAGCATGAGATCTTCCTTTTCCTGTGAATTTTTTCTCTGGCGATGTTATGTTGAATGGTCACACTATTGCGGTCATACAATTGTGTCATGTTGTAGTGATCAATATTTTCATCCACTGCAACCGTTAGGCAGAATTGTTGTCTTGTTCTTTTTCTCCAAAACCATTAGTTTATATGCCATTGTTTTGTGCTAACAGTTCAATGTTAATCACCTATAATATAGATATGAGATGTATCTGGTTTGTATATAGATGCTATTTTGCTAACAACATTTTACTGTGTCGTGATCATTTTTCTTTGTTTTTTGCTGAAGTTGCTGGTCTATGAAAAAATAACATGCTTAAGCTGACCCTTTTATTCTATGCCGAGGAGCTCCTTTTGATTGTATTGTTCCAAGGCAGCTCCATGTTACTATTATCACTTAATGGTCGTAAGTTTATGCAAAACAATAAAGTTTGGACTATCTTTTTTAGGAGAATATGTACTATGCATAAGTTAATTGGGTGAGCACCATTTTTAGTGTGATGTATGCGACCTTACATGATAAATGCATTGCAGATCAAACGAGAGATGTCCATAATGGAGCATGTTAGGCATTTCAATGTTGTCAGGTTACATGAGGTACTGTATCAACTTTCTGATAGATGTGTTGCTAATATTTCATATTAGTTGTGTTTTTAAATACCAGTAGGATCATTAAAAGCCATTCTACTATGTGCAGGTTTTGGCAAGCCAGAAGAAGTATTTATAATATTGGAATACATCAGTGGTGGGGAACTATTTGATAAAATTATACACCCCTCTCATCGTCAATCTTGACTTTTTGATAATAATAGCTAATTCTTCCGTTTGTAGTATGGATATCTAAGTTATTCCTCCTAGGAAGTACAAACATTATTTTCGACTTCCATTTTTTCCTTAAAGTAAAAATATCTATATAAACCGGGTAAAATACCTTGAACAATGAAACACTTGTAAGACAACACATATTTTCCCTAGGTTGTTCACATTTTATAGAATTGTCAAAATGCATGCTAATATATGTTGCTCTTGGTCTAACATTCTCTAGATGATAGTTAATGAAATGGTCTTTATTTCATCTACTCGCATGTTATGCTTCAAAAAAGGTAAGGAGACGAAATAGAGCCTTCTTTGGGCTTCTGAACATACTTTGGAGGAGACACTAACACCCAGCGGCAAGTGACACTTTGTTGGATAGGGGTGACTATGAAGTACGATGACAGCACACACTGGTAGAAAAATGACCTCTAGTCCCGGTTCATAAGGGCTATTGGTCCCGGTTCCAGAACCGGGACCAATCACTCGGGACTAATGCTAGTCCCAGTTCGCGCACGAACCGGGACCAATGGGTCTCCACGTGGGCAGGCGAGCGACGAGGGGGGGGGGTGGATCATTGGTCCCGGTTCGTGGGAAAAACCGGGACCAATGGTCCCCACGTGGCAGCGCTAGAGACGGGTGGGGGTGGATCATTGGTCCTGGTTCTTGGTACGAACCGGGATCGTTGGTCTCTGTGCCGCGGCAGGATTTTCGGGCTATTTTTCTGCCGCGGCAGGGTTTTGTGCCGTGGCAGGATTTCGGGCTATTTTTCTGCCACGGCAGGATTTTTTTTAATAAATTTAATGATACTACATATATACAGCAATAATGAAACCACGATATATATATTACACATCATGCATGATCACAAATATATACACCGTCTCATCCGTCTTCTTGGTCAAAACATATTATAATTAGAAATGATACTCTCACACGAATTTGATCTAATTTACATCTTTTTTATACACTTCACCCTTCCAAATGAAGTGGGTAATCGTATTCTCCTTTCGGATCTATGACTTGTTCTAACAAGAATCCGGCAATTTCCTCTTGAATTGCTTGCACGCGTTCTTGTGATAGAAGACCGTCCCGCATCCGTTCGAGCTAATATAAAGAAGGGGATTAATATATATGAATGAAACTAAACACAATTGGTGGTAATAAAATAAAGTTGTGATTATTGTTTATCGTACTTCAATTTTTTTGATGTTCCGGTCTGCCCCCTTCTCTTTGGTCGTCTGGCGAATGAACTCGCATACATAGTATCCACATAAGTTATTCCTGGCTTCCTGCCTCAAGCACTTTACGAGAATGGAGTTCAATCAAAATAATAATCAAGCATGATAATGGTGGTATTGAAACTAGAATCAAAGAGATGCGTGGATCTAGCAAGTAGTACTTATAGTCAATGGTTGAAATGTAAGCTCTGGCTTCCAAACACCCATAGTTTTGGCGGTGAACCGTTTTCAAGCCCTCTAGAGGCATTCCTGCATGTCCGCCCACTTTTCTAATGGTGTGTGTTTCGAGTCCAGGACTTTTACTACTCCGGTGTCAACAGAAATGATTAAGAGAATATAGTGGAAGCTTGAAACACTAACAAAATATAACACGAGTCAATTATACGCTTAACATCGAGTAATCGAAAATAGAATGTGTAGAAGACAGTAACACTCAAGCAGCATTGTAAGGAAATAGTATTTCCCTTCTGTTGCTGAAATACTTCAACGCTTGAAACAAGTTATCCTCTGTCTCTTTGCGATTTGTTTTTAGAGTAACTTCATGAACGAAATTACAGTCAATAAACCCAAGGTCATAGATTTGTCCTTTGTTGCATTCTAAAATCTTCATTCTGCATATATAATTAGTATAGTGATTAGAAAGATTATACAAGCAACGAATGAGCTGAGCTAGAAAGACTTAATTATAGAAATTAATAATACTTACAAACAATAGGCACTGACGATAGTTTTGTCGAGGACGTCTTGTTGGTAAAACTGAAATAATTCTGAAAATTCGATCAGTAGGAAGCCATCTCCATGACCGTAATGGTGGTGTTTATCTGCAGCATAGATCCAGTTTTTGGAATCAGCATAGGCTTGGATGTACCAGTTATGCAATCTTCGCATTTTTGTTGGTAGATCTTTGACTAACTCGGGTTTGACGAGAGGAGCCCCGTACTGGTACACGTATGATGTTTCTTGGTACCCCTCGAACTCATGCATACGGCTCATGTACTCAGTAATAGACAGTCCATGTAATTGGGTTTTTTCTCCGTACAGTCGAACAAACTCCGGATCAATGTTCGGATCATGCCGCTCCTGGATCATCCACTCATTGGTATCGTACACTTTGAGCGGTTCGATCAATTGATTTTTCTGTTGTCCGAGCTGAGCAACTTCTTTCCCGACTCTCCGCTCTTTTGCCTCAGCCGACTTGGTAATAGAGCGATTATAGTCTTATGTGAGCGCTATAGGTTGGTGAAGCTGAATCTTAAGCGCGACTACTTTGGCTTTATCTTCTGCGGTGACTGGGAAAAATGCCTCTATCGCCTTTTTCTTGTTAGCCATGTCAATCTTCCACTTTTCATAATGGGCAGCTGCGGCCGCATCAGTTTCCTCATATGTCTTCTCGCAAGGTAGCTTCTTCATATTCTGATGAGGTACTCTTGGGAGGGGCGATTGCTTATGTTTCGGTGATCGGAACGTGCTCTTGCTGCTACTGGTGCTGCCCCCCTTAGTATACTTCCGCTTTTGTCTCTGAGGCTCAGGGGACGGAGACGGCTGACGTGGCGGCGGAGACGGCTGAGGCGGCGATGGAGACGGTTGCGCTGAGTAGTGAGGCGGTGAAGGCGACGGTTGCGCTGGAGAATGTGAGGTGGCGGGGAAGGTGGATTGCTGCTCTGAGGAGTGGGTGGTCTTGGCGGCACATAATTTGGAAGCATGATGCGCTCCTTTAGCCATATAATAGTCCCCCCTTTGGCTTCTCCTAGTTGAGTCAGCTCCATATCTTCCCCTGCAGGATGGTCTAGCTTCAGCTCCTCAAAATCTTCCTTCACCTCATCCACCGTGACGACAACGTACCCTTTTGGATCGGTCTGCAATGGCAAGTTGGGTTAGGCGCAATTGGTACTACCATGCCGACCGCCACCGTCACCCTTAAGTTCATAACCTGCACCTTTAGCTCACAAGCTGTTCTCTCCGTGATATCATCCACTCGGTAGCGTTTAGGACGAGATGTCGTCGGTGCATCATCATCAACATCATGGAGCTGCGTGGAAGCGACGCTGCTTTTCTTATTCGATGGGGCGCCGGTACCCTCGAATGTAGCTTCTACCGTGTGCCGCTGAGATTGGCCGCTAGTATCTTGTTGGCTAAGTATGTCGAGTTGATCCTGGTGCCGCTTTAATGCTTCTTCTACATTACGCAGCCGGTCTACATTGGACGCTTTCTCAGCTGCCTCCCTTTCCTTTCTCCTCTAATGGCTTTTATCGGGATATCTCTTCATTTCCGGGGGGAAGACAACCTTCCACGGCTTGGAGCCTGGTGTGCCTTGTGCTCGTCCGTCGTGTTCAAGATTTTTAAGGGCCCGTGTGAGCTCATCGTTCTCTCTATCGGGAACGAACCGTCCCACTGCAACATCATCTACTGCATTTCTAATATCGTTAATGGGCAGTAGGGGATCATCTTTGTGTTTCTGATTATATACTGCCCTCCCTTCTTTGTTCAACATGCCCCATGGCCGTAAAACCAGTTTCTCGCCCGTGGTGTCCATGTTGCGGGCTCTGGTCTGATCCCGGCAGCTATGTAATTGACCTCAAGTGCATCCCACTTAGGCATGCAACCGGCATAGCCAGCAGGCCCCATGTTATGATGGTACAGTTTCTTAGCAGCGTTCTCCGTATTTATTCTAGACCTTTCCTTAGCTTTCTCTGATGTCTTGTACTTCAAAAAATCCTCCCACTGGTGTCTTAACTTAGCATAGCCGGCTTCATTGAAATTCGGAGTCTTCTCTACCTTGACAAAGTTATTGTACAGTTTCTTCTTCCAGTTCTTGAATGCATCGGCCATCTTGCTGAGAGCAAACTTCTTGACTCTTTGCACAAGCTCCCTTCTTGCTCTCTCCTCCTCATCTGGAGTCACATCTGGTTCCGGCAGGAGGAAATTAGTCATGAGCTTGTAAAAAAGCTTATCTTTGGCGTTGTTCCCGACATACGGGACTCCACCGCCGCTTGGCCGATTCCATTCTTGAACGGTGATCGGGATGTAGTCCCTCACAAGAACTCCGCATTGCTTGACAAATTTTCTTGCGACATCGATGGGAGCTTGCGGTTCGCCATCTACACCGACCACGTCGATCCTATACCTCACAGTGTCATCCAACTTTTTTGTTGGGCCTCGTTTCGTTCTTACGGAAGAAGTTCTCGATCCAGAGGGCTAAAATAAGAAAGAGTGTTAATATATGCATGTATATATATAGACAGCAGCATTTTAATTACAAAAATACATATATACACCTCGCCGGTGTTTGTGAGATTTAAGGTTCCGTCGGAGCCGTCGCCTTCTTCCTTATCGGCTTCTCCCCTATCCCAAGCTTCGGCTTCTACCTCACCGGAGCCGTCTCCTCAGTTGAGAGACTCATCTCCCTGACCGGAATCGTTCAGAAACTCACTCGTGACATCGATATCGATATCTTCATTTTCGCAGATCATCCCTTGGAGGATGTTTTCCTGATGTGTTGGATCCATAATATCTGCAAGTTAAACAATCAACACATGGCATCGATAATGATATGAGAAGTTAAACATAGTTGAAATTTAACCCTAAGGCATGCTTGGCAATTTAAGTGGGATCCGAAGGGTCCAAACCCTAGTACAGGAGAGACCCCGAAATCACCTACGAGGGGTTGATTTCAATCTCTTATTAAACTTCTAATTAAAGTTGTTGAACAATGCATGATTATGAGTCTATTGTGTAGATCTCATTTTTCTGAACATTTTGATATATTATACATATTTTTCTGACTTAAAAATAATTAGTTATTGAATTTATAAGATTAAACTCTTTTCTGAAATTATTTCAACAAATATTAAACTTTTACGGCGTCATTTGACGTCAGCTCGAGGTGGGGTTTTTTTTCTCCACGGCTAAACTAGCCACAGAGACTGACGCGGGGCGCCCAAGCCACCTCAGAGGCCACGCTGGCGGGGCTTGGTCAGCGCCCACGTCACGCACACGCGACGCCACGTAGGCTCGCCGGCGAACTGCCAGGCGGTGGTGGAAGACGGCGGAGAGCAGCGCGCGGGGTGACACCACTGTCCCGGTTCAAACCAGCGCGATGCGGGCTACCTAAAATGGGCGGCGCCGCTACGGGAGGTGCGCCGGAGCAAGCCGTTTGACGGTGGCCGGCGGCCGGCGGCGGCAGGTGCTCGTGGGGAGGACGATACAGTGAGGGAGGGAGACGTAGGAGTGGTGCTGGAGCACCAGTGGCTCACTAGGAGGCCGATGGAGGGTGCGGCGAGGCCGGAGGAGGCCGGGCGCTGCCGGAATCAGTGGAGAACGTGGCGGCCGGAGTCGGGGAAGGTGGGGTCGATTGCAGCGAGGCAGAGCTTCCTTGTCTGCTCGTGGCAGCGGACAGTGGCGCTTGGCGACGGGTGTCGACAACGTGAAGCGGCCGCTCTGGATTTGGGCAGCCTGCCGGCGTGATTTTGCTCGGCCGCAATTTTTCCTTAGCCGCGCGTCGATGTGCTCTGTGAATTGGGGGAGTTGGGGAGGAGGAAGGCCGGGGCTGTTAACTGTACAGACCATTGGTCCCGGGTCATCCCAATAACCGGGACCAAAGGACCAACGGTCCCGGTTCGTGCCACCAACCGGGACCAAAGGTCTGGGGCACGAGCGTTGCTGTGCTGCCATGTGCACGGCCTTTGGTCCCGGTTAGTCCCACCACCCGGGACCAAAGGATCAACGGTCTCGGCTCGTGCCAATAACCGGGACCAAAGGCATGTTAATGGCAGCGCGCGCATCCAGGATCATCGGTCCCGGTTCGTGGGACGAACTGGGATCGTTGACCCGTTTTTTCAGATTTTGGCAAACCTTTTGGTCTTCCCGCCATTTTCAAATTTGTTTCTTCTTTAATTAATAAGATGTTTCAATTTAAGATGATTATTTATTTGGAATTTCAAAAAACTTTTAACAGGAAAAGTGCTTCAATTTAAATAACTAATCAAAACCATTTTCTGTTTTCAAATTTTTTTATTTGGACTATACAATTTTACTATTTTCAATTCAAATTGCATTAACAAAATATTTATTGCATAATTTGGAATTTCAAAAAACTTTTAACAGGAAAAGTGCTTCAATTTAAATAACTAATCAAAAACCATTTTCTGTTTTTAAATATTTTTATTTAGACTATACAATTTTACTATTTTCAATTAAAACTGCATTAACGAAATATTTATTGAATAATTTGGAATTTTAAAAAACTTTTAATACGAAAAGTGCTTCACTTTAAATAACTAATCAAAAACCATTTTCTGATTTCAAATATTTTTATTTGAACTATACAATTGTACTATTTACAATTAAAATTGCATTAACAAAATATTTATTGCATAATTTGGAATTTTAAAAAACTTTTCAAGATTTGAACTACAAGTACATGATATAATGCTTGTGAATTTTTTTTAAAAATCATTTATAGGTTCACAACATGCTATTTCACCAGAGATCCATTTAAAGTTCAGCGAGGCTCAGCCCCAGACTAAGAAGCTTCATGGCCACCGTTTTGAATATAGTTTGAAACGGGTATAAGAAATTCAAAAATGATCCAATCAATGTGAAACCTTCGCGTGGTGTTATATTATGTGTCACATTTGCAAGGAAAAATATTGAACTTGAAAAATTGCAAACATCATAAAAATCCTTCACAAAATGACCTATCATGTTCGAGGCTTCATGGCATTTAGGTCAAACTACCAATGTTATGGCTAGAATCAGGGCATAGTTTGTGATAATATGCCCATATTATGCACACATGTGCATCTTGGGATGGCTTACGATGTTGCAGGAGGAAGTTTTGCCTTTCGACACACGAAAAAGCCAATTTCCATTTTTGAAGTGCCAAAATCGGGGTGTTCTGTGAAGCAACCACCAAATTAAATTTTGGCATTGGTACCAAACCATTTTTCAAAAATACTATACCACCTTATATGGACAATTTCTCAACCGGTGTATCTGGAACCTTTCTATCCATCCCTCATGAAAAAGACAAATTCCTGCCAAATCGGTAGGAGGTTGCCAAGATTTGAACTACAAGTACATGATATAATGCCTGTGAATTTTAAAAAAATCATTTATAGGTTCACAACATGCTATTTCATCAGAGATCCACTTCAAGTTCAGCGAGGCTCAGCCCTGGGCTAAGAAGCTTCATGGCCGCCGTTTTGAATATAGTTTGAAACGGGCATAAGAAATTGAAAAATGATCCAAACAATGTGAAACCTTCACGTGGTGTCATATTATGTGTCACAGTTGCAAGGAAAAATATTAAACTTGAAAAATTGCAAACATCATAAAAAATCCTTCACAAAATGACCTATCACGTTCGAGGTTTCATGGCATTTAGGTCAAACCACCAATGTTATGGCTAGAATCAGGGCATAGTTTGTGATAATGTGCCCATATTGTGCACACATGTGCATCTTGGGATGGCTTACAATGTTGCAGGAGGAAGTTTTCCCTTTCGACACACGAAAAAGCCAATTTCCATTTTTGAGGTGCCAAAATCGGGGTGTTCTGTGAAGCAACCACCAAATTAAATTTTGGCATTGGTACCAAACCATTTTTCAAAAATACTATACCACCTTATATGGACAATTTCCCAACCGGTGTATCTAGAACCTTTCTGTCCATCCCTCATGAAAAAGACAAATTCCTGTCGAATCGGTAGGAGGTTTCCAAGATTTGAACTACAAGTACATGATATAATGCCTGTGAATTTTTTAAAAAATCATTTATAGGTTCACAACATGCTATTTCATCAGAGATCCACTTCAAGTTCAGCGAGGCTCAGCCTCGGGCTAAGAAGCTTCATGGCCGCCGTTTTGAATATAGTTTGAAACGGGCATAAGAAATTGAAAAATGATCCAAACAATGTGAAACCTTCGCGTGGTGTCATATTATGTGTCACAGTTGCAAGGAAAAATATTGAACTTGAAAAATTGCAAACATCATAAAAAATCCTTCACAAAATGACCTATCATGTTCGAGGTTTCATGGCATTTAGGTCAAACCACCAATATTATGGCTAGAATCAGGGCATAGTTTGTGATAATATGCCCATATTGTGCACACATGTGCATCTTGGGATGGCTTACAATGTTGCAGGTGGGATAAGGACGTGGGTAACCTTTAGTCCCGGCTGGTGGGTGCAACCGAGACTAAAGATGCCAGTGGGATAAGGATGCGTGGGTAACCTTTAGTCCCGGCTGGTGGGTGCCACCGAGACTAAAGCTGTTGGTGGGATAAAGATGCGTGGGTAACCTTTAGTCCCGGCTGGTGGGTGCAACCGAGACTAAAGATGCCAGTGGGATAAGGACGCGTGGGTAACCTTTAGTCCCGGCTGGTGGGTGCCACCGAGACTAAAGCTGTTGGTGGGATAAAGATGCGTGGGTAACCTTTAGTCCCGGCTGGTGGGTGCAACCGAGACTAAAGCTGTTGGCGGGATAAGAACGTGTGGGTGGACGCACTGCTCGATGAGATAAAGCATGTAGCGCACGACGCCCTGTCGGAGGAACAAGACAAAGTAGAAGCGGCGCCGTGCCTATAAAAGGACCATCGATACGCCATGGCAAGTAGCTCAACAAGCCAACATAGGTAGAGAGAGTTTCATCCCCATGGATGGAGGGTTGGGAAATCTCCTGTGGGGGAGCTTCTCGAAGATGTCGTTGGTGCACACGCCCTACGACATCTTCGGAAGCTCCGCCTCGGAAAAATTTCCCTGCAAGCCCGTGAAAGACTCCATATCCTCTAACAGTGTTGGGGAAAGGGTTGAGAAATCTCCCATGGCGGAGCTTCTCGAAGATGTCGTTGGTGCACACACCCTACGGCATCTTCGGAAGCTCCGCCTCGGAAAAATTTCCCTGCAAGCCCGTGAAAGACTCCATCTCCTCTAACAGTGTTGGGGAAAGGGTTGAGAAATCTCCTGCGGCGGAGCTTCTCGAAGATGTCGTTGGTGCACACGCCCTACGGCATCTTCGGAAGCTCCGCCTCAGAAAAATTCCCCTGCAAGCCCGTGAAAGACTCCATTACATAAAGTTTCGATACATCACATAAAGTTTCCATACATCACATAAAGTTTCCATACATTACATAGATTTACATAGGGTTTAGGGTTTAGGATATGAATCCTTCGTCGCGTATGTCAATCCCTTGCCTATGATCGCTTCTTAGGCCGTAACCATGGAGTATCTTCTTTGCTTAACGGGATGCTTGGGTCAGTTTTCACGGTGAAGGGAGGAATTTCATCAAACTTATCATAATCTGCTGACATGTTTGTCTTGTCCTCGACTCCCGCCATATTTCTATTCCCTGAAAGAACTATGTGACGCCTGGGCTCATCGTCTGATGTATTCGTTTCCTTATTTTTTCTTTTTTCGGTCTAGAGGACATGTCCTTCACATAAAAAACCTAAGCCACATCATTGGCTAGGACGAATGGTTCGTCTCTATAACCAAGATTCTTGAGATCCATTGTTGTCATTCCATACAGCTGGTCTACCTTTACCCCTTCTCCATTCATGTTGACCCAACTATACCGAAACAATGGGACCTTAAAAGTAGGTCCATAGTCAAGTTCCCATATCTCCTCTATGTAACCATAGTATGTGTCCTTTTTCCCATTCTCGCATGTTGCATCAAAGCGGACACCACTGTTTTGGTTGGTGCTCTTTTTTATCTTGGGCAATCGTGTAAAATGTATTCCCATTTATCTCATACCCTTGCAAAGTCAATACAGTCGCAGATGGTGTCGCGGCCAACAAGTAGAGCTGATCTCCAATAGTGGTGTCATTCATGAGATGTAATTGCAACCAAGTGTCGAAAGTCTCCGTGTGATTTTTTTTAATCTAGTAGTCATCCTTCCCCGGGAACTTGGAGCGTACAACATTCATGTGTTCCTCGATATACGGAGCCACGAAGGTAGAACTTTGGAGAACTATGTAGTGTGCTTGATTCAAAGAATGTCCGTCCCTAAATATCATTGCTTTCTTTCCTAGCGTGCCTTTTCCACTCAGTCTCCCCTCATACCGTGATTCAGGAACATCAATCGGCTTAAGGTCAGGAAGAAAGTCTACACAGAACCCAATGACCTCCTCTGTTCCATAGCTCTTGGAGATGCTTCCTTCTGGCCTAGCACGGTTACGAACATATTTCTTTAAGACTCCCATGAACCTCTCGAAGGGGAACATATTATGCAGAAATACAGGACCGAGAATGTAAATCTCTTCAACTAGGTGAACTAAGAGATGCGTCATAATATTGAAGAAGGACGGGGGGAACACCAACTCAAAGCTGACAAGACATTGGACCACATCCTTCTGTAGCTTTTCCATACTTTCTCGATCGATTACCTTCTGAGATATTGCATTGAGGAATGCACATAGCTTCACAATGGCTAATCGAACATTTTCCGGTAGAAGCCCTCTCAATGCAACCAGAAGCAACTGTGTCATAATCACGTGGCAATCATGAGACTTCAGGTTCTGAAATTTTTTCTCTACCATATTTATTATTTCCTTTATATTTGACGAGAAGCCAGCCGGGACCTTGATACTGTAAAGGACTTCAAAAATAGATTTCCTTCTCTGCTTTGGTAAGAGCATAGCTACTTAAGTATTTACGTCCTTTATCAGTATGCTTGTTGTGTGGGTCTTTGATATGTTGCTGGTCCTCCCGTGCTTCTGGTGTATCTTTTTTCTTCCCATACACGCCCAGGAAGCCTAGCAGGTTCACGCAAAGATTCTTCGTCATGTGCATCACGTCGATTGAAGAACGGACCTCTAGGTCTTACCAATACTCAAGCTCCCAAAATATAGATTTCTTTTTCCACATGGTCGTGTGTCCGGTAATGGGGTCTTTCGGAACAGATTGACCGCCAGGACCCTTTCCAAAGATTACTTCTAGGTCCTTCACCATACCAAATACATCAGCACCTTTAGGGAGCTTAGGCTTCTTCCGGTAATCTGCCTCACCGTTGAAATTCTTGCCTTTCTTTCTTACTTGATGATTGGTCGGAAGAAATTTACGACACCCCAGGTACACAACCTTCTTACATTTATCCAAATATGTACCTTTAGTATTATCTAAATAGTGCGTGCATGCATTGTATCCCTTGTTTGACTGTCCTGAAATGTTACTAAGAGCAGGCCAATCATTGATGGTTACGAACAACAATGCTCGTAGGTCAAATGGCTCCTGTTTGTGCTCATCCCACACCTTTACACCTGGTTCTGCCCACAACTGCAAAAGTTCATCGACTAATGGCCTTAGGTACACATCAATGTCGTTGCCGGGTTGCTTCGGTCCTTGGATGAGAACTGGCATCATAATGAACTTCCGCTTCATGCACAACCAAGGAGGAAGGTTATAGATACATAGAGTCACTGGCCAAGTGCTGTGACTACAGCTCTGCTCCCCAAAAGGATTCATGTCGTCTGTACTTAGACCAAACCATAAGTTTCTCGCGTCACCTGCAAAGTTCGAGTACTTTCTCTCGATGTTTCTCCACTGCGACCCATCGGTGGGGTGTCTCAGTTTCTCGTCTTTCTTACGCTCTTCTTTGTGCCATCACAACAACCTGGCATGCTCTTTATTTCTGAACAGACGTTTCAACCGTGGTATTATAGGAGCATACCACATAACCTTAGCAGGAACCCTCTTCCTGGAGGGCTCGTCGTCGCCCTCAGCATCACCAGGGTCATCTTGTATGATCTTGTATCGACATGCATTGCATACCGGGCATTTATCCATATTCTTGTACTTCTCACCGCGGTACAGGATGCAGTCATTAATGCATGCATGTATCTTCTCCACATCTAATCCTAGAGGGCAGATAGTCTTATTTGCTTCGTACGTTGTCTCGGGCAGCTCGTTATCCTTTGGAAGCTTTGGCTTCATTATTTTCAGTAACTTCTCAAATCCCTTGTCAGATAAGCCAGTCTCCGCCTTCCATTTCAGCAGTTCAAGTGTGGTATCGAGCTTTGTGCTACCATCTTCGCAATTTGGGTACAACAACTTTTTGTGATCCTTTTGCATGGCCTCCAACTTAAGATTCTCCCTTTCTGTATCACATTGTTGCTTTGCATTAGAAATGACCCGACCAAGCCCATCAGCGGGCTCATCCGATGCCCGTTGTTCTTCTTCATTGTCGCCTCCCTCTTCTTCATTGTCTTCCATTGCAGTATCACTGTATTCTTCAGGGGACATAGGATAGCTGTCATCATCCTCCTCTTCTTCATTTTCTTCCAGCCTAACCCCTCTTTCTCCGTGCATGGCCCAACAATAATATCTGGGCATGAAACCTCTCCGAAGCAGATGGCTTTGAAGGATTCTCGGGGCAGAGTGCTCCACCACGTTCCGACAGTCGACGCAGGGACAAGGCATAAAATTATCCACTTTGTTTGCCTTAGCCAAATCGATAAATTTATGGAGGCCTGCAATAAAATTGGAATGGCGTCGGTCGCCATACATCCATTGCATTCGTGCATCGATCTGCATCATAATAATTAACCATTACAATAACATCGTGAATAGAAAATGACCACCCTACATGGACATATGCAATATTTTTGTATCAGCTACAGATAAAGAAGATAAGTTTGGTAACCTCAGCCGAGGATACCGTGTTGTGCGAACTAAAGTGTGGCTCGGACATTTCGTCGAACACCTTGTGTGCAATCAAAGAAAAAAAAAGCTAGCACCCACACCTCACACACCATCCAGCAAAATTTGGTGGGCAAAGGGCTGGGCTTATATATAGCCAGGGGAGGGTTTTTTGTCCCGGTTATTGCCACGAACCGGGACCAAAGCCCCTCCCGCGCGACACGTGGCGGCCCAGCAGCTTGCACCCCACCCAGGTCATTAGTCCCGGTTAATGGCACGACCCGGGACCAATGACTTCGGTGGGGGGCGCGCTGCTAGGCCGCCACGTGTCGCACGTGAGGGGCTTTGGTCCCGGTTCATGGCAATAACCGGAACCAATGCCCCCGTCGCTTCGTCGTTCCCGTGCATAAATATGAGGCCACAACACTCGCTTTCGCCATCGCCTCTGCCTCTCTACAGTCCCTCTCCACCCCATGGCTTTAGCAATGGCCTCTCCACCGCGCCGTTGTCTCGCCTCCCCTCCCTCTCCAATCTCCACCGCGCCGTCATGGAGGTGCCCACGCTCAACCACTACGAGGCGGCGCAGTTTGCGATCTACGGCATCCTCATGCCGCCGCGCGCGACCCTTCCCGCCGGATTTCACATCAGCGAGGGGGATGTGCCGGTGGCTCCACTCCTCAACCCCCGCGGATACGAGATGGAGTATGTCATCGTGGAGCGTCGCCGCCAACTGCCCGCGTGCATTAGGGCGTTGCCTCGGTATGCGGCGGGCAGCGAGTATTGGCCCCGACTGTTCAAGAAGGAGCGGAAGGCCAAGCTTGGCAACCGTTTCGTTGACGGGCGCGTGGTGCACCCGGATCGCCGCAACCAAGAAGGGCGGGAGGTTTTCTGGTCCGTCCCTGGACGGATGATCTACACCGCCATCGACGCCGCTATGCGCGCAGACGAGCTCCGTCTCCCGAACAACGCCGAAATCGTGGAGATTTCGTCCGACGACGACGAGGAAGCCGGCGGCACGGAGGACAACGGCTCGGAGGACAGCGGCAGCGAAAGTGTTGTCGACTAGGAATTTATAAAGTCGCATTTTTATTTGTATGGAAAAATTTGTGGTCGAATAATAAAATGTCTCAATTTAGACCTTTGTCTCGATTAATTCGTGAAAGATTTGTTCAAAAATAGTGATCAATTCAATTTCTACCTCGAATTAATTTCTGCCCTGAATTAATTTACATTAATTGTCCTGGACTGCTGACCATCGTGGGGTTTTTGGTCCCGGTTGGTGGCATGAACCGGACCAATGCCTCGCAGAGCGCCACGTGTGCGTCGCGGGGGCATTGGTCCCGGTTCGTGCCACAAACCGGGACCAATGCTTACAGATGAACCGGGACCAATGCCCTGGCGGCATGAACCGGGACCAGTGCCTGGCATTGGTCCCGATTACGGAAACGAACCGGGACAACTAGAATTTGGGCCCTAGACCAAAGGCCCTCTTTCTACTAGTGACAAGTAGAGTAATTTTGACTCCCGTGGCATTTATGTATAAGTCGCATTGCTAGATTATGAAAAATGGATACTGGAGAAAGCGAATATAATTAGGAAAAACTAATAATACCACCAAAGAAAAAGTATATGAAAGTTCCGAATAATGAGTTTACCCAAAATCTGAAAACAAATTATAGAAATTTATGTAAAATTAAAAATTTGAATCGAATTTATTGTTACTTTAAAATTCGGAAATATTTAAAGCTAGATTTACTAAGTTTGGATAACCTCTATATAATTCTTAAGTGACCCAATATGTTCTGTTGTTTCCCTAGGTTGTATGGTGTTGACCTTCACATGTCCTCCGCATTATAGTGACTTTTACGTGTATCATAGAGATTTTAAGAAAGCTGAGAGACCATGGCAAAGTACGGACATTCAACTAGTAAACATGTTATGTTGTAGATATATTGGATCAAACTTGATCGACGTGGTTCCTTTTGGATGAACTTGATCGATGTGGTGGATTTTGGATGAACTCTATGTATGTTTCAATTTGATGTGTTCTTTGTTTCGTATGTCGAAACTGTATCATTCGTGTGATTTATGAAATACAGTGAAATAGTTTAAAATATATGTGACAAGGGTTTGAAAATTGGACAAATTTTTTAAGGAGCTAAATATAGGGGTTCGGCTAGAAAAATCGGATAATGAGTTAAATTTTAGGGGATTGGCTAGAGATGCTCTTATGATCAATTAGCATTATATTTGTTGTTGACAAATAAAAACATGTTGAAAGTGATTTGTAAATTCCATTAACAAGTATATATTCATCAAGATTTTTACACTAACTTAATGATAGCTTGTCATCAAGATTTGTGCACTAACATGTCCGGCCAAGTAGGAACAAACGCCAAAAATAAATACTGGCGGCACCACCGGATAGTCCGACAACATGTCAAGCAAGTGGGACCTGCGGATTTGGGAGAACTTTGGAGACAGCCACCGGACGGGATTAGGTAGAGATCACGTTCTGATGGTGATTGGAATTATGGAGGCAGCCACGGGCGAGGATCGTAGAAGGCCTCCGACAATGATCGAAGAAAGCCACTAGCAAGGACAGGAGACAACTACTTGCGAGTACGTGGGAGCTAACGAAATGAAGGTACATGCGGTACTGCAAATACAGTATAGGGTTTGGATATGGGTTAGGACGGACCAATGCAATTAAACCATTTAGTGACATGCTAATTACTACTTTACCCTTAATGATTTTGGGTGTGGGTGTACAAAAGCAAACCCCTTAAGGTAATGTTGGAGTTCATGGAAAGTTGTGAAGATTTCTATGAATGGTAACGTTGTGGCACATAGGCTAGGCCAATAAGGTGGGTGCAGGAGTGGAGACAAGGGGCGAGTAGGGGTCAGAGACCCCCTAATTGTATGTCCCCCTCAAGGAAATACAATAGATTTTGTATTTGGATATGTACGTGTATTTCCTTAAAGACAATGTATAATAGTCTAATTAGTAGTATTTAAGTCCGATTATGCACCCATCAAAATCCAGCAAGCAAGAAAAAGTCCATATGCCTAAGTATGTACATGTATATGTCATCAATCATGAACGCCCAACCGTTCCATCTGCTATCACGTATTTGTGTCGCTACTGGCCTAGGTCACCTGCCGATGTTCACAAGTCTGGATGAATGGTAAGTATTGCTAACTGGATCAAAATTCTCCTTTAATTTAGTCTAACTATACTCCACTAGTTAAACAATAGAGAGAAATAATAAGATTTTACATATCGATTTACAATATGAATTTTCGATTGGGATAATGCTTAATCTTGAACTATTAAACAAGTAGCCCAATATTACCACAAGCTATAAAATTCTTGTGGCATTATTAACTCATTGGAAAAGTACTTATTTATATGCTATTTTTGTGTGTACTTGATGTCTCGATATTGCTATACTACACCGACGATCGTCTTCACTCGTCTCTCTATACCTAAATCCTGGCTCAGGTGTTGGATAAATGGTTGTTAAGCGATGTGGTGTCTCCATGCATGTAGTATTGATCGCAACTTATTATAAGAACCTTTTTCCTTAATAAATAAAACCTACTTTTACCCTTAAAAGAATAGTTGATACGTCGTAAACGTATCTATAATTTTTGATGCTCCATGCTTGTTTTATATCAACTTTCTTATGCTTTATTCACACTTTGAGGTATTTTTATACATTTTATGAAACTAACCTATTAACAAGATGCCATAGTGCTAGTTGTCAGTTTTCTGCTGTTTTTGGTTTCAGAAAAGCTAGTAAGGAAATATTCTCGGAATTGGACGGGACAAAAACCAAAGTCAATATTTTATCAGAAGGAACACGGTGTCCGGAGGGCAGCCGAAGGAGGGCCAGGGGCTGGCCACACCCTATGGTGGCGCGGGTACCCCCTGGCCGCGCCATCAGGTGGTGTGGGCCCCTTGGGCCTCCACCGACCTTGCCCTCTTGCCTATAAAAGCCTCCCAGAACGAAAACCCTGGAGACCAAATGAGAATTCCACAAAAAGTTCCGCAGCGCTGCCGCCACTGAAGAGGAGATTCAGGGGACAGAAGTATCTGTTCCGGCACCCTTCCGGGACAGGGAAGTGCCCTCGGAGCCATCTCCATCGACTCCACCACCATCTCCATCGTCGATGTTGACTCCCATGATGAGGAGGGAGTATTTCTCTCTCGAGGCTAAGGGTTTTACCGGTAGCTATGTCTTCATCTCTCTCTCTATGTGCGATCTTACATGATCATGAGCTTTGTAATCTATAGATCTATTCTGCTACTCAAGTGCTTTAATGAATCTCTGTTTATCCCCACGTGTGTGAAGTTGACAGTGTGCACACCGTGTGGCACTTTGGCTAAGGTTACATAAATACTTATCATGAGTATAATTTGAGTTGGATGTCTCTATGAGATTGTGGTGTTTGTTGGAACCATCTAGCGCTCAAGGTGACAGTGAGGGGTTATCTAGATGGGGAATGCGAACTTTAAGGTGTGCTGTTATAGCCCTACATCGTCCAATCGAAGAGTAGTTCAGGGTAGAATAATGAAGAGAAGATATTTATATGAGAGTGTCCACTAGTGAAAGTATGATCCCTAGGCCTTGTTTCTAAAGCATTGAAACACCGTTTTACAATTAGTCATGTTACATGTTTGTCTCCTGCCTCTCTTATTTCAGATTGCAATTACCACTTATAATCATCCCTATTACTTGTATTTTACTATCTCTTCACCGAACTAGTGTACCTATACACCTGACAAGTGTATTGGGTGTGTTGGGGACACAAGAGACTTCTTGTATCTTGATTGCAGGGTTGCTTGAGAGGGATACCTTTGACCACTTCATCCCTAAGTTCGATAAACCTTGGGTGATCCACTTAAGGGAAACTTGTTGCTGTTCTACAAACCTCTGCACTTGGAGGCCCAACACTGTCTACAAGAATAGAAGCGTGTGTAGAAATCAACAGTATCCGCTCTCTTGTTTCCCTGATGTATCAGTTTGGATACTTGTAAAAAAGAAATATTCAATTATATCGAATTTAATTACATTTAACAAAGAATATGTTATAGTACAAAGGATCAACGACGATTGATGATTTCTCACAAGCAAAACAAAAAGATAACAGTAGTATATGCTGGTCACCCTTTGACTCTAGAAGGAGAGCATGATAACAGCCACAATGCTAGCCACATAGAGCTACACCAACGAAGATGAAGCAATGCTAGTCGCCAATGACCTTCGCAAAGTCTGGGACCGACATCGCTTCCGGGTCCCTTTGCCCTGGCACCACACTACCTTTGACTTGATTGTGTTCGACCTGATGTTGATATGTACCTTCATGCCGAGGGAGTATTGCCCGGGGATGCCACAGATGAAGTACCTCGAGCTGGCGGCCGCGAGAGGGATGATGTCATTCCCGGTCTTATACGTCGTGATGGGGTTAGAGTTGTTGCATGTGTTGTAGCCATCCTTGCTCACCTCGATAATGTTGTGCTCTGCAATAGAGTACTAGAACTGGAGCTCGTTGTGGGCATAGAACATTATGGTGGAGGCCCACCTTGTGTAGTTTGTTTTGAGGTCCATGACCCTCGCGGTGCACCGATGGTATAGCTGGTGCCAAGGGCCATCCCAACCACCTTCGCGGCCACGACAATCAGGAATAGAGTTTTGGTCACCATCGATATATGTATGATCAATTGACTATCTAATAGTAATTAACAAAGAGGGTGATCCAAGGCTTTTGGACTTGAAGAGTAATTAGATCAGATGACCAGAGGAAGAATCTAGCAGAAGAGTAGTGGAAGATGTTGTAACTTGTAAAGTGTAATGGGTGATCCAAGAGGGCTTGGAAAGATGAGATTATTAGATGTGAGATCTAAGAGAGAATAGGTTCAAGGGATGGATGGTGTTGTTGTTGGAAATATGCCCTAGAGACAAATAATAATAAGGATTATTATCATATTTCGTAAAGTTTATGATTAAGTTTTATATCATGCTATAACTGTATTGCAAGGAAACATCAATACACGTGTGATATAAACAACCAGGGGTTCCCGGTGAAACTGTAGTCACTGGTTCATTGGTCAACAAATGATCAAGATTTCCTTATCATGTGGCATTTATTCTAGTTGGAAATGGAGTCAACTCATTCTGAGAATGAGATGATGAACCAATACCCAACATAAACATCGCGACTCAATCGTGTCACGAAGTTCAAGTTACGATGATTATAATAGACCTCGTAGACTATTCCTTAGACCGCGAGACTATATCAATCATTGTCTCCCGAGAATGCTTAGATAGCATCAAACATCACTTATGACAGAGTGATCATAAAGGTGTGTTCAGGTATTTGGAGGAACCGTAGAGGCAATATATGACAAGAGCGGGATTTGTCCATCCACGTGATGGAAAGACACTCGAGGGCCCACTCCGAGAAGTAGTATCCAATAGCTGCACAGCGTGTGATTTGATCACAGGGATATCACTTGCCGAAAACGAGTCAAGTAGCACTGTTCGGTAACGAGATTGAACACGACATGGTGATGTCATTGATCATATCTTGGGCAATGCAAGTATCGAGAGACAAAGGGAATAGTATGTGATTGCCCCAGTTCAAACGATGAAAGATCTTCGTGGAATGCACAGGGGTCACATGGGCATCCAGGTCCCTCTGTCGATCATTGGTCCGGAAGTGTCCCGACCATGTCTGGAGTGTTCCCGAACCGTAGGGTATCACACTTAAGGGCTTGATGATGCTTAGAGAGTGTTTACATGATCGGTAGAATCACCGAAGAAGAGACGAGAGAAAACCAGAAGGGTTTCGGTAAGTCCGGAGGATGTCCGGAGTGGAGGTGAAAGGTGTTCCATAGCCACGGAGATTGAATAATATGTGAATGAATGTTAAATATTGATTTAATCATTTATTCATAATTATTTAATAAAAGAGAAATCAATTAAAGGTCAAAAAGGCTTAATGGGCCAATTCCGGAGGGAGAAGGGACCATGAGGGAAAGTCAAGAGGAGAGGGGAGGCAACGGGGTGGCCACCTGGGCCAAGCCCCCCCCCCCCCCCCCCCCCACGCGGGGCCCACCAGGGCTGGCCGAAGGCTGCCCCCTCTCCCCCTCCTTTAGTCCCACCCCGGGACTTTGAGGGAGGTAGTACCTCCCCTCCCCTATATATAGTGGGGTATTTTGACCAGAAAAGACACAACACAATATTCCATAAATGTTTCCTCACTTTTGGGAAGACCTCCAATTGATATTTCTCTCTCTCTCTCCCGTGACCGTGGTCCCAAGTTCGGACTGCGCGAACGAGAGACATATTCACCACGGAGCACTGTCGCGCTGCGAGATTCGGATCTAGGAGCTCTACTTGTGCAACTGCTGCTGGATCGGGGAAGCGGGAGTCATCGCTAGGCATCAGACGTGTCTAACTCCTCGCGAGGTGTCACACTTGGGGCACTAGGAGTCGTTGGAGCCGTAGGAGCACGAGGACTTCAACACGACCTTGAGGTCGGCTTCAGATCATCTACATCGACCATGCTCTCCCGAGCGTTGACAACGCCTTTTGGTCTTCAAGGGTAAGTTTGCAAAAATACCCTCCCATTACTGAATTACTAATAGATAGGTCCTGGCAACATCAGGGATTCAGGGGCGTAGGGTAAAATTTTATTGTTTTCATACGCGAACCCCTATAGTGGTACTAGAGCTAGATCTATGTGTAGTAATGCTAGTACGGGTAGAATACACGAGATGTAGCGTGTGGGCGTTGATCTTTTAGTTGTTACCCTCCCACGTGTAATTGTGTATACCACAGTAATGCTTGATGAAGCAGCCCCCAACCGACTTTACGCATTCATTCGCGAGACTGGTCCACGCTTTACATACGGCTTGCACCGTATAAAGTGGCTTTGGGGGGCGTCTGTCTCTCTCGCATTAGTTGGTATGCCATTTGCAACAAAGGGCCCTGAAAGGGGTATAGTATAGACAACTAACTGATCAGCGTTGTGGTGAAAGTTCGTAGGTAAGAACGGTTCTTGTGCGAAAGCCCATTCAGCCACGTAAAACATGCAAAGATAAAGTAGAGGCGTCTAACTTTGTTTTGCAGGGGGCGTTACTTTGTGATATGGTTGTGGAAAAGGTAAAGTGATTACCTTTTTTACGAAGTAGTAATAGTCACGGAGGTGACAGACTACCACGCCGAAAGGACACCGGTACCCTGGTGTCTATGGCGTCGGAACCCTGGCACCAGAATCCGGTGACGCGGGATGGAGATCATGACGTGAAGGACCATATCACATCGCATTTACATTCAATGTTATTGGTTGTATATCTTATTGTGTGCTAGTATTAGATACTCGATGGTAGCCTAATAAGATGATCCCTGTTAAAATTACCAATGATTGTGTTCCTCCTTAGTGTGCACCACCAAGAAAGTTCTTCGGTATGAGGCAGGCCGTGATGAACGAGTGTCAGACATATCTACATTCGCATACAGCGGGTGTAAGCCATGTTGCACGGGGAATACACTAAGGTTGAGTTGGCGTGCCTAGCATGTACAGACATGGCCTCGGGACATGGATGGTCGAAAGATCAAGCACGAGTCGCATGAATGATGTGACCGACGTTTAGCGTCCACCCTCGAACCCACATTGATGGCCGTGATGATCGAGGAGATGTAGGGAAAAGGGGTCGTGTTATCACTAGAACCCTTCAGGGGGTAGGTGTTTCTGAGTGGAGTTATTATATTAACTCATTTAATTATAAACTTAGTCTAAATTCCTTTTGCAATTATAAATGTAGAAAATGGTTCTCCCCAATGCTACCTTCCCTATTGACGATTGGTTAGACGGAGAGAAGCTCGGGCTAGATGGATCAAACTTCTTTATGTGGGTTGCGCGTCTCCATGTTCTCATTAGTGATAATGACGTGGTTGACTATATACTCAACGATATGGATTTGGATCAGCCTAGCGACTTAGAGACCCCAGAGCAATGGGAAATCCGTTATTACCATCGTAAGATGGCCTCCTTCATATCAGTGATGATGCGTTTCAGGATGGTGGATGAGCTGTGGCCTATCATGGGTAATGTTGACCATCGTACAGTGATGGTACAGCTTAGGACACATTTCGTGGAACAAGCACGCAAATGGGAGCATGAGCTGATGGGAGACTTCATCTCCATTAAGATGGAGGATAACTCTTCTCATGACGACCACTTGGAGTGCATGCATGATGCGTACATGAGGCCAGCATACTTCTGAAGGGAATATGCTCGAGAGGCAATAATAAAGTGGTTATTATATTATTCCATGTTTATGATAAATGTTTATTTTGCATTCTATAATTGTATTGATCGGAAACGTCAATACATGTGTGTTCAATAAACAAAAAGTGTTCATAGTTATGCCTCTCTTATAGACTAGCTTGTTGATTAACAAGATGATCAAGGTTTCCTGATCATGGACATTGAATGTTGTTAATAACAAGGTCACAACATTTGTGAAATGATGTGATGAACACTCATCCAAGGTATAGAATTACGATCAAGTCATTATGTTTATATTGCTATAACATCATACGAAGTAGTCTTTATCCTTAGACCATGAGATCATGTTAATTGCTAACACCGGAAGAGTATCTTGATAACATCAAACGTCACACCGTAGCAGGGTGACTATAAAGATGAGTTCAGTACAACGAAGGTGTTATGTTGAGGCTCATGGATCAAGAGTGGAATTTGTCAATCCCGATGACGGATAGATATACTCTGGCCCTCTCGGTGATATCACATTTAGATAGCTTGCAAGCAAGTGATGTGATCACTAGAATGTTATATCACGGGAACGAGAAAAGAGTGCATGTCGGTAACGAGATCAAACTAGGTATTTGGATACCGATGATCGAATCTCGGACATGTATTATATCATGAGACAAAAGGATTAAATTACTAGCATTAAAGGTTCTCACGATCACATAAGTCATCGTTGAATATGCAGGAGTTAGTATGGATCTCCAGGTCGCGCTTCTGATTATTGATCTGAGAGGAGTCTCAATCATGTCTGCATTATTCGCGAACCGTAGGGTGACACACTTAAGAGTTACCGGACAGCATTTTGGAGCACATATGTTTCAAACAAAATAATTGCAAAGCGTAGGAATTGTTTTGATAGAAACCCGAATTGTTTCGGGTAAAATTGCAGAAAGTGGTTCTGCATGTGATATTGAAATATTGCAAGGGGTTATATGTGAATGTTTGTTAATTAAAGTAATTAAAAAAATTCTGAATAAATTTAATAAAAGAGTTTTATTAAATGAGAGAGCATTAAACTTAGAGAACTTTGATGCATTTAAAGTGGAGACTTTAAAAGGGGATGTGAAGAGGCATTTTAATGTGGAGGGAGTTACCACCACATGAATGGAGGAGGTGAAGGGTCACCTCCATGAGGCACCGGCCATGGAGGGGGTACCCCCCTCCTCCTATAAAAGTCCCCCCTCTTCCTCCTTCTTCCTCACACCTCCTCGTGAAGGATCTCTCTCCCCCTCTAGAATTATTCCCGCATGGTCTCGGATTAGCGAGATACATGTTCCCCGTGGCATTTCGTCTGAAGGAGTTTCTGCTTCCGCTGGATCGCTAGAGCAAGGAGGTAGAGGTTGTCCGGTGGCTTGAACGTGTGTGCGAGTACGGATGTGCTGCTGATTTGCGGCGCTCGGACTTCCACACGATCTTGAGATCGGCAAGAGTGCCACTACATCAACCACGAGTTCCTACTCGTTAACAAAACTTGCTGTCTTCGAGGGTAAGTTCTCGATGGATGTATGTCCACCCGTTGCTCTATACCTAGTAGATAGATCTTGGCGTATAGTTCTCATCGTAGGAAATTTTTTGTTTTCTATGCCGTGGACCCAACAGTGGTATCCGAGCCTGATCTATGCGTAGGTGCTTTGCACGGGTAGTACACATATGTTTATATGTGGGAGATGATGATCATGTTATTGCATCTTCTATGTATTTTGGATATTGGTGGCATAGTGGGATGAAGCGACCCGGACCAACCTTACATGTCATCGTACATGAGACCGGTTCCACGACTGACATGCAACTTGTTTTGCATAAGTGGCTGGCGGGTGTCTGTCTCTCCTACTACAGTCAATATCTGATTTACAACGAGTTGCTAATAACTTGGTTATCCTCATTGTGGTTCATGTTCGTAGGTAAGAACGGTTCTATCTCCGAAAGCCCTAAGCCACGTAAAACTTGCAATTGATAAATTAGAGGCGTCTAGTTTAGATGGTTGCTGGTATTGTTATGGTATTGTTGTAAGTAGATGTATGATAGATACTCTTACAACACACTCAACGTGTAAGTTCCATAAACCTTGGCCTTACACACAAAGGAATGATAGAGATCATACCACGATGCAAATGATAGAGATCAAATGCACGGACCATATCATCTCACTTTACACATTAGATGTTAGCATCTTATATTGCTAGTTTGGCGCTTTTTGTAGCATTGTAAGATGATACCTCATTTAGATATCAAGATAAAAATGTGTTCTTCCTTAAGTATGCACCGTTTTGTGGATCGTGTTTCGAGACATCACGTGATGATCAGGTGTACTCGAATCTACGCTTTCATAGGAACGGGTGTAAGACAGTTTTACACACGCGAATACTAAGGTTCTTACTTGGCGAGCCTAGCATGTATAGACATGGCCTCGGAACACGGACCAAAAGGTTAAGTATGAGTCATATAGTTGATATGATGCCCATATAGATGCTCGCCTTTGAAGCTACATCAACTCACGTGATGATCGGACTTGGTGTAGTGGATTCGGTTCATGTAATCACCAAAAAGGCACGAGGGATGTCGTTTTTTAGTGGGAGTTCATTTCTAATTTGGATTAGTTGAACTCAATTTGTCATAAACTAATTCGAAGTGAATTTGCATAATTTGTTGTAGTCATTGGCGTATGTTCACTACCTTATGCTTAGTTTTAATTGAGATAATAGAACTATAGAATTCTGGATATTTACTTTACAAACTGGTATCGTATTGTTTTGAATGTCAATTTAAAGTTTATAAGTCCTATTGCAAACTTTCAACAAACTCTATTTACTCCATGAAGTTTAATAAGTAGTATTAAATCAAGAGTAAGAATTCCAATGTTAGTATCTAAAGTATCATGTTTGCCTCCATGATTATTGATATTCAAAAGTTGTTTTAATATCAAGATTATATAGGAGCTGAAAATTGTTTCAGAAACCATCATGTGTGAAAGATATTGTGATATCTGAAACAATGTTTTTGGTTGCATTATGATAGAGTATAATTTAACAAAATACATGTTCTCATATTGTATGAGAATTTGTGAAGGATGGAGATGCTAAGCATCCGGATCTCCCAAAAAGGTTTTGGGAACTAACATTATACTCGCGATTCTTCCTTACAGGCTATAGTAGCTTGATCATGAAAGTTGTCATGATAAGGATGAATAGAAGATGTAAGTAAATCTTTTACTACACTAATAGATTACTAAAGAATGGATTTTTGAAAGAACACCAAACATTTGATGATTGTGATCCACTTCAAAGTGCAAGTTCAAAGGTATTAGTATTTGACTATATACACTTTGTACTATGTGTCATGTGAATGACACCACTATTGATGTTGATAGATTCTTTTGAAAGAAAAGGAATTGTTGAAAGAGAATCTATAAAATATTTGGCAGAAAAGAAAAGGTTGCAGATGTCCAACTTAGGTATATAGAAGATATACATGTTATGGCTGTATTCCTTGCTTGTTAAACAATGTGGTTCTGAGGTATTGGATACCGAATTGGTTGGTATGAAGTGTCATACACGACAACGCAATTCATGAACTACAATGGCCTAAGTAACTAGCAAGAGAATAAGTGATGATGTTCATCGAACACAAATAAAGTGTTATTGTGTTTTCGTTGTCGTCAAACCTAGCCTTCAAGATTTGTTTTAATAATTGTTATTTTGTTCTGGTATTATGAGAACAATGGTTGTTCAAATAATTACCGTATTCCATAAAGGATGGATGAACTTTGACAAGTCTAGTGGGAGAAATCACATGCATAAACACTATTGCTAAAATGTCGCAAGACAAATGATTGAAAGATCACTTATGAAGTGACATCGCTGTTTAAATTATATTGGAAAGAAAACATGAAGAAACTCCATGTTGATGCATTTTTGGAGTCTTTGATTTTGATCAATTGACGCTTGTGAAACTTTCCTCGAGATAATTGAAACTCCGTCCATAGGCCAAAGAGGAACGGATGACTAACTTATTGGATATTATACATATTGATGTATATAGTCCATTATATGTAGCCATATGCGATGGATCTTTTTGCTTCATATACTTTTTCCAGAAATTTAAGTGAATATATCTATATATTTACTTAATAAGGAAGAAGTATGAAACATTTGAAAATTGTTCAAAGACTTTCAAGATGAAGTGAAAAATCATTGTAACAAGAAAATAAAAGAGTTTATGATTTGATCATAAAGGAATATATTTGGGTTACATGTTTAGCAAAACACCTAATATTTGAGGAATTGTTCCATGATTTGTGTTTCTCGATAAACCATAGGAGTATGTCATATTCGAGAGATGAAATCAAACCATGTTTGACATGGTAAGATCAAAGGTGTCATTTATAAAACTGCCATTATGTTTTAAGGATTGAAGCTTTAGAGACTACCATTTTACACTGATAAGCGCACCATCGTGATGCGTTGAAATGACACCATATAAGTTATGGTTTCGGATAAAACCCGAATTGTCTTTTCTTAAATTTTGGTATGCTATGCATAAGTAAAATATTTACAACCAAAGTCGGATAAGCACGTCTTTGTAGGTTATCCCAAAGAATTTGTTGGGAATTTCGCCATAACACCGAGGACAAAAGAGTTTGTTACTTGGAACGTCAAGTTTCTTGAGAAGGAAATTTTCGCGAAAAGTTAAGTGGGAGGACAATAGAACCTTGATAAGGTTGTTGAACCTTAGCTATATGTGCTAAGTAGCGCAGCGCCGGAAAGTGTCCCAGTGGCGGCCACAATGCTCATGGCTCCCATGATTACAAAGGTTGTGATCTCGGAGATTAGAGTTCCTATTGAACCGTGTGGGTTGGTAAGAATCAAAAAGTGTGATTTGATAAGCAAGTCATTATTGTTTTGACAATGATGAACCCACTACATACAAAGAAGCGATGATGGGCCCTGATTCCATAAAATGACTAGAAGTCATAGAATCCGTGATAGTATCCATACACGAGAAATCAAGTTTCTGAACTTGGAAGACCCTCCGAAAAGGCGTGAAGCCTATCGATCGTGTTTAGATCTATAAATAAATAGACATGGATGTTTAACATCTATGAAATAGTCGACATGTCGGAAAGAAGTTTACGACAATGTTCAAGGAGTTGACTATGACAGATCTTTCATAGCGATATTTAGTCTTGACGGATTAATGTAGCAACCACTACATATAATTTGATGTATGGTAGTTGAATAAACAAAACAAGGTTCTTCTAATAGAACGGTTACCTAGGACATGTACATGACATGGTCCGAAGGGTTTTTGTTAATTCAAAGGGAGCTAAAAGGGCATGCAAACTTCAATAGTTGAAGTAAGCATAGCGGAGTTGGAATCTTCACCATGATGAATCTGTTAAAAGAGTTTAAATTCATTAGAGATGATGAAGATGCTTGCATTTGCAACAAATTAAGTGGGAGCGCTAAGACATATTTCTAATACATTATGTAGAGGACATATTGTTGATTGGAAATGATGTATCTTGTATTGCACAAGTTAAGAATTTCATTAAAATAAGATTTCGATGAAAGACTTGGGCAAACCCGAAATATTTGGCATCAATATCTATATGGATAGATTGAGGAGCTAATATGGTTGTGCCAGACATACATATATGAGATATTGAAACGGTTTAATATGGACACAGCAAGAAAGGTTCTTGCTCCATGGAAAGGATTGTATCAAGACTCAAGTGTTTTAACACTTGGTGAGTAAAATCACATGAAGATTTTGATCGATTATACCATGATATGTATAC
The DNA here is from genome assembly GCA_910589775.1 of Avena eriantha. Lineage (NCBI taxonomy): Eukaryota > Viridiplantae > Streptophyta > Magnoliopsida > Poales > Poaceae > Avena > Avena eriantha. Next base: position 156,727,936 of record OU342746.1, on the reverse strand, counting down.
ATCCAGAATGTCCTATGCTCTAAATGTTATGAGCACATACCAGAATGATTCATAATATGATCATTGGAAAATAGTAAAGATATTCTTATGAGCTTTGGAAGAACTAAGAATACATCATGTATAAGTGACAAATAGTTAAAGGTAGTTCATTGTAAAGTGATACATTGATACTAATTTTGTCACAAGATACATATTAAATTTATCTCAGTTTAGACTATGGGTGGCACAATGTAATGGAAAGGATGTTCCATGATGAATTTGGATGAGTTCCAAAGTTGAGACATTGTGACGGATACTACAACAAAAGGCTAAGTATATAACTGCTATAGTAGCAGCAAAGGAGGGCATTTATGTTAAGTAGTTTGTTATCAAACTAGGTGTGGTTCAAAGTGGGTTAATACTATGAAGATATATTGTGTGACAATAATATCAACATATTTTAACCCGAACGAACTAAAGGTCTCACCAAAGGACCAAATTTATACAATGCCATCTCATTTGAGAATGAGTGATGCGTAGAGACGCAAATACATGCAAATACACACGGAACTGAAACTGTCAGATCCGGAGATTATGTTAACCACTAGCAATCGTGTATATGCAACACCAGAAAGCCATAGGTGTTCAATACGCAAAGTTTTTCAAACTAGATTATTGACTCTAGTGCAAGTGGGAGACTGAAGGGAATATGCCCGAGAGGCAATAATAAAGTGGTTATTATCTTATTCCATGTTTATGATAAATGTTTATTTTGCATGCTATAATTGTATTGATCGGAAACGTCAATACATGTGTGTTTAATAAACAAAAATGGTTCCTAGTTATGCCTCTCTTATAGACTAGCTTGTTGATTAACAAGATGATCAAGGTTTCCTGATCATGGACATTGGATGTTGTTAATAACAAGGTCACAACATTTGTGAAATGATGTGATGAACATTCATCCGAAGTATAGCATTACGATCAAGTCATTTTGTTTATATTGCTATAACATCATACGAAGTAATCTTTATCCTTAGACCATGGGATCATGTTAATTGCTAACACCGGAGAGTATCTTGATAACATCAAACGTCACACCGTAACAGGGTGACTATAAAGATGGGTTCAGTGCTACGAAGGTGTTATGTTGAGGCTCATGGATCAAGAGTGGAATTTGTCAATCCCGATGACGGATAGATATACTCTGGGCCCTCTCAGTGATATCACATTAAGATAGTTTGCAAGCAAGTGATGTGATCACTAGAATGTTATATCACGGGAACAAGAAAAGAGTGCATATCGGTAACGAGATCAAACAAGGTATTTGGATACCGATGATCGAATCTCGGACATGTATTATATCATGAGACAAAGGGATTAAATTACTAGTGTTAAAGTTTCTCACGATCATAGAAGTCATCGTTGAATATGCAGGAGTCAGTATGGATCTCCAGGTCCCGCTTCTGATTATTAATCTGAGAGGAGTCTCAATCATGTCTGCATTATTCGCGAACCGTAGGGTGACACACTTAAGAGTTACCGGACACCATTTTGGAGCACATATGTTTCAAACGAAAGAATTGCAAAGCGGAGGAATTGTTTCGATAGAAACCTGAATTGTTTCGGGTGCAATTGCAGAAAGTGGTTCTACATGTGATATTGAAATATTGCAAGGGGTTATATGTGAATGTTTGTTAATTAAAGTAATTAACAAAATTCTGAATAAATTTAGTAAAAGAGTTTTATTAAATGAGAGAGCATTAAACTTAGAGAATTTTAATGCATTTAAAGTGGAGACTTTAAAAGGGAATGTGAAGATGCATTTTAATGTGGAGGGAGTTACCACCACATGAATGGAGGAGGTGAGGGGTCACCTCCATGAGGCGCCGGCCATGGAGGGGGTACCCCCCTCCTCCTATAAAAGGCCCCCCTTTTCCTCCTTCCTCACACCTCCTCGTGAAGGATCTCTCTCCCCCTCTAGAATTATTCCCCCATGGTCCCATGGTCTCGGATTAGCGAGATACATGTTCCCGGTGGCATTTCGTCTAGAAGGAGTTGCTGCTTCCGATGGATCGCTGGAGCGAGGAGGTGGAGGTTGTCCGGTGGCTTGAGCGTGTGTGCGAGTACGGATGCGATGCTGATTTGCGGCGCTCGGACTTCCACACGATCTTGAGATCGGCAAGTGTACGACTACATCAACCACGAGTTCCTACTCGTTAACAAAACTCGTTGTCTTCGAGGGTAAGTTCTCGATGGATGTATGTCCACCTGTTTCTCTGTACCTAGTAGATAGATCTTGGCGTATAGTTCTCATCATAGGAAATTGTTTGTTTTCTATGTTGCGGACCCAACAACTTCCTAGATGGCTGGATGACGAGCTCTTTTGCAAATGGCGTTGTGCTACGGTCGTTTCCACCTAGCTACCAAGCACATTTCAGGACTTGCGTCATGAGAGGCGATGCGGAAACACAGTATTTCCACAGGTTCATATCACATCTCAGGAATGTGATGGTTGAACCCATTGCAGGTGAGGTCATTGATGACAAAGGTATATATTTTATATACAGTTTTATAAATGTTATAATCTTGCAAACACATATTGCAGTGTTAAGTATATTTGATACTTGTTCTGTTTTGCTAAAAACAGGTCCTTCTGCATGAGAGGTGCTTGCTGGAGAGGAGGTGACATTGCGTGTTGATGGTGTGCATGATGATGATGTCCAATGGTACTCTCCCTCAACATTTATCACTTAGTTTATGTTTTTGGATAGTTATTGTGAACAAAAGATTGTGAACTTCTTTAGAGTGTCTCACACTTTTTGAGACGGTTATTCATGAGTTTGCAACAAACAGTTGTTCCACTTTTATGAATGATCACTATTTGTGTTCATATCTTATTCGATTATGTGTGAACTATCCTGGTTTTGAAACTAATTGATAATACATGAATATTTGTAAAATATTGAAATGCCTTGAAATTACCCAACTTAATGATATGTTCATTACCGAATGAAACCATTGTTTAAATTCAAAGTTATATTGATAATATGTGAAAGACACTTGTATTCTTGTCACATATGAATCATGCCTAAGTTCGGAAAAATAACTTGGACACCGTGTATTACTTGAATACAAAGTGTTTGATGAATTGTTAAAAGAGAATACATATTCGATGTATTGTAGTTTAACAAAATGGTGATTATCATTATATGATTGTTTAAATTTGTAAAGAAGTTTACCAGAGGGAACATGAGTATGAAACTATTTGACCTGATCAAAGTATTTCATCAACAAATGATATTAAAGATAAAAGAGAATCTAATTACTACGGTTTGATCAATAGTAATGAAATTCGACTTAATAAGAATGGCATAAATTGTGTAATGCCATGCGGTTTGAAATGTCAAAATGCAAAGCATCACAATATGATATTTGATATCAAGTGGTTCAATAGATGGCGCCAAATAAATCGTTGTAGTATAGATGTAAAAGACCATTAGTTAGAAATAGTTAGCACTCAATTAGAATATATAGTGAACCATATGAATTCGTGAGATCGGCGCCATATATTGTATGGACCGTCATAGAAGTTTTGGGGTTATTCGATATAACCAAAACAATTGCGAATAAGTCCTTGTAGAGTATTCATTAAAAATTATGAATACGATAGCCATAGCTAGAACCAAAAGGAAAGCAAAACTAGTATTGCTTGGATTTTGGTGCATTCTCGAGAAAGTTCACATTCAGTGGTATTTCTCGATCATGAAGCTTTTGGAAGATAGTGAAAAACACGATGAGGATTCAAAACCCAGCATCAGCGTGTTGAGAAGCGTAATAGAAAGCATTCCTGAATGATACTCTTCACAAAGGAAAGAATCAATAATAATGATCATGGTGTTTTCACTACATAAAGTAGGATTCAAAATGCAGCCCATATCTTGTATAGAGACATTTGTGAATCATTTGTCATGATTACCGGAATATGACATACCTACGAACTACTAAGGAAATAAGGGTAAACTAGAATTATGAGAAATTCTAGAGGCAAAATTCCCTTGAGATTAGAAAGCAATTCGTTGCTGAATCTTACAAGTAAAGGGGTTACTTGAATTTTCCCAAATGACTACAAAGACATATTGGAAAAGGGGATGAATGACAAAAGCACAATTTTCATGAATAAAGTATTAGACAAATTCAAATGAATTTGATTCAAGTGTGCTTAAAGTCTGGTGGATTTAAAACTAGTAAAGTACTAGTGTCTCATAGTGAATCTCCAAGTTTGATATTTGATCAAAGGATTTTGAAGTCATTCAAAATAGTGAGTGGATATGCAATTTGCATGAAATTGAGTGGGATCTATGAAAGTCTTCCTAAAATAGTATGTGAATGATATATTTTTAAGTGGGAGCAATGTAAGTCTCGAACTCAAATGTGTCGGGGACACATTTTGAGTGGGAGCAAAATAAGTCTCAGATTCAAATATGTAGGAACATATGTTGAGTAAGAGTAGTAACTCATACCCAAATATGTTAGGTACATATTTTTGAGTAGGAGCTTAAAGGAGTGATTCTTAAGTGTGTATATAACACATTAAGAATGAAAGCGCAAGTACCGATAAATAAAGATTTATAGGGAGTAGAAGTTGATGATAAGTATATTACGATATTATGCAGTATTCCTTAAAGGGATTCTGAAAAGAGTTTTAGAATAGAAGTTAATTGAGGAACTGGTCCTTGATAACTCAAATTAGGAATATAATTAAGTCTAACATCGATGGTTGAAAGAAAGAAAAGGATGATCATCATCCACTATGTTGAGACATAGGTTCTATCTTAGAAAAACCAAGATGATAACTTAACATAATATATGATCCAAGAAGGAATGTTTTAAAAGTGATTAAGTTTGAATCACGGAACATTGAGCTGAGTTTGTCTGCAGTGTATGTTAGAGAACTGTAGACATGTTTTCCACATCCATAAAGTATGGCATATCTTAAACCATAAAGAGTTATGTTATAAGAGAATATGTTGGAAACTCATGTATCGATAATACCGACTAAAGTCAAGTAGGAAGCGAGGTGAACAAAAACATTGAAAGTTGCACAGGGTGCAGTAGTGTTTCAATAATTACATTTATAATATATAAGGGTACCATCTAAGGTGATGTACAATGTTGTGGTGGGGCTAGTTCGTTTTGAACGTAGAATGATGTGTCCCAGGGCACAATGCCCATGAGAAAGCCCTCGAGGTTGATCTAACGTTATTGTAGGCTCCTGGAATCTGGCCTCGTTCTGCTACCATAACGACGATGCATACACAAAGATGTTATCATGTGATGATAAAGTATTCATGTCAATCAAGGTGACATTAGTAAGTTGCAAAGGATTTGGGACTGTAAAGTACAGACCCAAGACTCAACCTCTTCCATGAGCAAGGATGTTCAGGGTACCGCGATATATGGTGCCAATGATTAAGAACAAATGTAGCTAGTTTATTTGTACTCTAGTGCAAGTGGGAGACTATTGGAAATATGTCCTAGAGACAAATAATAATAAAAATTATTATCATATTTTGTAAAGTTTATGGTTAGATTTTGTATCATGCTATAACTATATTGAAAGGAAACATCAATACACGTGTGATATATAAAAAACCATGGGTTCCCGGTGAAACTCTAGTCACTGGTTCATTGGTCAACAGATGATCAAGGTTTCCTGATCATGTGGCATTTATGCTAGTTGGAAATGGAGTCGACTCATTCTGAGAATGAGATGATGAACCAATACCCAACCTAAACATCGTGACCCGATCATGTCACGAAGTTCAAGTTACGATGATTAGAATAGACCTCGTAGACTATTCCTTAGACCGTGAGACTATATCAATCATTGTCTCCTGAGAATGCCTAGATAGCATCAAACGTCACTTATGATAGAGTGATCATAAAGGTGTGTTTAGGTATTCGGAGGAACCGTAGAGGCAATATATGTCAAGAGCCGGATTTGTCCGTCCATGTGACGGAAAGATACTCCATGGCCCACTCGGAGAAGTTGTATCCAATAGTTGCGTAGCATGTGATTTGATCACAGGATATCACTTATCTAAAACAAGTCAAGTAGCATTGTTCGGTAACGATATTGAACACGATATGGTGATGTCATTGATCAGATCTCGGGCAATGCAAGTATCAAGAGACAAAAGGAATAAGACGCGACTGTCCCGGTTCAAACGATGAAAGATCTTCATGGAATGCACAGGGGTCACATGGGCATCCAGGTCCCTCTATCGATCATTGGTCTGGAAGTGTCCCGGCCATGTCTAGAGTGTTCCCGAACCGTAGGGTATCACGCTTAAGGGCTTGATGATGCTTAGAGAGTGTTTATAGGATCGGTAGAATCACCGAAGAAGAGAAGATAGAAAACCGGAAGGGTTTCGGTAAGTCCGAAGGATGTCCGTGATGGGTTCATAGCATGGAAAACAAAAAAATTCTACCGCAAGAACGAACAAAACCTAGATCTAATCTAGATAAAATCCAAGATCTAATCTATTAGACATGAGCAACGAGATAGATGGGAACTAACCCTCGTAGATCCGAAAGCGTTAACGAGATTAGATCTCGTGGTTGATGTAGTCGATCACTTGCCGATCTCAAGATCGTGTGGACGATCCTTCCGGCGTCGCGTTCCAGCAGCGCTTCCGCCTTCGGTCAAGTAGACGATCCTTCTAGCGTCGCGTTCCAGCAGTGCTTCCGCCCTTGGTCAAGTTGACGATCCTTCCGGCGCCACGATTCGGCAGCGCTTCCGCAGTCGGTCACACGTGCGGAGTCGAAGCAGACCTTCCTCTCCCCGTTCCAGCGAGCAGCGGAGGTAGTAGATCTTCTCCACGGAATCCCAGCAGCACGACGGCGTGGTGGTGGTGGTGGAGTAGAGAATTCTACAGGGCTTCGCCTATGCCTGTGCAGAAGATGGTGGAGGAGAGAGGCGGTATTGGGGATTATCAGAGCAAGATAGGAGGGGTCACCCCTGCCCCTCTATTTAAAGAGGGGAGGGCGCGCCAGGGAAGGGGAGTCCTTGTAGGACTCCCCTCCTATGGGGCCGGCGGGTTGGGGAGGTGGGGAGGAATCCTCCTCCCCCACGACTCCTTATCTTGACCCAACAGGACTCCTTGATCCCTATCTTGATTTTCAAGCAAACTCCAAGATATCTTCTAGAACCTTCCGGAACATTCCGAAACCTTCTAGAATCCTCATACAAACACTCCGGAACATTTCCTATCTCATAAAATGATCTCCTATATATGAATCTTATTCTCCGGACCATTCCGGATCTCCTCGTGATGTCCCGGATCCATTCCGAGACTCCGAACAACATTCGGTCTCCAACGCACATTCCATATCTACTTAAAACAACTTCGAACCTTAAGTTTGTCACCCTACGGTTCGTGAATATGTAGACATGATAGACACACATCTCATATCAATAACCATCAGCGGGACCTGGAGATCCATAATGGCTCCCACATACTCAACGATGACTTCGCGATCGATTGAACCATTTACATACGAAACTAATTCCCTTTGTCTCACGATATTATACTTATCCGAGGTTTGATCGTCGGTATCTCCATACCTAGTTCTACCTCGTTACTGATAAGTACTCTTTACTCGTTCCGTGATATGTCATCCCTTGTGACCTAGTCACATGCTTGCAAGCTAACTAGATGACATTCCACCGAGTGGGCCCAGAGCATATCTATCCGTCATATGGATGGACAAATCCCAATCTTGGTTCATGCGCTTCAACACATACTTTCAGAATACCCAATGACACTTTTATAACCACCCAGTTACGAAGCGCGTTTGATGTCATCAAAGTATTCATCCAGTGATGGTGATTAACATAACCTCATGGTCGAAGGAATAGGTTACTATGTGTTTGAAAGCTTACAGCAATACGAACTTAATGACTTGATCTTATGCTACGCTTACTATGGGTGTGTGTGTCCATCACATCATTCTCCTAATGATATGACCTTGTTATTAATCACATCCTAATGTCCATGATCAGGAAACCATAATCATCAATTAATCAACAAGCTAGTTCAACAAGAGGCTTACTAGGGACTCTCTTATGTTTACAAAACACACATGTATTAGTGTTTCCTAATAATACAATTATAGCATGGGATGTAAACATTCATCATAAACACAAAGATATAATAATAATCACTTTTATTATTGCCTCTTGGGCATATCTCCAACAGTCCGGAGTGGAGGTGGAAGGTGTTCCATAACCACGGAGATTGAATAATATGTGAATGAATGTTAAATATTGATTTAATCATTTATTCATAATTATTTAATAAAAGAGAAATCAATTAAAGGTCAAAAAGGCTTAATGGGCCAATTCCGGAGGGAGAAGGGCCTATGAGGGAAAGACAAGAGGAGAGAGGAGGCAAGGGGGTGGCCGTCTAGGCCAAGCCCCTCCCCCTCGCACGCGGGGGCCACTAGGGCCAGCCAGCGGCTGCCCCCTCTCCTCCTCCTTTAGTCCCACCCAGGGGACTTTGAGGGAGGTAGTACCTCCCCTCCCCCTATATATAGTGGGGTATTTCGACCAGAAAATACACAACACAATATTCAATAAAGGTTTCCTCACTTTTGGGGAGACCCCCAATTCTCTCCCGTAACCGTGGTCCCAAGTTCGGACTGCGCAACCGAGAGACATCTTCACCGCGGAGCGTCGTCGCGCTGCGGGGTTCAGATCTAGGAGCTGTACTTCCGCAACTGCTACTGGATCGGGGAAGCGGGAGTCATCGCCAGGCACCGGATGTGTGTAACTCCCCGCGAGGTGTCACACTTGGGGCACAAGGAGTCATTGGAGCCGCAGGAGCGCGAGGACTTCAACACGACCTTGAGGTCGGCTTCAGATCATCTACATCAGCCATGCTCTCCTGAGCATTGACAACACTTTTCAGTCTTCAAGGGTAAGTTCGCGATAAGCCTCTCCGTTTACTGCATTACTAATAGATAGGTCCTGGCAACATCAGGGGTTTAGGGGCATATGGTAACATTGTATTGTTTTCATACGCGAACCCCTACAGCTGTAAGATGGATATGATCTTGAGTTATATAGGCAAAGCTATGCATCATCTGGTGTAAGCGCGTTTGTTATAGTATTAGGTATATAGGGTTGTTATGGTAGTTTAGATAGAGTTAGGATCTATTTACGTACAATCCTAACTTGACTTGTACTCTAAGATAATCCTCTGTACGCCTATATATACTCGCCCATGAGGCTCAATAATATATCCAACATATTCCACCAAACTCATACTCTTTCATGGTATCAGCCTAACCGGTGGAAACCTTAGGCGCACGCTTCCGCTGCTCCGCCCCCGGGGGGATCGATCTCCATGATCTCCACCGGGGCCACACAATCCATTGCAGGGTTCGTCCGCCGATCTGTGATCAGCTGCCCTGGTGAGTCTTTTCCGATCTATTAGATTGGTTTTTCTCTCCGCCGGTCACTTGGGCGGTCTTTTTTTCTGTTTACCGATCATAGATCGGATTGAGTTTCCCACCTCCGTCGTCATCACCGTGCCTCTACTCTGACCATCGTCATCGACGATCTTCACCGCGCCCATGCGCCTGCCTCCTCCGCTTCCTGCCTTGGCAGGCTGTCGCCACCTCATAGCAGGCTGCCGCGCACCTTGGCCGGCTACTACACCTTCCTCGGTAGGCTGCTATGGCCGCCCCCTTGGATCATCTTCGCCGTCATCACCCGGGAGTTCACCGACAATGCCGCCATCGACTCCGATCTACACGTCTTCAATGCCATGGTGCATACGGCGTACCGTCGGTCTGATCAACCGATCTCGCGCCCATCTACGCCAAGAACATCCCCGAGCACGCACCTACCACCGATCGAGCTACGGGATGGCGATGTGTTGTCCCTTTGGGCCGCAGCATCACCGCTTTTGGTCCATGCTACTGGTTTCTAAACGCACCTTCCTTGGTGTACGTCGTTGGTGGTCTCTCAGCCACTGCACCGACTTGCGCCCTGCAGCTATGCCGCCCCAACGGGTCATAGCATCGCTGCACGCAGTCTACATCGCCGTCCCTACGCACTGACGCCCCAGGCTATCTCCGCACCACCTCCACGGTACAGGTTGTCTACGTCCGCGCATGGTCTTCGTCACGTCACATTCTTCTTTGTCTACATCAAGTACCGTCGTCGCGTCAATCTAGACATCCAACATGACCACTTCAGGTTGTTGTTGGTTTCGTTGCCTTCTACGTCTTCGTCCCTGCCCTTGTGTGCCCGGTATTGGAAACACCAGTGCGTGCCTTCAGCCCCGACGTGTCCCCGAGCCTGGAATCTCGGATCGGTGCCTCGTCCTCGTCGGCCTCGACAAAGTCTTCTTCGGCATCGACACCTTCCTCTACGACTGCCTCGACCTCGTCACCGACAATCTCTTCGTTGTATACTCAGTTTTGGCAAAATCGGAGTGTGCGTTCTTTCCCGACGTGCGTCTAGTTCTGGCAAAACTATGGCCGCACCTCGTCCTCGACGGCTTGGACTGCATCGACTTCGGCATCGATATCCCTCGGCAAGCTATTGCAGCCCCGCGGCAAGCCTCCACGGACCCTCAGCAAGCTGCTGCGGCCCCAGACGACTGCCTCGATCGCAATGGCTACCCGACCTTGGCACCGCCTCAAGCTCTTGGCTCCCTCGACATCGGCACAAGGGCTATCACCTCCCCTGAGCATCTCACCAGCTTTCTCTACAGTCCAAGCTACCGCGACGCGACACCGTCCATAACATTCCTACTTGGACAGCGGGGGGATGTCAGCCTACTGGATGCTACTTTGGTTTATCTCCAGTCTGACAGTCCGCGACGTTCTAGTTGTTCATGACGCTACCACTATGACTGCGGAGTGTTAGAGTATTAGGCATATACGGTTGTTATATTAGTTTAGATAGAGTTAGTATATGTTTACGTACAATCTTAACTTCACTTGTACTTCAAGATAATCCCCTGTGTGCCTATATATACTCGTTCATGAGACTCAATAATATATCGAATATATTCCGTCAAACTCATACTCTTTCAGCGTTGATGAGTTCGTCAAACTATTGCTTGACTAGCTATAAACTAGTTGTAGCTAGTGGATGCTTCGACTAACCATAAGGATGGTAAAATATTGGGCACTCGTCGATGGACCTGGTCAGGCTGCTTTGCATGTACGAACGTGCTAAATAGTACTCTATCTTGTATTAATTAACTAAACACAATCACTAATATATTGTAGTATTATTCTACCACAGATAGTGCATGCATTCAAACAAATAAATAAATTGTTCCGATGCAACGCACGCCCTTAAGTAATTGAGTTGCATGTTACTTGTCTAGGTGATTAAATTAAAGTGAACGTACTGTTGGAATTGGCTTCAAGCGTCACTCTAGCATGGTGGTAATTAATCATACCACATATATTAATTACATGGTTATCATTATTCAGAATTAATATACACACGAGTTAAAATTAGATATGAAAATAGACATAAGATGTATGGGGGTGATGGTTTCTGGATCTTTATGAAAAATGCATAAAATATATTTAAAAATGTTGAAAAGTTTGAAATAAATTTCACATGTACATAAAAATATTATAAGCGTGCACACAAAGTTTTGGGGATAAAGAAATTTTTTGTGTATGCTGTAAAAAGGCAAAATAAAAAGTCTCATGTTGAATTTTGTCTTTTTACACAAGTCACAAAAAATATTCTATTTTGCAAAAACTTTGTGTCTGAACATAGAATGTTCGATGTACACACGGTTATTTTTTTGAATTTCTTTAACAATTTAAAATATAATTTTAGACAATAGGTGCATCTACACCTATGAGTTTATCATTGATCCGATGGTGCATCTAGCTCCTAGGGTGGACACTGGAGTCATGTGTCCGACGGATTCAATTATTTTCGTGTTTATGGTTGTTGCTCTCGTGTGCAGGCATTTTTAGGCCTTAACATGGTGACTTCCCGCGTGTGCACTAGAACAGATAAATCTTGCTAAGCTCCGGTTATAGAGATGTGAGGATAGCGGCATGCCTTCCACTCCACTAGTGTCGTTATCCGTTACTAGGTGCTCAAGCACCTATTTATAATTTGTATTATTTTTAAAACACGTGAATTTTTCAAAAAGAAGATTCCCATTTATTTGTTTGAAGCGAGACCAATTTCGTGTTTGAGGAGTTGGTAACTTGTGTTGGTTCTTAACCACATAGCTTAAAATGTCTTGGGTATAATTGTTGTTGTGCATCGTGTATGCATGTTGTCCAAGAATGCAAAATCTAGCAGATGATCTGTCAACATCGCAGATGGCGACGATGGTCCCGAGTCGGGAGCAAGTGACCAGGTCTGCATTATCTGATCACATCATGATTAATGGCGACTATTCACTTTATTTCAATCTATTCCTCGCAGTTAGTAATTCGTCTATGTAAGCAATCGAGGGACCATGTCATATCATACTCCACCTGGCCTACCTACCCTCATAGTTAATTAACAGCAACCTCTGTATGCACATGCACCACTTGATCAGACGCGGCAAGGATATTTTGCACATGTCCTGGTGGCTAGCGTGGGAGACTATTTCAAATGTTGTCGTATGAAAATATTACATGTAGCTCAAAGATTTAATTAATCAAAGCATCTAACCTAATCTCTTATATTGCCACCTTTAAAAGGTATATAAAGGGAGTCTAAAGTTTGTTATTTATGGGATCATGTGGGCTCGGGCAGAACAAATACTTAGTACCAAAGAGATCTTTTCCACTCGAGGCTGCTCGATCCCATAAATTATATAGATTTTCATTAAGTATGTATTATAGAATAAGTTTGTAGATAGCATGGCGGTAGTTTAACAAGACAATAGTGCAACTTGAAAATAGTTTGACTTCGTAATAGTTCAATATCCCAAAGAATGGGCAATGAACTAACTAGCAATCAACAATGACCCAAATAATATGGAATCAAGCACCACCGACGATAAAATCGAGCAACCCCCTCGTTTCCAAGCTCACCGACACCATATTCACCACTAGACGGAGCATTACCACCTCCAACACTAACATCACCACTAGCCGAAGCACCACCATCTCCTCGAGTTTGCCTTCTCCTTTCCACAACATCATGTATTGTAATATCCCACCACTCATTTTACTTCACGTCCATTCTCCTTAGATCCATCATTAGCACCTTGTTCTCCTCAGCAATGATCTCCACTACACCTTGTTCTCCTCGAGTTTGATACAGTGCTCCTCGATTGCGGCCTTGTGTGTCTCATCTTCCTGGAGTTCTTGTCACCATGTCGGCTTGCTTCTTCTCGGTCAAGGAAAATATTCCTTCCAATTTCTTGGCCAATACGCTTTCCTTTGACTTCAGGTAGTTGATACGTCCAAAACGTATCTACTTTTTCGAACATTTTTGCTATAGTTTCTTCTCTAATTCGTGTGATTTGGATACAACTAACGTTGTTTTCAGTAGAATTGCTTTGGTGTCTCGTTTTTGTGCAGGAAATCAACTTTCAGGAAAAATCCTGGAAAATATCGCAAAACTCCTATTTTACCAGAAGACTCACGGAGCCAGAAGACGAGATGAAGGGGGGCCACGAGGGTCCCACACCACCTAGCGCCACGGGCCAGGCCAGGCCGTGCCAGGGGGTGGTGTGGCCGCCTCGGACTCTGCCTCGACCTCTCCTTCCGCCTATATAAGCCCTCTGACCTAAAAACAGAGGGGGGTTCGACGTTTTTCCAGATAGAGTTCCGTTGCATCGCCACGACCAAAAACCGCGATTCGGAACCAGAAACTCCGTTCTGGCACTCTACTAGGATGGGGTTTTGGAGGAGATCATCGCCATCATCATCACCAACGCTTCTCCATCAACCATCCATGATTCCCCCATCCATGAGTGAGTAATCCCCCACAGTAGGCCATGGGGGATGGTAGGATTGGATGAGATCGTTCATGTAATTGCATCAGATTGTTAGGGCATGGTGCCTAGTATCTATTGTTAGTGCTTTTTGACATTGTTGCAACTTGTTATGCTTAATGCTTGTCACTATGGCCCGAGTGCGATGATTTCAGATCTGAACATGATGAGGATATTATTGTTTATGATCTTACCTGCAAGTTGTATATACATATTGTTGTCTGGAACCCGAGGCCTCAAAGTGATAGAAATCGGGATAACTGGAGGGGATGGCTATGATATGAGGATCACGTGTGTTCACGGAGTGTTAATGCTTTGCTTCGGTGCTCTATTAAAAGGAGCACCTTAATTGCCAGTAGATTCCCTTGAGGCCCCGCTGCAACAGGCTGGCAGGACAAAAGATGTTGTGCAAGTTCTCATTACGAACATGTATGACTATATATGGAACACATGCCTATGATTATTTAGTACTTGGATACTTTATCTTGTTTATCTGCAAATGCCCTATGTCTTGATTATTATATGAATTTTCTTATCCATGCAACGCTCGTCCATCCATCCCTATGCCTACCGCACTTTAATCCTACTGTTTACTGCAATTGTTACTACTCTCTTTATTTTACTACTGCTATTACTTTGCTATTGTTACTACAAAACTGTTGCTACTGATAAACTACTGCGAGCAAGATTGTTTCTAGGTGCAGCTGAATTGACAACTCAGTTGTTAAGGCTTATAAATATTCTTTGGCTCCCCTTGTGTCGAATCAATAAATTGGGTTTTACTTCCCTCAAAGACTGTTGCGATCCCCTATACTTGTGGGTTATCAAGACTATATTCTGGCGCCGTTGCCGGGGAGCATAGCTCTATTTATAAAGTTCACTTGGAATCATTATTGTTTGCTTCTATCCATTCATCATGGGTAAAACTCTTGATGGAAAAGTTTCTATATTACCATCCACTACAAGGAGAGGTACAGTTCTGAACACCTCCGTTGCTCTTGATTCACCATCTGTGATGAGTAAGCTCCTTACACCACCACCACATACACATGATAAACATACTGCTACTTCTGCTAAATATGAAATTGCTTCTGATACTTATGATGCTACTTCTACTGTGCTTGATAAGAGTGGTTCATTAGGTCCTTTCCTAGATGTTACAATTGCTAGAACTATAGATGGAAACACTGAAACTCTTAATGAAGATACTGCTACACCTATTAGTTCACCTGACTCTAGAGAGAGCTATGATCTTGATGACTGTTATATTGAAATGACTGATGAATTTATTGAAGAATGTCAAAACACTCATGATGCAAGTGCTATTAATAGTCTTGTTGATAGACATACTATAAGACCTAAATTATCTCCTAACGTTAAGTTTTCTACATCTCCCATAAACATTAAATATAAGGATTATGATTTCTCTCTGGATTTATCTTACATAACCATTGTTGAGAAAGAACCTTTTTGTGGGACTGAAAATGAAAGTGTTGTAGCACATACGACTGAGCTTTCTACAATGAGTGGCTTATTTTCTGATGATATTAAGATGCGCACCTACTTTGTTGCTAAAATTTTCCCTTTTTCACTGAAAGGAGAAGCTAAAGCTTGGTTTAATAATTTACCTCCTAGATCTATTGATAGCCCTAATTGTTGGATTGATATTTTCTTTCAGAAATATTTCCCTCCTAGTGCTCGACTTGCCATTTTGCAGGAACTTTTTGATTTTAAACAAGGAGAAAAGGAGAAATTGCCTGAATCTTGGGCAAGATTTGTGCTTTAACTCACGCACAACCTGGATGTCCAATACCTAAAAATGAGCTTCTTGATATATATTATAATGGACTAACTGATGAATCTAGGACACACCTGGTGACGAGGGTTTAACTCATCAATGCCCATTCTTATGGACTTAGGTTCAAGGAATAGGGATGCGCTGGAAGTCTCGATTGGCTAGCAAACAAGCACATAGGTAGACTTGAAGATTTACCTAGGTTCAGGCCTCGTAGAGGACCCTACTCCTGTGTAAAGACCCAAACCTGGCTTGGTTCGAATCCCTGTGATTACAGTGCTAGTCCCTAGATCGAATAGCTAGCACTCACAGTTTAAGATGTAATATCAAGATACAAAGGTCATATTACATCGCATGATCCAGAATATGAATACTTTATTACATACTCATAGCCATAGGCTATCTTAATACAAAGCAGAAGAATACAAGTAAAGCATGGAGTCCTTCATCTTCATGTGCCACGGGCAAACATGTTGGGTGTAGGCTCATAACCTCTATCATCAATCCACACTCATCAATAGAATAACCTGCAACATGATAGGTTGCAGCCACAAAAGGGTCAATACTTTGAATGTATTGGCAAGTATCACTAGTTTGTGAATATAAGTTGGACTATCACTACATGCATATTTGGCTAAGTAGAGCTTAGGCTTATTTGCAGAAAGCAACATGGTTTTATCCTATCTTTGCAAATTACTTTTCATCTTTCAATAACTTTCTGAACTCCTTGGCAAACTCCAAGTTCTTCTAATCCCTTGTTGACACCATCAAGTTTTTTTACTTTGAGAAATTAGAATGTCGAGATCTTCCATAGCTTTAGGCCTTAGTTGCTCAGAGTTGTCCATAACCGGGGACACAGCTAAGTACTTAGAATTTGATCTTCTGTAGAAGTTGTACACTTTACCCACAAGACACAATCTCGTCTTCACACCACCAGTGGCCGCTGGATTAGTACTCACCAAGATGGAGTACCGACTGATCAAGAATGTGACAAAGTCTTTCCATAGAAGTCCTCCCAATACATAATGCCAGCACATCTACCAGGCACCAATGCAAGGATAAACCTCCAATGCATAATTCTAGTTAACCTGAAGAGGTACCAATGCATGGGTCTCCCACTATGTAATTGACTAGGACAGAGCCCATTTGGCATGTGGCTGTACACGAAAGCCACTGTACGAGAAACATGTTCAATCTCTAAGTTCCTGGGTGGTGATCTCCTAGTGCACACACGAAAGAGATAGCCATAGACATGGTTCCCTTCGTTGCCACCTTATTCACAACTGAGTATCCACTTTCCACCCAGGTGATTCATTGAGTACTTGTTTTATTATACAAAACATATATTTTCCAACTCTTCATATAATCACAATATGGTATATTCCCCCCTGAATCTATAGCAGGGCTAAGCATACTACAACTATAGTATTTCCACTAAGGAAGATATAAATGATATCCTAAATAGGACATAGCATAGCATAGCATAGTATCATAGTAGTCCTATCATGCATACTACAAAAATCCACTAAGTGTAATGAAAATAGTAGGACATGGATGATAGTGCCACTTGCCTTAGTAGTTTGTGGTGTTGGTACACTCTTTGGAGTAACACACTTGGCAATCCACACAATCTATCAAACAAAACAACCAAGACAAAACATGCACAAGATCAACACTAATGGCAATACAAAAATCATGCAAAATATGCAAGCATGCAAGATGGCAATTTTTATTGTACAAATTGTTATAACAAGGTTTTGAACAATACTAAGTGTTTTCTGAACAATTTACAATTGCAAGATTACAAATGCAACCATTTGTGCAATTGTAATAATTAGCAATAATTTCTAGCATTTAGAAAGGCTATACTCACTAAATAATTCCCATGCTATTAGGTATAGTCAACCAAATTTATATTTTGGTCTTACTAGACAAAGGGTTCAATTTGCAATCCATAGCAAAAAGATTCACCCAAAAATAATTTACAAAACAATTTTTATGGGTAAAATACTCCTAAAACGGTTCTGCCTAAAACTTCTATTTTACAGAAGCTAAAGGGTGAAATAAGGCCTCAGCAGTGAAGCTCTCATTTTTCTGAATCCATAGACACCAAATTTTCATTTTTCTGATTTGTGGATCAAAAGTTATTGAATTTCTAAGTTTAATATAAATTCTGCCTATTTTCTAATTTAAACAGACGCTCAGGCCTATGTGGCATGTTCTTATTGGCTCGTACCGGTTCGGGCAGATCGATCAACGTGGGCCGTTGGATTATAAGTAGAAACGGGCGATCCAGATTAGCCCGTACCGCTTCGGCTAAGGATCTAATCCTGGCCGCTGGCGACAGATCGGACGGCGCTCAGCGTGTCGACCAGAGACTGGCGGCGCTGGCGACTGCGCACGGCGACGGCGTGTCGGGAGGGTGGTGCCCCGGTGGTCCTAGCGGGGTAGGGGTGCATGGACTATTACCAGCGATCGCCGCGGTCGAGGTGGTCTCGGGGATGGTCGCGGTCGATGAAGGGTCGCTCAGATTCGCCGGGGATTCCTCGCCGGAGCTCGTGTCTCCGAGACGCTGTCGTCGACCTGGGGCTCGAGCAGACAAACAGAAGGTCAGAGGAGTGCGCCTGGTCATGTAGAAGCTGGCTGTGGCCAAAAGAGGGCGACGGGAACCTGTGTCTCGCCGGAAATCGCCGGTGAACGGCGGCGGCAGAGGGTGACGCCGGTGGTGACCGTGGCGACGACCTAGGCACAGAAAAAGCACGAGAAAGTGTCAGTAGGTGCGCCAGAGCATGGCGAGACTAACAGGACAGAGGGGAGGGCGCGGGGCAGTGAGTTCTTGCCGGAATCCTCGCCGGAGCTCGTCGATGGCCGCGGTGGTTCGAGCTTGATTCCGAGCAGCCTAGTGGCTCCGGGGTGGTGGGGTTTGAGGGAAAACGGAGAGGAGGGGGTGGCGGTTAAGAGGCAGGGTTCGGAGTGGAGAATTAAACGTGGAAACGCTCGAATTCAAGCCGATTTGGAAACGGTAGAGGGAGGGAATGGGCTGTTCGTCGCGGTGGAAGAAGTTGAGGTGGAGGGTGACGTGGAGGTGGGGTCGAGCCGTCAGCGAGGGGGTGTGAGGAGGGGTCGGTGAGAAAGAAAGAGAGGGGGAGAAGGGGAGTGCCGGGTGGGCTGTTGTTGGGCTGGGGTGTGGGTCGAGCAGGCCGGCTATGCTGCTGCTGCGATTTTTTTATTCCCTCAGTTTTTCTTTTTCTTTTTCTGTTTTCTTAAATACTTTTTGATTTAATGATCCAATTTGAATCAAACAAATTTCTAAAAATTTATAAAATTCAAATTAGGTTTTTAGGGCATTACAGAACACATTTACTTTCCAACTCAAATATTTCTAACCAAATTTATTCACTTTGGCTTTAATAGCTAATATTGCCTTTCTTAATTCTATTCTCAAAATAATTTATATCTTTTATCCATGGATCCAAATTGGATGAAACCAATCTCTATTGTTTTATTATTTTGTCCTTTATCTTTTTAGCCCTCATAGGAGTTCTTTTGTTTAATATAAATATGCAGTATATCCATAGTCTTGTGTTGTTCTTAGTGCTAACCAATAATTAGAGTTTTAGGGTTTGAGATATTTTTCACTTCTCTTAGGTTTTTCAAATGCAACCAAGTCAAGATGCTCATGCATGCTTCATGATTTTGGATTTTAAAACATGCACACCACTTCACAAACAAAAATCATTTTGTTGGGCTTGGGTTTTGGAGGCGTTATATTAAATGTTCCAAAAGTTTTTGTTCCTTCTGAAATAATGAAGAACTTGGTTCTTCATTTTGTTTAAAATTTTCACATTTCAAAATTGGAAAATTTTGGGATGTGACATCCTGCTTGTCTGCTCTTGATTGATGATGATCCGAAGGATTACAATGTCACCGATGGCGGTGTATGCGCAGATTAGATCTGGCGTATGTGCTAGGTCTATTGTCTAGTGACGATGTGAGAGATCGTAGATCTATCTATTGGGGGAGTTGCGATTTGTCTATTGGGAGAGAGGATGCCTTCTCGTTGGACCCTACTAGCATTTATATATGGGGAGGCTAGGTCTCAGGTAACAATACGAGTTGGTTACAAGTTGTATTCAAACTCTAGGATTGAGACTTCCTTGTCTTGTGCGTTTGGGAGTCCGTGTCCATATGGGCTTCATACCACTCGAACCATCATAGGCGTCATGGACCTTGGCAATTCGTCGAGTGGGCCTTCCGTCGAGCCGCACTAGGTAGGCTGTAGTTGGGTGCCTATTGGTCATACCCATGTCAGTAGCCCCGAGTGTCCATGCGAATCGTAGATTCGGGTGGAGACTTATAAGTCTTGATCTTTGCATTAGGATGTCGGAGTCGACAATTGTGTCGAGTGTGAAGCACTTCACCCGGAAGTTCATCGGGTCAGTCGAATTTGTAGTAGTTCATAGTGAAGGAAATATGCCCTGAGAGGCAATAATAAAGTTATTATTATGTATTCTTATATATGATAGATGTTTATTTTGCATGCTAGAATTGTATTGATCGGAAACATCAATACATGTGTATTTAGTAAACAAAAAGGGTTCCTAGTTATGCCTCTCTTATAGACTAGCTTGTTGATTAACAAGATGATCAAGGTTTCCTGATCATGGACATTGGATGTTGTTAATAACAAGGTCACACCATTGGTGGAATGATGTGATGAACATTCATCCGAAGTATAGCATTATGATCAAGTCACTATGTTTATATTGCTATAACATCATACGAAGTAATCTTTATCCTTAGACCATGAGATCATGTTAATTGCTAACACCAGAAGAGTATCTTGATAACATCAAACGTCACACCGTAACAGGGTGACTATAAAGATGGGTTCAGTGCTACGAAAGTGTTATGTTGAGGCTCATGGATCAAGAGTGGAATTTGTCAATCCCAATGACGGATAGATATACTCTGGGCCCTCTCGGTGATATCACATTAAGATAGTTTGCAAGCAAGTGATGTGATCACTAGAATGTTATATCACGGGAACAAGAAAAGAGTGCATATCGGTAACGAGATCAAACAAGGTATTTGGATACCGATGATCGAATCTCGGACATGTAATATATCGCGAGACAAAGGGATTTAGTTACAAACGTTAAAGGTTCTCACGATCACAGAAGTCATCGTTGAATGTGTAGGAGTCAGTACGGATCTCCAGGTCCCGCTGCTGATTATTGATTGGAGAGGGGTCTCGATCATGTCTGCATTATTCGCGAACCGTAGGGTGACACACTTAAGAGTTACCGGACACCATTTTGGAGCACATATGTTTCAGACGAAAGAATTGCCAAGCGCAGGAATTGTTTCGATAGAAACCGGAAATTGTTTCGGGTGAAATTGCAGAAAGTGGTTCTGCATATGATATTGAAATATTGCAAGGGGCTATATGTGAATGTTTGTTAATTAAAGTAATTAACAAAATTCTGAATAAATTTAATAAAAGAGTTTTATTAAATGAGAGAGCATTAAACTTGGAGAATTTTAATGTATTTAAAGTGGAGACTTTAAAAGGGAATGTGAAGAGGCATTTTAATGTGGAGGGGTTACCACCACATGAATGGGGGAGGTGAGGGGTCACCCCCCCATGCGCCGGCCATGGAGAGGAGGGGCACCCCCCTCCTCCTATAAAAGGCCACCCATTCCCTCCTTCATCCACACACCTCCTTATGAAGGATCTCTCTCCCCCTCTAGAATTATTCCCCCATGGTCTCGGATTAGCGATATACATGTTTCCGGTGGCATTTCGTCTGGAAGGAGTTGCTTCTTCCGCTGGATTGCTGGAGCGAGGAGGTGGAGGTTGTCTGGTGGCTTGAACGTGTGTGCGAGTACGGATGCGCTGCTGAGTTGCGGCGCTCGGACTTCCTCACGATCTTGAGATCGGCAAGTGTACGACTACATCAACCACGAGTTCCTACTCGTTAACAAAACTCGTTGTCTTCGAGGGTAAGTTCTCGTTGGATGTATGTCCACCTGTTGCTTTGTACCTAGTAGATAGATCTTGGTGTGTAGTTCACATGGTAGGAAAAATTTTGTTTTCTATGTTGCGGACCCAACACATAGGGATGATGGTAAACGTGTCTGGTGCGCTCGACGGATCGGGACCAGTTAATTTCTCTAGGGCAAAAACAACGCTACCTACTCAAACTCGAGTCCCTGAACTCGAATCCAGAAATTGCTGGCGTAGTTCGACTCATGTCGTGGAGGTCTTACTAAGCCGAACTCCAGTTTTAATGCATATGTACCCAACGCGTCCATCGGTATTTTCTTCATGTCATAGACACGGTATTTATCTGGTAGAGCGTAGCGGATGCGGTTGCCAGTCCATCAGATTGTATCTGTAGGTCTTATCTTTATGTTGTAGACGTAGCATCCAAATGTTTGTCACCATAGAGATGTTGTGGGTGGCCAAGGAGACGTTGTCTCTGACCTTGACATTTCAATGTAGTGGGGCGGAGTTGCCAATGAGTGCGATTGTTGTAAGCGAGTCGACATTCTGGACGCAGTCGACACAATGGACAATATTATAAATCTTTTTTTTCTATAGGGTGTGTGACCAGCGCTCCCTATGGGAGTAGCCCCCGAGTGTCTGTTTGAGTCGTAGACTCGAGTAGGGACTTGTAGTCATCGCTTGCGTACACACAACAATCCGGAAGTGCTTCAGATGATATTGCGAGTGCCATCAATGCCAGCACTTTTTCAAATCTGCGACCAGCGCTCCCTATGGGAGTAGTCCCCGAGTCCTTAGTCGAATCGTGGATTCGAGTGAGCATTCGGAGCGTGCCACTCGAAGATCTTGTATATGCGCATTCAGCGCTCTAGTTTGGAGTAGCCCCCGAGTGTCTGGCGGAGTCGTAGACTCGGGCAGAGATTCGAGTCTGGTATCTTGCAGTGGTAGTCAAAAATCATGCAAGGAGAAACCACTGAGTCGGAAGTGCATCGAGTCAGTGCGTCACGCATAAGGAGGTTGAATCGAAGATGCAGTTGGAGTCGACACAGTCACTTCTGTCGGGTGCGTTGCTAGCACCGCGTCTTTGTAGCATCAAGCGATGCAACCATCCGGTAGGAACTCGACTCGGGTCTTGAGTGTATGGCATAGTCAGTTGATTTGTCGACTCCTGTTGGAGGACCTGATAGAATATCTCGACGCAGTCGACATCCTTGTAAGCTGCCTAAAACATTAAAAATTGTGAAGTACTTGTATCTTGTAAAAAATACTTGCATGTTGGCTTGTAAAGTAAAATTTTGGTGCCAATTGAGTCAACACTTTTGCACTGTATGCTAGGCCTTTTCGTTAGCCTGATACCCTTAGTCTCAGTACCTTGCCGAGGTACTCAGAGTTCAAGGATTCAATGATCAGGCAGAATCAGCTACTCAGGCTATCGCGTATGAGGTGCTCGAGTGCGTGGAGTCGATGAAACATTTGGTTACTCGAAGAGGGCGCAGCCCCCGAGTGCTTCGAGTGTGATAAAAGTAAGAAAGAAATCATCTCTAAGTAGAGGGTAACTTAGCTTTATGGGTAGTCGCTGTGGACGAAGTCGATGCAATCGCGGACGTAGTCGACGCGACAGCAGGTCGTGTGATGGAGTCGAAGACACAACAGGTCGGCAAAATTGAAGACCGCAGCGCATCGCCGCAGCTGAAGACCGCAACAAGTCGCGTGATGGAGTCGAAGACTCAGTAGGTTCGCAGAGTCGAAGACCATAGTGAGTCACCGTATCCAAAGGAGGTAACGGACCTCGCGGCGGAGTCGGCGGAGCCCCCGAGTGTAGATTCGATGTGGTCGATATAGTCGAAGCGGCATCCGAGAGCCGGTGCGATGGACCGGGGTCGACGCGGTAGCAGGTCGTCGAAGCCGAGGGAGGCCCCGAGTCGCTAGATCCAAAGATCGCAACGGGTCGATGCATCCGAAGACCGCATTGGGTCGCTGGAGCTGAGGGAGCCCCCGAGTCGCTGGATACGAAGACCGCAACGGGGCGCCGGAATCGAAGACCGTAGAGGGTCGCGCGGCAAAATCGATGCAGCTCCCGGGCGTAGATTTAATGTGGTCACATAATCGAGGTCGACAGACCGGTGTCGTCACGGCGGGGTCGCCGGATTTTTGTTTGGAGGGATTCGATGCAGTGGCGAGTGGCACGGCAGACGATTAGTGGACATAATGGCCGGAAGTTGATGTGGTGGACATGTCGACGCATCCCCGAGCATTGTCGATGGGACGTACGGAGTCGACGCAGTGGCGGGTTGTCGTGATGAATGGGGTTGACGCGGTGGGTCCAGAATCACACATGGAACGTACGGTCGAGGTTGTGAGTCTGTCTGGTGATGCTACGTCCAAGAAGAGTTAACACAGAGCCGCGTAGAAGATCAACAAAGCGAGCTTTTATTTTCAATCGGGACCTATGGCCTTTCGACAAGCAGTCCATGCATGTAGTGTTCCTGGTTCTTAGATGACGCCTTGATTAACTCTTGCTAATGCACTTGTTGGAAATTTATCCATGTATAGGTAAGTGGCCTAATCAAACACGCACTGCTGTAGCACCTCGAGAGGTTAATCTTTCTGTTTCCTTAATTGGATTTGCTTGTGGTGTCCCGAATCCAGCCCGACAGTGTGTACTTCCGCGTTGTTCCAGGCTACCATGTAACGGATCGGATCCGAAGGAAAAAGAAATCGATGCCAGCAATCTAGCCATGCGTCTATTGTGATGCTGCATCTGCAGCTTCTTTTGGCCAAATATAATTGAATTCCCTCAACAGTAGCGCTAGTACATACTAGTATTTGAGTTGGAGTTAGCTAATTGCGCGGCTTGTTCCGATCTTGTTATTTTGATTGCAATTGACGCACACCAGGCCATGTACATCGCCGCACAATCGCATGTGGTGACTTGATGTTTGGTCGACTTCATATCGAATCCTTCTCGCTCTATGTTGCTCGCGAAGACTAAATCAGCTCCCATAGAGTTGTTGAAGACGAACATGATGAAGCAGATGAATTGGTCAGATGCGATCTAGCTGTTGTTGATGGCGAGGGAGCCAAAGTGGATGTAGTTCTCCGATGCAGATGAATCGTAGATCGTAGGTGATGGGGTCGTCGAGATCGCAACATCAGCACTCCTGATTCCCACATACGGCGCCAATTGACGAGGGTTTAACTCATCAATGCCCATTGTTATGGACTTAGGTTCGAGGAATAGGGATGCGTTGGAAGTCTCGATCGGCTAGCAAACAAGCACACAGGGAGACTCGAAGATTTACCCAGGTTCAGGCCTCGTAGAGGACCCTACTCCTGCTTGTCTGCTCTTGATTGATGATGATCGGAAGGATTACAATGTCACCGATGGTGGTGTATGCGCAGATTAGATCTGGCATATGTGCTAGGTCTATTGTCTATTGTGACAATGTGAGAGATTGTAGATCTATCTATTGGGGGAGTTGCGATTTGTCTATTGGGGGAGAGGATGCCTTGTCGTTGGACCCTCCTAGCCTTTATATATGGGGAGGCTAGGTCTCAGGTATCAATACGAGTTGGTTACAAGTTGTATTCAAACTCTAGGATTGAGACTTCCTTGCCTTGTGCATTTGGGAGTCCGTGTCCATATGGGCTTCATACCACTCGAACCATCATAGGCGTCATGGACATTGGCAATTCGTCGAGTGGGCCTTCCGTCGATCCGCACCAGGTAGGCTGTAGTTGGGTGCCTGTTGGGCATACCCATGTCACCTGGATAGTTGTGCTGGTTGTGTTTTCAGGAAGAGAACTCCCAAAGAAGCTAAGGAATTAATGGCTAAAATAAGCAAGAATTATGATGACTAGACTTCACCTGAGTCAACTACACCTAAGCCAACTGTGCCTGAGCCAACATCAACACCAAAGAAGAGGGGAGTGATTGAACTAAATGATGAAGTGATGAAGGAAGCTAATAAATGTCTTAAGGAGAAGGGTATTAAATCTGAAGATGTGAATAATTTACCTCCTATAGAAGAATTATGTAAGACAATCTCCCACTCATCCACAATTGAGGTAAACTCTCTCCAACACTTTGAGGAAGGTTATATTCCTTATTCTAAAACTCCTGATCAATGCTTAGAAGAATTTGATATCTATGTTGTTAAGCAAGCTAATTTTAATAAAAGAGTGCAGAATCATTTATTGGAAAACTCTAGAGCTATCAATGAGTTGAAAGATATTGTGGAAAGAACATCCAATGATGTTAAAATGCTTGTTAAACATTTCCAAATGGTTCAAACCCAAATTGACCAGCTTACTAAAGTACAAAAAGATTTGCTAGTTAATGCTTCTAAAGAAAAACATGCTTATGAAATTAGAACTAGGAGTGGTGCTTTGATGGCACAAGATATCTTGAGCTCGTTTGGGAACCCCAAGAGGAAGGTATGATGAGCACAGCAGCAAGTTTCCCTCAGTTATGAAACCAAGGTTATCAATCTAGTAGGAGCAAGGAAACACCCCAAATGTGTTGCTAGCTGAGCCTTGGCAGGGCGCACTACCGGTGCTAGTAGCAACGTGGAATCCTTCACAACACAACCACAGAACTTTGCCCCCAACTTATAGTGAGGTTGTCAATCTCACCGGTTTTGCTGAAAACAAAGAATTAAACATATCGAGTGGAAGAAAGTAATAGTTTGCAGAAAGTAAATAGAAAGCAGTAAACAGTTGATTGTAGATTGATGGTAAAAGAAAGGACTGGGGTCCATAGTTCACTAGTGGTGGCTATCCTTAAGATAGATAACACGTTGGGTGAACAAATTACAGCGGGGCAATTGACAAACATCGAGAAAGCAATACATGCATATACTAATCATCTTGACTCCTTTGAGATTCGATTGGGCATTACAACATTATACATAC
The DNA here is from genome assembly GCA_910589775.1 of Avena eriantha. NCBI lineage: Eukaryota > Viridiplantae > Streptophyta > Magnoliopsida > Poales > Poaceae > Avena > Avena eriantha. The sequence continues at coordinate 156,701,241 of OU342746.1, read as the reverse complement.
ACCGGCATCCAACTACATCTATGACTAGTAATCCACCTTCAGGTTATCATCCGAACCCCCTCCAGTATTAAGTTGCAAGCAATAGATAATTGCATTACGAATTGCGTGTAAAGTAAACAATACGATTGTTCTATGAACAAAGGATTGCTGTTTTCTCCCTAGTAGTAAAAACACATCTAGTACCTTAGAGATTTTTTTCACTTCCCCAGATTACTAGAGGCATGAACCCACTATCGAGCATAAATACTAACTCTTGGAGTTGCTAGCATCTACTTGGCCAAGATAGCTACTAACAATGGAAAGCATGCAAGATCACAAATAACAAAGACATGATAGAATCAATAATCAATCTGAAATGGCATCTCAATATCCATAGGATCCCCGCAAACACAACATGCAGAATTACAAATAGATGATATTGATCATGAATGGAGCTCACAAGATCTAAAAATGATGGCACAATGGAGAAGAACTAGCCATCTAGCTACTACATGGACCCGTAGTGCAGAGATGAACTACTCACGCATCAACCGGAGGCTTGAGGGTGATGAAGAAGGCCTCCAGGGTGAATTCCCCTCTTCGGCAGGGTGTCGGGAAGAGCTTCGGATCCCTCCCGATCTAGGGATGGATATGACGGCGGCTACATACTCTTTCATGGAATTTTGATCAGGTACTTAGGGTTTCTGTATCGGAGGCATCTTATAGTCGGAATGGGAGGCTGAGGGGGTGCCTGGGCTGGCCACACCACCCCCTGGCGCGGGCCAGGCCTGGCCACGCGGCCAGGTGGTCTGGCCGCCCTCTAGCCCCTCTCTGTCTCGTATTCTGGCTCCGTGTGTCCCTTGGTGAAAAACTGACTTTGGCTTTTGTCCCGTCCAATTCCGAGAATATTCATTTCTGACTTCCTGGAATCAAAAATAGCAGAAAACAGGCAGCTGGCGCTGTGGCTCTTTGTTAATAGGTTAGTCCAAGAAAGTGTATGAAAAGTAATCCAAAGTTGGAACAAAACATAAGAAAGTAGATAAACCAAGCATGGAACATCAAAAATTATGGATACGTTAGCAACGTATCAACATCCCCAAGCTTACCTCCTGCTCGTCCTCGAGTAGGTAAGTGATAAAAAGAAAGAATAATTTTTGCGGTGACATGAACCATCATAAATTTGATCAAAGTATTTGTAAAACATTGAAAGATGGGATCATAGTACTTCAACATAGCATGAAAGATAAAGTTCTAGCAATAATACATAGCAAATATGTTGCAACATGAAAAGGCATAAACAAAAGATTCATCAATAACAATACTTTGCAAGACGTTTGTTTGTTTCACATAAAGAAAACATAGCATAGTGGCATTCAGCTTGTCCCTCGTAGAGTAGCAAACTTAAATGCATAGGACACCTTCAAAGTTCATAAGAGTGAGTAGATACAAATAGTTTAAAACAAGCAATATCAAGTTATGCATCAATCAAAAAGTCTTGGGAAAATGCACGTAGAACTAAGAATGGCCACTACGCTCTCAAAGTAGGTGCATAAAGGTAGAAGGTGGAGACTCAACAAAAGGTAAAAGAAAGGCCTTCATAGAAGGAAGTAGGGATTCAAGTCTCATAAAGAGCTTCCAAAAATTATGGTACTTAATAGCTTTTAGCTCTCATTGCCCCTATCATAAGCATCTTGAAGGTGATTAAGGTTAAAGTGACACAACTAAGAGGATATGCTTGACAAGTTATAAACCGAAATCTCATGCCCCTTACTTACGAAGACCGAACCTCATGCTACTCAACTTTAGTCACGAGTAAGCTCTTATCATTGTAAGTACATATGTATCATAAAGAACCGCCAACGGGATACCCCTTGCACATGATACAGGAGCTATCCCATAATCAAAATGACAAGGCAAGCAGACAATGAGCATCTCAGTGATCTTTTTATTTGCTATGTGCGTAGATTTTTATTGAGGATGCTTCATAGAGTGCTCATTATGGTGATGCTGCAAGTTTCCACGATGATTAGGCATGGCTTAGGCTAGCATCCTAGGCATTTCTCTAACACACATACAAACTACATGATCTTACAAGTTCCACTTTTATTTCACACCGCCGGGATCCATAAGCAAAAGAACATGATATCAACGGGGTACAAAGTACAAGTGCAATGTTGAAAGCGTTCCCCATGATACATGGTTCTGCTAACTTCAACTTATAAAGTGCAAGCATATACGCAACAAAGAAGGACCCAATGGTTCAAGTTTATTAAATGCAAGAAAAGTAAAGTGTGCCATCAAGTTCGTGAGAGCTTTAATTACTAATTTTCACATAACAAGTTTAATTTGGAAGGTAGATAAAAACATGAATATACTTGGAATAGAAAATGCTAATAGGTAGGTATGGTGAACTCTTTGGAATAACTTGGTTTAAGGAGTTGGATGCATGAGTGGAACTCATACTTGATTACGGAGGCTAGCAAAAGACTGGGAGCGAAAAACTAAGAGAGCAATAATGGTATGTAGCATCCCATCTGTCTAACATATGTAATGATACTTGGTCTAGTAATATAATGGCTACTTCCTACATGTAAATGTTGCATCATAATTATATCATGCTCATGTCATCATGCCACCTTGCATTTGAGCATCATATAAAACCCTTTTCATTTCGTTCTTCTCTCATATGCATTATTAATTGTATTGGGCTCTTGATATATTGTATTTGAATCTTGATAAATGCTTGATGCCCAAGTTGAGTTGGGGGCATATCTTTTATTCCACTCCACCACCTTTCTTTGTCACCACCTTATAATTCCACAATCCCAATTAACCATGAGCTTTGGCTTTCTTTTGGCATTTAATCTAGCTCATGTGGGTTGGGATGGATCCACTTCTATTTCCACATGCTCTCATATTGCATCATGTTGTTTTCACATTATTGATATGTGGATCCACCTTTGCATGCATTATGAGTGGTACCCCTTTTACTAGCTTTCATATGGATTATTATGGATGTATGCTCATGTTGGGATATTTTTGAGACTATTAAACATCTAGTGAAATATACACACTAGCAAATCCCAATTATATTCAAATATGATCATATCCATCTACTCCACTTGGAACCTTCATTTAAATTCTTTTGCTTGGCCTTTACTCCACATTTTGGTAATGCATGGGAATAATACCATGATACATTACTATTGTTTTCACAAGAATAAGACCATGGCATTTAATGCCCATGCATGGGCCATGCAAACTACCACTATATTTATCCTTTGGTTTATAATTGTTTTGGGAGTGAAGCATGTACCTTTGGGAAGTATGTCCAGTGTTTCTTTTTTATTTTGTTGAGCCCTAGTGCATGCATATGCAAGTGTAGTCCCTTTTCTCAATCTAGATCCTCACCACCTTGTTCTTTTCTTCCTTCCACCCTCATCACCCCTCTTTTGTGTTTGTTCCATGCACATGTTCATGTTTCACCAAAAACCCTAACTCCACACATACCCTAACCTACACCACACCTCCACCCCATGATCTACCTCCATGCCGAGGCACTACCCTTCTCCCTCCTAGCTAGGCTCCATGCCGAGCCTCCCCTCCCTTCCTAACCTAGTTACCTACCCTAACCAACCACCCCATGCCACCTTAAACCCTAACCCAAGTCTCACTCCAACCCTAGCTCCTACCCGACCTTCTCTTTCTCTCTCTCTCCCTGCCATGCTGGCCCCACACCGAGCTACCCCTCTCTCCCTGGCCCACCTGGCAGCCCCTACCCTTGCCCTGCCCTGGCCGCCCACGTCGAGCACGTGAAGGAGGAAGCAAAAAGGTGGTCGAGCCACCTTTTCCACCCCGATCCCCCACGGCATCTCTCCCCTCTCTCTGCTTTAACCCACTCCCTTCCTCTCTGTCCTGGCAACGCCCAGATCCAGCCAGGGTCGTGCCCTACCTCCTCTTCCTCCCCTTCTACCCCATAGCCACTCCGGCCACCACCTCGGCTTCCACCTCCCCTCTACGACACACGGCGGCGGGTGTGGTGTTGGGCGTCGAGGAAGAACAAGTCGACCCTCCGCATCGCCCCTGTACTCGCAGACGTGGAGGAGGAGCCCCAGGCCGTGCTGCACACCGACGTGCCGCCGAAACCCTAGCTCCGGGAGGCCGCCTGCTACGTCGCCGATCGGCCGTTCCCCTGCCCGATCCACCACCGCCAACCATCGCGCGGTGAGCCACTCTCCCTCTCTGACAACCTCTCTCTCGCCATCGCTGCCTGGCCTCGCCGGACTTTGCGCCGAGCGCTCTCGGTGTGCCAGCGTGCATGTGCTTCTGCACGCCTCCGCGCCGCGCCACACCTCACCTAGCCGCCTATGCCCCTCCGTACAACAACACCCAGCCACCGCAGCGGCTCCGCCCCTCTGCGCGCGCGCACAACGTCGCGGGTTCGAGCCCCACCGCACCGCGTTTTTCCGCCGTCAGTTTCGTCAGAACGTGGAGAAGAGGAACAGTGGGCCTGTGGTCACTTTACAATAGCCCCCCCTTTTTAATTCGCTCTCAACCCGCGGTACACCAAGCCCCACCGGTCAGCCTCCCTGTTCTTTTTACAAAAAGGCACCCGCATTTTTGCACACCTCAACCCGCGCTCCAGCCCGAACCCACCTGTCAGCCTCCGTGGGGATTTTACAAAAAGGACCCCGCGTTCCATGCCCTCAACCCGCGGTCCCTGTCTCTGCCGTGTGGACCCGTGTGCTCAGCCTCTGTCGCGTGGGCCCGTGGAACAGCGTGCCCCACCGTTAGTGACTTGGGTTAGATTTCTCTGGGTGTAAAAAGTCTGGGAGTATTTCTGTTTAAACAAAACATTTTCAGAAATGTTTAAATATGATTTTTAAATCTGTTTTAAATAACTTTTAAATTATAAATCCAAATAATACAAATGATATATGTTTTTGAATCAGAAAAATGTGAGGAATTCAAATATGCCATTCAAAATATTAATTGAGCACTTTAAATTTTCGAGATGATTAAAATTACAATAAAATGCCCTTTTCTTAATTAATTAATAACTTTAAATCTATAACTCCAAATTTGACAAATAATATGTCTAAATAGATCAGCGCGACAAGCCCATTCTATCTATGCATTCCTTGTTCTGAATTGAAGCATGCATCATGTCATTATTAAAAATCAGAAATGTTTATCGCAATAAAACTTGATCAACTAAATAATAAAATGAATTATTCTTGTCCCCACACCTCACCCATGCCATGCTACTTTATTGCCATGTAAAATTGTGCATCATTCATCATGGCATGCTTGTTTGCTTGTCGCATTTTAATTCATATGCTTGTGCACTTTATTTATGTTGGCCCTTGTTTGTTTGGTTCTTCTTCGAATAGACGCCCCGCAGGAGAATTATCAGGAATCACAGGAGTTCTACCCAGATCCATCTCTCGCTTCAACTGAGCTACTAGGAAAGCACTACCACATGCTTGCATACATATAGTACCTATTGCCTCTATCTTATTCTTGCATCATTGAGTCGCGATTGCATTAAATTAAATCCCAAGTACTGCATAGCCTTTACTTTTAAACCCCACCGAAGCTTGTTCCTCCATCCCATGAGCCATTACTATAGGAGTTGTTTGAGCCATGCGAGTCGTAGAACAGCATGAGTAGGGTATGTGAGTGTCTGATGGATAACGAGGTACCTAAACAACTTGACCTGAGTAGTAATGGGATAACTAATGAAAGAGGAACCGGTGAGCAATATCTGCTATTTGGTTTTTCATGCTCACTTGTGTCCCGTAGGACCCCGAGTACTTGATTCCTGTTCCTTGACTATTCGCACTATCCACATCCGGGAGGCCTTATGGACCCCCCTGAGCTAGAGCTTGATTCATTCTTATTTCTTGGGGCCACAAAGTAGTTTGGGGCTTTGTTACTATCCTGTACTTATGCCATGCTTTACTGTTTTATTTAAGATTGTGCGTGGAGCACCTGTACTGTTTTGGATCGCGCCACGTTTTTGCGGTATCGACAAGCCCAGTCATATTTTCGGGTTCCCCGTCGTTTACAGTCGTCGTCACAAACCCTGGGTCCGTTCCGGAGCCAGCCAACTTTGTTGCGGGTAGCTTGGTCGGGTGGCCCCCTAAAATATTTCTGAATCCTGTGATTGCTTTGTCGTGAATGCCTCGTTGGGTTTTGAGTTGGTTTTTCTGAGGTTGATCGAGTGTGTGTTGCTATTTGTGCACCCCTGCTGGGTAAATCTTTCTGAAAGCCATGTCCGCGGTTATGGACGACTTGGAGCACAGTTTCTGGATCATAGACAAGTATAACTAAAGTACCGCTTTTAACCTGACTAAGCATCTGATTAGTAAATAGTGCAATACTCGTGGAATGGTTAATAAAACTTCCAACGGATGGGTTGTTCGTCCGCTTTCTCGTTGGTAAGCGAGAAGGAGGATGGATCTGTTAATTTTACTGTTAGAACTATTGTTCTTAATTCACGGACATCCGTCTATCATTGGTTAGGCGGATGGTTAGCGAGTATCTATAGACTTGTAGTTATTATCTTTTGCTGCAATTGCGTCACCCCAGGTTGTGTCCCCTTTAGAGGCATAAAGACTTGCTGAGTACCCCTAGGGTCTCACACGATAAATTGTTTGATTCAGATGAACAGGTGTACTCACAAGATAGATACTTGGTGGAGGAGACGGATGATGTTGGCAACGATCACTCGGTGTAGAGATTTCGGGAACAGGGATCCGTGAGATCTGTGGGCGGGATGTGTTTATTATGTGGCATCTTATGCCGATTTGCTTCTTATCCGAACTCGGATCTTGTTTTCCGGTTCCGCCTGATACTCTGATGTTTGATGTATGAGGAGCTATCCTAAACTATTATCTCTATCCAGGATATTTGGATCTTGCCATATGGCGTTGCAATATTTCCATTTCTTTTAGATGGAATGGCTCCGAGGACTGTTGTATGTGGCTTGCATACATACTCACTTGTGTATGTAGTTGATCCCTTCGCCTGCCGATTACGCCGCTCGTTCTTGTCCCGATGTTCTGAAAGTGGTTAGGACGGCCGAAAGGTCTACCGTGAGTGGCCCCGGGCCCCACCGTACTATTTTAACCACTTTCACTCATCCAGGCATGCAACTAAGAGCGTAATTCACCGAGGTAGTTACATGGTCATAGTCATGCAGAGCGACAAAACATCATTGATCAAAGCATAAAGTGATATTACAAGTCAAAAACTAAAGGATCATCAAGGCTATGGTGACTTGGGATCGTCATAACATGGTGTGAGCATGTCCCAAGTCAACCCAAATAAAGCATCAAAGGAGAATACCACAATACTATGCTTTAATATGCTAAAACAACGCACGATTCTTCCGAGGCACATTAAGAAATCTCAATTGTTTATAACATGTCATGCTACAACAAAGAATATTGATAGCCCAAAATATATCGAGCTCGTTGGGGAACCCCAAGAGGAAGGTATGATGAGCACAGCAGCAAGTTTTCCCTCAGTATGAAACCAAGGTTTAATCGAACCAGTAGGCGCAAAGAAACACCCCAAAGGTGTAGCTAGCTGAACTTTGGCAGGGCACACTACCGGTGCCAGCAGCAACGTGGAGACCTACACAACACAACCACAGAAATCTGTCCACAACTTGCGATGAGGTTGTCAATCTCACCGGTTTTGCTGAAAACAAAGGATTAAACGTATCGAGTGGAAGAAAGTAATAGTTTGCAGAAAGTAAACACAAAGCAGTAAATAGTTGATTGTAGATTGATTGTAAAAGAAAGGACCGGGGTCCATAGTTCACTAGAGGTGGCTCTCCTTAAGATAGATAACATGCTGGGTGAACAAATTACAGCGAGGCAATTGATAAACATCGAGAAAGCATACAAGCATATACTACTCATCTTGGCTTCTTTGAGATTTGATTGGGCATTACAACATTATACATAGACCGCCATCCAACTACATCTATGAGTAATAATCCACCTTCAGGTTATCATCTGAACCCCCTCCAGTATTAAGTTGCAAGCAACGGATAATTGCATTACGAATTGCGTGTAAAGTAAACAATACGATTGTTCTATGAACAAAGGATTGTTGTTTTCTGCCTAGTAGCAACAGCACATCTAGTACCTTAGAGATTTCTATCACTTCCCAGATTACCAGAGGCATGAACCCACTATCGAGCATAAATACTAACTCTTGGAGTTGCTGGCATCTACTTGGCCAAGATAGCTACTAACAACGGAAAGCATGCAAGATCACAAATAACAAAGACATGATAGAATCAATAATCAATCTGAAATAGCATCTCAATATCCATCGGATCCCCGCAAACACAACATGCAGAATTACACATGGATGATCTTGATCATGAACAGAGCTCACAAGATCTAAACATGATAGCACAAAGGAGGATAACCAGTCATCTAGCTACTACATGGACCCGTAGTCCAGAGATGAACTACTCACGCATCACACCGGAGGCTTGCATGATGATGAAGAAGGCCTCCAGGGTGAATTCCCCTCTTCGGCAGGGTGCCAGGAAGAGCTTCAGATCCCTCCCGATCTAGGGATGGAGATGACGGAGGCTACAGACTCTTTCGTGGAATTTTGATTGGGTACTTAGGGTTTCCGTATCAGAGGCAATATATAGGCGGAAGGAGAGGCCCAGGGGGTGCCTAGGGCGGCCAGACCAACCCCTGGCGCGGGCCAGGCCTGGCCACACGACCAGGTGGTGTGGCCGGGCCCCAGCCCCTCTTCGTCTCGTGTTCTGGCTCCAGGTGTCCCTCAGTGAAAAACTAACTTTGGCTTTTGTCCCGTCCAATTCCGAGAATATTCATTTTTTGACTTTCCTGGAACCAAAAACAACAGAAAATAGGCAGCTGGCACTGTGGCTCTTGTTAATAGGTTAGTACAAGAAATCATATGAAAAGTACTCCAAAGTATGGACAAAACACAAGAAAGTAGATAAAACCAAGCATGGAACATCAAAAATTATGGATACATTTGCAACGTATCCAATACTAAGCCTAAAGCCAAAACAATATCAAGCAGGGCATGACAAAGCATAGGCCACAGTCAAAAACAAGCTCTCTTTACCACTTAAACATGAACGTTCCTACTCTTTTCCAATCCAAACCAAACTATTTGAAAACCAATGTATGAAAGGGGGTCCAACCAATTTATTCAGAAAACTAAGCAAACCAAGCAAACAAAAAACCAGAACGAAAACGAAAAAGAAGATGCTCCAAGAACAACACAACTGTGCATGAAACAAATAAAAATGAAGCGTTTGGAAGAAACCTGAGATTTTTATTGATGAAAAAGGGGATGCCTTGGGAATCCCCAAGCTTTGACTCTTGTACTTCTTGGATATTTATTGGGGTGACATGTGTGGAATCCCCAAGCTTGAGCTTTAGTCCATCCTTCATCTCATTACTTATTCCTTCCATACACCTGAAATTTTTCCTTCATACAAAACTTCACACAATCTTTATTAGCAACATTAGTGCACTCAAGATAATAAGTCTTTGGGTTCATTTCCAACACCAATAAAACTTCCAATAAAACACAAGCTACTATAGCACTTCCCTCAAAAAGCTCAATTCCCCAAAATAACTCAAAAAAGAACTAACAAGAAGCGAATGCAAATAATGCAAGAAATCTGTCTAAACAGACTAGCAGGTAAAGACAATTTTTTTAGAAGACCTTGTGTTGCTCAAATCAAAATGTGTTGAACTAAAGAAAGTTAGATAACAACCTAGGGCAGAAGCACAAAAACTGACGCCTCAAAAGGACATACAGAGGTTTTACACGAATTTTTACGGTGAAGCATAGAAATCTGTTTCGGGACAACAACTTTCCCAATCATTATTTCTCTCTCATTAGAGGTTAATCTTGGCACAAAAAGCAAATAAAAAGGATAAGGAGTAGTTATTATAGAGGTAATAACTTCCAAGACTCATCTAAAACTTTTGGGTTATCTTCCAATAAGTACTTTTCTTTAACGCATTTAAGTTAGGCATGATAATTTCGATGATGCTCACATAAGAAATATGAATTGAAGTAAAAGAGAGCATCAAGTAGAAAATTCAAAACACATTTAAGTATAACCCAATTCCTATGCATAGGAATATTATATGCAAATAAATTCACAAAGAACAAAGTGACAGGCATAGGAAGATAAAACGAGAGTAACTTCAAAACTTTCAGCACATAGAGAGGTGTTTGAGTACCATGAAAACTTTTACAACCATATTTTCCTCTCTCATAATATTTTTTAGTAGCCTCAAGAACAAACTCAACAATATAACTATCACATAAAGCATGCTTTTCATGATCTACAAACGCATAATTTTTATCAAGCTCAAAAATAGTGGGATTAAAACCTTCATGCCCACTTTGAAAAAATTTATAACAAGATGACTGATCAATCTCATTTTCAATAGTAGTACAATTAATATTATCAACCAATATAGAACCATCATCTAGAGCTTTATTATAAACATTTTCAAAAGAATCCACATGAACATAACATTCATCCTCCTTTGGTAAGCATGGAGGGCAATCAAATAATGTAAGGGGTAAAGAGTTACTCTCATTAGAAGGTAGGCATGGGATCCATTCTTCCTCCTTTAGATCATCACTCTCCTCCTGTTTTTCATCCAATGAGCTTCCAGTTTTAGCAATTTCTTCTTCCATAGGCTCCTGCAAGGCATTAGTCTCTTCCATTGGTGGAGAGCATCTATTAAGATATTCAATAATATAGCCATTTTCTTCCTTGTAATTATCAAAGAAAAATTTAAGTATATCATCAACCTCGTATTTATAAGGTGCATCATCAGTATTTTCAAGAAAATAAGCAAGTTCGAATGCACCCTTCCAAGCAATAAATTCTTCAATTTGTTCCACATCATAAAAGTCATAATTCTCTTAACATAAGAAGATATGGTAACATCATTATTATACTCACATTGAAAAGGGAGGTGTTCATACCTCCTACAGCAAAAAGATTTATCAACATAATAAGTAACATTATAAGTAGAGCAAACGTTTCTAGCAATGGTATTCAATGTTCCCATAAGAGCTTCCCTTTTTTGTGACAAGCGGTGTTCGTTATAATAATATTTTTGTTCTTCCGCGAACCCACCTTGCCAATTAGATTCAGTTTCAAAGAAACCAACCATTGATAGAAAGCATGATAAATCAAGACAATAACAGACCAACGAAAATAACAACTATACTAGGAACTAATTTTTTTTATTTTTAATAAAGAAAGCAAAACTAGTAAAACTATTTTTTTGTGATTTTGATAAAGAAACAAGCAAACAAAGCAAGAAAATAAACTAAGCAAAACAAAAACAACAAAGTAAAGAGATTGGTTATGAGGGACTCCCCTTGTTGTAGCACCCCGGTAAAATCACTACTAGAAAATCGCTTATTGTTTGTAGTTTGTGCATCATCGTGATCGCAAGCTCATGTCATCATGCCATATTGCATTTGAGCATCGTCATGTCATCATGCATTTGTTGCCTAAAACTATTTTCCAAAAGCCTATCTGTGTTTTCTAAATACCCCCTCTGTATTTCAAATGTAAAACCCGATCTCTTTTGGATCTTTTATTTGCTAAACTATTTACCAAAAGAATATTTAAAACAAAATAAATAAATAAAAAGATATTTTATAAAATCCCGGGGAGATAGTCCAGCCGGCCAGACCAGAGGTCTAACCGGGCCAGACAACCTACTACCCAGGCCGTCTAAAACCTAACCCAGCTAAACCCTAGTCTACCCAAACCCTAGACCCACACCCGATCCTACCCACTCCCTCCACCTGCTGCCTCCTACACCTATCTAGTACCAACCAACCCCACCCGATCGATCTCACACCCTGCAACGCGCGCATGTCCCGCACGCTAGCGTACACGCGACGCTGCTGGGCCACCTACCCCGCCCGACAAACCCCAACCCGATCCCGCACGTCTCTCGCCTCGGGACCCCGATCCCCACACGCTCCCCGTTCTCCTTGTCCGTTCCTCTCGCCCTGGCCCCACCATGCACCCGTTCCCCGCGTCTCTCTCTCCCCTGCAACTCCCGTCCCCATCGCGCCCAACCCCGACCTCGCGCACCTCCCTGGCCTGCATCACCAGCAGCCGCCGCCGCTGCTTCCTGCGAGCGTGCGCCACCATAGCAGCCCTCACCCGTGCCTCCTCCTGAGCCACCGGTCGTCGACCGGAGCACTCGGTCCCGCCTCGCCGCGCCGCTGACCACGCCAATCTTGTCGTCGTCGCCTGCAGCACCGCTGGTCCCATCCCCATCGACGGCGCGCAGCCTCTGTCTCCAGCAGCGGGTCGCCCTAGCGTCACCACCTCTGCAAGCTCACCGTCCTCCGACCCTGGTGCCGCCGGCTTCCCGGGCCGAGCCAGGCCTCGCCTAGACCACGCGAGCGCCGCGGCCCCAGAACGCCGTCGTTGGCCTCCTCACCGCCCCTCTCGCCGGCCTTCCTCGCCGCGTCCAACCCTCCTCTTCAGAAGCTCGCCCGAGCGCCCTCGGCACCCTCTGCCATGCCTCTCCTCTAGCCTCACCCGGAGCTGGCAATTGCACGCCAAGCCGCTCCGTCGCCTGCTCTCTATAGCCACCATTGCGCCGACCGCCGCCACCACCTCGCCTCGCCTAACGCCGGTGACCTCTCCCTCGACCCTCTCTGCGCGTCTACATCCCGCGTTCGGCCGTCGCTTGCGCTCGTCCTCCCCGTCCATGCCATCAGATGTCGCCTCCTCTGGCCGTTTTTCTAGCTTTTGTTCCAGGCCAAAGAAGACCCTAACCACCGTGTGGTTGTTGCTGTGAAGCCTGGTGAGCTTGGCGTGTGTGCTTGTATGTGCGAGACTTGCATGTTCCCATGGATCCCAGTACCGTCGCCAAGCAGCAATCGAAGTCGAGCTAGATTTCCTTCACGAAAACCACATGTTCTCCTTCATGGATGCCGAGACCCTCGAACCAAAGATGCCCGGAACATCAAGTTCATCGAAACCCAAAGACCTTCGATGTGGAACCAACATGTTCTCCACATGGATCCCGAAGCCCAATCCCGGAGTCCAAACACCGATCCTGCCGAGACTGAACCCGAACACCCTCGGAACCCCAAGATCGTCGATCCAATGTGTGACCCCTTTTCTGAGCTCTATTTGATTGGTGTTAGTATCAGGTTGGTCCCGAATAGGTCTTTCTTATCCCTCTCTAATAGCCGACAGTAGAATCGAGTCTCTATAGGTTGTTTAGTGCATGCTGCGATGCCGCTTCAGTCCACCATACCTATTTAGGCGAGAGCCACCGAATTCTCGCCTCGTCGTGTACTGGCCTCAGTACTGACGCTCCTCTTTTTCCTTTGCCCTTTGTCGGCACCCCTTTTGTTTTAGCAGGTTTGAGATCGACTTCATTAGCAGGGTTACCCTTCTGGCTTGGCCTGGGCAGGGTTATGGACGCCATTGGTTATTCTCCAGGGCTCTTAGCCCCATTTGCATCTTATCCATACTCGGATGTTGTATCGTTTTAAGGTGATTTGGATCTTTGTATTATATATCTGTATTCTTGACTCATGAGGTCATTGTTGTATGTATATGTGTTGTGGGTTCCATCATGAACTATTGTGTAATGGTATTACTTCATTTTTTCACCTGCACGCAAGTGCTTAGTGGGCATCTTTGAATCGTTTCTATGCGGGTTTGGCGGGAATCGCTAAAACTTGCATAGGGCCGATTCGAGGGTGTTACAAAGTGGTATCAGAGCCCAGCAGTTGCGATACCCACTGGTCCAGCCTGTAGGTTAACCTAGCTAACAGACAAAATAGAGTGTCAAAACTATTTTCAAAAAAATCTGTTGGATAGATCTAATTAGGTCTGTTTTTACTCCTTACCCCTATGCTATTCTCCTCTTACCTCCATGTGTTTTGAATCTACTCTTATCTTTTCTTCGAGTTCAGGATTTCTCGTGGTTGGGTTTCCGTCTTACCTTCAGGGTTTCACTTTCCATTTTTAATGGTGGAGCTACAATCATCTAATCTGCATCTCGTTGTTGTACCATTCATCCAATCTTTTTGTTCTTGAACTCTTTATCTATATCTGCACCTTGACGGATATCCGTATCGTTGAAAAACATATGAGAAGGATGAGCATTGGTGAAGTTGGAGTATACCTTGAGCATGTGTTGTTCATGCCAATGGAACCATCGCGAAACCTAATCATCGTGTCTTTTCAGATGATTTCTTTTGTATCTTCCGGTGTTTTCCCAACGTGATGACATCTTCTGCATCAGATTCGATGAAGAGCCTGCATCACTCCTTTGTTTTTCCAAACGTTGTTTGTCAAGATCTTCAGTCTGAATTCCGAGAGTTGGTTGCATAATTCTTCTTTTTGTGTACAGAGTAATGCTTTGAGTGCGGGATGGAGTCGCAAACATACCACTACTCTTATCATTCACTTTTGTAGATTGAATCGGTGGATCAATGCAATCTCACTCATTCAATGGAAGTTAAAGGTGACCTTACCTTTTGAGACCTTTACCTTCTCCTTTGTTTCTCCGGATTGCGCTCTCGACGAATGTGAGCCAGACCCCTTGTTGGTGGTGTCATCAATTTCAAGTTGGAGCAAAATCTTTGTTAGTGGTGTCGCGAGGATCTACGCGAAGCGGGAAGACCCAGATCGTCGACCTTCTTCCCCGTACCATGAGGCGGATCTCGAGGGAGAGATCCATTGTTAGTGGTGTCGAATTGTAGCACCCCGGGAAAATCACTACTAGAAAATCGCTTATTGTTTGTAGTTTGTGCATCATCGTGATCGCATGCTCATGTCATCATGCCACATTGCATTTGAGCATCGTCATGTCATCATGCATTTGTTGCCTAAAACTATTTTCCAAAAGCCAATCTGTGTTTTCTAAATACCCCCTCTGTATTTCAAATGTAAAACCCGATCTCTTTCGGATCTTTTATTTGCTAAACTATTTACCAAAAGAATATCTAAAACAAAATAAATAAACAAAAAGATATTTTATAAAATCCCAGGGAGACAGTCCAGTCGGTCAGACCAGAGGTCTAACCGGGTAGACTACCTACTACCCAGGCCGTCTAAAACCTAACCCAGCTTTACCCTAGTCTACCCAAACCCTAAACCCACACCTGATCCTACCCACTCCCTCCACCTGTCGTGTCCTACACCCAGCTAGTACCAACCAACCCCACCCGATCGATCTCATGCCCCGCAACGCGCGCACGTCCCGCATGCTAGCGTACACGCAACACTGCTGGGCCACCTACCCCGCTGACAAACCCCAACCTGATCCCGCACGTCTCTCGCCCCGGGACCCCGATCCCCACGCGCTCCCCGTTCTCCTTGTCCGTTCCTCTCGCCCTGGCCCCACCACGCACCCGTTCCCCGCGTCTCTCTCTCCCCCGCAATTCCCGTCCCCATCGCACCCGACCCCGACCCCGCGCGCCTTCCTGGCCCGCATCACCAGCAGCCGCTGCTTCCTGCGAGCGTACGCCGCCGTAGCAGGCCTCACCTGCGCCTCCTCCTGAGCCGCCGGTCATCGACCGGAGCACTAGGGTCCCGCCTTGTCGTGCCGCCGACCGCGCCGATCACGTCATCGTCGCATGCAGCACCGCTGGTCCCATCCCCACCGACGGCGTGCAACCCTCTGTCTCCAGCAGCGGGCCGCGCCAGCGTCACCACCTCTGCAAGCTCGCCGTCCTCCGACCCTGGCGCCGCCGGCTTCCCCGGCCGAGCCCGGCATCGCCTAGACCACGCGAGCGCCGCAGCCCCAGGACACCGTCGTCGGCCTCCTCGTCGCCCCTCTCGCCGGCCTTCCTCGCTGCGTCCGGCCCTCCTCTTCAGAAGCTCACCCGAGCGCCCTCGACACCCTCTGCCGTGCCTCTCCTCTGGCCTCGCCCAGAGCCGGCAGTTGCACGCCAAGCCGCTCTGTCGCCTGCTCTCTGTAGCCGCCATTGCGCCGACCGCCGCCACCACCTCGCCTCACCTAACGTCGGTGACCTCTCCCTTGACCCTCTCTGTGTGTCTACGTCCCGTGTCTATTCGTCCCTTGTGCTCGTCCTCCCCATCCATGCCATCAGATGTCGCCTCCTCTGGCCGTTTTTCTAGCTTTTGTTCCAGGCCAAAGAAGACCCTGACCACCGTGTGGTTGTTGCTGTGAATCCTGGTGAGCTTGGCGTGTGTGCTTGTATGTGTGGGACTTGCATGTTACCATGGATCCCAGTACCGTCGCCAAGCAGCAATCGAAGTCGAGCTAGATTTCCTTCACGGAAACCACATGTTCTCCTTCATGTACGCCAAGACCCTCGAACCGAAGATGCCCGGAACGTCAAGTTCATCAAAATCCGAAGGCCTTCGATGTGGAACCAACATGTTCTCCACATAGATCCCGAAGCCCGATCCCGGAGTCCGAAGACCGATCCTGCCGAGACTGAACCCGAACAACCTTGGAACCCCTAGATCGTCGATCCAATGTGTGACCCCTTTTCCGATCTCTATTTTATAAAATGTTATATAAACCTGTTGCATATTAAATTATTCATGATTGCACACATGCTTTGGCATTTGGGGCATTTGTCGATTCACCTAATAATTAAATATGGAGACCATATGCAGGCTATTCTAGTCTTATAATGGCTTCATTTAAATTTGTGTAGCGAACCGATGTCATGTTTTGCCTTGTGAATACAACATTTAATTTGCGGAGTAGTTAAATAATATGAACCACCTAATTAATTGTCAGGATCTCAGTTCCGCTTAATATTGCCTAATTGCATCGCATCTTTGCCATGTCATGCATCATACATGCATCATGCCCGATCTTCTGCCATAGTATTAAATAGTGTATCCGGTGTTTCTTCCAGTGCTTTGCTTTTTCACGGATTAGGCCGTTGAGCGGATGCGAGTGTCGACCCGATCTCGAGATGAACCTTCGCAGTGTTTTCCAGGCGAGCAATCTCCCCCTTTCTACCTATTTTACATTTCTAGTCTTTACTTCCTCCTGTTGATCTATTGATATCCGTGTTGCGATGCTTTAGTTTCCGTGCACCATTTATATTCCTTGCAGCCTCTATATTGCCTTGGACACATCCTATTGCATGTTGTTTGCTCAGGTGCTCGGGTGCTTGCGAGTCGTAGTTGCTTGCTCAGGTGCTGCTTCGCGTCGTTGTTGTTCCACCGTTATTGGAAGGTTAGCACATGCTTAATGGTGGAGATGATCATGACTTTAATTACAACTTGATATTAAATTGCTGGGATAACTAATGAAAGAGGCATCGGTGGACAATATATGCTATTTGGTTTTTCACGTCCACTTGTGTCCCGTAGGCCCCGAGTACTTGATACCTATTCTTTGACTATCGCACTATCCGCATGTGGGACCATGAATCCCCTTAGCCAGCGCTTGATTCATTTCTTATTTCTTGGGGCCACAAACTAGTTTGGGGCTTTATTACTATCCTGTACTTATGCCATGCTTTACTATTTTA
This sequence comes from Avena eriantha, assembly GCA_910589775.1. Taxonomy (NCBI): domain Eukaryota; kingdom Viridiplantae; phylum Streptophyta; class Magnoliopsida; order Poales; family Poaceae; genus Avena; species Avena eriantha. The sequence goes on along the minus strand of OU342746.1, from coordinate 156,683,700 downwards.
TTTACGATTGTGCGTGGAGCACCTGTACTGTTTAGGATCGGGGCACGATTTCGCGGTATCGACAAGCCCAGTCACACTTTCGGGTTCCCAGTCGTTTACAACCGTTCTCGCAAACCCTGGGTCCGTCTCGGAGCCGGCCAACTTCGTTGCGGGTAGCTTAATGGGGTGCCCCCCTGAAATATTTTATGAATCATGTGATTGCTTTGTCGTGAAAGCCTCGTTGGGTTTTTATTTGGTTTTTTCGAGGTTGATCGTGCGTGTGTTGCTATTTGTGCACCCCTGTAGGGTAAATCTTTCTGAAAGCCGTGTCTGCGGTTATGGACGACTTGGAACACAATATCTCGATCATAGACAAGCATAACTAAAGTAGTGCTATAAAATAAATTTGACTTAATATGTGACTAGAAATCAACTTCACTACAATGGAATGGATAATAAAAGTGCCAACAACTGGTGGAACTGGGGTGTATCGTGTCATGTTATACCTGCCTAGTAAGTATCGCAACTCCAATGGAATGAAATAAAAGTGTCAACAGCTGCTGGGTTTTGGGATGACACATGCTAACTGTATCTGACTAGTAAGTACTGCAACTACAACTGAATGGTTAACTAAAACTACCCACTACTTATGCTATTAGGATGACTCATGCTATCTATATCTGACTAGTAAATGCTGCAACTATAATTGGTGTTCCTCGGTTTGACTTCCTCGTTTGGTCTCGAGGGGGAATACCAGGATGGGTATGATTGGTGTTAGTATTAGGTTGGTCCCGAATAGGTCTTTCTTATCCCTCTCTAATAGCTGACAGTAGAATCGAGTCTCTATAGGTTGTTTAGTGCATCCTGCGCTGCCGCTTCAGTCCTCCATACCTATGTAGGCGAGAGCCGTCGAATTTTAGCCTCCCCGTGTACTGGCCTTAGTACTGACGCTCCTCTTTTTCCTTTGCCCTTTGTCGGCACCCCTTTTGTTTTAGCAGGTTTGAGATCGACGTCGTTAGCAGGGTTACCCTTCTGGCTTGTCCTCGGCAGGGTTATGGATGCCATTGGTTATTCTTTAGGGCTCTTAGCCCCATTTGCATCTTATCCGTACTCGGATGTTGTATTATTTTAAGGTGATTTGAATCTTTGTATTATATATTTGTATTCTTGACTCATGGAGTCATTTTTGTATGTATATCTGTCGTGGGTTCCATCGTGAACTATTGTGTAATGGTATTACTTCATTTTTCCACCCGCACAAAAGTGCTTGGTTGGCATCTTTGAATCGTTTCTATGCGGGTTTGGCGGGAATCGCTAAAACTTGCATAGGGTCGATTAGAGGGTGTTACACTTGTGAAGATGTCCTTGACTCCCTGGCAACGGCGCCAGAAAAGAGCTTGATGGCCCAAGATATCTCGAGCTCGTTGGGGAACCCCAAGAGGAAGGTATGATGAGCACAGCAGCAAGTTTCCCTTAGTTATGAAACCAAGGTTATCAATCCAGTAGGAGCAAGGAAACACTCCAAAGGTGTTGCTAGTTGAGCCTTGGCAGGGCGCACTACCGGTGCTAGTAGAAACATGGAATCCTGCACAATGCAACCATAGAACTTTGCCCCAACTTATAGTGGGGTTGTCAATCTCACCGGTTTTGCTGAAAACAAAGGATTAAACGTATCGAGTGGAAGAAAGTAATAGTTTGCAGAAAGAAAACAGAAAGTAGTAAACAGTTGATTGTAGATTGATGGTAAAAGAAAGGAGCGGGGGTCCATAGTTCAGTAGTGGTGGCTCTCCTTAAGATAGATAACACGTTGGGTAAACAAATTACAGCGGGGAAATTGACAAACATTGAGAAAGCAATACATGCATATACTAATCATCTTGACTCCTTTGAGATTTGATTGGGCATTACAACATTATACATAGACCGCCATCCATCTGTATCTATGACTAATAATCCACCTTCAGGTTATCATCCGAACCCCCTCCAGTATTAAGTTGCAAGCAACAGATAATTGCATTACGAATTGCGTGTAAAGTAAACAATACGATTGTTCTATGAACAAAGGATTGTTGTTTTCTCCCTAGTAGCAACATCACATCTAGTACCTTAGAGATTTTTGTCACTTCCCCAGATTACTAGAGGCAATAACCCATTATCGAGCATAAATACTAACTCTTGGAGTTGCTAGCATCTACTTGGCCAAGATAGCTACTAACAACGGAAAGCATGCAAGATCACAAATAACAAAGACATGATAGAATCAATAATCAATCTGAAATAGCATATCAATATCCATTGGATCCCCGTAAACACAACATGCAGAATTACAAATAGATGATCTTGATCATGAACGGAGCTCACAAGATCTAAACATGATAGCACAAAGGAGAAAAACCAGCCATCTAGCTACTACATGGACCCGTAGTCCAGAGATGAACTACTCACGCATCACACTGGAGGCTTGCATGGTGATGAAGAAGGCCTCCAGGGTGAATTCCCCTCTCCGGAAGGGTGCCGGGAAGAGCTTCAGATCCCTCCCGATCTAGGGATGGAGATGACGGCGGCTACAGACTCTTTCGTGGAATTTTGATCGGGTACTTAGGGTTTCTGTATCGGAGGCATCTTATAGTCGAAAGGGGAGGCCGAGGGGGTGCCTGGGCTGGCCACACCACCCCTTGGCGCAGGCCAGGTCTGGCCGCACGGCAGGTGGTGTGGCCGCCCTCTGAGCCCTCTCTGTCTCTTATTCTGGCTCCGTGTGTCCCTCGGTGAAAAACTGACTTTCGCTTTTGTCCCGTCCAATTCCGAGAATATTCATTTTCTGACTTCCTGGAACCAAAAATAGCAGAAAACAGGCAGCTAGCACTATGGCTCTTTGTTAATAGGTTACTCCAAGAAAGTGTATGAAAAGTACTCCAAAGTTGGAACAAAACATAAGAAAGTAGATAAAACCAAGCATGGAACATCAAAAATTATGGATACATTAGCAGCGTATCATGCTTCCACTCAAGATCCTCTATATCCCGAGGGACATCCTAAAAGAATTGAGCAGGATTCTCAACAAATTGAAAATAGTGGTACTTCTTCTAAGAGAAAGAAAAAGAAACATAAAACACTTGTAGAATCTTCTGAACCTGCTAAAGATCCTAATAGTATATCTATCTCTGATGCTGAAACTAAAAGTGGTAATGATAAAAATGATGCTCCTGATAATGAAGAAATTGTAGAAGAACCTGAAAGGCACACTAAGAATACTAAGTACACTATGGAAGATTTTGTTGCTAAGAAACATGGTAGTGAAAGAGATCCTTGGGTTCAAAAACCAATGCCGTTTCCTGATAATAAACACAAGTCAAAGGAAGAAGAACACTATAACAAGTTTTGTGAGTGGATGAAACCTTTATTTTTGCAAATTCCTTTGACTGATGCTATTAAATTGCCTCATTATTCAAAGTATATGAAGGATATTGTCTCTAATAAAAGGAAGATTCCTAATGAGGAAATTTCTACTTTACTTGCTAGTTATTGCTTCAATGGTAAGGTTCCAAAGAAACTTGGAGACCCAGGGATTCCAACTATTCCTTGTTCTATTAAAAATAATTATGTTAGAACTTCTTTGTGTGATTTGGGAGCAGGAGTTAGTGTTATGCCTTTTTCTCTCTACAAGAGACTTCAATTGGAAAAATTGATACCAACTGATATATCTTTGCAAATGGCTGATAAATCTACTACTATTCCTGTTGGTATATGTGAAGATGTTCCTGTTCAAGTGGCTCATAATTGTTTGATATTAACCGACTTTGTTGTGCTTGAAATGCCTGAAGATGATAATATGTCTATTATTCTTCGGAGACCTTTTCTTAATACTACAGGAGCTGTCATTAATTGTAATCAAGGAAAGGTAACTTTTAATGTCGATGACAAGGAGTATACTGTCTATTTCCCCAAGAAGATTGATAAGACTTATGGCCTAAATTCAATTGAAAATATTGAGGGCATCCAATTTGGAGAAATATATTGTCCCGTACTACAAGAAAATTATGAAACTATTATGATTGGGACTATTGCTATCAGGGTTGAGGTAACATAATCATTTAGTGGAATGTAAAGTTTTGTTTCATATAAAATTGTTTTGGTAACAAGACCTGATCAACCTTGTTAACAAAGGTATTTTAATGAACAAAACAATGTTTTCACCATGATTATCCTTGCTCACTTTTATTTTATCCATTTTAATTTTTGCTTCCACCTTGTTTACTTTTCTATTGCTAGTTGCTTGCATGTTAGAGTGTCTTAGAACTTCTGAAGTTCTAGTTTTGTTTTGTTTTTGCATCATTCCAAAATCATCTTTCTGCCAGAAAAACATTTTTCAATACCTGAAAATTGCTCAAAAATAAAGTTTCTCAAAAAATTCCAGAAAATTCATATTAAATTTTTATGTCAAAAATAGGGCAGAGAGGTACCTAGAGTGACCCAGGGGGGCACCAGGAAGGCACACCACTTGGTGGCGCAGCCACACCAGGGGCGCGCCTGGCCATGGTGTGGGCCACCCCTGGCCCTCCACTTATTCTCCTACCTGCCACTCCTTTCTCTCTCCCGAGAAAAAACCATTTCATTGCTCAAACCCATGTTCCTGCTGTTCTTGCTCGCGATTTTCGATCTCCTTGCTCAGCCCACCTTTGCTGCCGAGATTTGGAGCATTTGTTCTCCGGTATGTGACTCCTCCGCTTGTTCAAGTAGATTTGTGATTAGTGGATTATATCTTGAGCATTTTGCTGCTGTAGGTGGCAGGTTATGTGAGCTTGCATGCTTGTTCTATGCTTGGAGAAATTGTTTTGATGCAAGTTTAGCCCTCTTGCAAGTCCCTATAAGTAGTTCCTTTCATTATGTAATCGTTATGCAATCTTTATTTGTGATGGTTGTATAAAATTTCAAAAAAGGAGATGAATGAACACCAACTCAACCAACATGAATTAAGGGTGCCCGAGGTCATGAAAGTCCACCGTGAGGAAGAATTTTTCTCTTCTATTTATCCATGCCCCGAATTCATGAGTTCTGCAGGGATTTCTCAAGATTTCCATACTCTGATTGCTAATGCAGGATTGGAGCATTTTGTGGGAGATGAACCTTACCAATATGTGAAACTAACCATGTGTGTGGTGCAGGATTTTCGATTTAGTTGGTCCTTGCCTAACCCCATGGTTCATTGCAGAATTTACAATGTAGCTGTCGACCTCCCTTTCGATTATTTTTGTGCAGCTATTAAAGTACCACAGTGGGGTTCATGTGAAAGGATTAGAGAGTGGCCTACACCACTCGTGGACTTGTATGCAGAGATTTGCCAAGGGAGCAGCTTCTCGAAGGAGAGTGGTAAAATTCGTAATATTCATCTCCCGTCTATTCGATATTTTGCCTACTTTATTGCCAAGTGCGTTCTTGCTAGGAAAACTGCTAGTAAATTATCTTCATATGATCTAGTCTTTATCCCAGCTGCCTTAAAACGAGATAAGACTTATAACTTGGCTGCTTTGATAGCTTTCCGTCTTGCTGCTAGCCGCGAGAAAGGTGGAATTTCTAGAGGCCTCATCGCCTCTCGTTTATTAGCTTTGCATGGTGTAGCGCCTCATCATTCAGACTTACAGTTCCCCATAGAGAGGCTTGATCTCAATTCCATGATACAACATAAATTTGTTTCTTCTTGGGCTAATTTGAGTGATTTATCTTATGAAATAACCTTTCTCAAGAGTGGATAGAGAGGAGGTAAGTCTGAGCGAGTGGTTATTTTGCGTGTGTCTGCTTTGTTTAGCCTTGATAACAAGGTAGGATGTTCACTCATGGAGGAAGAGCTCGACACATATTTGGAGGAGCTCTCCTAGCAAGAGAAGAATGTTGGAAGGGATGCCAAGGACAATTTGGTCCAGCCCTCCAACGAGGGGGAGTCTTCATACTAGCAGCTTGCCTATAATTGGGAAGCTTCTTTTTCTCTTTCACAAGGGCCTGATTATGATCATTCTTACGATGACCCGCCGGCTTGGAGTTCCTACCCGCGTTGGGATTGATCCCCACTTAGGTCAAAACCTAAGCTTGGGGGGAGGTATACCGACATCACACTCACCTACATATCTTGTTCTGTCGGTACTTCGTATATCCATGTTTTGCTTTCCTTTTAGTTTTTGTTCTAGCTTTATTTCTGCTTTCCAAAACAAAAAAGACCAAAAATATTTTCGTTATTTCTCTTTGTTTGCTTCTTTATCTTTTAGCCTTGGTTTGCTTCTTCCTTTTTAGCTTTGATTTGATTATTCCAAAAACCCAAAAATATTTGTTATTCTTCTCTGGTTTTGTAAAGTTCATTGCAGGGTTCAACGGTCCTCAGTGACTCCTTGGAGTTTGGTTTTATCTTATTATTCAAGTCACACAAGTGAAAGGCAATGATGATTTATGACAACTCGAGGCGTGGTAAGAGACTGGTATGAACTCTATTTGTTTTCATTTTTGTACATATACTCATCATTGTGGGCATGCTTAGTCTCTTCGTGTGAGGTGTATGTTATTTAATCGATGCTTAGTAGTTCTTGCCCTCTTATGATCAGTTCCAATCCACCAATAATTTGTAACATGTCATATAAATGTTTGCTTGCATTGTTCTATTCATAACTTGGTATGACATTGTGGTATCCTCCTCTCGATGTTTTATTTGAATCGACTTGGCACATGCTCACGCATGCATATGACTAAACAAAAAGTCAGTTAAGCCTCGATGATTTATTTTTCCTCAGAGTTCTTGTGTCACTTTTATGCCACTATTAATTTTATTTTGTCGCAAGCATGATTATGACAGTTACTTCTCTCTCGATTGTCGCTCCCTTTCTATTGCTAGCCTTTACTTGCGTTGAGTATAAGCTTTACTCGTGCATCCAACTCCCTAAAACCAAAGTTGTCAAAAGATTCCACCATATCTACCTATTAGCTCCATTGCTATTCCTTACATATTTGTTATGCTTTGTTTTCTTCCAAATAAAAATGTTTTCTTGTTATAAGAAAATTAGTTTGTAAAGCTCTCACGAACTTGAAGGCACACTTTATTTTATTGCACTTAATAAATATGAACCATTGTGTCCATCTATGTTGCTTATATGCTTGCACTCTTTATGAGTTGTGAATTAGCAGAACCATGTACCATGAGGAACGCTTTCAACATTGCACCTATTATTTAGTTGATATCATGTTCTTTTGTTTATGGATCCCGGCAATGTGAAATAAAGGGGGAGCTTGTAAGCTCATGTAGTTTGTATATGTGTTAGAGAAATGCCTGGGCGGCTAGCCTAAGCCATGCCTAATCATGGTGGAAACTTGCAGGATAACCATAGTGAGCATTCTGTGAAGCATCCTCAATAAAAACCTATGCAAATAGCAAATAAAAAGATCGCTGAGATGCTCATTGTCTGTTGCCTTGTCATTTTGATATGGGATAACTCTTGTATCATGGGGCAAGGGGTACCCCATTGGCGGTTCTCCATGATCCATATGTACTTACAATGACAAGAACTTACTTGTGACTAAAGTTGAGTAGCATGAGGTTCGGTACTCATAAGCAAGGGGCATGAGATTTTCAACTTATAACTTGACGAGCATATCCTCATATTTGTGTCATTTTAACCTTAATCACCTCAATATGCTTATGATAGGGCAATGAGAGCTCAAAGCTAATGAGTACCATACTTTCAACATTTGAAAGCCTTTCGAACTTTTCAAATCTTTTCTTTCACTTTTATGTCGAGTCACCATTTATTCTTTGAGCACCTTCCCGAGAGCATAGCTGACATTCTTAGTGAAATGTGCTTGTCCCAAAACACGGTTGATTGTGACATAACTTTGACGCTTGTATCTTTGATATTTTTACTTCTAGTCTTCACTTAAACTTCAGAGGTGCTTTGGTATTTATGTTTTGCTCCAAAAATAAAGGTAAGCGAGATACCATTTTATCATATCTTCTTATGAGCATTAAAATCCTCATATGCTTATGTGTCATGTTGCTTATTATTATTATTAAGTTCGAATCTCTTTATAGCTTGCATGACTACTAGGTAAACTTATTTGCATACTCTTTATTATGAGTTGCCTAATTATTTGATCATATGCTGAGAATATATACATCTTATGAAGCAAATTTGTTCGTGAAAGTTTCTTTTATCGCACTCAGTTTTCAACTGAATTGCTTGAGGACAAGCAATAAGCTAAGCTTGGGGAGAGTTGATACGTCCAAAACATACCTACATTCCTATAACACCCCTAGTTCTATTAATATTAAATAGGGCATGTTTGTGCATTCATAAGCATCTTTTTATTTGTTAAGACAAAATGAAAGTAAGAAAACAAAAATGCAAAATCCTAAAACCCTAGTTTCCTCTCTCATAAATACATTCAAATGGTTTTAAATTTTGAAAAAAAACTATGGAGCCCAACTTGGTATAAAGGGCCCCTGAATATTTCTAGCTCAGTTTGAAACTCTTTTGTGTTTTAAACAGATTCAAAATCATGTTTGAAATAAAACTTACCAAATAGAAAAGAGAAAAAGAAATGAAAAAATGTTTTGCTAAAAATATAGAGCCAGAGTAAACGCAGTCACAGCCAGCCAGCTTGTCCCTTCCCTCAACCTTTTATGTGGCCCGTTCTAGGCCCAATTCAGTCCAACCCACCTTCCCGTTCTTGTCGCCTTCCTCCCCGGGTGACAAGCACCTGCGTGTCGTTTTTCCCTTCGTCGCCCGGCCACCTCCTGCTTGCCGCTCGTGGCCGGGGATAGTGTTAGGCAAACCAAATATATATAGTATATTCGGTTCATATCCCACCATATTTAGTGCTTGATATTTGGCCATTATGGTCAGGATTGGTATCCATGTATATCTTGTGTAAATGCCTATATATATGAGATACGTGAAAGACCACAACTTGTGGCAAATCATTCTCCCCTTCTAATTCTATCATGGTATCAGACAAAAGATCCCACGCCTCCGCCCCCTTCTTCTACCACCGCCGCCCTAGGGTTTCCGCCCCACCTCGCCGCCGCGCCGCCTCTCCCATGGCCGCCGCCGCTGAGATCCCCCTCCATCTCCCCTCCCCCCGCTACACACCACCACGTCGCGCTCTGGGCTCAAGCCACGGCGATCCAGAGCATCAAGTCCCTCATCCCCGTCACGCTCGACCTCAAGGCCTCCAACTTCACCAAGTGGCGCAATTTTTTGCAGGTTGCCATCACCCAGTACGCCCTCGCCGACCACCTCATATCCGCCGTCCCCCTCGCCACCGACCCCGAGATCTGGCTGCGGATGGACTCCACCGTCCTGCGCTGGTTGTACGGCTCCGTCAACACCGACATTGTCGACATGGTGATGACGGAGGCGTCCAACGCTTTCACCATCTCTCGCGCATCACCGCCCTCTTCCGCGACAACCAGCAGGCGCGCATGGGCTACCTCGAGCAGAAGATCCGGAACATCGAGCAGGGCGACAAGAGCGTCACTGACTATTGCCTTGAGCAGAAATCGGTCACCGACGCCCTGGCCGACAACGGTGCCCCGGTCACCGATAACGCCCTCGTCTGGAACACCATCAAGGGTCTCTCCGACGACTTCAAGGAGGTGGGCAATATGGCGCCATACATGACGCCCTTCCCCGATTTCCTGCAGTTCTGCAACCTGCTGCTCCTCCACGAGCTCAAGCCCTCCACCAAGCGCTCGTCCACGCCGGGGGTCTTCTACTCCGCCCCTGCCCCTGGCGGCTACCGCGTCCCGGCGCCACCTGCACCACCCGCCTACGGCGCCCCTCCGGGCTACGGCCCTCCCTTGCGCCAGGGTGCCCCCGCTGCTCCTCACGGCGGCCGGGGGAAGAAGAGGAAGATCGGGTACCCCGCACCAGCACCCGTCCCCACCGTGTAGAACCCATGGACCGGCGACATCCACATGTACCCCATGGTCGGGCCTCTAGGGGTCCTCGGGCCTCCAGGGGTCCAAGTCGGATATTGTCAACACCTGGATTTTTAATCCCAGATGCCCGTTATGCCATACCTCGCAATCACAGGATTGCCATTTTTGCGAGACATAACGGATTGGATATCGCAGTACATCATCCATTACAAACCATACATAAGGTCTTACACAAATAAGGATCTCATGATCCAATCTTAATACAACAAGCAGCGGAAATAAAAGATAAGCGTAGCGGTGGGGTCCATCTTCAGGGGCACATGCAATGCTGACGAAGGCAGATAGTCCTAGTTATCATAGCCGTCCTGTTGGCCATCATCTTGATAGTCTCCTTCATAGTCGGGCCACGATAATAGCAAGGGACAAAATCCATGAGTACTCTTTAAGTACTCGCAAACTACCACTAACAAGTACTATAATTCCAAGATAAAGTTAAGTTTGAAACCTAAGCTGAGTTCAGAAGCAAAGAAAGATAAAGTAAAGCTCTAGAATCACTTAAGTTGGGAAGCTAATGTCATAAACACAACCCTGTTTTGGTCAAGTCAAGATTCATCATTCATTTCAAGTTATTTGGAAAACATCTGACAACGAAACAGTATGGCCATTCCAACTATCCATAACCGCGGACGCGGCTATTCGAATAGTTTGACACTCTGCAGAGGTGGTACACTTTCACCACAAGATTCGATACATCTGTCAGGGATAACCCTGAATCATCATACTTAGTATGCAAATAATCAAACATAACCTTCCCTTTACACACCCTAGTATAAGCACCTCTCCTATGAGCATGGCCTCCCAACCATGACCATCAGTCATCTTGGGCACTACATAGGTGGACAACATTGAGAGGTAGCCTCAGCTCAGACCTCTCCCGTGAGGGAACTAATACTAATGCATATAAATTTCCAGCTAAGCCTTACCCAATTCAGGTAGTGTGGTTGTACGGTAAATTTGGAATGGTATCGCATCCGAATCCAACCATCAGTTATATAAAAGGGTTAAAGCTCATGATTCAACATTTTCATCATCATCAACCATTTGTGTTTCTCAACACATGTCAAAACATCTCAATAGAATGACTCATCATTCCAAGGTTTTCATAATTCATTTTCACCAAGTGTTCCCATCTAAAGTGACTCAAGTTTTTGATCTACTCTAAACTACTAAGTTAAGAGTGTTCACTAAGGGGTAAAAGATGGGTTCAATCTCATGCCATAGAATGACATCTAAAGGGTTCTAAATAGGTCAAGTTTTATACTCTTTATGCTACCTTCAAAACAAGTAAAGAACTTTGTGTAAACTAAGAGAGTAAAGCTTGTAAATAAGACTTGGGGTATTACTAGTCAAAGGGGGTGTGATCAAAGCATGCTTAAGGCATCTTTGGCTAAACCATCTAGTTTGATCCTAACTTGCTAAGCACTAAACTTGCAAGTGTTAGCTTGCACTGTTAATAGTGGCTTGCACTTGGATAGTGCTAGCTTGCTAATAGTAGCTTGCCAATAGTAGCTTGCCTTGGGTAGTACGGTGGTTGAAGTTTTCTTCTTCTTCTTCTTGGTAGAACTCCTCCTCCTCGAAAGCTTGGTCGGTACTATCGTCTATAAATACATACGGAGCACACAATCACCAAACAATACATAACTAGGATAAGTAGCATTCTAAGAGACACATTTGATGATCTATTATCATCACAAGCATCACAAGTATAATTCAATGGTTTCATCCTTTTTATTTTAGAAAAGTAATTTCTACTCATTGAAAAATTAACTAAAATTTAATATTCACCACTTAAAATATGGGATCATGTTGCCACATGTCATCACCACATATTCTAACATGTGGGAAAGAGAATTAAAGGTTGGATCAATATTACTTTGGTTTAAGTTCATTGTTTAATGATTTAAAGTGACTAGAAATGCCTATATAGCATTATTTCGGTACTAGTCCAAAGTCACTGCATGTAAACCTTAATATTATTACATAGTTAGATAGATATGATGAAATGTGATTTTTGAGAGTTGGAATCAACTCAAAAGCTAACTTGGTTGATTTTATAAAAATGTTGCAAGTTGCAAATACTTCTGTTTTGTTATTTTTATTAGGAGAGATCTATAACTCTAATTGAATTAAATCCAACGGGCTTGGATATATCATCTCAATACCTTTCAGGCAAAATTAGTTTCATGCATTTTGGATTTGTAAAACTCCCAGAATTGAATTTTAAACTAGTGGACAGAAACTAGATTTAACTAAAAAGAAAAAATCCAGATTTGAACGGGTGGGCTAGCGCGGGAAAGAACTTGGGCCGGCCCAGTAGCGCTCCACGGCGCGGGGCTCAGCTGATAGGGGGTCCCGCTTGTCAGCGGCACTTAACACGCGAAACGGTACGCGCGCTGTGGGCCATAGGATTAGAAGGGGAATCTACGGCTGAGGGTCATCGTCGACGACGAACAGGTCGCCGGCGAGCTCGAACCCTAGCGGCTCGGTGGGGGTCTGCTGGGGACGTACCAGGTCTCCAGCGATGACGGCGAGGCGGGGAAACGAACTGGGAGACGACGGCAAGCTCATGGACGGTGGAAGTAGCTCCGGGGGTGGTCGCAATCAGCGGCGCCCTTCTCCTCCAGAGGCGGCGGCTCCGGCTCCAATTCCGGCGAGCTGCTGCTCCCCTTGCTCCGGCTAGAGGTGGGTGAGGTTCAGAGAGGTGAGGGGAGTGGAGTGGTGTGGAGAGAAGAGGCTAGGGAGGCCTCCTTTTAGAGGCCCGACGGTGAGACCGAAGGGTATGGGCGGGCAACTCTGGCGACACGGCTACGAGCGGCTAGCAGCATGGCTGAGGATGGCGATCGACAGGTGGTCTCCTGGCGGTGCTCTAGGAAGTGAATGCGGCCGTAGGGGCGGTGGTATGCGGTCGGGGCGAGGTGGCGCTCTGAGCGGCAGAGGCCACGGTGTCCACAGCGAGCAGTGGCTGTGAGGCGTTGGGCGGCGAACGGGGGTGTCTAGGGTGTTCCCCTGGTCGTGGCGAAGCGGTGGGTGCGGGCTGTGGCCAAGGGGTGGTTTGTGCGAGCGGGGACAGAGCATGCTCTAGGGGCGGCATCGGCATGGTGCGGTGGAAATGGGCGCGTGGTATCCTCGGTGGTCCACTATAGGGCTTGGCTCGGGCAGGGGACAGAGGGTGGCGGTGAGGTGTTGGCTACCTCCTAGACATGGAGAGAGAGGGGGAGATGGTCTGTTGTGGTGAGGGCAAGGTTGGCCGACGAGGGGTGGCTCGGCATGGCATGGCAATGCCACTAGGGGCTAGGGGAGTGGATGCTAAGGGCCTGGTTAGATCAAGATGGGACAAAGAGATTAAATGGAGATCAAATGGGGGCAAAACCCTGTTCAAAACAATGAGCTATGATTTAGGTTTAAACCTGCCTGCCAAGTGTTTGATTAAATGGCCGCAATAACTAAACTTTTGAATTTTGGTTTCAAAAATTTTGGGTGTTCTCCACTAAGGCTAGGTAGTCCCTGGTTGCAAGGGTTTTGAAAATGGAGCTCAAATAGATGGGTTTTGAAATATGGGTGATCTATGCATATGCATTGGATTCAATTTTCAAATGCCAAATAAAATAGTTAACATAAGGTTTTTAGCAGATCAAAAGGTGGGCCTTGGTACCTCATTATGTGTACTAGCAAGGGGTGCAAAGATCAAGAATTGTTTCTGTTAAGAATTGAGTGCTAGGAACACTCAAAGTAGTGTAGTGGATTAAAATGGCCAAAATGACCATTCCTCCTTTTTAATTCTTTTTTATTTGATTTTCTTTAGGAAAAGTTGGGGAATGATGTAGATGATGTTTAAATCACCTAAGAAACATTTTAGAAGCAAAGGATCACACAATCATGGCAATTCAAAACAAATTCTATTTAAATGCACACACATATATGAATGCCTTTATTTTTAATTTGCAAAAGTTTTTCTTAACCCCAAATTTGGTGATTTAGATCTTGATAAGCTTGGATTGAAGTTTTGGGATGTTACAAACCTTCCCCCCTTAAACAAAATCTCGTCCCGAGATTTACAAAGGAAACTAGGAACTAAAGAGATCTGGGAACTCTGTCCTAATGTAATCTTCGCACTCCCAAGTAGCTTCCTCCTCGGTATGGTTGCTCCACTGAATCTTGAGAAACTTGATACTCCTGGTCCTGGTGGTTCTGTAGGCTTCTTCTAAGATACGGATGGGTACTTCTCTGTAGGTCAAGTCATTGTTGATTTCCACAGCTCTGTGATCGATGTTCTTGAAAACTTCAGCCTTCTCCGGCACTTCCAGACATTTGCGAAGTAACGAGATATGGAACACATTGTGGATGGCTGACATCTCTTCAAGCAGTTCCAGTTGATATGATACTTCTCCTTGACGGTTCAGAATCTTGAAAGGTCCGAGATATCTAGGGGCTAACTTTCCCTTCAGACTAAAGCGTTGAGTTCCTTTCAATGGTGAAACCTTGAGATATACAAAATCTCCGACATTGAAAGTCTGGTCTCTTCTTCTCTTGTCAGCATAACTCTTTTGTCTGGATTGGGCGGTCTTGAGGTGCTCACGGACTTTGTGAACTTTCTCTTCTGCTTCTCGGAGAATGTCGGGTCCGAAGATCTGACTCTCTCCTACTTGTGACCAATTCAAAGGGGTACGGCACTTTCTTCCGTATAGGAATTCAAATGGTGCCATCTACAAACTAGCTTGATAATTGTTGTTATATGAGAATTCTGCGAAAGGCAGGCAGTCTTCCCACTTTGATCCATATTCCAACACACAAGCTCTAAGCATATCCTCTAGGATCTGGTTGACTCTCTCAGTCTGCCCATCAGTTTCTGGGTGATATGCTGTGCTGAAGTTCAACTTGGTTCCTAATCCTTCTTGGACTTTCTGCCAAAATCTCGAGGTAAACTGAGTTCCTCGATCTGATACGATGGTCTTGGGGGTTCCATGTAGACTAACAATCCTAGCAATGTACAGCTCCACTAACTTTGCACTCTGGTAAGTTGTCTTGACGGTATAAAGTGGGCTACCTTGGACAGTCTATCAACTATGACCCAGATTGAGTCATTTCCCCTACTAGAAGTAGGCAAACCGGTGATAAAGTCCATTCCGACGGAATCCCATTTCCATTCTGGAATCTGTAATGGTTGCAACAGTCCTGCAGGTCTCTGGTGCTCTGCCTTGACTCTTTGACAGATGTCACATTTGGCGATGTAGCTTCCGATCTCTCTCTTCATCTTGTGCCACCAAAATTGCTCTTTCAAATCCTGATACATCTTCGTTCCTCCGGGGTGGATAGAATAAAGAGTATCATGGGCTTCCTTCATGATAACTTCCTTCAGCTCCGAATCTGCTGGAACACTGATACGTCCTTTGTACCACAGTACTCCTTCTTCGTCTTCAGTAAATCCAGGTACTTTTCCTGTACCAATACGACGTTTGATGCCGTCGATACTTTCATTTCCCTTCTGGGCTTCCTTGATTTGGCTAATCAAAATGGGTTGAAGTTCAATGCTAGCTAGGAATCCTTTGCTAACTAATTGATCCCTGAACTGCTCCAACTCTTCATACAAACTTGGTTGCTTCTCCTTGATCATGGTGTTAAGCCTACACGGCAATCTGCTAAGAGCATCCGCTACCACCTTGGCCTTGCCGGGGTGATAGTGAATGTCAAGGTCATAATCCTTGATTAACTCTATCCATCTTCTTTGTCTCATATTCAGCTCTTTCTGAGTGAAGATATATTTCAAGCTTTTATGATCTGAGTAAATCTCACAGCGATTACCCATCAAATAATGACGCCATGTCTTCAGTGCTAGAACCACAGCTGCTAGCTCAAGATCATGGGTCGGATAGTTCTGCTCATGCTGCTTCAGTTGTCGAGATAGATACGCGATGACTTTGCCTTCTTACATCAATACACATCCTAGACCAATCTTGGATGCGTCACAATACACATCAAATGGCTTCTTGATATCAAGCATGACTAAAATTGGGGCGGATATCAATCTCTTCTTCAGCCCCTGAAAACTGGCTTCACACTTGTCTGTCCATTCAAACTTCTTGTCCTTCTTCAACAATTGGGTCATTGGTCGGGCTATGCTCGAGAATCCTTCTACGAACTTGCGGTAATATCCCGCTAATCCGAGAAATGCACGGGCTTGGGTTTGAGTGGTTGGGGCTTCCCATTCTTCGACATCTTTGATCTTGGCGGGATCAACAGAAACTCCTCCGGCAGACACAATATGTCCTAGGAATCCTACTTCTTTCAACCAAAACTCACACTTGCTGAACTTGGCATATAACTGATGCTCTCTCAGGGTTTCTAGGATAACTCTCAGATGTTGCTCATGCTCCTCTTCCGACTGGGAGTAGATAAGTATGTCATCGATAAACACAACTACAAACTTATCTAGGAAATTCATAAAGATCTTATTCATGAGATTCATGAAATAAGCAGGGGCATTGGTTAATCCAAAAGACATAACCGTATACTCGTATAAACCATAGCGAGTAGTAAAGGCGGTCTTCAGAATATCCATTGCACGAATCTTAAGTTGGTGATAACTAGTCCTAAGATAAATCTTTGAGAATACCTGGGCTCCAATCAACTGATCAAATAGATCCTCTATCTTTGGCAAGGGGTACTTATTCTTGATGGTGACATCATTCAACTTTCTGTAATCTGTGCACAGACGGTTGCCTCCATCTTTCTTGTCGACGAATAACACTGGTGATCTCCATGGCGATGCACTTGGTTGAATCAAGCCTTTGGCTAGCATAGCATCCAACTGCCTCTTCAGTTCCACTAACTCTGGGGGGTTCATGCTATAGGGTCTCTGGGCTATAAGTCCGGTTCCGGGGATTAGTTCGATAATGAACTCAATATCCCTATCCGGAGGCATACCTGGAAATTCATCTGGGAATACGTCAGGGTATTCACAGACTACTCTGACTTGGTCTATGGTGGGCAGGGCTACACTCTGGTTGCACTTGAATTGACGGGGTAAGGTTTCAGAGATATGCTCTACTGTTACTCCAAAACTATTGGTCATGGTGATGGCTTTCTTAGCACAGTCTATCAATCCTTTATGCCTTGACATCCAGTCCATACCTAGTAATACTTCCAGTCCTTTGGTTCCAAGTACAATTAGGTTGGCATAAAAATCTATCCCATGTATTCTGATGGGTACAGCTTTGGAAATTTTTCTAGCTTTGGTTGTTGAACCGGCGATTTGAACTATCATGACATGCTTCAGGTTGGTTGGACGAATCTTACTAGTGCATGCAAATTCTTCGGTGACAGATGAATGCGATGCTCCTGAATCAAACAATACTCTTGCTAAAACTGAGTTGACAGAAAACATACCCAGCACTACATCTGGCGCTTCCTAGGCTTCTTCTGCATTCATGTGGAAGAGACGGCCATTGCGGTTATGAGGGTTCCCTGGGGCAAATCTCCTTCCTGGTTGAACACGACGCTGCTGCTGAGCTAGGGCATTCACATTGGTATTGGTTGTAGTCTTCTTGGGACACTCATTGGAGTAGTGACCCTTCACTCCACACTCGAAACAAGTGATCTGGGACTTGCCTTTGACTACGACAGGCACAGCATTGCTGCCAGTTCTGGGTGCAGTGTTGTTGTTGGTGTTATGGTTCTTGGGAGGGGCACGGTTGAAATTGTTGGCGTTACCGGAGTTGTGATTGTTTCCTCCGGGCTTCACATTGCCTCCGCTACGGTAAGGGTAGCTTGGGCGAGACGTTGGGGGTCGGTTGTTCCTTGGTGCATATCCTGGTGAAGGGTTGGGACGATACTTCTGGTGACTGTTGGATCCAGACTGCTGCATCATACGACGCTTGCAGTTGTCATTTGCCTGGTTAATCTTCCCTTCCATCTGGTTGGCAGAGTCGACTAGCTCTTCGAGATCCTGGAAACGGATATTGACGAGGACAGTCTGCATCTCATCATGCAGTCTGTTTAAGAATCTCTCTTTCTTCTTGGCCTCCGTGTTGATCTCATCAGGTGCATATCTGGCAAGTGACAGGAATCTGTCACGGTACTCCACCACAGTCACTCCCTTGCTTCAATTCGCGGAACTCATCTCTCATTCTGTTGACTAGGCCTTGCGGCACATGGGTGCGGCTGAACTTGACTTTGAATGCTTCCCATGTCATCACTTGACCATGGTTCATATTGCGGATGCTATTCCACCAAGCTCTTGCATCTCCTTCCAGATAGTGGGTGGCGAAGAGAACTTTCTCATTTTCATCAACTCTGGCAAATTCTAAGTTGTTTTCCATGGTCTGTAACCAGTCATCGGCATCTAATGGGTTTTCAGATTGGTTGAAGATTGGGGGATTGGTGTTCTGAAATTTTTTGAGTTTGGATCCCTGGTGATCTTGGTTTCCATGCCCTTGGTTGTTGAGAGCCATCTAGGCGATCTGTTGAAGTGTTGCTAAGTTGGCTTGACGTTCTGCCTGGCTTGCTTCATGGTCTATGATGCGATTCTGTAGTATCTGCAGCATTGGGTCTTGCGACGAGCTGCTCCCTCCTTGGTTTCCACGAGTCATCTGAAGATTGAGATCTAGGGATAAGAGGGAAATTCTAAGGTTCATGGTTTTAGGTTTTCAAAGCTAAAACTTTGAGTTAGACTCAGGTTTTTCAACTAACTTCATTTTCATTCATGCAAGCAAGCACACGATACAACACACACCACAACAATCAAAGGGAAAACAGATGGTTTGAAGAACCATTCTGCAAGCTACGATAGAATGAGATCGATACATCTCAAGCTACGACAGTGCTCTGGTGCATCTACTCATCGTCGATGAAGTCGGAGTCTTCATCATCAGTGTAGAAGTCCACGACATCCTCCTCCAGAAAGTCATCATCATTGCTGAGGTAAGAATCCATGTCTCCCTGGATGTCTTCACCCTCATCTTCTTCTTCCTTTGCTACAAGCTGAGCTTCCTGCTCCTTGATGGTCTTCTCGAGGTCGGCCCCCTTCTTACGAAGACGGGCGATGGTGCGATCCTTCTTGGCACGCTAACGGCGAAGAGACTGGCGGTCCTGGACAAGCAGTGCGAAAGTCTGGGCCTTCTGATCGGCAATGGCACGGTTCTGGTTGGCTAACTCCCTGGCATTGTCCAGTTCCTGATGTCTGTCATGAAGCAAGAAGTCAAGGTTCTCCACTTGACGCCTCAACTTGTGGCGACCGGGCATCTCCATTGGCATTCCCATGAAGTCACGTCTTGCATAGTGGGCAAAACGGGTTCCTTGGACCTTGTTGACGCTGAGGGCACATAGACGTGTGAGAGCTTCATGCATAGCCCTGGCTAAGCCATCTAGCCAGTTATTCTCTCTCACGGAGAACTGAATTCTCCCAGAAGTTGGTGCTTCAATGCTTCCTCTAAGATCTGCGGTGACTAGCCACTGTAAGTCTCCTCCTAGGGGTCCTGGAAGTTGAGCTGGAAGAAACTCCGGATGCGAGCGTCCCAGTGACACTGACAGTGAATCCAGATCCCTCTCAAAGATCAGCTGACCTCCGTTTCCCAACTGGTAAAACTTGCTGAACTGAGTCTCCATCTACAAGAATTAAGGATGAGGAAGTTAGTGAAGTGATCAAGTGTGTCAATTTTTAAGTAGTGTAAGAATATTGAGTAACATGAATTTTTGGAGAAAGAATCCACAAGGGTAAGAGAGGAGATAGTTTTTCATAAATACTCACTTTGGTTTTGAAACTAAGTTTTTGTTTGACGTCCATTCTAACTAGGGTCTCCTATGGTCAGGATGGCTCTGATACCAACTCGTCAACACCCGGATTTTTAATCCAAGATGCCCGTTATGCCATACCTCACAATCCCAGGATTACCATTTTTGCGAGACATAACGGATTGGATATCACAGTACATCATCAGTTACAAACCATACATAAGGTCTTACACAAATAAGGATCTCATGATCCAGTCTTAATACAACAAGCAGCGGAAATAAAAGATAAGCGTAGCGGTGGGGTACATCTTCAGGGGCACGGGCAATAGTGACGAAGGCAGATAGTCCTAGTTATCATAGCCGTCCTGTTGGCCATCATCTTGATAGTCTCCTTCATAGTCTGGCCACGATAATAGCCAGGGACAAAGGCCATGAGTACTCTTTAAGTACTCCCAAACTACCACTAACAAGTACTATAATTCCAAGATAAAGTGCTAACTCTAAGTATAATTATAAAGTTAAGTTTGAAACCTAAGATGAGTTCAGAAGCAAAGAAATATAAAGTAAAGCTCTAGAATCACTTAAGTTGGGAAGCTAATGTCATAAACACAACCCTGTTGTGGTCAAGTCAAGGTTCATCATTCATTTCAAGTTATTTGGAAAACATCTGACAACGAAACAGTATGGCCATTCCAACTGTCCATAACCGCGGACGCGGCTATTCAAATAGTTTGACACTCTGTAGAGGTCATACACTTTCACCACAAGATTCGATACATCTGTCAGGGATAACCCTGAATCATCATACTTAGTATGCAGATAATCAAACATAACCTTCCCTTTACACACCCTAGTATAAGCACCTCTCCTATGAGCATGGCCTCCCAACCATGACCATCAGTCATCTTGGGCACTACATAGGTGGACAACATTGAGAGGTAGCCTCAGCTCAGACCTCTCCTGTGAGGGAACTAATACTAATGCATATAAATTTCCAGCTAAGCCTTACCCAATTCAGGTAGTGTGGTTGTACGGTAAATTTGGAATGGTATCGCATCCGAATCCAACCATCAGTTATATAAAAGGGTTAAAGCTCATTCCTCAATATTTTCATCATCATCAACCATTTGTGTTTCTCAACACATGTCAAAACATCTCAATAGAATGACTCATCATTCCAAGGTTTTCATAATTCATTTTCACCAAGTTTTCCCATCTAAAGTGACTCAAGTTTTTGATCTACTCTGAACTACTAAGTTAAGAGTGTTCACTAAGGGGGTAAAAGATGGGTTCAATATCATGCCATAGAATGACATCTAAAGGGTTCTAAATAGGTCAAGTTTTATACTCTTTATGCTACCTTCAAAACAAGTAAAGAACTTTGTGTAAACTAAGAGAGTAAAGCTTGTAAATAAGACTTGGGGTATTACTAGTCAAAGGGGGTGTGATCAAAGCATGCTTAAGGCATCTTTGGCTAAACCATCTAGTTTGATCCTAACTTGCTAAGCACTAAACTTGCAAGTGTTAGCTTGCACTGTTAATAGTGGCTTGCACTTGGATAGTGCTAGCTTGCTAATAGTAGCTTGCCAATAGTAGCTTGCCTTGGGTAGTACGGTGGTTGAAGTTTTCTTCTTCTTCTTCTTGGTAGAACTCCTCCTCCTCGAAAGCTTGGTCGGTACTATCGTCTATAAATACATACGGAGCACACAATCACCAAACAATACATAACTAGGCTAAGTAGCATTCTAAGAGACACATTTGATGATCTATTATCATCACAAGCATCACAAGTATAATTCAATGGTTTCATCCTTTTTATTTTAGAAAAGTAATTTCTACTCATTGAAAAATTAACTAAAATTTAATATTCACCACTTAAAATATGGGATCATGTTGCCACATGTCATCACCACATATTCTAACATGTGGGAAAGAGAATTAAAGGTTGGATCAATATTACTTTGGTTTAAGTTCATTGTTTAATGATTTAAAGTGACTAGAAATGCCTATATAGCATTATTTCGGTACTAGTCCAAAGTCACTGCATGTAAACCTTAATATTATTACATAGTTAGATAGATATGATGAAATGTGATTTTTGAGAGTTGGAATCAACTCAAAAGCTAACTTGGTTGATTTTATAAAAAATGTTGCAAGTTGCAAATACTTCTGTTTTGCTATTTTTATTAGGAGAGATCTATAACTCTAATTGAATTAAATCCAATGGGCTTGGATATATCATCTCAATACCTTTCAGGCAAAATTAGTTTCATGCAATTTGGATTTGTAAAACTCCCAGAATTGAATTTTAAACTAGTGGACAGAAACTAGATTTAACTAAAAAGAAAAAATCCAGATTTGAATGGGTGGGCTAGCGCGGGAAAGAACTTGGGCCGGCCTAGTAGCGCTCCGCGACGCGGGGCTCAGCTGACAGGGGGTCCCGCTTGTCAGCAGCACTTAACACGTGAAACGGTACGCGCGCTGTGGGCCGTAGGATTAGAAGGGGAATCTATGGCTGAGGGTCGTCGTCGACGACGAACAGGTCACCGGCGAGCTCGAACCCTAGCGGCTCGGTGGGGGTCTGCTAGGGACGTACCAGGTCTCCAGCGATGACGGCGAGGCGGGGAAACGAACTGGGAGACGACGGCAAGCTCAGGGACGGTCGAAGCAGCTCCGGGGGTGGTCGCAATCAGCGGCGCCCTTCTCCTCCAGAGGCGGCGGCTCCGGCTCCAATTCCGGCGAGCTGCTGCTCCCCTTGCTCCGGCTAGAGGTGGGTGAGGTTCAGAGAGGTGAGGGGAGTGGAGTGGTGTGGAGAGAAGAGGCTGGGGAGGCCTTCTTTTAGAGGCCCGACGGTGAGACCGAAGGGTATGGGCGGGCAACCCCGGCGACACGGCTACGGGCGGCTAGCGGCATGGCTGAGGATGGCGATCGACAGGTGGTCTCCTGGCGGTGCTCTAGGAAGTGAATGCGGCCGTAGGGGCGGTGGTATGCGGTCGGGGCGAGGTGGCGCTCTAAGCGGCAAAGGCCGCGGTGTCCATGGCGAGCGGTGGCTGTGAGGCGTTGGGCGGCGAACGGGGGTGTCTGGGGTGTTCCCCAGGTCGTGGCGGAGCGGTGGGCGCGGGCTGTGGCCAAGGGGTGGTCTGTGCGAGCGGGGATAGAGTGTGCTCTAGGGGCGGCATCGGCATGGTGCGGTGGAAATGGGCGCGTGGTATCCTCGGTGGTCCACTACAGGGCTTGTCTTGGGCAAGGGACAGAGGGTGGCGGTGAGGTGCGGGCTACCTCCTAGACATGGAGAGAGAGGGGGAGATGGTCTGCTGCGGTGAGGGCAAGGTTGGCCGGCGAGGGGTGGCTCGGCATGGCATGGCAATGCCACTAGGGGCTAGGGGAGTGGGTGCTAAGGGCCTGGTTAGATCTAGAGGGGACAAAGAGATTAAACAGAGATCAAATGGGGCAAAACCCTGTTCAAAACAGTGAGCTATGATTTATGTTTAAAACTGCCTGCCAAGTGTTTGATTAAATGGCCGCAAGAACTAAACTTTTGAATTTTCGTTTCAAAATTTTTGGGTGTTCTCCACTAAGGCTAGGTAGTCCCTGGTTGCAAGGGTTTTGAAAATGGAGCTCAAATAGATGGGTTTTGAAATATGGGTGATCTATGCATATGCATTGGATTCAATTTTCAAATGCCAAATAAAATAGTTAACATAAGGTTTTTAGTAGATCAAAAGGTGGGCCTTGGTATCTCATTATGTTTACTAGCAAGGGGTGCAAAGATCAAGAATTGTTTCTGTTAAGAATTGAGTGCTAGGAACACTCAAAATAGTGTAGTGGATTAAAATGGCCAAAATGACCATTCCTCATTTTTAATTCTTTTTTATTTGATTTTCTTTAGGAAAAGTTTGGGAATGATGTAGATGATGTTTAAATCACCTAAGAAACATTTTAGAAGTAAAGGATCACACAATCATGGCAATTCAAAACAAATCCTATTTAAATGCACACACATGTATGAATGCCTTTATTTTTAATTTGTAAAAGTTTTTGTTAACCCCAAATTTGGTGATTTAGATCTTGATAAGCTTGGATTGAAGTTTTGGGATGTTACAGATACGTCGCTCTTCATCCTTCACGGCATACACGGCACGGCCTACTTGCTCCTCTACGTCGATGACATCATCCTCACGGCTTCGTCCACAGCCTTACTCGAGCGCGTCATCACCGCCCTCAGTGCTGAGTTCGCCATGACCGATCTAGGCGAGCTTCATCACTTCCTCGGCCTTGCCGTCCGACAAGATTCCCAGGGGATGTTTCTCTCCCAGACCCAGTACGCTCTCGATACTCTCGAGCGTGCCGGCATGAGCTCCCGCCACCCCGCGTCCACGCCTGTGGACACCTCGCCGAAGCTTGCGGCCGAGGCTGGTTGTCTTGTCACCGATCCCTCCGCCTACCGCAGCTTGGCGGGTGCTCTTCAGTACTTGACATTCACTTGTCCGGACATCGCCTACGCCGTGCAGCATATTTGTCTTCATATGCACGACCCTCACGATCAGCACTTGGCTTTGGTCAAACGAGTTCTTCGGTACGTCAAGGGCACGCTTCGTCACGGTCTCCAGCTCACACCTTCCGTGACGGACCGCCTCGTCGCCTACACCGATGCAGACTGTGCTGGCTGTCCAGACACCTGGCGCTCCACATCTGGGTACTGCGTCTTCCTCGGCGACAGCTTGATCTCTTGGTCTTCCAAGCGTCAGCACACGGTGTCTCGTTCTAGTGCTGAAGCGGAGTATCGGGTTGTCGCCAACGCCGTCGCCGAGGCAAGTTGGCTTCGCCAACTCCTCCAGGAGCTTCATCGCCCACTTCATAGTGCCACTGTTGTCTTTTGCGACAATGTGAGCGTTGTGTACATGACCACGAATCCCGTCCAGCACCAACACACCAAACACATTGAGATCGATCTTCACTTCGTTCGAGACCGTGTTGCGTTGGGGCACATTCGAGTTCTTCATGTGCCATCGTCTCGACAATTCGCGGACATCTTCACCAAAGGCCTAGCTTCACCGTTGTTCTTGGATTTCCGGTCCAGTCTCAGCGTCCGAGAGTCTCACGTTGCGACTGCGAGGGGTGTTAGGCAAACCGAATATATCTAGTATATTCGGTTCATATCCCACCATATTTAGTGCTTGATATTTGGCCATTATGGTTAAGATTGGTATCCATGTATATCTTGTATAAATGCCTATATATATATGAGATACGATGAAAGACCACAACTTGTGGCAAATCATTCTCCCCTTCTAATTCTATCAAATAGCTCTGCCGAGGAGAGCTAGAGCCCCGCACGCCTCTCTCACTCCTCCCCCTCGCCCAGGCTTTCTCTCCCTCGTCCTTGTCTTCTTCCTTGACGCGCCGGAACCCCCAGCCATGGCGGCCGCTGCGAGTCACCGATGTTCAGAGACCCCCAGCCTCGCTGAGCACTCCATCCTATCCACCTCGATTTCATCTTCCTCTGCCTCTAAGTAATCGAATCCGGGAGTGCTAAAATCGGCCTAATCGACCTGTCTTCCGCGCCTCCGGCCACCGTTCCTGGCATCCATGGCGTTTCCCTTGGCCTTCCTCACCAGCCTCAACCACGACGACGTCAACCTGGTGAGCTTCTCTCGCTAAACCCGCGTGCAGACCGTCTGGCCGGAGAGCCATGCATCGCGCGTGTTCGTGGCCTATAGCCTGACCCAATCAGTTTTCTAACTCGTTTTGTAATCAGTACTTTTAATGGATGGAGTTAACCTGTACTGAATCAAAGTTAGCTATAGCTAGTCTCTTATTCTAACAGTGTACCGATTTGGCTACTTCCTGAAGGCATCCCATACATTGATACATGCATGTTTTATCTCTGATTGAACTTCCTTTCCGGTGAAGCAAACATCTGCCCAACTAAACCATCTATTCTTGAATTCAACAACAGTCAAAAGATGTTAGTTCTCGGGTACTATTAGCCATACTTCAGTGTTTATGTTCAGAGTCTTAGCTGAATAGCTACAGCCCAGGAAACGATCAGCTTTGACTGATGCTTCAAACCATTTGACGTGTCTTTGTTTTTCAGTTTAGTGATACACTACTCCAGATCTAAACTCAAGCTTCCAAATAAAGTTAGTGAGACCTGTTTTTTGTTGAATTTAAAAAACTGAATTCGTATCCTGATGTTTTCCGTTTTAAGAAAATGTCTGAACTTGTAAAAATTATAACTATTTCATATAAAATCAGAAAAATACAAATAATATATCAAAATGTTCAGAAAAATGAGATCTATCTCATAGCATCAAAGTCATGCATCATTTTAACAACTAAAATGATTTCCTTAGTGAAACCCAAATGAACCCCTCTCATTTGTCTCCGGAGTTTATCAAAAGTGCTATCTAGGGCATTCCGACTCCGCTTAAAATGGTTCATATATTTTTAGGGTTTGATGTAACACTTTAAATATGTCATATCATCATTCTTGCTTGAGCACTGCATCGATGCCATGTGTTGATTGTTTCTTTCCTTTCCGGTGTTTCTGTTTTTTCTCGGTAGACCTCGGAGTTGATGTGAGCAACGAGATCGAGTCCAACATTGAAGACCGAGATCAACACCATCGAAGGTTATCGACGAATGACACCAAGCAGATGAACCTGAAGTTCTATATCTGAGTATCAACAGGCAAAAGCAAGCAAAACCCCACAAATGATATAATCCTACGATTTCAAAGTATTTTATTCTTGCCATGTGCATACGATTCTAAAGTCTTTTATCGATAGATAGAGTAATCCTATATGATGCATGTTCCCCTTTGTAGCCTATATTCCCTGATCCACTGCTCCTAGCATAACTAGGCTTTGGCTTATGAGCTTCGCTAGAGCTGTTATATCTGTTGCGCTTAGCCATGCTTAGCTGTTACCGCTGGTCCATCCGGTTGATAAATCAGAGTTGTGAATGAACCTAGTTGGACAGGATGACGTGGTATGGTCAGAGATGAAAGTTAAACATGCTAAGACTTGTATGGGAGGCCA
The DNA here is from genome assembly GCA_910589775.1 of Avena eriantha. Lineage (NCBI taxonomy): Eukaryota > Viridiplantae > Streptophyta > Magnoliopsida > Poales > Poaceae > Avena > Avena eriantha. Next base: position 156,656,976 of record OU342746.1, on the reverse strand, counting down.
CGTCGGGTTGTGGTTTTTGCAGTCTCATACTTGCCACCACTAGTACCTGAGTTCTTGCCTCTTGAACCAAGACGAGCGTAAAGCCACACGGGGGCTTGGAAACCCCCTCGACCAACTAACTTTCCTAGTAGATTCCATGAGTCACATAGTTCGCGTGTTCCATTCGACATATGCATTCTGGTCATTCTTAAAGGCGGTGAAGGAGGTGCATTCATACAGGTAGGTAAGCGTGGCCAGGAACAGGAGAGGCACGGCCTCCATAATCTTGTTCCCCGCACACATCTCTAGGGATCGGCTTCGGGACTTGACCCGTTACGGCGGCATCTCCTTTGGGCGTGACTCATGGTCTCGGCGAAAGCAAGGTAAAGGTCATGGTCAACCACTCTCTGTCGGCCTTCCAAGGAAGATGGTAATGTTAACTGGCACTAAGAATCGGTTGGTACGTGTGGGTAAAGTTGTGCATCCCTGCAGGGTAATAATCTTTTTGAAAAGCCGTGTCCACGGTTATGGACGACGTGGGAACGGATTCTAAGATCATAAAGAAGAAGAATCTAATCGTAAAACTTGACAAGATAAGTGAGGTGTGCTTAAGGATGCTTCATCAGGGATCGAGGGGGTGATCCTAGGTAGTAGGTTCGGCTCATGATGATTCAGTGGATACCAAAAGAAGATCAAAGCTAGTGATATCGTTTTTCTTATCCCCGTTTAAAGGATTCTCTTAGTCGAGCTTCTCCTACCTCTTTTGCAAAGAAAGTTGGCTTTATGCAAAGTAACCCCACCAGCCATAAGTCTTGCGGAGTACACCCTATACTCAGCATTGCTTTGTTGATACTTTTGCAGCAGGTAAGTGTTATCACAGAAGAAGAGTTTGTTTCAGCATCGACATCGATGAGTAGTTTGGGGTTCCCGGTCGGCAGCCTGGAATCTATGGATTAGGGCATCATCGTTATGCTTCAGACCTCTTAGGACATTTGTTAAGTTTGCTATACTTATAGCATAATTTTCCTTCCGTTGTTTGATGTTTGTGGTCAGTGACCTCTGCTTGTAATATTTTGGTTCTCTGCTCAGTTATGATCTTGCTATAATAATTTTTGTGTCGTAGGGTCACTGTAATGTTACTGATTCTTTCTCTGTATGCTTCTGAGATTTAGGTTAGGCTTATGTCAGACAGAGGTCTGGGATTTGTCTAACCTTAATCCCGGGGGTGTGACAGGTTTTGGTATCAGAGCAGTACCGACTGTAGGAAAACCTTTCTACTGGTCCATGTTGAGTCTAGTGTTTGTGAAAACTATTTTAAAATATGAAAAGATTACGAAAACTCTGGTATGCTTCTTTTTCTCCTTATCCAGTTTCGCTCTAACTCTGGGTTATCTTATCTTGTGTTGATTTGGAAACGTTTTTCTATCTTGTCTCGTCTTTCAAAACTTAGGTGCCTTTTTAGCAAGTCGTTTCTCAACTAGTTGACCTAGTGTTGAGTTCTCCAGATTCAGTTGTGTGTATGTTCCTTGTTTCCCTTTGCTCTGCTTTAGTTGAGAGATTCCTTTCCACCATTATCTCTTTATTTTGTGGGTCCACAACATTATGCTGATGGTTCCACAGTGATCTACTCAAGGCTTCGAAGTTTCCTTTCACCTCATGTGCCTCCTTTTCATTTGTTTGGGTACTTCAGAAGTTGTTTATTCTCTTGAAAGCTACCTCGTGATTAGTATCTTGTAGTGTACGATGTGTCGCTCAAGTAGTAGTAGTTACTCCTTTCTCGGGTTTTAGCCCTTGGACTTGAACCGAAGCTCCCGGATTGTGCTGGATTCTGGTGTTGAGAATCTTGTACATGAAGCTGACCTTTAACCCAAGATCCATTTTGTTGATCCCTGTTGTTAATGTCTAAACATTACCTCAGGATGGCTAGTACCTTCTACTATAGCCTTCAAGCTTGTGGTTATTGTCGCGATTAAATTGCGACAATTAAGGATTTTCCCTACCACTAGCTATGGCAGATGTTCTTCAAAGGAGCCAAATAGATCACGACAAGAGTACTCCTCGTGAGTCTTGATACGTTGCTAACGTATCCATAATTTTTGATGTTCCATGCTTGGTTTTATCTACTTTCTTATGTTTTGTCCACACTTTGGAGTACTTTTCATATGATTTCTTAGACTAACCTATTAACAAGTGCCACAGTGCCAGCTGCCTGTTTTCTATTGTTTTTGGTTCCAAGAAGTCAGAAAATGAATATTCTCGGAATTGGATGGGACAAAACCCAAAGTCAGTTTTTCACGGAGGGACACATAGAGCCAGAATACGAGACGGAGAGGGGCCAGAGGGCGGCCGCACCACCTAGCCGCGCGGCTAGGCCTGCCTGCGCCAGGGGGTGGTGTGGCCAGCCCAGGCACCCCCTCGACCTCCCCTTCCGACTATAAGATGCCTCCGATATACAAACCCTAAGGACTCGATCAAAATTGCACGAAAGAGTCTGTAGCCGCCATCATCTCCATCCCTAGATCGGGAGGGATCTGAAGCTCTTCCCGGCACCCCGCCGAAGAAGGGAATTCACCCTGGAGGCCTTCTTCATCATCATGCAAGCCTCCGGTGTGATGCGTGAGTAGTTCATCTCTGGTCTACGGGTTCATGTAGTAACTAGATGGCCGGTTCACCTCCTTTGTGCTCATCATACCTTTCTCTTGGGGTTCCCCACCGAGCTCGATATATTTTGGGCCATCAAGCTCTTTTTCTGGCGCCGTTGCCGGGGAGTCAAGGACATCTTCACAAGGGGAATCCCTCATAACCAATCTCTTTACTTTGTTGTTTTTGTTTTGCTTAGTTTATTTTCTGTTTTGTTTGTTTATTTTTTATCAAAAACACACACAAAATTAGTTTTACAAGTTTGCTTTCTTTATTAAAAACACAAAAATGACTACTCTAGAAAATACTAAGTTGTGTGACTTCACTAGCACCAACAACAATGATTTCATGAGCACACATATTGCTCCACCTGTTCCTGAAGCTACTTTCTTTGGAATAAAACATGCTTTACTCAATCTTGTTATGAGAGAACAATTTTCTGGTATTGGTAATAAAGATGCTGATGCTCATCTAAATAACTTTGTTGAACTTTGTGAGATGCAAAAGCATAGGGATATAGATGGGGATATTATTAAGCTTAAATTGTTTCCTTTCTCTTTGAGAGGAAAAGCTAAACAATGGTTGAATTCTTTAACTAGGAATAGTATTGATTCTTGGAGTAAATGCAAAGATGCTTTTATTGGAAAATACTATCCTCCTGCTAAGATTATATCTATGAGAAGTGAAATAATGAAATTAAAAAAATTCGATAATGAACATGTTGCTCAAGCTTGGGAAATAATGAAATCTTTGGTAAAGAATTGTCCCACTCATGGACTGACTGCTTGGATGATTATCCAAACTTTGTATGCAGGATTGAACTATTCTTCAAGAATCTATTGGATTCTGCTGCTGGAGGTACCTTTATGACCATTACTTTGGATGCTACAACAAAGCTGCTGGATAATATGATGGTTAAATATTCTGAATGGCATACTGAGAGAGCTCCACAAGGTAAGAAGGTAAATTCTATTGAGAAAACCTCTTCCATGAGTGATAAAATTGATGTTATTATATCTATGCTTGTTAATGGGAAAGCCCATATTGATCCAAATAATGTTCCCTTAGCCTCTTTGGTTGCTCAAGAAGAGCAAGTTGATGCGAACTTCATAAGAAATAATAATTTTGGCAACAATGCTTATGGTAATAACAATTATAGGCCTTAGCCTCCTAGTAATACTTATGGTTATAATGGCAAACCTGGAATACCTAGTGAAGGAAGAATTTTAGAAGTTGAAAGAGCCACTAAAATTTTCATGCAAATGTAATATGAACAAAATAAATTATTTACTAAAACTATGGAGGAATAATCTACCATTTTGAAGAATATTAGTCATCAACTTGAGAGTTTGAATAGGGAAATTCCTAGTTTGCAATTAAAACTTCCTAATGCTGAAAGAAATATATCATCTTGTCTGAAGCACAATCCTCTTTGATTGATAAAATGGTTGTTAAACCTGAAACTATTGATAATCCTTTTGCTGCTACTAATGCCATACAAGTTAGAATTGATGAAAATGTTAGACTATTAGCTGAATTGCATGCTAAGTGGGAAAGAGAAGATGAACTTGCTAGAAACATTAGTGTTTCTACTATCACTACCACTAGTGCTGAGGCTAGTAATAACTCTACTACCTTAGATGAGAAATATGATTTTGATCTTGATGGTTGCAATATCTCTGAAGTTATTAAGTTCCTACAAAAGCTTGCTAAAATTTCTAATGCTAGTGCTATAAATATGGCCTTTACAAAACACATAACTAATACTCTCATAAAGATTAAAGAAGAAAAGATAAAACATAAAGCTACTATTCCTATAAAACAAGAAGATGGTTGGGAACCCATCGTTAATATGAAAGTGAATGACTTTGATTTCAAAGTTTTATGTGATCTATATAGTAGGGTTTCTATTATGCCTAGAAGGATTTATGATATGCTTGATCTGCCACCACTTGAAGATTGTTATTTGAATGTCCCACTTCATGATAATGTTAAAAAGAAACTCATGGGGAGTATTAATGATGTTCTTATTATGGTTAATAATGCCTATGTCCCTGTTGATTTCTATGTTCCGAAACAGATTTCTGAGCTTCACCGTAAAAATTCGTGTAAAATCTATTTACATCCTTTTGAGGCATGAATTTTTGTGCTTCTGCCCCAGGTTGTTATCTAACTTTCGTTAGTTCAACACTTTTTTATTTTAGCAACAGAAGGTCTTCGAAAAAATTAGTCTTTACCTTTTGGTCTGTTTTGACAGATTTCTGCCATTATTTGCATTTGTTTCTTGTTGGTTCCTTTTTGAGTTCTTTTAGGGAATTGAGCTTTTTGAGGGAAGTGCTACAGTAGATTGTGTTTTATTGGAAGTTTTATTGGTGTTGAAACTGAACCCAAAGACTTATTATCTTGAGTGTGCTAATATTGCTAATAAAGATTGTGTGAAGTTTTGTATGAAGGAAAAATTTCAGGTGTATGGAAGGAATGAGTAATGAGATGAACGATGGACTAAATCTCAAGCTTGGGTATGCCACACGTGTTACCCCAAGAAATATCCAAGAAGTACAAGCGTCAAAGCTTGGGGATGCCTTGGGCATCCCCTTCTTCATCAATAAAAATCCTAGAATTCTTCTAAACGCTTCATTTTTATTGTTTCATGCACAGTTGTGTTGTTCTTGGAGCGTCTTATTTTTCATTTTCGTTTTGGTTTTTTGTTTGCTTGGTTTGCTTAATTTTCTGAATAAATTAGTTGGACCCCCTCTTTCATACATTGGTTTTCAAATAGTTTGGTTTGGATTGGAAAAGAGTAGGAAAGTTCATGCTTAAGTGGTAAAGAAAGCTTGTTTTTGATTGTGGCCAATGCTTTGTCATGCCATGCTTGATATTGTTTTGGATTTATGCTTAGTATTCTTTGTTGTAGCATGACATGTTATAAACAATTGAGATTGCTTAATGTGCCTTGGAAGGATCATGCGTTGTTTTAGCATATTAAAGCAATTATTGTGGTATTTTTATTTGATGCTTTGTTTAGATTGACTTGGCACATGTTCACACCATGTTTTGACTATCCCAAGTCACCATAGCCTTGATGATCTTTTAGTTGTCAACTTGTAATATCACTTTATGCTTTGATCAATGATGTTTTGTCGCTCTGCATGATTATGGCCATTATTGCTCTCTTAATTTGTCGCTCTCAGTCTTTTGCTAGCCTCCGTAACCAAGTGTGAGTTCCACTCATGCATCCAACTCCTTAAACCAAGTTTTTCCAAAGAGTCCACCATACCTACCTATTAGCAATTGCTATTCCAAGTATATTCATGCTTTTATCTACCTTCCAAATTAAATTTGTTATGTGAAAATGAGTGATTAAAGCTCTCACGAACTTGATGGCACACTTCACTTTTCTTGCATTTAATAAACTTGAAACATTGGGTCCTTCTTTGTTGCGTATATGCTTGCGCTTTATAAGTTGAAATTAGCAGAACCATGTATCATGGGGAAAACTTTCAACATTGCACTTGTACTTTGTACCCCGTTGATATCATGTTCTTTTGCTTATGGATCCCGGCGGTGTGAAATAAAAGTGGAACTTGTAAGATCATTTAGTTTGTATGTGTGTTAGAGAAATGCCTGGGCTGCTAGCCTAAGCCATGCCTAATCATGGTGGAAACTTGCATCATCACCATAATGAGCCCTCTATGAAGCATCCTCAATAAAAACCTATGCAAATAGCAAATAAAAAGATCGCTGAGATGCTCATTGTCTACTTGTCTTGTCATTTTGATTATGGGATAGATCCCGTATCATGTGCAAGGGGTACCCCATTGTCGGTTCTTTATGACACATATGTACTTACAATGACAAGAGCTTACTCGTGACTAAAGTTGAGTAGCATGAGGTTCGGTCTTCGTAAGTAAGGGGTATGAGATTTTGGCCGAGTTAGCCGAGGTTCGGCAAGGCCAAAGCAGATGCTGGTCGGGTCACCTCAAGGCAGGCCGAATCACGGGGTAACCCGGACCAGGGGGCGTTCGCCTAACTAAGTCTCAACCGACTTAAGCAGTAAGTCGGAAGTGCATGTTTTACTTATATGCAGGAACAGGTGTGGCCAGATCAACTATGATCCGGGTCACGTCTGGCTTCTAGGAGAAGGAAGGAATCTCGCTAGTCAAAAGAAGCCCCGGTACGCACTACCTGAGCGAAGCGAGCAAGGACAGGACCACCGGGGCGTGGTCGACAACGGTGACAACGCCCATGTCGGCTGACGCGGGCGCCGCAGAGGCTCGCGTGGCCAAAGCATGCGTGACGCGGGGGAAAAGCACCCCGGTCGGTTTACTACTTTGGGGGAAGCATATTCTTAGGAATATGCTTCCACGTATGCCCTAGGCAGAGACCGAGCTCCCTCTATAAAAGAGGGGCTAGGGTTTCAGTAGAATGGGTTGGTCTTTCTGCTATTCCGTTTGGGCTAGGGTTTTAGGTGTGAACTGTGGGTGAGAGTAAGAGAGCTCCTTCTTCCTCCTCTCGCCAATACAGCTCAAGGAGCACTTGTAATCTTGGAATCAAAGCAATACGAATAACTGTGTGGAGAATCACTTCACTATCCCTCCCTGGATTCCCCTAGCGTGTATTAGTCCCCACCTTTAGCCTATCCATGGCATCTGCCGTGACACCACCACGACAGTTGGCGCCCACCGTGGGGCTAGCGGCGCTAGCAGGGGTCAAGATCCGGACGGGAAACATCATCGGCACCGGCGAACGCATCGTCTCCGGGCTCGTTCAGCGCTTTGGAGCGCTGGATTTCGTCAGCCACAACGCTGGCTGCTTCGGCACACGTCCTCTTCCGCGCAATGGCCTCTTCGTCAGGCTCGGCGCGCACAAGGTCTACGTTGCAGTTGACGTATCGTGTGTTCATCCGCGCCACGTCGTCGAGGCGGGGGAGCCACCCCTCACCGTGGTTCCCGGAATGCGTATCGCTCGCTCCCAGGACCATGCGGAGGTGATGATGACTGCGCCAGGTGCGGGGGCGAGCAAGGATCCGGTGCCAGATCCGAAGGTAACGCCTAAGGCAGCGAGGAAAGGTAGAGGTCCTCCACTTGAGAGGCCAGAGAACGTGTTGAGGGAAGCAATGGATAGCATGGCAAACCCTGTAGTAGCAGCAGTAGATCCGGCTCGAGCGCAGGCCGAGCTGGAAGAAACTAGGCAGAAAATACTAGAGGGCACAAAAAAGATAGCCGTGGTGCAGCAATCGTTGAATATGACGTTGCGTGAGTTAGCAAAGGCGAACAAGGTTGACGCTGTAAAAGTGAAGGGAAGAAATCTCATGAGCGAGATGAATAGAGAGGGTGATGTTGGAATTGAGGAATCAGAAAACTGTTTGTCTGTGGGGCTGCCGAGGTATAGTACCCTGGCAAAGAACCTCAGAGCAGTGGATGCAGCTGCGTCCGAGTTAGAGGGTCTGACGGGTGAAGCCCGTCAAAGACAACAGGATAGGGTTAATGAGCTGGTTCGGATCGCGAACAGGCAAAACGAGGAACTACTCAGAGCTAACCCAGAGAGAGCTGGAGCCTCCAAGATCGTCCATTCGGCGGTGGGTAACCCGGAGAAATCCGCTGGAGCCGCATCGTCTCCTCATGGTGGTCCAAGGAGAGAAGAGGTAATAACCTCGGCCAGACGGAACAAACAGATCGTCCTGTATGACCCAACGCGGGCAGGGAAAGGAAAAGAGGCTCAGAAAAATGATGATCGACGGAGTGTGAGCCGAGGTGAAGCTGGCCGAGGTAACCGTGACCAAGGCAATGCCGGTCAAGGGAACGTTGTCAACGGCATTGCCGGACAGCGAAACTCGGCTGGAGCAGGACAACCGCAGCAGCGGAATATACCAAGGCAAGAGCACGGCCGAGGTATGCAACAGAAAGGCGCTCCACGAGAGCAAGACAGGTATAATGATGGAGATTCGGGAATGGCAAACGCGGGATACCCAAGGCCGGACTATCATGTGATAGTGTCAAGATTGGGAAGCAGGGATTTGATGCCGGATGATGCCAGGTTGAAACTGGATAGACTGTATAGATCGGAACAAATTGAATGTCAAGGTCCACCGGGTCCAGCATGTTTTGGACCCCGGATCATGAAGGAGCCACCGGTACCGAACTTCCAGCTACCCAGGGGCACGAAGACATATGATGGCAGTACAAAGCCGGAGGATTGGCTGATAAATTATGCCACAGCCGCGAAAATTGCCACAGGCAACCTGAGATGGGCTGTACGATATGTACCCCAGATGTTGGAAGGACCGGCAAGGGTATGGCTGAACAATTTGCCACCAGGAAGCATCAACTTCTGGATAGATTTCAAGGAAATGTTCATTAGCAATTTTTCGAGTACGTATCAGAGGCCAAATAGGCCGCAGACCCTAGCTATGTGCAAGCAAAGGCCAAATGAGACGGATCGGGAGTTTTTAACCCAGTGGTGTACTATGAGAAACTCGTGTGAGGGCGTGATAGAATCACAGGCCATAGCATGGTTTGCCCAAGGGTGTAGGTATGCAAGCGAGCTATGGTAGAAGTTGTAGAGGAAAATGCCAACTACGTTGGCAAAGATGATCTGGATTGCAGATTCGTATGCTTTGGGTGATCCGACTCAACCTAGGCTCGTATCAAACGAGTCAAACGATGAGTACTATCAGAGAGATGCGGCCGGATCATCCCGGAGGAATGAGTACAGAGGAAAAAGGAGAGATGATAGACCGGATCATCGATACGGTTCGCACCAAGTTGCAGCTGTGAATCAAGATCAGCCCGGAGTAGGGGGCAGTCAACGCCAAAAAATTAGAGGGCAGTGGACTCTGAGAAACGATGGCAAGAAGACTTGGACACCAGGGCAAAAGAAGCAGTGGCAAGAAAGGAAAGACCGTCCGAGGTATACTTATGAGTCGATGTTGGACCAGCCGTGTAAGTTTCACACGCCAGAATAACCCAGCGGGTCATATGACGAGGCAATGTGAGTGGATGCGCAAGATTGAACAAGGTCGTTCGGGGAATGCAAAGGCACCTCGGAATGATTAGCCTCGGCAGGAGTTACCCCGGCAGCAATTGCTCTCTGGAGCGAACACGCAACAGCTAATGTTGCCTCCCCCTCCGCCGAGGTATGATAACAATGAGAGAAGGGATGTAGTGCATCAGGTGGAAAATCAGCATCAGCGAGATCAGAGATACCCCGGAAATGAGGGGAGAAATGAGTACAGAGAGCACCATCAGAGCTATTGTGTGTTCACCACCGAGAAAACAGATAGAAAGAGCTTGCAGCGTAGGCATATAAAGGTGAATGCAGTAATGCCTGCAGTGACGAGGTACATGCCTTGGTCAGATCAGGAAATCACCTGGAGCATCAGGGATCATCCCAAGCTCATGCCAAGCCCTGGTTCGTATGCGTTGGTGCTGGATCCGACACTCATTGGACCTAGCATTAACGTAAGGTTCTCACAGGTGTTGATCGACAATGGCAGTAGCATTAACATCATGTATGCGGACACAATGCGCAAGTTGGGTATCTCGGAGAACATGCTGCAGGCCATGAGGAAAACTTTCCATGGTATTGTGCCCGGCATTTCTTGTGAGCCCATAGGCAAGGTCTGGGTTGACGTCTTGTTCGGCACAAGAGATAACTGCCGAACCGAAAATTTGGAGTTCGAGGTGGCGAACTTGGAAAGTGCCTACCACGCGTTACTCGGAAGGCTAGCCCTGAACAAGTTCATGGCAAGCTGTCACGTTAGCTACTTGAAGATGAAGTTGCCCGGACCAAACGGGGTGATTACCATTGCAGGGGATTTCCGACGTTCCATGGAGTGTGCGTCAGCCGGGTCAAACTTAGCCGAGTCACTTGTGATTGCGCAAGAAAAAAGAAAAATTCAAGAGGTGGCGGCATTAGCTCAGTCCGCGCAGCAGTATATGCCGGCGCTGACCCTGCCCGCAAGATGCGATCCCACTCACCCCTTGAGGGAGTGGTTAAATAGAGGAGGGGCGCATCCCTTAGGATTTTTCTCCTTCCACGCCCCTCTGCCCGTTGCTCTTCTCATTCGTCTTCCTCGCGACCGTGCCGCCGCTAGTGCTCCAAATAGCAGCGTCGCCGCCGCAATTTTCCCTCACACTTCTGCATCGCAGCCACCGCTACGCATCTCTTTCGCCACGGGTCCTCGCCAATCCCGGCCTCTGCCCCCTCACCACCGCTAGCGCCAGCGAGGGCAGCGAAGATCAGATGACGGAAGAGGAGCTCATCGTCGCTGAGCAGGAGATGGAGGAGGACGCCGCGGCAGCGGACCGCGGTGCGTGGGCCGGGTCCTAGGTCTGCGAAGACGACCTGGACTGGCTCTACCGCACCTGGCGCATCCCCGCCGGTGTTGCGGCTCGCCTTGCCTCCTCCGAACTGGCCCCCTCACCCAATCCGGGTGAATACGTCGTGTTCTTGTCCCACTTCCAACGGGGCTTCGAGTTGCCGGTGAGCGATTTTTTCCGAGACTGGCTCAGTACGTACCAGCTCCAGCCACACCATCTTCCATCCAACGCCATCACTTCTCTTTCTTCGTTTGCTTCTATGATCGAAGCCTACGCCGGACTGTGGCCCACGAAGGAGCTATGGATCCGGTTTTTCGGCCTTCGTCGCAACGTCATCCCCAACATCCACACTGATCCGGAGGACAAGCAGCTCACTCAATTCGGAGCGGCTTCCATCTCACCCCGGAGGTTTTCCGTTTTCCCCCGGGTCACCGGGTTAGAGTCATGCAAAGGGTGGGCCCGGACTTTCTTTTACGTCCGGAATAGAGGCACCGAAGACTTAATCCGGCTGCTCCCCTATACTCCGGGTCCACCTAACCCGGATCTGTGGGACGCCATTCCCAAGAAGGCCACGGCCTTGGCCAACCAGGTCAACAAAAGGTTCGCGGAGCTGAAGGAGCTCGGGTTACGCAACGAGGATGCCATGATCACTTTCATGCGTAACCGAATCTCTCCCCTCTAGAAGCGCACCCACAAGGTGTGCCACATGAGCTTTGGCCGCGATCCCAACCGGACCTCGTCCTTCGAGCTGAGCAACACGGAGATTTATCGTCGGGTTAAGGCTCTCTTCACCACCCACAAGGATTTCTCCTCCGAGTGGACTTGGGGAATTGAGCATTTTTGCCGCGATAGGCTTCCTCCCACGGTAAGCTTCATGTTGCAAACTTACCCCGGACTAATTATATGTCAGTTATTGTTGCACTTTTGACTCTTTTGTTCATTCCTTTCCTCAGCAATTTCTTCAGCAGAACCTTGAGGACAGCACCGATCCGACCCTTAAGTGGGCGCCGGACCGGGAGACTCCAGATGAGGAAGAGCCAGACCAGGAGATGTTCCTCCCGATGACTGACGCCACGAAACGACCCACGGGTAAATCCTCTTCTATTAGAGATTGGCCCGATGATGAAGATGACTCGGATGTCGAGGTGATTGAACCTGTTGAGGCTGTCCCCCTTTCTTTTGCTTTTCCGGCATCAGCTCACCCCGGCGGTCATACTCACGAGGATCCTCCACTCGCTACGGGAGAACCTGTTCCGGTGGCACCGAAGAAGAAGCGTGGGGCTGCTCCAAGCTCTTCCTCCGGACCTTCTCAGCCTGCTAAAAGGTGAAAGAAGTCCGGGGACAAGACTGCCTCCAAGCCAGCAGGCAAGGCCCCAGCACGAAGGGCTCGGAAACCCAAGGAGGCCCAAACCTCGGATGCGTAAGTCATCCCTCCTTCTGTAACTTGCTCCTCCTTACATCGCTGCAATTTCTCTTCTAACATTATTTGATTTTGCAGGGCTCCGGTGGAGGTCCCTCAAAGTGGATCCAGCATCTCTTCACCTCTCCGACCTAGCCCTTCTCCCTGTCACGACGATGATTCACGTCCGCTGAGCCCTATTCCAGAGGGTTCTGCGGCCGCTCCGGGTTCCGCTCCACCTCGGCAAAAGGAGGGTAACCTTGGAGCGGGGGAGACCGGCCCAGCCGAGGCGACGGCATCCGCCACTTCAGCATCGCCACAACCAGCTGCCACTGAAGCTACCTCGGCTCCAGCACCAGTACCAGCAACCAGACCAGCACCAACACCAACTCCGGCATCAGCACCAACTCCGGCTGCAAAAACGTCAGCAGCGGCACCAAGTCCAGCAACAAGAGCACCGACGCCTAGCTCCTCTGCCTCGTCCGAGTCTTCTCAACCTCGGCGAGGAACTACCCCGGCCGCTCCTAAGGGGAAATCCGCTGCGACGGCTTCCTCTTCCTAGCAAGCCACGGGCAAGAAGGCTCCGGACGCTACCAAGCCAACATTCGTCGAGGCTGGGCAGCGGACCCTCGTATCAATGCTTCCCAAGAAAGCTCCAGCAGCGAAGGACGCCCCTGCCGAGCCAACTGATGCACAGCAGATGGTTCTGCACACCAGCCCAGCCCTTGCCTTGATTGAAAGGAAAGAAGCGCACGCGAAGGGCTTGGTGGCACCCCATATGCCCAGCGGTGAACGGTACCCTCCGAGCCTGATTGAATTTGTCATGAATTGGAATAAGGCAGAGGTAGTTCAAGACACTGATCTCCCGGAGAAGTTCGGCCCCGTCGAGTTTTCCGCCCAGATGAACACGGCCGCAAAGGCAATTAACCTCGCTGGGCGGATGATGGAGGTACGTCGCTTCCCCTTTACATGCTGTAGATAATAACCATTAGTCCCCGAGCCTCCGGGGGAGTAACTTGTTACTCGGCCGGATGCTCTTTAGAAAACTAACGTAGCTCCATGAGAACTTCGAATATGCACACACCTAGAGCCGGGTTAAGTTCCACTTGGCTCGAATTTTAGTACACTTCGAATATGCACACACCTAGAGCCGGGTTAAGTTCCACTTGGTCCAGATTTTAGTACACTTCGAATATGCACACACCTAGAGCCGGGTTAAGTTCCACTTGGCCCGGATTTTAGTACAATTCGAATATGCACACACCTAGAGCCGGGTTAAGTTCCACTTGGCCCGGATTTTAGTACACTTTGAATATGCACACACCTAGAGCCGGGTTAAGTTCCACTTGGCCCGGATTTTAGTACACTTCGAATATGCATCGAGCTAACTTGCATTTCTGTATCCGTTTCAGGTGACCACCAATCGCCGGAGTGCTGAATTCCAACGCTTGCTGGATACCCACAAGATGATACGCGCAAAGTAGGCCACACTTATCGCGGAATATGAGAAAAGGGGTAAATTTCTTCCTTATCACTTCTTCATTTTTCTTCATCTTCCTTTGCCGAACTAATCTCATCCTTCGGTTTCCGCAGTTGGGGTGGAGGCTGAGAACATTATTATGCGGAAAAATCTGGAGCAGATCAAGGGTAAGTCATTTCTGTCTGACCTTGCAGTGCTTTCCACTTCCTTTTCTCCTTGGCTCGGCAAACATTCATACCTCGGCTCTGCCGGGCCAACACACTATTTCAGCATCGCTTGAAGATAGTGTGCCTGTGCCTGATATGATGCTGCATTTTCTTGAACAAGCAGGGCAGCACCAAGCCGAGCTTAAAAAGAAAGATGACGAGCTCGCCCTCCTCCGGACCAAGGACGATGAGATTGCTAGGCTCAAGGCTGAGATGGAGAAGATGAAGGCCCAGCACCAATCCGAACTTCAAAAGGCTGGCCAGAATTACACAGAAGAGCGCGAGCGCCTCAACCTCCAGATCGCCAAGGACCAGGATCTTCTCAAGGAGTCCGGCATCCAGCTTGGGTCGGCGAACACTGAGCTTGAGCAGCTTCGGAAGAGACGTGATGACTGCACCAAGGAGTTGACCCGGATCCTCAGTCATATATCACGTAAGTTCCTTTCCCTTTTCCGACCTACTTCTCCGAGTTACTTCATATGTCTTGTTCTCCGAGTTGACCCTCCTCCTTTGCCTTGTTTCCAGGCAAATTTCCAGAGGGCACTCCTATTGCGAGCGCAGCAGTTGCCAACTTCCGCCGACAAAGGGGTACTCCGGCCACTTCTGATGGTGAAGGGATTCCTTATGACCTGGAGGACCTGTTGGTCAGCTTGTCCTCTCGCGTGGAGCTCATCAAAAATTACGGCAAGGACATCCTCGGCGCTGCAGCTCGCATCTTCAACACGTTCTGGCCCGGCGAAGAAGCCCCGGAGACCACTGCACTTCTCATTGAGAAGTTAATGGAAATCGAGACTCAGCTTGACCTCTGGAGAGAGTCCGCTGGACGTGTCGCAGCTGATACCATTCTTCACCACATACTCACGTGGTATGAGAAGATCGATCTCAACCTCCTGACACGTCTGCGCACAGGATCCAGATGGACCAATGATCCAGAGTGGGTAGCTCGGCGCTAGGCTTGCGCCCATAGCCTCATCGAATACGCTCCCATTCATGAATGGGTTGAGGGGCCGAGCTTCCTGGAAGCCGCTGCGGATGAAGAGGTTGAGAATGATGAGGACAGCTCGGACGGTGAAGGAGAAGATGACGCCTCGGATATTGAAGGCGGCGAAGATGACTCCGAACTTCCTCCTGCTGCTCCTTGAGCGAAAAAACTTGAAAATTTATCAGATCCCCGGTATGCCGGGTGGAGTTGTATTCCAAACACATGTGATATTTTGCTACTAAGTTCTTATGCCGGATTAACTTGGGCGTAGTCCCCGAGTTACTTTTTCTTGTTCGTCCAATCTCTTGGCTCAGTTCGTGTCTACCTTGATTCGGTTTTATGACTTACAAATCCGAGCTTCAAAAATTGTCTTAACAATACTGGGAAACTTTTAGACTTAGCTCAAAAATAAAACTGCATAATAACTTGAAATAAATACAGGGTTAGTCCGAAAAACAAATGTTGGCTCGAATAAATTCTTTTCCTTAGTCGTTTTTCATGTGCTACGCAATTCCAAACTTGTTCTCTTGCTTGCCATGAAGCCAATTCTTGTTGGACAGCAGCAAGTCGAAGAGTTGAGTTCTTGGTGCTCACACATTACTAATCCGATCTAAGTAGAATAATTTATTCCAGCTGACGCGCGAAAAACGACAAACATTATTAAGGCAGTCCTCGAGTTACTGCTCGAGGCGCCAACATTTCATTGATAAGCTCATTGCCGACATACATACCGACATATGAGATGACTCGGATACATACACTTCTTATCTAAGTGTAGAAAGGACGGAGTAGAGCTATATTCCATGGTCGCTTGGATTCTTCTCCGGACCTGTCCGCCTTGTTCTTTTCCTGTGGCTTTGCATCTATAAGATAGTAAGAATCAATGTGCAATGCCTTGCTCACGATAAACGGCCCTTCACATGGGGGGATAACTTATGCATGCCAGCCGTACATTGTACCAACCGGAGCACCAGATCGCCTTCCCGAAATACTCGGGGGCATACTTTCTGGCTATGATAGCGTCGGAGATTTTGCTAATACATGGCGGATCTGGACAATGCCAGTTCTCTCGCTTCTTCCAGCAGATCAACATCATTTTGCCGGGCTTCTTGCACTTCGGCTTCTGTGTATTGGGTGACCCTAGGCGAATCATCCTCTATGTCAGCTGGTAATACAGCTTCTGCCCCATATACCAGAAAAAATGGCGTATAGCCTGTTGATCGATTCGGAGTTGTTCTTAAACTCCACAGTACCGCTGGTAGTTCTTCTATCCAGCACCCTGCTGATCTTTGCAGCGGCTCAATGAGCTGGGGTTTTATCCCGAATAATACTAATCCGTTGGATCTTTCCACTTGTCCGTTTGATGCGGGGTGGGCTACTGAGGCTACGTCCAGCCGGATCTTCTTATCCCGGCAGAAACGCGCAAATGCTCCTTCCGCAAAATTTGTGCCATTATCAGTTATGATACTATGAGGATAACCGTACCTCAAGATGATATCTTTGAGAAACGTTACGGTCGTAGCTCCATCACATTTTCTTATAGGATTTACCTCAATCCACTTCGTAAACTTGTCCACCATTACCAGAATGTGAGTCATATTTCCCCTTGCTGGTTTGAACGGGCCAACCATATCCAAGCACCATACGGCAAACGGCCAAGTGATTGGTATGGTCTTGAGTTCCGACATCGGCATATGTGTCTTGGTAGCATACCTCTGACAACCATTACATTTTCTCACCAGATCTTTCGCTTGCTCTAAGGCATTTGGCCAGTAGAATCCGTGCCAGAAAGCTTTTGCTACCAAGGCTCGGGATGAGGCATGATGCCTGCATTCCCCCTAATGTATATCTCGGATGATTTCAAGTCCTTCTTCCGGGTCAACACATCGCTGGAGGACATTGGTCACACTTCTTTTGTATAGTTCAGAATTGATGATCGTGTAGGCCTTTGCCCTCCTCTGTGTTTGCCTGGACAGCACCTCCTCAGTGGGTAACGTTCCATCTTTCAGGAATTGAAATATAGGTAGTGCCCAAGCTAGTATTGCTCGCACAGGGAACACATCCTCATCAATCTCCATCTGATCCACCGGCATAACTTCTACCAGATCACGATGTGCAGTCCCCGGGTCTTGCGAAGCAGTCCCCGGGTTCAGTGAAGAAGTCCCCGGGTTTGCCGAGGCAGTCCTCGGGTTTCACGCACCACTTCCCATGTCAATGTCCATGGGCACAGCTCCGGATTCCGGGTCTTCCGGGACATAGATCGAGTCGGTTTCTAGGGAGGGCCTGATGGATGGTTTCTTGAGATGCTCTAACGCTACGCCCGGTGGGACTGCTTGTCGGGTTGACCCGAGCTTCGACAGCATGTCGGCAGCCTCATTTTCCACTCGGGGTACATGGTGAAATTCGCATCCCTCAAAGTAACCAGATATCTTCTGCACATGAAATCTGTACAGCGCCATGTTTGGATCCAGGGTGTCCCACACTCCCGACACTTGCTGCACCACCAAATCCGAGTTGCCAAAGCATACGATCCGACGTATCCCAATCTCTTTTGCCACCTTGAGTCCATGCACAAGTGCTTCATACCCAGCGACATTGTTTGATGCCGCGAAATGGATTTGTAGCACATATTTCAACTGTTCCTTCTTTGGCGACGTGAGTACCACTCCGGCACCTAGCCCGGTTTTGGTTTTTGATCCGTCAAAGTGCATTCGCCAGTAGTTCGGATCTGGGAGTGGCGGTTCGTATTGCACCTCGGCCCAATCCACGAAAAAGTCCGCCACAGCTTGAGATTTGATGGCCTCTCTTCTGTCATACTGCGGCGCATAAGGAGCTAGCTCAATTGCCCATTTTGCAATTCTGCCGCTCGCATCCTTGTTACTCATTATCTCGGATATGGGGGCCTTGCATATGACCCGGATAGGATGCTCCTCAAAGTAGTGCTTCAGTTTCTTGGTGGCCATGTACACGCCATATGCCACCTTTTGATAGTGTGGATAGTTCTGCTTTGAGGCTGACAACACCTCACTCAAGTAATACACTGGCCTTTGCACCGACTTACCTTCCTCGTCGCGCTCCACCACTATCACTGCACTTACAACTCGGTTGGTTGCGGCTATATAGGGCAACATTGGCTCCTTTGATAGTGGTGAGGCTAGCACTGGTGCCGTGGCTAACATTTTCTTCAGGTGGGTAAAGGCTTCATCGGCCTGCGGCGTCCAAACGAACTTATCCGACTTTTTCATGAGTTGGTAAAGAGGCAATGCCTTCTCTCCCAACCGACATACAAACCGACTTAACGAGGCCAAGCAACCTGTGACCTTCTGGACATCGTTAAGACACTTCGGCAGTTCCATTCGTTCGATGGCCCGGATTTTGGTGGGATTAACCTCGATACCTCGGCTGGAAACAAGAAAACCAAGCAATTTGCCAGCCGGGACACCGAAGGTGCATTTCTCCGGATTAAGTTTCATCCGGAACCTCCTTAGGTTCGCAAACGTTTGCCTGATATCGTCAAGGAGCGTTTTTCTTTCCTTCATCTTGATAACCAAATCATCCATGTACACCTGTACATTTTGACCTATTTGGTCGTGCAAACATTTTTGCATACATCTTTGGTACGTTGCCCCTGCATTATGTAAACCAAACGGCATGGTGCGATAGCAATAAGCCCCATACAGGGTAATAAACGCAGTCTTTATTTGATCATCCGGATTTAGAGGTATCTGGTGGAAACCAGAATATGCATCAATGAATGACAACAATTCACATCCAGCAGTTGAGTCTATGACCTGATCTATCCTTGGCAGCGGAAATGTATCTTTTGGACACGCCTTGTTCAGGTTCGTGTAATCGATACACATGCGCCAAACCACTGCCACGTTCGGGTCATCCTTCTTCTTTTCCACCAGCACCGGATTAGACAGCCAATCCGGGTAAAGAACTTCCATGATAAATCCTGCAGCTTGCAACCGAGCTATCTCATCCCCAATGACTTTCCTTCTATCTTCGGCGAAGCAGCGGAGAGGTTGCTTCACCGGCTTAGCTCAAATCTCACATTTAAAGAGTGCTCGGCCAACTCCCTCGGAACACCTTGCAAGTCCTGTGTGGACCAAGCAAAAATGTCCCGATTCTCACGGAGGAAGCTGACGAGCTCGCTTTCCTATTTATCATTTAACCCGGCACCAATTATTACGGTGTGCTCTGGGAACATGTCATCAACAGGAACCTTCTTGGTATATTTCGTGGCCTGGAAGGAGACACTCCATGCGGGTTACTTAGTGCCGGCATATACTGCTGCGCGGACTGAGCTAATGCTGCCACCTCTTGAATTTTTCTTTTTTCTTGCGCAATCACAAGTGACTCGGCTAAGTTTGACCCGGCTGACGCACACTCCATGGAACGTCGGAAATCCCCTACAATGGTAATCACCCCGTTTGGTCCGGGCAACTTCATCTTCAAGTAGCTAACGTGACAGCTTGCCATGAACTTGTTCAGGGCTGGCCTTCCGAGTAACGCGTGGTAGGAACTTTCCAAGTTCACCAACTCGAACTCCAAATTTTCGGTTCAGCAGTTATCCCTTGTGCCGAACAAGACATTAACCCCGACCTTGCCTATGGGCTCACAAGAAATGTTAGGCACAATACCATGGAGGTTGTCCTCGTGGCCTGCAGCATGTTCTCCGAGATACCCAACTTGCGCATTGTGTCCGCATACATGATATTAATGCTACTGCCATTATCGATCAACACCTTTGAGAACCTTACGTTAATGTTAGGTCCATTGAGTGTCGGATCCAGCACCAACGCATACAAACCAGGGCTTGGCATGAGCTTGGGATGATCCCTGATGCTCCAGGTGATTTCCTGATGGGACCAAGTCATGTACCTCGTCACTGCAGGCATTACCGCATTCACCTCCATATGCCTACGCTGCAAGCTCTTTCTATATGTTTCCTCGGTGGTGAACACACAATAGCTCTGATGGTGCTCTCTGTACTCATTTCTCCCCTCATTTCCGGGGTATCTCTGATCTGGCTTATGCTGATTTTCCACCTGATGCACTGCATCCCTTCTCTCATTGTTATCATACCTCGGCGGAGGGGGAGGCAACATTAGTTGTTGCGTGTTTGCTCCGGAGAGCAATTGCTGCCGGGGTAACTCCTGCCGAGGCTGATCATCTCGGGGTGCCTGAGCATTCCCCGAACCACCTTGTTCAATCTTGCACATCCACTCACATTGCCTCGTCGTATGATCCGCTGGGTTATTCGGATTTGGCGTGTGAAACTTACACGGCTGGTCCAACATCGACTCATAAGTATACCTTGGACGGTCTTTCCTTTCTTGCCACTGCTTCTTTTACTCTGGTGTCCAAGTCTTCTTGCCATCGTTTCTCGGAGTCCACTACCCTCCAGTTTTTTGGCGTTGACTGCCCCCTGCTCTGGGCTGATCTTGATTCACAGCTGCAACTTGGTGCGAACCGTATCGATGATCCGGTCTATCATCTCTCCTTTTTCCTCTGTACTCATTCCTCCGGGATGATCCGGCCGCATCTCTCTGATAGTACTCATCGTTTGACTCGTTTGATACGAGCCTAGGTTGAGTCGGATCACCCAAAGCATACGAATCTGCAATCCGGATCATCTCTGCCAATGTAGTTGGCATTTTCCTCTACAACTTCTGCCACAGCTCGCTTGCATACGTGCACCCTTGGGCAAACCATGCTATGGCCTGTGATTCTATCACGCCCTCACACGAGTTTCTCACAGTACACCACCGCGTTAAAAACTCCCGATCCGTCTCATTTGGCCTTTTTCCTTTGTACTGCCGTCATATGTCTTCGTGCCCCTGGGTAGCTGGAAGTTCGGTACCGGTGGCTCCTTCATGATCCGGGGTCCAAAACATGCTGGACCCGGTGGACCTTGACATTCAATTTGTTCCGACCTATACAGTCGATCCAGTTTCAACCTGGCATCATCCGGCATCAAATCCCTGCTTCCCAATCTTGACCCTATCACATGATAGTCCGGCCTTGGGTATCCCGTGTTTGCCATTTCCGAATCTCCATCATTATACCTGTCTTGCTCTCGTGGAGCGCCTTTCGGTTGCATACCTCGGCCGACACTTTGCTCTTGACTTGGTATATTCCGCTGCTGCGGTTGTCCTGCTCCAGCCGAGTTTCACTGTCCGGCATTGCCGTTGACAACGTTCCCTTGACTGGCATTGCCTTGGTCGCGGTTACCTCGGCCAGCTTCACCTCGGCTCACACTCCGTCGATCATCATTTTTCTGAGCCTCTTTTCCTTTCCCTGCCCGCATTGGGTCATACGGGACGATCTGTTTGTTCCACCTGGCCGAGGTTACTACCTCTTCTCTCCTTGGACCACCATGAGGGGACGATGCGGCTCCAGCGGATTTCTTCGGGTTACCCACCGCCGAATGGACGATCTTGGAGGCTCCAGCTTTCTCTGGGTTAGCTCTGAGTAGTTCCTCGTTTTGCCTGTTCGCGATCCGAACCAGCTCATTAACCCTATCATGTTGTCTTTGACGGGATTCACCCGTCAGACCCTCTAACTCGGACGCAGCTGCATCCGCTGTTCTGAGGTTCTTTGCCGGGGTACTATACCTCGGCAGCCCCACGGACAAACAGTTTTCTGATTCCTCAATTCCAACATCACCCTCTCTGTTCATCTCGCTCATGAGATTTCTTCCCTTCACTTTTACAGCGTCAACGTTGTTCTCCTTTGCGTACTCACGCAGCGTCATATTCAACGATTGCTGCGCCGTGGCTACCTTTTTTGCGCCCTCTAGTATTTTCTGCCTAGTTTCTTCCAGCTCGAGCCGGATCTACTGCTGCTACTACAGGGTTTTCCAAGCTATCCATTGCTTCCCTCAACACGTTCTCTGGCCTCTCAAGTGGAGGACCTCTACCTTTCCTCGGCGCCTTAGGCGTTACCTCCGGATCTGGCACCAGATCCTTGCTCGCGCCCGCACCTGGCGCAGTCATCATCACCTCTGCATGGTCCTGGGAGCGAGCGATACGCGTTCCGGGAACCACGGTGAGGGGTGGCTCCCCCTCCTCGACGACGTGACGCGGATGAACACACGATACGTCAACAACAACGTAGACCTTGTGCGTGCCGAGCCTGACGAAGAGGCCATTGCGCGGAAGAGGACGCGTGCCGAAGCAGCCAGCGTTGTCGCTGACGAAATCCAGCGCTCCAAAGCGCTGAACGAGCCCGGAGACGATGCGTTCGCCGGTGCCGATGATGTTCCCGTCCGGATCTTGACCCCTGCTAGCGCCGCTAGCCCCACGGTGGGCGCCAACTGTCAAGCATATCCTCTTAGTTATGTCACTTTAACTTTAATCACCTTAAAGATGCTTATGATAGGGGCAATGAGAGCTGAAAGCTAACAAGTACCATAATTTTTGGAAGCTCTTTATGAGACTCGAATCCCTACTTTCTTCTATGAAGGCCTTTCTTTTACTTTTATGTTGAGTCTCTACCTTCTACCTTTATGCACCTACTTTGAGAGCATAGTGGCCATTCTTAGTTCTATGTGCATTGTCCCAAGACTTGTTGATTGGTGCATAACTTTGATATTGCTTGTTTTAAACTATTTGTATCTAGTCACTCTTATGAACTTTGAAGGTGTCCTATGCATTTATGTTTTGCTACTCTATGAGGGACAAGCTGAATGTCATTATGCTATGTTTTCTTTATGTGAAACAAACAAACGTCTTGCAAAGCATTGTTATTTATGAATCTTTT
This sequence comes from Avena eriantha, assembly GCA_910589775.1. Taxonomy (NCBI): domain Eukaryota; kingdom Viridiplantae; phylum Streptophyta; class Magnoliopsida; order Poales; family Poaceae; genus Avena; species Avena eriantha. The sequence goes on along the minus strand of OU342746.1, from coordinate 156,634,199 downwards.
GTTTGTATATTTTCATGTTGCAACATAATTTCTTTGTCTTATTGCTAAAACTTTGTCTTTCATGTTATGATTGAAGTACTATGATCCCAGCTTTCAGTGTTTTACAAATACTTTGATCAAGTTTATGATGGTGTATGTCACCTCAAAAATTATTCTTTCTTTTTATCACTTACCTACTCGAGGACGGGAGGAGTTAAGCTTGGGGATGTTGATACGTTGCTAACGTATCCATAATTTTTGATGTTCCATGCTTGGTTTTATCTACTTTCTTATGTTTTGTCCACACTTTGGAGTACTTTTCATATGATTTCTTGGACTAACCTATTAACAAGTGCCACCGTGCCAGCTGCATGTTTTCTGCTGTTTTTGGTTTCAGGAAGTCAGAAAATGAATATTCTCAGAATTAGACGGGACAAAAGCCAAAGTTAGTTTTTCACCGAGGGACACACGGAGCCAGAATACGAGAGGGAGAGGGGCCAGAGGGCAGCCACACCACCTAGCCGTGCGGCCAGGCCCGGCCCGCGCCAAGGCTGGTGTGGCCAGCCCAGGCACCCCCTCGGCCTCCCCTTCCGACTATAAGATGCCTCCGATACAGAAATCCTAAGGACCCGATCAAAATTCAACGAAAGAGTCTATAGTCGCCATCATCTCCATCCCTAGCTTGGGAGGGATCTAAAGCTCTTCCCGGCACCATGCTAGAGAGGGGAATTCACCATGGAGGCCTTCTTCATCATCATGCAAGCCTCCGGTGTGATGCGTGAGTAGTTCATCTCTGGACTACGGGTCCATGTAGTAACTAGATGGCTAGTTCTCCTCCTTTGTGCTCATCATACCTTCCTCTTGGGGTTCCCTAACGAGCTCGATATATTTTGGGCCATCAAGTCTCACTTCTATACTCGTGACTCTGCCACCCTCCCTTTTCTGCATCGGTCCTAGGAAGATTGTTCACTTATGCATCCACATCTTGGGATTCTATCATGAGCATCTTAACTTTTCCCTTGTTGTTTCCGACCATTGCCTATCAGTTGGTAGCCAAGTAGTAAATGTGCATCGATGTCTTTCGATGCAAGATACTCTTATGGTCCGTCAAGACAAACCATTTCGGGATGTCAGGAGAAACAAACTCTTGTACCTCATCATCTCTAGGACCAGGACAAAGTGTTGTAATCTGGAGATCAATAAGCATTTATTAGCTTCTGATCTTTTCCACCTTAAAGTATCACACTCTTATATACTAAGAGGTCATGTTGAGTTGCATGACCCCTTAATGTAGTGATACTCTTATACATCTTTACCCACCCTTCCTTCGAGCTTTCATGTCCGTGAATGATGCGTGTGCGTAATAATGTGTCCATCTGAGATTCTTAGCAATCATTATTGCTTTGGACCTCAACAAGGACATTTGTGTCATTCTTAGCGTGATGGTTAACCTATCACTAAGCGAAGGATGATTGTGCTAACAAGTCCGTTATTCTGGTACACTCTCCTCGGTCAAAGAGTTAGGCTTGCGCCGAAGCTCTAAGACTATGTCTTATTGCCTTACTAAGCAAGTTTCCTCTCGAACTAAGTGACATATCGGTGGTTCGCAATATTCTAGATGTCTACTAGAAGTATTATCATGTTGCCATGTGACCGTGTTTGTCAAGTTCTTGAGCAAGCTAGTTCTTTGAACATCTCCTTCTCCAAGGATCCATACTGGATACCCCTGAACTAGTTGGTTGAGCTTAAACAACAACTTGGAGAGTTGTAAGACAAAAGTTCTACCAAACTTGTTCCTTCTAATGGGATGTCTAGTTTTGTTCGTGCTGAAGAAAGATAGTGTTTCCTTCATGGAAATGTTATGGTCCCCACCTTTGATGTGATACGTGCTATCGTCAAATCAAACTCAGTCCCAAAGAACTATCCTGGTCATGTATCTATTCGTGATGTTTGACCTGGGTACATCTTCATGTCCTTTGGTCTGACCAATATTGTTGTTTGTTCATACCACATGTGAGTTTATCCCCTTGGAGTATCATGGTAAGTTTGTTATTGAGCCCATTGATGACATCCTTATCCTCCCCAAGCTAGATATGATTCATATGGAATAGTTGGCATTAATGTTGGAAACTTTTGAACCGTCTTCGTGTGATCTCGAAGTATGTGTTCTAGATGTTAGAAGTAACTTTATCCGGTTCACGTGCAATAGTTGAAGTTGTCGCCGTGATTCCGAGAAGAGTTATTCTTGTTTCCTCAGGAATCATTTCAAGTCAGTCAAGCATGTGTGAAGTATTCTTGATAAGGTAGGTTGATACCTTTCTATCTTGAGAATATCCTCTAAGCACGCTAAGCCACTGATGATTTGTCATGGAAGATAAGAAGTCCTACAAACTTCAATATTCTCCTAAATGTTTTCTCAACAAGGATTCAATTGTGTTTTGTTGCAACCAATTCATGTAGGAGCAATTATCTTTTGATAACTTGCTAATGCATGGCTTTTGAAACCTAGCTCATTCTTTTGGAGCTTGACATTGTAGTCCGTGTCTTGAGAATCTAGTAACTTTACCTTTGTGGTAAATGTTGAAACTTTCTATTCGGACATGCTGAGTCTGAAGTATCATTCCACCTAACCAGAGCTGAATCTCAAGCAGCAACGATGGTTGGTGTTCATCAAGGATTTTGACGTAGGTCTCTTTGAAAATCTGGCAAGATTGATGTGATGGTTGCTACAATTAGCCAGAAGTCCTCTTGTCACATTCTTTGATCAGCAATAACAACCACTCTTCATGAGACTTCTTATATGTTTTGTTATAGGAGTTGTGTTTATGGTTTCCTTTGTATCCAAAGTCCGACCTTTACTTGATGTTTGTTTTCTCAAACATCAAGGAGAACATTTAAAGTAGTGTTGCTAAATGTCTTTCGGTCGACCTTCCAGACCCTTTTATGTTGGCAAGCATCTTCTTGTGCCAAGTAATTAAAGTCTGAGAATGAAGTTTCTTTTTCCTCGTGTCATCAGGAATCTTCCTATATATTCATCTTAGGGGTGTGAAGTGATATCATGATCTTTGGCAAAGATTCTGATAATCCTGGATGAATAAAGAGTTTCCTTCGGTTCCTCTAACATATTCGAAGAGCGACTATGGTTTTGATAATCAAAAGTTTCTCTTGTTACATGTTCCTTGTGACTCTTAAGAGTCCTCTCCACAAAATAACTTTTCTCTCTTAACCTCCTATTGAACGAAGAGTGATCCTTCTGTATCAAAAGTAGTTCAACAGCTTGGTTCTCCATATCTATGTTACCCTGGAAGCTCTACTTAAGCCGTCTAGTAGAGATTCGTATCTCGAAGTCTGTGGTTGTGTTCTTTCCATTGTATGCTCTCCTTTTCAGAAGCTTAAACTCTTTTGAAATTTCATGGTCTCAATCCTTATGAAGACCAGCTATCTAACAACTTGAACCCTCTCCTTCTGTTTCCTCCATTACCTTGACGTGTTTCATGCTTGTTGGCTCTAGAGATGTTATGAAACATCTATCCATGAGTTGACCATGAAATACTCTGTTGCGGTTTTGTGTCATTCTGTCTCTTCTGTAGTGTGTGAAGCTACCTCGAAGAAATGAAGCGCTTCATTCATTCAATAATGGTGGCATGGATGAACCTCTTCGAGAAGATCATCAAAGTTTAGTGTAACCATGTTCCTTCTATCTTCCTACCTAGGAATCTCGGGACGAGATTCTATTAAGGGGATAGAATTATGACACTCGTAGTTCTATTAATATTAAATAGGGTATGTTTGTGCATTCATAAGCATCATTTTTTTTAAGACAAAATGAAAGTAAGAAAACAAAAATGCAAAATCCTAAAACCCTAGTTTCCTCTCTCATAAATACATTCAAATGGTTTTAAATTTTGAAAAAAAAACTATGGAGCCCAACTTGATATAAAGGGCCCCTGAATATTTCTAGCTCAGTTTGAAACTCTTTTGTGTTTTAAACAGATTCAAATTCATGTATGAAATAAAACTTACCAAATAGAAAAGAGAAAAAGAAATGTAAAAATGTTTTGCTAAAAATATAGAGCCAGAGCAAACCCAGTCGCAGCCAGCCAGCTTGTCCCTTCCCTCAACCTTTTCTGTGGCCCGTTCTAGGCCCAATTCAGTCCAACCCACCTTCCCGTTCTTGTCACCTTCCTCACCGGGTGACAAGCACCTGCGTGCCGTTGTTCCCTTCGTCGCCCGGCCACCTCCTGCTTGCCGCTCGTGGCCGGGGATAGCTCTGCCGAGGAGAGCTAGAGCCCCGCACGCCTCTCTCACTCCTCCCCCTCGCCCAGGCTTTCTCTCCCTCGTCCTTGTCTTCTTCCTTGACGCGCCGGAACCCCCAGCCATGGCGGCCGCTGCGAGTCACCGATGTTCAGAGACCCCCAGCCTCGCTGAGCACTCCATCCTATCCACCTCGATTTCATCTTCCTCTGCCTCTAAGTAATCGAATCCGGGAGTGCTAAAATCGGCCTAATCGACCTGTCTTCCGCGCCTCCGGCCACCGTTCCTGGCATCCATGGCGTTTCCCTTGGCCTTCCTCACCAGCCTCAACCACGACGACGTCAACCTGGTGAGCTTCTCTCGCTAAACCCGCGTGCAGACCGTCTGGCCGGAGAGCCATGCATCGCGCGTGTTCGTGGCCTATAGCCTGACCCAATCAGTTTTCTAACTCGTTTTGTAATCAGTACTTTTAATGGATGGAGTTAACCTGTACTGAATCAAAGTTAGCTATAGCTAGTCTCTTATTCTAACAGTGTACCGATTTGGCTACTTCCTGAAGGCATCCCATACATTGATACATGCATGTTTTATCTCTGATTGAACTTCCTTTCCGGTGAAGCAAACATCTGCCCAACTAAACCATCTATTCTTGAATTCAACAACAGTCAAAAGATGTTAGTTCTCGGGTACTATTAGCCATACTTCAGTGTTTATGTTCAGAGTCTTAGCTGAATAGCTACAGCCCAGGAAACGATCAGCTTTGACTGATGCTTCAAACCATTTGACGTGTCTTTGTTTTTCAGTTTAGTGATACACTACTCCAGATCTAAACTCAAGCTTCCAAATAAAGTTAGTGAGACCTGTTTTTTGTTGAATTTAAAAAACTGAATTCGTATCCTGATGTTTTCCGTTTTAAGAAAATGTCTGAACTTGTAAAAATTATAACTATTTCATATAAAATCAGAAAAATACAAATAATATATCAAAATGTTCAGAAAAATGAGATCTATCTCATAGCATCAAAGTCATGCATCATTTTAACAACTAAAATGATTTCCTTAGTGAAACCCAAATGAACCCCTCTCATTTGTCTCCGGAGTTTATCAAAAGTGCTATCTAGGGCATTCCGACTCCGCTTAAAATGGTTCATATATTTTTAGGGTTTGATGTAACACTTTAAATATGTCATATCATCATTCTTGCTTGAGCACTGCATCGATGCCATGTGTTGATTGTTTCTTTCCTTTCCGGTGTTTCTGTTTTTTCTCGGTAGACCTCGGAGTTGATGTGAGCAACGAGATCGAGTCCAACATTGAAGACCGAGATCAACACCATCGAAGGTTATCGACGAATGACACCAAGCAGATGAACCTAAAGTTCTATATCTGAGTATCAACAGGCAAAAGCAAGCAAAACCCCACAAATGATATAATCCTACGATTTCAAAGTATTTTATTCTTGCCATGTGCATACGATTCTAAAGTCTTTTATCGATAGATAGAGTAATCCTATATGATGCATGTTCCCCTTTGTAGCCTATATTCCCTGATCCACTGCTCCTAGCATAACTAGGCTTTGGCTTATGAGCTTCGCTAGAGCTGTTATATCTGTTGCGCTTAGCCATGCTTAGCTGTTACCGCTGGTCCATCCGGTTGATAAATCAGAGTTGTGAATGAACCTAGTTGGACAGGATGACGTGGTATGGTCAGAGATGAAAGTTAAACATGCTAAGACTCGTATGGGAGGCCACGTCGGGTTGTGGTTTTTGCAGTCTCATACTTGCCACCACTAGTACCTGAGTTCTTGCCTCTTGAACCAAGACGAGCGTAAAGCCACACGGGGGCTTGGAAACCCCCTCGACCAACTAACTTTCCTAGTAGATTCCATGAGTCACATAGTTCGCGTGTTCCATTCGACATATGCATTCTGGTCATTCTTAAAGGCGGTGAAGGAGGTGCATTCATACAGGTAGGTAAGCGTGGCCGGGAACAGGAGAGGCACGGCCTCCATAATCTTGTTCCCCGCACACATCTCTAGGGATCGGCTTCGGGACTTGACCCATTACGGCGGCATCTCCTTTGGGCGTGACTCATGGTCTCGGCGAAAGCAAGGTAAAGGTCGTGGTCAACCACTCTCTGCCGGCCTTCCAAGGAAGATGGTAATGTTAACTGGCACTAAGAATCGGTTGGTACGTGTGGGTAAAGTTGTGTATCCCTGCAGGGTAATAATCTTTTCGAAAAGCCGTGTCCACGGTTATGGACGACGTGGGAACGGATTCTAAGATCATAAAGAAGAATAATCTAATCGTAAAACTTGACAAGATAAGTGAGGTGTGCTTAAGGATGCTTCATCAGGGATCGAGGGGGTGATCCTAGGTAGTAGGTTCGGCTCATGATGATTCAGTGGATACCAAAAGAAGATCAAAGCTAGTGATATCGTTTTTCTTATCCCCGTTTAAAGGATTCTCTTAGTCGAGCTTCTCCTACCTCTTTTGCAAAGAAAGTTGGCTTTATGCAAAGTAACCCCACTAGCCATAAGTCTTGCGGAGTACACCCTATACTCAGCCTTGCTTTGTTGATACTTTTGCAGCAGGTAAGTGTTATCACAGAAGAAGAGTTTGTTTTAGCATCGACATCGACGAGTAGTTTGGGGTTCCCGGTCGACAGCCTGGAATCTATGGATTGGGACGTCATCGTTATGCTTCAGGCCTCTTAGGCCATTTGTTAAGTTTGCTATACTTAATAGCATTATTTGTCTTCCGTTGTTTGATGTTTATGGTCAGTGACCTCTGCTTGTAATATTTTGGTTCTCTGCTCAGTTATGAGCTTGCTGTAATAATTTTTGATATGGGATGGCCCGATCTTCTCAGCAAGCTCTTGGCGATGGTGATGGTGGATGATAGATAACTAGTGCGTAGCTATGATCTCTCCCGCTCGATCCCTGATGCCAATGCAACAGCTCTCAAACCTTGTAGGATATTCACAACACCACACTCTTGCGCACGCAGCCGTGACCACGAACGGTAGTATGAAATCTACTAATTCCCAATGGAACAACAGATCACACTCAATTATAGTTGGCAGATTCGAACACAGGGTAATTCCAGAGGTTCTATGAAATAAACAACTCCAAAATATTTTAACGTGGTCTAAAAAACCTAACTTGTGACGGCTACGGAGGTTTATATGAGGGCTGGGGCGTCCTCCCCTCTAAACGGGCCTAAAAACAGCCATAACTTGACCCAAACTGATTCGGTTCGACTCAAACTGATACATACCGACCCATATATGGGTTCGGCCTTATTGGCACGCAGTCCAAACGTCGTGGAACACCTCAAACATGTAATTCTTGGTGCGCCATCTCTCTCTCTTGCTCATACGTGATTTCCTCATTGCGTCCTAGTGCGCCTGCCTCCCGCTCCTCCCTCGCGCACTTGTTGATATTGGAAATCAGCGCTTGTCCTTCTTGCTGCAACTCTCCTTCTCCTCGCGCAACACTTGTGTTATCAATAAACCTGATCATACAAAGATGCATAGACTTAGGTAGTATAAAGTTCTCATTAAGTAAAACATCAGGTTCAATTAAGAATGAATTCACCTGATAGTCATTATTGATTTGACTCAGTATTTCCTTCCAGTTCAGGCAGTCAGAATCATCATAATCCCCGTAGATATCCTCATCATCCTCCCTTTCTTCATGAAAAGCCGTCATCGGCTTTAGGTAAGCTGAAAGTGGGAGAAACAAAAAGAATAACGTGTACGCAAAGTATATGTATATATAACATGTTGTATTATTGTTGTTCACATGAAAAGTATGTCCAGTATACATCAAGCAACTTAAATTGCAGGTATAAGTGAAGTACAAAGAATCATGATCATGGTAAAAAACAACTAAATAGATAGTCATGTTCTTCAATATTAAATTCAGTTTTCTCAAAGAAGATCTATGATCAAATTTGTGAACAAGATCAAACCAATTTAATATGTCTGAAAACCAAATTGAATCATGCCATGCTTCAACTGCGCTACTCTAATTATTATGAACATGATCATGTTGTCCAGTATGTAAAATGCAACTCAATTTGCAAATATAAGTGAAGTATAAAGCATTAGCACAACTAGACAACGAATTTTGGGATAAACACAACGAATAAGAAAACTGGGGTTCTATTCTAGAAAGATTACAACGATCCAACATAGGTAAAATTACTTGTGTTGGCTGTATTATATCAACTAGACCTGACTTTAGTTTCATATTATCACAAATTTTAGCATATATCTCACAACACAAAATCGTCGACACACAACATGTATGGCTGAAAACAGCATGTTTCAGTTCAGCGATTCGATCACAAGTAATGCATATGTGATCCACAAGAAAATTTTCATGCATGCTATATTCACCAATCAGATTGAAAGTGAAACAAGGAGAATATGTGCTAGAATTCAAGAAATGAAATTTCAGAAATCTTATCCATAGCACAACTCATACTCATAGGTTCATTTAGCATGATGGAATACACAATATCAGCAGGTGGTATTCGAGCAAGTATTTCCTTATGTGTTATCAGTACCACATGATCAGAATTTGAATTTGGTAAACTATCACATGGTGCTGAAACAGTAGTGCAAGGCAAATTAGAAGGAGGCTTCAGTAAAGGAATAGACTCACAATATGTCGCACATGTTGGCTGAAGCTCCAAATTAGTACCAATGTCATTAACAAACTTCTCAGCTGTAGTAGGTACTACGACATCCTCCTCAAGTAACAATACCAGATCGTGTGATGCAGGTTGTAAAATAGGCGGCTCTCTTTCTTCAAAAGCAACCTGCATAGCACAAGAAACAATACCAGGAGTAGAGATGATTACATTAGGAGAAATATCCTCACATGTATTATCATCTACTGCACTGATGTTTTCTTTTTCTCTCATACTCTTAGAATGGATGCTCTCAACCTCACGTTTAGTGGAATCACACAGCTCACTTTTGATAACACTCTCACTCAGCTTGGCTATGTGGCTCTCATTCTCACATGGGTTGTAATGCACACTGTGTTCAAGATGACAAATAATAGAATTGTCACCATTCATCATGACCTTGTACTTAGCAGACAAACTGAACTCTTTTATCCTCTCCTTGTGAAGAAGATGATACTCATGAAATTTGTCGGCTGAAATCCTGAGCATAACATGCCTCTTCATGTTCCATTTGAAAGAAATCCTTCCAACAACAGGACATATTTGAGCGTCAAACCTTCTGCTCCAAGGTTCTCCCAATAGTATGTGACAAGAATCAAGTGGTATAGGAGATACATCACAGCGCACAATCTCAGTATGCTCTTTAAAAGTCATAGGAACATCAGCGGTGTGTGAAATCAGCAATGTGCCATATGATGAATGCAAAAGATATGGCACCGCACGGGCACATGTGGGTAGCTGCAACTTTTGTACAACTTCAACGCTGATCAAATTAATAGTAGAGTTACTATCAATGGTAATGGAAGCACATCGCTCACCAATCATCACACTATGGTGGAAAAGACCATCACCATCAAAAATACCGCGTTCTTCCTTCCAAAAAGTTCCACTACAACGCCAATTTTCAATGAATTTGTAACTATACGTCTCCACATTATTTGTAACATCACCTGCCTCCATTTTCTGCATCACATCAACACTACTAGAAGACATGATTAGTACGTTAGTGCACAAATCAAAATCAGTATGGTGGAAACTCTCACAACTCACTCACAACTAATAAGAAAGGAGATCTTACCGTTCCAAAGTGAATAGAGATGATCTACCAAACGAAATCAAAAACTGATGCACTGATGTGATGAAGTGAATATCAAAGGTATAGAGAACGATCACAGGGCACACAGGGTATTTATGGTGGAGCTGTAGGTATGGTATCCTAACTACACCGCAAACAAGTCCTAGTGCTGATCGTATGATAAAGACCCACGGAAACACACACGGTGGAGATAAATGGGGCAATTGCAACTATGAAAATGAGCTCAAAAAGTAAGGTATGTCAGAGGAATGCTCGTGTTGCAATGCACAAGGAGAGACGCTAGCAATGTCTCAACGAAACAGGCACAAGATTGCTAACTGAGCAGCCCGTAGAGCACTAAGCACGCTAATCTCGTAGGATAGTTATAGACACAAAGAAAGGCTTACTAAGGCTCACAAGGATAGGTACGCTATGTGGACTCAGTAAAAAAAATAAACAAAAAAAGAAAAAAAATTGACCTTAGAATTGGTCTCTGCCACGGCAGAAAAACGGCCTAAAATCCTGCCGCGGCAGGATGCCGGCAGATTTTTTTTCCTCTCATACTAGCACAGACTGGTCTGTGGTAAGGCGACGGTTCAATTTTTTTTTCGGATTTTTTTTGGGTCACGCTAGAGCACAGACTTGTCTGCGGTCAGGCGTGAGGCAGCGAGCCGATTTTTTTTTTCTCGCCAAGTGGTACACAACTAGGACTCTTTACTTGGATCGGATCTGACTTGATGGCAGCGGAAAAAGATGGTGGAAAACTACTAGAACACTAGAAAACAAATCTACGAAGAACAGATCCAGATCTAATCTAATAGAGGAACGCGATCAGCAACTATTACTCGAATACGATGTAATCTAGGCTATGGCAACTCTTTTTGTGGGGCTTTTTCTGTATAGGATGAAAAACACTCTCTAATCTATGGATGGATTGTGGATTGCTTACCGAGGCAACGAGGAAATCTGATACCAAGATGATATGGGGTGGCCCGATCTTCTCAGCAAGCTCTTGGCGATGGTGATGGTGGATGATAGATAACTAGTGCGTAGCTATGATCTCTCCCGCTCGATCCCTGATGCCAATGCAACAGCTCTCGAACCTTGTAGGATATTCACAACACCACACTCTTGCGCACGCAGCCGTGACCACGAACGATAGTATGCAATCTACTAATTCCCAATGGAACAACAGATCACACTCAATTATAGCTGGCAGATTCGAACACAGGGTAATTCCAGAGGTTCTATGAAAGAAACAACTCCAAAATATTTTGACCTGGTCTAAAAAACCTAACTTGTGACGGCTACGAAGGTTTATATGAGGGCTGGGGCGTCCTCCCCTCTAAACGGGCCTAAAAACAGCCATAACTTGGCCCAAACTGACTCGGTTCGACTCAAACTGAAACATACCGACCCATATATGGGTTCGGCCTTATTGGCACGCAGTCCAAACGTCGTGGAACACCTCAAACATGTAATTCTTGGTGCGCCATCTCTCTCTCTTGCTCATACGTGATTTCCTCATTGCGTCCTAGTGCGCCTGCCTCCCGCTCCTCCCTCGTGCACTTGTTGATATTGGAAATCAGCGCTTGTCCTTCTTGCTGCAACTCTCCTCCTCCTCGCGCAACACTTGTGTTATCGATAAACCTGATCATACAAAGATGCATAGACTTAGGTAGTATAAAGTTCTCATTAAGTAAAACATCAGGTTCAATTAAGAATGAATTCACCTGATAGTCATTATTGATTTGACTCAGTATTTCCTTCCAGTTCAGGCAGTCAGAATCATCATAATCCCCGTAGATATCCTCATCAATTTTTGTGTCGTAGGTCACTGTAATGTTACCGATTCTTTCTCTGTATGCTTCTGAGATTTAGGTTAGGCTTATGTCAGACAGAGGTCTGGGATTTGTCTAACCTTAATCCCGGGGTGTGACAATTCCTGAACACTTTTGATATTGTTTTTCTCTAATTCATGTGATTTGGATACAACTAATATGAACTAACAATGTTTTCAGCAGAATTGCTTTGGTGTCTCGTTTTTGTGCAGGAAATCAACTTTCAGGAAAAATCCTGAAAAATATCGCAAAACTCCTATTTTACCAGAAGACTCATGGAGTCAGAAGACGAGAGGAAGGGGGCCACAAGGGGCCCACACCACCTGGTCGTGCGGGCCAGGCCACGCCGGGGGGTGGTGTGGCCGCCTCGGACTCCACCTCGACCTCTCCTTCCGCCTACATAAGCCCTTTGACCTAAAAATAGAGGGGGGTTCGACGTTTTTCTAGATAGAGTTCCGCTGCGCCGCCACCACCAAAAACCGCGATTCGGAACTAGAAACTCCGTTCTGGCACTCTGCCAGGACGGGTTGTTGGAGGAGATCATCGTCATCATCATCACCAACGCTTCTCCATCAACCATCCATGATTCCCCCATCCATGAGTGAGTAATCCCCGCAGTAGGCCATAGGGGATGGTAGAGATTGGATGAGATCGTTCATATAATTGCATCAGATTGTTAGGGCATGGTGCCTAGTATATATTGTTAGTGCCTTTTGACATTGTTGCAACTTATTATGCTTAACGCTTGCACTAGGGCCGGAGTGCCATGATTTTAGATCTGAACATATTATTGATTTATGAGGATATTATTGTTTATGATCTTACCTGCAAGTTGTATACACATATTGTTGTCCGGAACCCGAGGCTGCGAAGTGACAGAAATCGGGATAACTGGAGGGGATGACTATGATATGAGGATCACGTGTGTTCACGGAGTGTTAAAGCTTTGCTCCGGTGCTCCATTAAAAGGAGCACCTTAAGTGCCAGTAGATCCCCTTGAGGCCCCGCTGCAACAGGATGGTAGGGCAAAAGATGTTGTGCAAGTTCTCATTACGAGCATGCATGACTATATATGGAACACATGGCTATGATTATTTAGTACTTGGATACTTTATATTGTTTATCTGCAAATGCCCTATGTCTTGATTATTATATGAATTGTCTTATCCATGCAACGCCCGTCCATCCATCCATATGCCTACCGCACTTTAATCCTACTGTTTACTACAATTGTTACTACTGCTATTACTTTGCTATTTCTACTACAAAACTATTTCTACTGATAAACTATTGCGAACAAGATTGTTTCTAGGTGCAGCTGAATTTACAACTTAGTTGTTAAGGCTTATAAATATTCTTTGACTCCCCTTGTGTCGAATCAATAAATTGGGTTTTACTTCCCTCGAAGACTGTTGCTATCCCCTATACTTGTAGGTCATCAGTAGTCATCAATTTTCTCCCTCAAACTTGAGGCTTCTTTCTCTCTTCTGGCCTTCTCCTTATCCTCTTCCTTTTCATGGGGCTTCCCCTTGTTTATTTCTTACTTCGACACTTCACTACCATTTTCATCATCTAAGGTAAGGAAGTCTATTTAATTCGGTGGATCTTCTTGACCCCTTCATATGTTGTAAACGTATCTATTATTTTTGATGTTACATGCTTGTTTTATATCTACTTTCTTATGTGTTGTCCACACTTTGGAGTATTTTTACACATTTTCTGGAACTAACCTATTAACAAGATGACACAGTGCCAGTTGTCTGTTTTCTGCTGTTTTTGGTTTCAGAAAAGCTAGTCAGGAAATATTCTCGAAATTGGACCAGACAAAAGCCAAAGTCAATATTTTACCCTAAGAAACACGGAGTCCAGAGGGGAGACGAAGCGGGGAACCAGGGCGGCCACACCCTAGGGTGGCGCGACCAGCCCTAGCCGCGCCACCACCAGGTGTGGGCCCCCTGGTGCTTCACCGACCTAGCCCTTCTTCCTATAAAGACCCCTCGGGACGATAACCCTAAGTACCCGATCAAAATTCCACGAAAGAGTCTATGGCCACCGTCATCTCCATCCCTAGATTGGGAGGGATCTTAAGCTCTTCTCGGCACCCTGCCGGAGGAGAGAGATCACCCTAGAGGCCTTCTTCATCACCATGCCTGCCTCTGGTCTGATGTGTGAGTAGTTCATCCCTGGACTACGGGTCCATGTAGTAGCTAGATGGTTGGTTCTCCTCCTTTGTGCTACCATGTTTAGATCTTGTGAGCTCCGTTCATGATCAAGATCATCTATTTGTAATCTTACATGTTGTGTTTGCGGGGATCCGATGGATATTGAGATGCTATTTCAAATTTATTTTTGATTCTATCATGTCTTTATTATTTGTGATCTTGCATGCTTTCCGTTGTTAGTAGCTATCTTGGCCAAGTAGATGCTAGCTACTTCAAGTGGGAGTATTTATGCTCGATAGTGGGTTCATGCCTCTAGTAATCTGGGGAAGTGGCAGAAATCTCTAAGGTACTATATGTGCTGTTGCTACTAGGGAGAAAACAACAATCCTTTGTCCATGGGACAATCATATTGTTTACTTTACACGCTTTGCTTAATGCAATTATATGTTGCTTGCAACTTAATACTAGAGTGGGTTCGGATGATAACCTGAAGGTGGATTATTAGACATAGATGCAGTTGGATTACGGTCTATGTATAATATTGTAATGCCCAATCAAATCTCATAGGAGTCAAGATGATTAGTATATGCATCTATGCTTTCTCTATGTTTGTCACTTGCCCCGCTGTAATTTGTTCACCCAACATGTTATCTATCTTAAGGAGAATCACCTCTAGTGAACTATGGACCTTGGTCCATTCTTTTACCATCAATCTACAATCTATTTACCGTTTTACTGTTTACTTTCTACAAGTAATTACTATTTTCCACATAATACATTTAATCTTTTGTTTTAGCAAAACCGGTGAGGTTGACAACCTCACTATAAGTTGGGGCAAAGTTCTGTGGTTGTGTTGTGCAGGATTCCAAGTTGGAAGATAACACCTTGGGGTTGTTTCCTTGCTCCTACTGGTTCAATAACCTTGGTTTCATAATTGAGGGAAAATTTGATGTTGTGCTCATCATACCTTCCTCTTGGGGTTCCCAACGAGCTCATCATATTTTGAGCCATCAAGCCCATTTTCTAGCGCCGTTGCTAGGGAGTCAAGGACAGCTTCACAAGGGGAGTCCTTCATAACCAATCTCTTTACTTTGTTTTTTTTGCTTAGTTTATTTTTGCTTTGTTTGCTTGTTTGTTTTTATCAAAAACACACAAAAAACAGTTCCTGCTATAGTTGTTATTTTTATTGGTCTGTTGTTGTCTTGCTTTATCATACTTTCTATCAATGGTTGGTTTCTTTGAAACTAGATCTTATTGGCAAGATGGGTTCATGGAAGAACAAAAATATTATGAGGAACACCGCTTGTCACAAAAAGGGAAACTCTTATGGGAACAAATTGATAAATTGTGTACCATTGCTAGAAACATGTGCTCTACTGATAATGTTACTTATTGTTTTGATAAATCTTGTTGCTGTAGGAGGTATAAACACCTCCCTTTTCAATGTGAATATAATGATAATGTTACCATATCTTCTTATGTTAAGGGACATTATGACTTTTATGATGTGGAACAAATTGAAGAATTTATTGCTTGGAAGGGTGCATTCGAATTTGCTTATTTGCTTGAAAATACTGATGATGCACCTTATAAATATGAGGTTTATGATATACTTAAATTTTGCTTTGATAATTACAAGGAAGAAAATGGCTATATTCTTAAATATCTTAATAGATGCTCTCCACCAATGGAAGAGACTAGTGTCTTGCAGGAGCGTATGGAAGAAGAAATTGCTGAAACTGGAAGCTCATTAGATGAAAAAGAGGAGGAGAGTGATGATCAAGAGGAGGAAGAATGGAGCAGCTACCCATGTCTACCTCCCAATAAGAGTAACTCTTTAACTAATATCTTATTTATAGCCCTCCATGCTTACCAAAGGAAGATGAGTGTGATATTTATATTGTTAAGTTTGTTCATGATGCTACTAAAAATCATTATGAGAGAGGAAAATATGGTTGTTGGAATTCTCGTGTTACTTAAACACCTCTCTTCATATTGAAAGTTCTAAAGTTGCTCTTGTTTTATCTACCCATTCTTGTTACTATGTGCTTCTTTGATTTATTTTCTTACAAGATTCCTATGCATAGAAAGTGGGTTAGACTTAAATGTGTATCATATTTCCTCCTTGATGCTCTCTTTTGCTTCAATTCATATTTCTTATGTGAGCATCTTCTCAAATTACTGAGCCTAGCTCAAAGGCGTTAAAGAAAAGCACTATTGGGAGATAACCTTCTTTTGTTGAGTCTTGGAAGTTATTACCTCTGTAATAATCTCTCATTATCCTTTTTGTGTGGTTTTTGTGCCAAGAGTAACCTCTAATGAGAGAGAAGTAACACTTGGGAAAGTTGCTGCCCTGAAACAGATTTTTCTGCTTCGCTGTAAAAATTCGCGAACAATCCCTGTATGTCGGATTGAGCTGTAATTTTTTGTGTCTCTGCCCCATGTTGTTATCCAACTTTCGTTAGTTCAACACTTTTCGATTTGAGCAACAGAAGGTCTTCGAAAAAATCGGTTTTTACTTGTTGGTCTGTTTTGACAGATTTCTGCCATTATTCGCAATTTGCCTCTTAATCTCTTCCTCTTTGAGTTTTTGCCAAATTCTTGAACTTTTTAAAGGAAGTGCTACAATATCTTATGTTTTGATGGAAGTTTTACTTGTATTGAAACTGAACCTAAAGACTTATTATCTTGAGTACACTAATGTTGCTAATGAACATTGTGTGAAGTTTTTGTATGGAGGAAAATTTTCAGGTGTAGGAAAGAGTAATGTGATAAGATGAAGTATGGACAAAATCTCAAGCTTGGGGATGCCACCCGTGTCACCCCAAGAAATATTCAAGAAGTACAAGCGTCAAAGCTTGGGGATGCCCAAGGCATCCCCTTCTTCATCAATAAAAATTTCAGGTTCTCTTCCAAACACTTCATTTTTATTGTTTCATGCACAATTATGTTGTTCTTGGAGCGTCTTTGTTTTTGTTTTTAGTTTTCGTTTGCTCAGTTTGCTTGAATAAATTGGTTGGACCCCCGCATTCATTCATTAGTTTTCAAATAAGTTGGTTTGGATTGGAAAATAGTAGGAAAGTTCATGCTTATAAGTGGTATAAAAGGAGTCTTGTTTTTGACTCTGGCCTAGGATTTGTCATGTCATGATTGATATTGTTTTGGCTTTATGCTTAATGATTATTGTTGTAGCATGACTTGTTACAAATAATTGAGATTTCTTAATGTGCCTTGAAAGATTCATGCGTTGTTTTAGCATATTAAAGCATAATATTGTGGTATTGTCCTTTGATGCTTTATTTGGGTTGACTTGGCGCATGCTCACACCATGTTAAGACTATACCAAGTCACCATAGCCTCTATGATCATTTAGTTTTCGACATGTAATATCACTTTATGCTTTAATTAATAATGTTTTGTCACTTTGCATGATTATAGCCTTTATTGCTTTCTTAGTTGGTCTCTCCCAGTCTTTTGCTAGCCTCCACATGTACCAAGTATGAGTTCCACTCATGCATCCAACTCCAAATAAAACCAAGTTATTCCAAAGAGTCCACCATACCTACCTATTAGCATTTGCTATTTCAAGTATATTCATGTTTTTATCTACCTTCCAAATTAAACTTGTTATTGTGAAAATTAGTGATTAAAGCTCTCACGAACTTGATGGCACACTTTACTTTTTTTGCACTTAATAAACTTGAACAATTATGCCCATCTATGTTGCGTATATGCTTGCGCTTTATATGTTGTGAATTATCAGAACCATGTTACCATGGGGAACGCTTTCAACATTGCACTTTATTTAGTTGATATCATGTTCTTTTGCTTATGGATCCCGTCGGTGTAAAATAATAGGGGAGCTTGTAAGCTTATGGAGTTTGTATATGTGTTAGAGAAACTCCTGGGCTGCTAGCCTAAGCCATGCCTAATCATGGTGGAAACTTGCAGCATAACCATGGTGAGAAATCTATGAAGCATCCTCAATAAAAACCTATGCAAATAGCAAATAAAAAGATCACTGAGATGCTCATTGTCCGCTTGCCTTGTCATTTTGATATGGGAAAGCTCCTATCATGGGGCAAGGGTTACCCCGTTGGCGGTTCTCTATGATACACATGTACTTACAATGACAAGAACTTACTCGTGACTAAAGTTGAGTAGCATGAGGTTCGGTCTTCGTAAGTAAGGGGCATGAGATTTCAATTTATAACTTGTCAAGCATATCCTCATATTTGTTCACTTTAACCTTAATCACCTAAAGATGCTTATTATAGGAGCAATGAGAGCTGGAAGCTAATAAGTACCATAATTTTTGGAAGTTCTTTATGAGACTTGAATCCCTGCTTCCTTCTATGAAGGGCATTTCTTTTACTTTTATGTTGAGAGTCCATCTTCTATCTTTATGCACCTATTGAGAGAGCAAAGTGGCCATTCTTAGTTTGATGTGCATTGTCCCAAAACTTGTTGATTGATTCATAACTTTGATATTGCTTGTTCTTAAACTATTTGTATCTAGCCACCCTTATGAACGTTGAAGGTGTCCTATGTATTTATGTTTTGCTACACTATGAGGGACAAGCTGAATACCATTCTCATTATGTTTTCTATATGTGAAACAAACAAATGTATTTTAAAGCATTCTTATTCATGAATCTTTTCTTTGTACCTTTTTATGTTACAACATAGTTGCTATATCTTATTGTTAGAACTATATATTTCATGCTATGTTAAAGTACTATGATCCCAGCTATCAATGTTATAAATACCTTGATCAATTGGTGCATGTCACCTCAAAAATTCTTTCTTTTTTATCACTTACCTACTTGAGGACGAGCAGGAGTTAAGCTTGGGGTTGTTGATACGTAAACGAATTTTTGATGTTCCATGCTTGTTTTATATCTACTTTCTTATGTTTTGTCCACACTTTGGAGTATTTTTACACATTTTCTGGAACTGACCTATTAACAAGATGCCACAGTGTCAGTTGCCTGTTTTCTGCTATTTTTGGTTTCAGAAAAGCTAGTAAGGAAATATTCTCGGAATTGGACCGGACAAAAGCTAAAGTCAATATTTTACCCGAAGCAACACGGAGTCCTGAGGGGAGACGAAGCGGGGAACTAGGGCGGCCACACCCTAGGGTGGCGCGGCCAGCCCTAGCCGCGCCACCACCAGGTGTGGGCCCCCTGGTGCTCCACCGACCTTGCCTCTTCGCCTATATATTGCCTCCGATACAGAAACCCTAAGTAGCCGATCAAAATTCCACGAAAGATTCTGTAGCTGCCATCATCTCTATCCCTAGATCAGGAGGGATCTGAAGCTCTTCCCGGCACCCTGCTGGAGGGGAGAGATCACCCTGGAGCCCTTCTTCATCACCATGCCTACCTCCGGTGTGATGTGTGAGTAGTTCATCCCTGGACTACGGGTCCATGTAGTAGCTAGATGGTTGGTTCTCCTCCTTTGTGCTACCATGTTTAGATATTGTGAGCTCCGTTCATGATCAAGATCATCTATTTGTAATCTTACATGTTGTGTTTGGCGGGGATCCGATGGATATTGAGATGCTATTTCAGATTGATTATTGATTCTATCATGTCTTTGTTATTTGTGATCTTGCATGCTTTCCGTTGTTAGTAGCTATCTTGGCCAAGTAGATGGTAGCAACTCCAAGAGGGAGTATTTATGCTCGATAGTGGGTTCATGCCTCTAGTAATCTGGGGAAGTGACAGAAATCTCAAAGATACTAGATGTGTTGTTGCTACTAGGGAGAAAACAACAATCCTTTGTCCATGGGACAATCATATTGTTTACTTTACATGCTTTGCTTAATGCAATTATCCGTTGCTTGCAACTTAATACTGGAGTGGGTTCGGATGATAACCTGAAGGTGGATTATTAGACATAGATGCAGTTGGATTACGGTCTATGTATAATATTGTAATGCCCAATCAAATCTCATAGGAGTCAAGATGATTAGTATATGCATCTATGCTTTCTCTATGTTTGTCACTTGCCCCGTTGTAATTTGTTCACCCAACATGTTATCTATCTTAAGGAGAATCACCTCTAGTGAACTATGGACCTCGGTCCATTCTTTTACCATCAATCTACAATCTATTTACCGTTTTACTGTTTACTTTCTACAAGTAATTACTATTTTCCACATAATACATTTAATCCTTTGTTTTAGCAAAACCGGTGAGGTTGACAACCTCACTATAAGTTGAGGCAAAGTTCCGTGGTTGTGTTGTGCAGAATTTCAAGTTGGAAGACAACACCTTGGGGTTGTTTCCTTGCTCCTACTGGTTCGATAACCTTGGTTTCATAATTGAGGGAAAATTTGCTGCTGTGCTCATCATATCTTCCTCTTGGGGTTCTCAATGAGCTCAACATATTTTTAGCCATCACCCCTTAGCTTTCACTTCTCCTTATGCTCAAGCAATTTCCAATAATGTTGAAGTACAAAAGCTTTGTTTTTTGAAGCCGACATTTGCTTGTACCTTTCTTGAGATATGTGATCCTATATTCACAAGAAAGGCTAGTGTGAACACATCTAATATCACCACAATAATTTGAGACCAAATGACTAAACAAAATAACTCGCATAGTCATCAATAGTGTAACCGCTAGGAGGTGCATTCATCACTTGATGCAAACAATCACTCCAATAGCTACAACAAGCTTTGATCATATCATACTAGTATTGGAGTGATCTCAACGAGCGTGTCGATGCTACCGACATGATACGACAAAACTTTTTTCAATTCATTACCAATAATTCATTTAGGATTGATCATTGTCGGCCAGTGCATAGAGTTGACACGCCTGGAAAGAGTTATGCAGATATGTGCCTTGAACACCGCTAAATGGTTCGACGGCAATGACAGCTTCTCAAGTGGGTGTATGAGGTGTTCGCTAAGGGTTTGCTAGTTTGGATGAGTGCTCATGTTTCACTAAATATAGGGGTTCATCTAGGAATGGCCACCCTTTAACTCCTCAAAATACGAGTTAAGTATAAAAAGACCGGATAAGGAGTTAAATTTTTAAGGGATCACTTGGAGATGCTCTTATGATATATTAGCATTATATTTGTTCCTGAGGAATAAAAATACGTTGAAAGTGATTTTTAAATTCGAGTAACAAAGTATATATTCATCAAGATTTGTGCACTAACTTAATGATAAATTGTCATCAATATTTGTGCACTAACATGTCCGGCCAAGTAGGAACAAATGCCAAAACGTACTACCGCCGACACCACTGGATAGTACAGCAACATATCGGCAGAGTGGGACGTGCGGATTTGAGAGAACTTTGGAGACAACTGGCGGAGGTGATCAGGTGATGATCACGTTTTGATTGCGGTCGGAATTATGGAGGCAGCCGCCGACGAAGATCGTAGAAGGCCACCGACAATGATTGAAGAAAGCCACCAATCAGGAGCGGAACTAGCTACAAGTGAGTACAAGGGATGTAGTGAAATGGAGGTACATGCGATGCTGCAAATACAATACGGGGATTGGAAATGGGTTAGTATGGACCAATGTAAACTAACCGTTTTGTTACATTCTAGTTACTACTTTACCCTTAGGCTAGTCATAGTGGGGAGTAAATTAGACTAGTAACGTGCACATGTTACTAGTCTAAGTTACTAATTTCATAGTGCATAGTAACATAAATCTAGTAACATAGAAACCCCTATTTATTTCTTTACAGACTCATCTTTCATTGGCAAGTGTGATGTCACCGTGACATAATATGTTACTCAATTCATCTTTTTTATCATTAATTACTTGCCACATCATCTTTTTTGCCTAGTTCGCATGTATGTTACCACTCAAGTTACTCCCACTATGACTAGCCTTAATAATTTTGGGTGTGGGTGTACCAAAGCAAACCCCGTAAGAAAATGTTAGAGTACATGGAAAGTTGTGAAGATTTCTAGAAATGGTAATGGTGTCGCACGCTGGTTATGCCAATTAGGTGGGCGCAGGAGCGGAGACAAGGGGGCGAGTAGGGGTTAGAGACCCCCCTAATATTATGTCCTCCTCAAGGAAATACAACAAGGTTTGTACTGGTATATATACGTTGCATTTCCTTAATGCATGATGGTGTATAATAGTATGATTAGTTGTATTTAAATCCAATTATGCACACATCAAAATCCAGCAAGCAAGAAAATGTCCATCTGCCTAAGTATGCACATGTATATGGCATCAATCATGAACGTCCGATCGTTCCATTTGCTATCACCTATTTGTGTCACTGCTGGCCTAGGTCGCCCGCCGCCATTCACAAGTCTGTAAGAATGGTAAGTATTGCTAATTGGATAAAAAAAAATTCTTTAATTTAGTCTAACTATACTCCACGAGTTAAAGAATAGAGAGAAATAGTAAGATTTTTACATGTCGATTTTTACAATATCAATTTTGGATTCAAATAATGCTTAAACTTGAACTATTAAACAAGTAGCCAAATATTACCACAAGCTATAAAGTTCTTGTGGCATCATTAACTCATTGCAAAAAGTACTTATTTATGGGGATAGAGTTTTGGCTCCCGGGTGAAGATGATCACGTTACCTGGACCAATCCGATCTTGCATCGCGATTGCTGGTCCTTTGAGAATTCAATGACATACGAGCGTCTTGTAAGGCCTTTCACAATAGGTGTATCTTAACGGTGTATTCTAGGCACTTTGCCTATGTGGCACTATAGTTAATGAGGAATGTGGTTGTATCTTAGCTAAAAAACAGCCCTTGCACAAAACCATAGGAAAAAAAGCATGGTTAGACCAATCATATACATGTATGTCATTTAAATCATTAAATGTAGAGACACCACTTAAAAAACAATGCATTAGAGAAGTTGTCTCTTAACCTCCATTTTTCTTAGGGTAACGTGCTGAAAGGCCTAATAGATGAATACGATACTATGCCCGTGTAGGTGTAGGTTCATAGATCTGGCCCACCAGGAATTAATTACAGAGGAACATACGTTATGCCCTAGATATTATGGACCCCCGGAACATGCCGGCGTTGGTTACCTGGACCGTGGTGCCGAAAACCGATGGTGTTTGTGATGAGAAGAATTCCGCACGACGGATCTGTACTGATGAGCTTGGGACTGGCCGCGCATCTGCAGGCTCTGGGACTGCTCACACCTTGACTGTCATTCCCCTAAAGTAAATCCTACCCTACCTATGCCTCCCTCCATCTGAAAAAGTTGACTTGCTGGAACATATCTACCCACACAATTTTTCAGACCAACCAAACCACAAATTGGCATGATCAGAACACGAATAATAGGAAGCATGTGGTAAAAATCTTTGCATGAAATGGCTAGTCATGGGAAAATGAACAAAACTCAAATGATTTGAACAAAAAAAATCAGTTGATGCCCCATCCATGGAAATACAAAATGCTCCACCATCCAGCATCACTGTTTACTTATTTCTATAGGAGTCCAACATCGATTGTGTCTATTACAAGCACGATGCAAGCATGCAGCACCGAATCATATTGCTTGGTGATAGATTGAAAAGAAGACCACAAGGAAAAGGAAAAGGAGAAGCAGCGCAAGAACTGCACGCAGAGAAGACCTCGTCGGTGCTCCACCTAGAATCCACATGCAAGATCTAGGCCGGCCTCATATGCTGACATGTAAACATGGCAGGGACAGATTTCGCCATGAATATTGGCGGATTCAAGGGACACACCGGGCCTACGAACTCCGCTTGCCGGAGACGATGGGCCTGTATGATACACGCCCTCCAATTGCCGGAGACGAGGGGGCACGCCGGATCTGTGCGCTCCAGCTGCTGGAGTCGAGGAAGACTATCGATTCGGGCACATCTATCCGCAGAGAACACGGGTTTAGCGGAAGGATCTCTGCATCACCGAGGTTGCACTAAATCTATGGACGAACATAAGACGGGGATTTGTAGTTCGGCAATGGTCAACTGCGTGGGGATAGATGGCCCGGTTCTCACTCTTGTTTTTGAGAAGAAAAAAAGTACTACTCACGAAGCGTGCCGTTGTTGGACAACTTGTCTCTATTAAAATCGACGCGTGGAGACGGGCAACGCAGCATCGAGCCTCCCAACGCACAGTTCACAACGGTGGACACCGTTGGTCCAGGACTTTGGTCATCCGGCCGTACCGGCATGAAGTTAACGGTTGGTTCATACTAAATGCAGTGGGTCATGCGTTACTAACGCTGTTCAATAATTCAGATACATGGGCCAATACATCACACTATACGATTTAGACCAAGTACAATAAGATCCAGTCAGCAGACTATAGGATTTAAAATAGTATATTTATGCTTAGTTGGATGAGAGAGAAGATGAGAGAGAAGAAGAGTGGGTGCTTAGTTAAGAGCCAGCTGCAGCACGTGCTCCTAGGTACTATGTGAGAGTGAAAGGTGGTCATACATTAATAAAGTAGTATATTTTTACCTCTAACTATTGCACATATTGGTTATTAGATTGACTTTAGATGGCATGGACATGGCTTACAGCCAACAGCTGGTTCTACTATTGCCCTTGCTCTTATATGGAATTCCACCTGGTGTGAACTGGTTGGTCCAAGTAGCAGGAGCATCTAGACCTAGGAGCCAAAGCCAATTTCCGCTTATTTATATGCTATTTTTGTGTGTACTTGATGTTTCAATATTGCTATACTACACCGATGACCGTCTTCACTCGCCTTCCTAAACCTAAATCCTGGCTCAGGTGTCGGCTAAGTGGTTGTTAAGCGATGTGGTGTCTCCATGCATGTAGTATTAATCACAACTTATTATAAGAACCTTTCTCCTTAATAAATAAAACCTACTTTTACCTTTAGAAGAACAGTATCTGCTCTCTTGTTTCTCTGATGTATTAGTTTGGATACTTGTAAGAAAGAAATATTTAATTATATTAAATTTAATTACATTTAACAAAGAATATGTTATAATACAAAGGATCAACGACGATTGATGATGTCTCACAAGCAAAACAAAAAGATAAGAGTAGTATATGCTGGTCACCCTTTTTAACTCTAGAAGAAGAGCATGATACCAGCCACAATGCCGGACAGACATAGCTACACCAACGCAGATGAACCAATGCTAGTCGCTAGTGAGTTTGGCGAAGTCTGGGACCGACATCGCTTCTGGGTCCCTTTTCCCTGGCACCGCACTACCTTCGACTTGATTGTGTTCGACCTGATGTTGATATGTACCTTCATGCCGGCGGAGCATTTCCCAGGGATGCCGCAGATGAAGTACCGTGAGCCAGCGGCCACGAGAGGGATGGTGTCATTGCCGGTCTTGTATGTCGCGGTTTGGCTAGAGCTGTTGCATGTGTTGTAGCCAGCCTTGCTCACCTCGATAACGTTGTGCTCCGCAACGGAGTACTGGAACCGGAGCCCGTCGCGGGCATAGAACGTGACGGTGGAGGCCCACCTTGTCTAGTTTGTTTTGAGGTCCCATGACCCTCCCGGTGCATCAACGATATAGCTAGAGCCAAGGGCCGTCCCAACCGCCACCACGGCCATGACAATCAGGAACAGAGCTTTGGTCACAATCGATATATGTATGATCGATTGACTACAAAGAGGTTGATCCAAGGCTTTTGGACTTGAAGAGTAAGTAGATCAGATGACCAAAAGAGGAATCTAGCCGAAGAGTAGTGAAAGATGTTATAACTTGTAAAGTGTAATGGGTGATCCAAGAGGGCTTGGAATGATGAGATGATTAGAGGTGAGATCTAAGAGATAAATGGTTCAAGGGCTGGATGGTGTTGTAAGATGGATATGATACTGTCTTGAGTTATATAGGCAAAGGCATGCATCATCTGGTGTAAGAACGTTGGAGGGTTCGTCAAACTATTGATTGACTAGCTATACATTAGTTGTAGCTAATGGATGCTTCCACTAACCATAAGGATAGTGAAATATTAGGCACTCGTCGATGGACCCGGTGAGGACAACATATAGCTAATATGAACCCTTTAAATAATTAAGGCTGCTTTGCATGTACGAACATGCTAAATAGTACTCTAGCTTGTATTAATTAACTAAACACAATCACTAATATATTGTACTCCCTTCGGTCCGGTTTATTAGGCACGCACGCATATTATCAGGAGTAGTATTATTCTACCATCAGATGTTGCATGCGTTCAAACAAAAAATTAAATTGTTCGATGCAATCGCACGCCCTAAAGTAATTGAGTTGCATGTTGTTCGTCTAGGTGATTAAATTGAAGTGAATGTAGTGTTGGAATTGTCTTCGAGGGTCACTCTAGCATGGTGCTAATTGATCATGCCATGGTTATCATTTTTTAGAATTAATATACACACGTTAGATATGAAAATAGCCATAAGATGTATGGGGTGATGGTTTTTGGATCTTTATGAAAAATGCATAAAAATATATTTAAAAATGTTGAAGAAGCCTGAAATAAATTTCCACATGTACATACAGATATTATATGTGTGCACACAAAGTTTTGGGGATAAAGAAAATTTTGGTGTATGCTGTAAAAAGGCAAAATAAAAAGTCTCATGTTGAATTTTGTCTTTTTACACATGTCATAAAAATATTTCATTTTGTAAAAGCTGTTCGGATGTACACACAATTATTTTTCTTGAATTTCTTTAACATTTTAAAATATGTTTTTATACAATAGGTGCACCTACACCTATGAGTTTATCTTTGATCCCATGGTGCGTCTAGCTCCTAGGGAGGACACTAGAGTCATGTGTCTGGCAGATTCAGTCATTTTCGTGTTTATTGATGTGGTTTTCTATGAGCTTGTTTTGATCTACATATGTCAGCATTGATGATGGTTGTTGCTCCGGTGCTCGCATTTTGAGGCTTTAACATGATAACTTCTCACGTATGTACTAGAATAAGCTCTAGCACGATAAATTTTGCTAAGTTCGGGTTATAGAGATGTGAGGATAGCGGCACGCCTTCCACTCCGCTAGTGTCTCTATTCGTTACTAGGTGCTCAAGCACCTATTTATAATTTCTATTATTTTTAAAACATGTGAAATTTTCAAAAGAAAAGATTCCTATTAATTTGTTTGAAGCGAGACCAATTTCTTGTTTCGGGCGTTGGGTAACTTGTGTTGGCCCTTAACCACATAGCTTGAAATGTCTTGGATATAATTGTTGTTGTGCATCGTGTATGCATATTGTTCAAGGATGCAAAATCTAGCAGATGATATGTCAACATCGCAGATGGTCTCGAGTCAGGAGCAAGTGGCCAGGTCTGCATTATCTGAACACATCATGATTAATGGCGACTAATCACTTTATTTTAATCTATTTCTCGTAGTTATTAATTTGTCTATCTAAGCAATCGAGGGACCATGTCATACGTATACTCCACCTGGCCTACCTACCCTTATAGTTAATTAACAGCAACCTCCGTATGCACGTGCACCACTTGATCAGACGTGGAAGGGATATTTTGCACAGGTTCTGGCTAGCATGGGAGACTATTTGAAATGTTATCGTATGAGTAATATTGCATGTAGCTCAAGATTTAATTAATCAAAACATCTAATCTGATATCTTATATTGCCACCCTTAAAAGGTATATAAAGGGAGTCTAAATTTTGTTTTTATGGGACTGTGTGGGCTTTGGCGGAACAGATACTTAGTATGCAAAAGATCTGTTCCACTCGAGGCCGATCGATCCCATCAATTATATACATCTGTAATAGATTTTTAATAAGTATGTGTTATAGAATAAGTTTGCAGATAGCTTGGCAGTAGTTTAACTAAACAATAGTGCCACTTGACAATAGTTTGACTTCGTAATAGTTTAATATCCTAAAGAATGGGAAATCAACCAAGTAGCAATCGACAATGACCCAAATAATATGCAATAAAGCACCACCGATGATCAAATCGAGCAACACCCTCGTTTCCAACTCACCGGCACCATCTTCACCACTAGACAGAGCATTACCACCTCCAACACTACCATCACCACTGGCCGAAGCACCACCATCTCCTCGAGCTTGCCTCCTCCTTTCCACAACATCACGTATTTTAATCTCACACCACTCATTTTACTTCACGTCCATTCTTTGGATCCATCATCAGCACATTATTCTCCTTAGCAATGATCTCCACTACACCTTGTTCTCCTCGAGTTTGACTCAGTGCTCCTTGATTGCGGCCTTGTGTGTCTCATCTTCCTGGAGTCCTTGTCACCCTGTCGGCTTGCTTCTTCTTGGTCAAGGAAAATATTACTTTCAATTGCTTGGCCAATACGCTTTACTTTGACTTCAAGTAGTCATCAATTTTCTCCCTCAAAATTGAGGCTTCTTTCTCTCTCCTAGCCTTCTCCTTATCCTCTTACTTTTCATTGGGCTTCTCCTTGTTTCTTTCTTCCTTCGACACTTCACTACCATTTTCATCATCTAAGGTAAGGAAGTCCCCTTAATTCGGTGGATCTTCTTGACCCCTTAGCTTTCACTTCTCCTTATGCTCAAGAAATTTCCAATAATGTTGAAGTACAAATGCTTTGTTTTTTAAGCCGACATTTTCTTGTATCTTTCTTGAGAAATGGGATCCTGTATTCACAAGAAAGGCAAGTGTGAACACATCTAACATCACCACAATAATTTGAGACCAAATGACTAAACTAAAGAACTCACATAGTCATCAATAGTGCAACCACTAGGAGGTGCATTCATCACTTGATACAAATAATCACTCCAATAGCTACAACAAGCTTTGTTCACACTAGTAGGAAAATTCCTAGTGGAGGTGTTCAAAAAAGGGGTTCGTGGCGTTGAACTGGCACACCACTAATCTCACGCCACTGGTAGGTTATAGTGGTGGCTTCTCAGCCGAACGCGACCAGTAGTATTTCTAGTGGTGCCGTTTAATGTAAACGCCACCATTAAATATCCTAATAGTGGCGTTTCCTATAAGCGCCACCAATACTTTTCTATTTGTGGCGTTCACTTTATTTTGAACGCCACAAGTAACTTTTCGATTAAAAAAATTTGGTGCATCCAACTGAATATTTATAGCACAACAAAATATATTCATAGAAATAGCGCAATATAACATCACGAAATGCATAGTCACATAACAAGTGTTTTAACACACCACAAGCGGTTCAAAACATCACAAGCGGTTCAAGTTGCATCTACACTAACAAACCATCACAAGGAACTAGCTAGTCATCACGAAAGATGATGTCAATGACGAACACTATCTCAATGTTATGGCGTGAAGTGGTCCTGCTAGTGATGAGAATGGCTTGCCCAACTTGTAGATAATCATGATGAGTTTCAACAAAGTTTTTCCACTCCAGGATGTTGAAGATGATACGACCATCACTCACTGTCTTGTACGAAATGGTGCTTACAACACCTGTTGCTCCAAGCCTTATTCCAGCCATGCCTACTTCAGAAATTTGAAGAGAAAAACCATTATCGCTGGTAGTTACTAATTAAGATGTAGAAGTTAGAAATCTTATAACTACCATACAATAATAGAAATAAAACAGGAACTAAAAGAAAGAATGATAAGTCAAAACATGCCATATCATGTAGCTGAATATGCGTCTTGGTCAAGCGAGTGACAAGTGCTAGGCCGATGTAGGAATATTTTGAAAGGAATGTTGTGGACGAGATAGGACTCTTCACTCTAGGTAAGCTTGCATCTCTGAGCGACAATTGTATAATGCAATGGTCCTGCTTGCTCCTTATCACTCTCATCCTCGTCGTCCTCCTCATCTTCCATATCCTCGTCCTCCTCATCCTCCTAGTCCTCCTCATCCTCCTCGCGGTTCATATATGCAACAGCGGTTCTTGGACCAGGAGCTCCCATTACAAGAAAGAGGTACACATCAGAGCAGATTTGGTTTTCCAAAATGAACCTTCTCCATGAAGAACCTGCAAGGCGAGTCATTGCTCAATCTTTGCGCAAGTCAACAACATATGTTCGCCCATGAGCTTCAAACTCCACGCTTTCTCCTGTTATTGTATTGAACCCCCTCCTTAAATTGCATGGGATAGTCTAAACATGAAAAAAACTAAGTAAATAAATGATAATAGTATGGAAAGAAAATTCAATAAATTTAAGGAAAAATTATACATACCAATGAACGCTCAAATCGACCCAGTATGAGACGGACACTGAATAGCGAGTCTGTCTTAATATCATCGCTACAGTCCGTGAAAAATATTCACACAACGCCATGTCCTCTACAAGGAAAATGTAGTTATTTTATACATGCATGTCTCACACATAGCCATATCTAATATAATGCACTCGTTAATTAATCACATTATAATCATCGGCCATATGGAAGTACCAAACCAAAATCAACCTAAAAATAGGGCCTCATATTTGCATTGGACGCAAAATAATTACAGGGATGATGTTAGTGAGCCAAGTAGGATGTACAAATTATTTATTTGTACATATCAAAAGTCTCACTAACACCACCCCCGACATTGCATCCTCACATTATAATCATCGGCCATATGGAAGTACCAATCCAAAATCAACCTAAAAGTAGGGCATCATATTTGCATTGGCCGGAAAATAATTACAGGGAGGGTGTCAGTGAGCCAAGTAGGATGCACAAATTATTTATTTTTGCATACCACAAGGCTCACTAACACCACCCCCGACATTGCATCCTCACATTGTAATCATCGACCATATGAAAGTACCAAACCAAAACCAACCTAAAAGTAGGGCCTCATATTTGCATTGGACGCAAAATATTTACAGGAATGGTGTTAGCAAGCCAAGTAGGATGCACAAATTATTTATTTGTACATATCACAAGGCTCACTAACATCACCCCCGACATTGCATCCTCACATTGTAATCATCGGCTATATGGAAGTACCAAACCAAAATCAACTAAAAGTAGGGCCTCATATAATTGCATAGGACGCAAAATAATTACAGGGATGGCGTAAGTGAGCCAAGTAGGATGCACAAGTAATTTATTTGTGCATATCACAAGGCTAACTAACACCACCCTGACATTTCATTCTCACATTGTAATCATCGGGCTAAAATCACATGTTTTTTACACAAAATTTATCTAGGTTTTCTACCCCTGAAATCATGTACATTTCCTACT
Source organism: Avena eriantha (assembly GCA_910589775.1). Taxonomy (NCBI): domain Eukaryota; kingdom Viridiplantae; phylum Streptophyta; class Magnoliopsida; order Poales; family Poaceae; genus Avena; species Avena eriantha. The sequence goes on along the minus strand of OU342746.1, from coordinate 156,603,068 downwards.
ATATACTAAATCTATACTAAATCTGCACTAAACCATCTAAAATAATCTACACTAAACCATCTACTCTAAAACAAATAAAAGGGGGGGGGGCTCACTGGTGGTGGACAGAGACGAGGTGGCGACGTGCATGAGGCGGCAGGGAGAGGATGCGACAAGGCGGCGACGGGGATGAGGCGGCGACAGGTATGAGGCGGCGACGGGAAGCGGATGCAACGAGGCGATGGCGGGGAGCGCATGCGATGGGTAGAGGAGTGGATCTGGTGGAGGCAGGGGCGGGGGTGGTGGCGGCTGATGTGGTGGAGGCGAGCAGCGGTGGCTGATTTGGTGCAGGCGGGATGCGGCAACAGCCGATGCGGTTGGGAAGAGGAAGGGGGAGGTCGGGGAAGAGGGAAAGAGCTAGCGAATGGGTGGAAGGTATAGGTCGGGGCGGCACGGCGAGGAAGTTTTTCGAGTCTATAGATAGAATAGCATCGGCGTTTCGTTCTTGCCGACGCCAGTAGAAATGTAGACATTGGTTGCGTTTACAAATTACGAACGCCTCCTCTAAATTTGGCCTTGTTCCACCTGTGGGTCCACTTTAGTAGTGGCGTCCATAGTACACTTAACGCCGCCGCTAAGATCTAGTAGTGGCATTCGGTATATTCGAGACGCCACTACTACGTTGGCTATTAGCAACAGGGTGTTATTTCTGGTGCATGCCACTAAAACAATGGCTGCTATAATGGTTTTCCTACTAGTGTCATATCATACCAATATTGGGTTGATCTCAACGAGCGCGTCGATGGTACCGACATGATACGACAATTTTTTTTGATTCATTGCCAATACTTCATTCAGGATTGATCATTGTCAGCCACCGCATAGAGCTGACATGCCTGGAAAGAGTTATGCAGATATGTGCCCTAAACACCGCTAAATGGTTTGATAGCGATGACATCTTCTCAAGTCAGTGCATGAAGTGTTCGCTAAGGGTTGGCTAGTTTGGATGAGTGCTCCTGTTTCACTAAATATAGGGGTTCGACCAAGAATGGCCACCCTTTAACTCCTCAAAATATGAGTTAAGTATAAAAAGACTAGATAAGGAGTTAAATTTTGAAGGATCACCTAGAGAAGCTCTTATGATAAATTAGCATTATATTTGTTCTTGAGGAATCAAAATACGTTGAAAGTGATTTTTAAATTCGAGTATATTCATCAAGATTTGCGCACTAACTTAATGATAGATTGTCATTAAGATTTGTGCACTAACATGCCTAGACAAGTAGGAACAAATGCCAAAAATTAATACTGGCGACACCACCGGATAGTCCGACAATATATCAGCAGAGTGGGACGTGCGGATTTGGGAGAATTTTGGAGGCAAGTGCCGGAGGGGATCAGGCGGTGATCACATTTTGATTGTGGTTGGAATTATGGAGGCGGCCGCCGGCGAAGATCGTATATGGATGCCAACAATGATTGAAGAAAGCCAACAATAAGGAGCAGAGATAGCTACTAGCGAGTACAAGGGATCTAGCGAAATGGAGGTACATGCGACGCTACAAATACAATACAGGGATTGGATATGGGTTAGGGTGGACCAATATAATTAAACGGTTTAGCGAGTACAAGGGATCTAGCGAAATGAAGGTACATGCGGCGCTGCAAATATAGTACATGGATTGGATATGGGTTAGGGTGGACGAATATAATTAAACGGTAAACCTCCATTACTACTTTTATAGTGCATAGTAACATAAATATAGTAAAATATAAACCCATATTTATTTTTTTATATACTCATAATTGTGACGTTACGGTAACATAATATGTTACTCAATTCATCTCTTTCATCATTAATTACTTGTCACATCAAAAAAAATTGTCGAGTTGGCATGTACGTTATAACTCAAGTTACTCCAACTATGACTAGCCTTAATATTTTGGGTGTGGGTGTACGAAAGCAAACCCCTTAATGAAATGCTGGAGTACATGAAAAGTTGTGAAGATTCCTAGGAATCGTAACGGTGTCGCACGCTGGTTATGCCAAATAGGTGGGCGCAGGAGCGGATACAAGGGAGCGAGTAGGGGGCAGAGACCCCCAATATATACGTGTATTACCTTAATGCATGACTGTGTATAACAGTCTGATTAGTAGTATTTAAAGCCAATTATGCACAGATCAAAATCTAGCAAGCGAGAAAAGTCCATCTGCCTAAGTATGCACATGTATATGGCATCAATCATGAATGCCTGATCGTTCCATATGCTATCACCTATTTGTGTTGCTACCGGCCTAGGTCACCCGCCGCCATTCACAAGTCTGCAAGAATGGTAAGTATTGCTAATTGGATCAAAATTCTCCTTTAATTTAGACTAACTATACTCCACTAGTTAAAGAATAGAGAGAAAGAATAAGATTTTACATGTCGATTTTTACAATATCAATTTTCGATTCTAGCAATGCTTAAACTTGAACTATTAAACAAGTAGGCAAATATTACCACAAGCTCTAAAATTCTTGTGGCATTATTAACCCATTGCAAAAAGTACTATTTATATGCTATTTGTGTGTGTACTTGATGTCTCAATATTGCTATACTACACTGATGATCATCTTCACTCGCCTCCCTATGCCTAAATTCTGGCTCAGGTGTCGGCTAAATTGTTGTTAAGCGATGTGGTATCTTCCTGCATGTAGTATTCATCACAACTTATGTTGGGTTCGCAGCATAGAAAACAAAAAATTCCTACGATGGGAACTACTATGCACCAAGATCTATCTATTAGATACAAGCAACGGATGGATATACATCCATAGAGATCATACCCTTGAAGACCAACAAAGTGTAACGATATTTGACTCGTGGATGATGTAGTCGATCGCTTGCTGATCTCAAGATAGAGAGGAAGTCCTAGCGTCGCAAATGAGTAGCGCATCCGTGCTAGCACACATGTCCGGTCCATTGAACAACCTCCATCTCCTCGCTCCTGCGATGCAGCAGAACTAGCAACTCCTTCCAAACGAAAAGCCACCAGGAACATGTATCTCGCTAATCCGAGACCATGGGAGAATAATTCTAAAGGGGGAGAGATATCCTTCACGAGGAAGTATGCTTGTGAGGTAGGAGAGGGAGACCTTTTATAGGGGAGGGGGCATCCCCTCCCATGGCCGGCGGCCATGGAGGAGCCCCTCCACCTCCTCTCATTCATGTGGGTGGAAGCTCCACTCACATAAACATGCCTCCACTCAAAATTCAACTCACATGTATTAAATTTCCACCAAATTTAATGCAAGTCTCATTTAATAAAACTCTTTTATTTATTTTATTCTGAATTTTGTTAATTACTTTAATAACAAATATTCACATAAAACCCCTGTAATATTTCAATATCACATGCAGAATCAATTTCTGTAATTTCACCTAAAACAATTTCGGTGTCCATTGAAATAATTCCAGCGCTTTGTAATTTTTTATGGAACACATTTGCTCCAAATGGTGTCGATATCCCTTAAGTGTATCACACTACGGTTCGCGAATAAGGCAGACATGATCAAGACCCTTCTCTGATCAACAATCAGTAGCAGGACCTGGAGATCCATACTGACTCCCACACATTCAACGATGACGTTAGTGATCATGAGAACCTTTAATGCTAGTAACTAAACCCCTTTCTCTCGCGATATATTACATGTCCGAGTTTCGATCATCAGTATCTCAATACCAAGTTTGATCTCGTTACCGACATGCACACTTTTCTCGTTCCCGTGATATAACATTCTAGTGATCATATAACTTGCTTACAAGCTATCTCAATGTGATATCATCGAGAGGGCCCAGAGTATATCTATCCATCATCGGGATGGACAAATACCACTCTTAATCCAGGATCCTCAACATAACACTGATGGCTCAAAATGTATCGAGCTTGTTGGGGAACCCCAAGAGGAAGGTATGATAAGCACAGTAACAAGTTTTCCCTCTGTTATGAAACCAAGGTTATCGAACCAGTAGGAGCAAGGAAACACCTCCAAGGTGTTGTTTCCAACTTGGAATCCAGCACAACACAACTACAGAACTTTTCCCCCAACTTACAATGAGGTTGTCAATCTCACCTGTTTGCTGACAACAAAGGATTAAACGTATTGTGTGGAAGATAGTAATTTCTTGCTGATATGTTGCAAACATATCTATAATTTTTGATATTCCATGCTTGTTTTATATCTACTTTCTTATGTTTTGTCCACACTTTGGAGTATTTTTGCACATTTTCTGGAACTAACCTATTAACAAGATGCCACAGTGCAAGTTACATGTTTTTTGCCGTTTTTGGTTTTAGAAAAGCTAGTAAGAAAATATTCTCGGAATTGGACCAGACAAAAGCCCAAGTCAATATTTCACCAGAAGGAACACGGAGTCCGGAGGAGAGATGAAGAGGGGAGCCAGACCGGCCACACCTGCTGGTGGCGCGGCCAGCCCTAGCCGCGCCACCAGGCGTGTGGGCCCCCTGGCACTCCACCTACCTTGCCCCTTCGCCTACATATTGCCTCCGGGACAAAAACCCTAAGTATCTGATCAAAATTCCACGAAAGAGTCTGTAGCCGCCGCCATCTCCATCCCTAGATCGGGAGGGATCTGAAGCTCTTTTCGGTACCCTACTAGAGAGGAGAGATCACCCTGGAGGCCTTCTTCATCACCATGACTGCCTCCAGTGTGATGCGTGAGTAGTTCATCCCTGGACAACGGGTCCATGTAGTAGCTAGATGGTTAGTTCTTCTCCTTTGTGCTACCATGTTTAGATCTTATGAGCTCCGTTCATGATCAAGATCATTTATTTGTAATACTACATGTTGTGTTTGCGGGGATCCGATGGATATTGAGATGCTATTTCAGATTGATTATTGATTCTATCATGTCTATGTTATTTGTGATCTTGCATGCTTTCCGTTGTTAGTAGCTATCTTGTCCAAGTAGATGCTAGCAACTCCAAGAGGGAGTATTTATGCTCGATAGTGGGTTCATGCCTCTAGTAATCTGGGGAAGTGACAGAAATCTCTAAGGTACTAGATGTGTTGTTGCTACTAGGGAGAAAACAACAATCCTTTGTTCATAGAACAATCGTATTGTTTACTTTACAGGCTTTGCTTAATGCAATTATTTGTTAATTGCAACTTAATACTGGAGGGGGTTCGAATGATAACCTCAAGGTGGATTATTAGTCATAGATGTAGTTGGATTACGGTTTATGTGTCATGTTGTAATTCCCAATCAAATCTCATAGGAATCAAGATGAATAGTATATGCATGTATGCTTTCTCGATGTTTGTCAATTGCCCCGCTATAATTTGTTCACCCAACATGATATCTATCTTAAGGAGAATGACCTCTAGTGAACTATGGACCCTGGTCCATTCTTTTACAATCAATCTACAATCTATTTACTATTTTCCGTTTACTTTCTGCAAGCAATTACTATCTTCCACACAATACGTTTAATCCTTTGTTTTTAGCAAAACCGGTGAGATTGACAACCTCACTATAAGTTGGGGGCAAAGTTCTGTGGTTGTGTTGTGCATGATTCTAAGTTGGAAAGAACACCTTGGAGGTGTTTCCTTGCTCCTACTGGTTCAATAACCTTTGTTTCATAACTGAGGGAAAACTTGCTGCTGTGCTCATCATACCTTCCTCTTGGGGTTCCCCAACAAGCTCGTACGTGTTGAGCCGATCATCAAGCTTTTTCTAGCGTCGTTGCCGGGGAGTCAAGGACATCTTCACAAGGGGAGTCCCTCATAACCAATCTCTTTACTTTGTTTTATTTTTTTCTTAGTTTATTTCTGCTTTGTTTGCTTGTTTCTTTATCAAAAACACAAAAAAATAGTTGTACTAGTTTGCTTTCTATATAAAAACACAAAAAAATGACTACTCCTGAAAACACTAAGCTGTGTGACTTCACTAGCACCAACAACAATGATTTCATGTGCACACCTATTGCTCCACCTATTCCTAAAGCTACTTTCTTTGAAATTAAACCTGCCTTGCTTAATCTTGTTATGAAAGAACAATTCTCTGGTGTTGGTACTAAAGATGCTGCTGCTCATCTTAATAACTTTGTTGAACTTTGTGAGATGCAAAAACATAGAGATATAGATGGAGATATTATTAAGCTTAAATTGTTTCCTTTCTTTTTGAGAGGAAAAGCTAAAGAATGGTTGCTATCCCTAACTAGAAATAGTATTGATTCTTGGACTAAATGCAAAGATGCTTTCACTAGAAAATACTATCCTCCTGCTAAGATTATATCTATGAGAAGTGAAATAATGAAATTTAAACAATCTGATAATGAACATGTTGCTCAAGCTTGGGAAAGAATGAAATCTTTGGTAAAGAATTGTCCCAATCATGGACTGACTGCTTGGATGATTATCCAAAGCTTTTATGCAAGACTGAATTATTCTTCAAGAAATCTACTGGATTCTGCTGCTGTAGGTACCTTTATGACCATTACTTTGGGTGATGCAACAAATCTTCTGGATAATATGATGGTTAAATAATCTGAATGGCACACTGAGAGAGCTCCACAAGATAAGAAGGTAAACTCTATTGAAGAAACCTACTCCTTGAGTGATAAAATTGATGTTATTATGTCTATGCTTGTTAATGGGAAAGCTCATATTGATCCAAATCATGTTCCCTTAACCTCTTTGGTTGCTCAAGAAGAGAAAGTTGATGTGAACTTTATTAGAAATAATAATTTTAGCAACAATGCCTATAGGAATAATTTTGGTAATAATAATTATAGGCCATATCCTCCCAATAATGGTAATGCTTATGGAAGTTCCTGTTGGAAATATGCCCTAGAGACAAATAGTAGTAAGGACTACTATCATATTTCATATAGTTTATGATTAAGTTTTATATCATGCTATAACTATATTGAGTGGAAACATCAATACACGTGTGATATATAAACAACTAGGGGTTCCTAGTGAAACTCTAGTCACTGGTTCATTGGTCAACAGATGATCATGTTTCCTGATGATGTGGCATTTATGCCAGTTGGAAATGGAGTCATCTCATTCCGAGAATGAGATGATGAACCAATACCCAACCTAAACATCGTGACCCGATCATGTCATGAAGTTCAAGTTACGATGATTAGAAATGGATCCTCGTAGACTATTCCTTAGACCGTGAGGCTATATCAATCACTGTCTCCCGAGAGTGCTTAGATAGCATCAAACGCCATCTGGTAATACGATGGTTATAAAGGTGTGTTTAGGTACTCAGAGGAAACCGTAGAGGCAATATATGCCAAGAGCGGGATTTGTCCGTCCATGTGACGGGAAGATACTCAAAGGGCCCACTTGGATAAGTTATATCCAATAGTTGCGTAGCGTGTGATTTGATCACGGGGATATCACTTGTCGGAACGAGTTAAGTAGCATTGTTCAGTAACGAGATTGAACACGACATGGTGATGTCATTGATCAGATCTTAGGCAATGCAAGTATCGAGAGACAAAGGGAATAAGACACGACTGTCCTGGTTCAAACAACGAAAGATCTTCGTGGAACGCACAGGGGTCACATGGCCATCTAGGTTCCTCTGTCGATCATTGGTGCGGGAGTGTCCCGACCATGTCTGGAGTGTTCCCGAACCGTGGGGTATCACGCTTAAGGCCTTGATGATGCTTAGAGAGTGTTTATAGGATCGGAAGAATCGCCGAAGAATAGTAGAGAGATTCCCTGAAGGGTTTCAGTAATTCCGGAGGATGTCCGGAGTGGAGCTGGAAGGTGTTCCATAACCACGGAGATTGAATAATGTGTGAATGAATGTTAAATGTTGATTTAATCATTTATTCATAATTATTTAATAAAGAGAAAATCAATTTAAATGGTCAAAGGCTTAATGGGCCAATTTCCGGAGGGAGAGGGCCCATTAGGGACAGGAGAGAGGGAGAAGGGGAAAGGGGGCTAGCCGGCTGGGCCTAGCCCCCGTGCGGATCCCACTAGGGGCTAGCCGGCGGTGCCACCCCTCCACCTCCTCTCCTTTAGTCCCACCCCAGGACTTTGAGGGAGGTAGTACCTCCCCTCCCCCTATATATAGTGGGGGTATTTGGCCAAATTAAATACACCAATAATCAATAAAGGTCTTCTCACTTTTGGGAGGAACTCCAGTTGACATTTTCTCTCTCCCCTCTCTCTCGTGACCGTGGTCCCAAGTCTAGACTGCGCGAACGAGAGACATCTTCACCGCGGAGCGCCGTCGCACTACGGGATTCGGATCCGAGAGCTCTACTTCCGCAACTGCTACTGGATCGGGGAAGCGGGAGTCATCGTCAGGCACCGGACGTGTGTAACTCCCCGCGAGGTGTCACACTTGAGGCACTGAAGTCGTTGGAGCCAAAGGAGCGCGAGGACTTCATCACGACCTTGAGGTCGGCTTCGGCTCGTCTACATCAACCATGCTGTCCTGAGCGTTGACAACGCTTTTCGGTCTTCAAGGGTAAGTTCGCGAAAAGCCCCTCTCATTATTGTATTACTAATAGATAGGTCCTGGCAGCTTCAGAGGTTCAGGGGCGTAGAGTAAAATTTATTGTTTTCATACGCGGAACCCCTACAATTGTATCAGAGCTAGATCTATGCGTAGTAATGCTAGTACGGGTAGAACACACGTGATGTAGCATGTGGGGGTTGATATTTTAGTTGTTACCCTCCCACGTGTACTTGTGTATACCGCAGTAATGCTTGATGAAGCGCCCCCAACTGACTTTACGCGTTCTTTCGCGAGACTGGTCCGCGCTTGACATACGGCTTGTACCGTATAAAGTGGCTTAGGGGGGGGTGTCTGTCTCTCTCGCATTAGTTGGTATGCCATTTGCAATGGAGGGCTCCGAAAGGGGTGTAGTAGAGACAACTACTTGATCAGCATTGTGCTGAAAGTTCATAGGTAAGAACGGTTCTTGTGTGAAAGCCCATTCAACCACGTAAAACATGGAAAGATAAAGTAGAGGCGTCTAACTTTGTTTTGCAGGGGGGCGTTGCTTTGTGATATGGTTGTGGCAAAGGTAAAGTGATTACCTTTTGTTACATAGTAGTAGATAGTCACGGAGGTGATGGACTACCACGCTGGAATGACATCGGTACCCTGGTGTCTACGACGCCGACCCTGGCGCCGGAACCCGGTGACGGCGGATGGAGATCACGACGTGAAGGACCATATCACATAGCATTTACATTCAATGTTATTGTTTGTATATCTTATTGTGTGCTAGTATTAGATACTCGATGGTAGCCTAATAAGATGATCCCTGTTAAAATTACGAACGATTGTGTTCCCCCTTGGTGTGCACCAGCAAGAAAGTTCTTCGGTATGAGGCGATCCAGGGTACATGCCTGGGTGTCAGACATATCTACGTTCGCATGCAGTGGGTGTAAGCCATGTTGCACATCGAATACACTAAGGTTGTGTTGGCGAGCGTAGCATGTGCAGACATGGCCTCGGAACACGGATGGTCGAAAGATCGAGCACGAGTCGCATGAATGATGTGACCGACGTTTAGCGTCCACCCTTGAACCCACATTGATGGCCGTGACGATCGAGGAAGATGTGGCTGATAGGGGTCGTGTTATCACTAGGAACCCTTTTGGGGATAGGTGTTTCTGAGTGGAGTTATTATTAACTCATTTAATTATAAACTTAGTCTAAATTCCCTTTGAAATTATATATGTAGATGCCGCCTTTCCTATTGACGATTGATTGGTTAGAATGAGAGAAACTTAGATTAGATGGATCAAACTTCTCCATATGGGTTGCACGTCTCCACGTTCTTCTTAGCGAGAATGACGTGGTCGACTACATACTCGATGGGATGGATTTGGATCAGCCTACTGACCTAGAGACCCCAGAGCAGTAGAAAGACCGCTATATCCGTCGGGAGATGGCCTCCTATATTTCAGTTGTGATGCGTTTCGGAATGGTGGATGAGCTGTGGCCTTTCGTGGGTGATGTCAACCCTCGTTAAGGGATGCTATAGCTTAGGACACATTTCGTGGAGCAGACACGAATTTGGGAGCATGAGCTGATGGGGGACTTCCTCTCCATTAAGATGGAGGATAACTCATCACTGGACGACCACTTGGAGCGCATGCATGATGTGTGCATGAGGCCTGCATACTTCCTGGATAGCTGGATGTCGGGCTCTTTCGCAAATGGCTTTGTGCTGCGGTCGCTGCCACCAAGCTACCAAGCCCAAGTCAGGACTTGCGTAATGAGGGGCGACGCGGAATCAATGGAGTTCCACCGGTTCGTTACACATCTCAGGAATGTGTTGGTTGAACCAGATGTCGCTCAGGTCATCAATGACAAAGGTATATATTTGATATACAGTTTTATAAATTTTATAATCTTGCAAACACATTTGCAGTGTTAAGTATATCTGATACTTGTTCTGTTTTGCTGAAAACAGGTCCTTCTGCATGAGAGGTGCTTGCTGGAGAGGAGGTGACATTGCGTGTTGATGGCGAGCATGATGATGATGGCCGACGACACTCTCTCTCGACATTTATCATTTAGTTTGTGTTTAGGATGATTATTGTAATCAAGAGATTGTGAACTTCTTTAGTGTGTCTCACACTTCATGAGACGGTTTCATATGAGTTTGTAACAAACAGTTGTTCCATTTTTATGAATGATTTCTATTTGTGTTCATATCTTGTTTGATTACTTGTGAATTATCCTTGTTGTTTGAAACTAATTGATAATGCATGAACATTTGTAAAATATTAAAATCCCTTGTTTAAAATACCCAACTTAAAGATATTTCATTAATGAATGAAACCATTAGATGAATTCAAAAGTTATGTGATAAGATGTGAAAGTCATTCGATTTCTTGTCACATATAAATCATGCCTAATTTCAGCAAATAACTTGAACACCGTGTATTACTTGAATACAAAGTGTTTAAAGAATTGTTAAAAGTAAATACATATTCGATGTATTGGGTTTTTAACAAAAATAGTAATTATCATTAAATGATTGTTTAAATGTGTAAAAGTAGTTTACCAAAGGAAACATGAAAATGAAACTATTTGATTTGATCAAAGTGTTTCATCTATGAAGGGTATACATATAAATAAGAATCTAATTACTATTATTCGATCAATAGTAATGAAATTCGACTTTATAAGAATGGCATAAAAGTAATTGTGAAATGCAAAGCGTTTTGAAACGTGAAAATGCAAAGCATCACAATGTGATATTAGATATCAAAGCGGGTTGATAGATGGCACCAAATAAATCATTGTAGTGTAGAGACCATTAGTTAGAAATAGTTAGCACTCAATTAGAACATATAGTGAACCATCAGCATTCGTGAATGTTTTGGGGTCATTCGATATAACCAAAACAATAGCGAATAAGTCCTTGTAGAGTATTCATTGGAAACTTTGAATACAAAACCCATAGCTGAAACCAAAAGGAAAGCAAAATTCGTATCTTTTGGATTTTGGTACATTCTTGATAAAGCTCACTTTTAGTGATATTTCTCAATTATGGAGCAAATGGAAGATAGTGAAAAACACGACGAGGATTCAAAACCCTACATCAGAGTGTTGAGAAGCACAACGAAAAACGTTCCTAAACGATTCTCTTCACAAAAGAAAAGAATCAATGATATTGATCATTGTGTTTTCCCCACTAGTGTTTTTACTACATGAAGTAGGATTCAAAATGTAATCCATATCTTATATGGAGAAATTTGTGAATCATTTGTCATGATTATTAGAATATGACATACCTACGAACTACTAAGGAAATAATGGTAAACTAAATTATGAGAAATCCCAGAAGCAAACTTCCCTTGAGATTAGAAAGCAATTCGTTGCTGCATCTCACAAGTAAAAGGAGTTACTTGCATTTTTCCAAATAACTGCAAGGCCATAGTGAAAAAGGGGTGAATGACAAAAGGACAACTTGTCAAGTATTGGACGAATTCAAATGAATTTGGTTCAAGTGTGCTAAATGTCTAGTGGATTTAAAACTAGTAAAAGTACTAGTGTCTCATAGTAAATCTCTCACTTTGATATTTGATCAAAGGATTTTGAAGTTATTCAAAATAGTGAGTGGATATGCAATTTGTATAAAATTGAATGGGAGCTATGAAAGTCTTCCCAAAAACAATATGTGATTGGCATATTTTTGAGTGGGAGCTTATAGGAGTTACTCTTAAGTATGTTAAGAGTGAAAGCGCAAATACTTATAAATAATGATTTATAAGATGTAGAAGTTGATAATAGGTGTATTGTGATATTATGTAGTATTCCTTAAGGGATTCTGAAAGGGGTTTCAGAATAGAAGTTAATTAAGGAACTGGTCCTTAATGACTCAAATTAGGAATAGTATTAAGTTGAACATCGATGGTTAAAAGAAAGAAAAGGATGATCATCATCCACTATGTTGAGACATAGGTTCTATCTTAGTAAACCATGATGATAACTTAGCATAATATGTGATCCAAATAAGGAATGTTTAAAAGTGATTAAGTTCGAATCATAGAACGTTGAGCTAAGTTTGTCCGCAGTGTCTAGTAGAGAACTGTAGACATGTTTTCCAAATCCATAAAGGATAACATATCTTAAAACATAAAGAGTTATGTTATAAGGGAATATGTTGGAAACTCCTGCAAATACCGATTAGTGTCAAGTAGGAAGCGAGGTGAACAAGACATCGAAAGTTGCACAGAGTGCACTAGTGTTTCGATGAATACATTTATAATAATAGATAAGGGTACCATCTAAAGTGTTGTATAATGTTATGGCGGGGCTAGTTCGCTTTTAACGTAGAATGATGTGTCCCAGGGCACAGTGCCCATGAGAAAGCCCTCGAGGTTGATCTAAAGTCACTGTAGGCTCCTAGAATCAGGCCTCGTTCTGCTGCCATAGCGATGATGCATACACACATATGTTATCATGTGATGATAAAGTATTAATGTCAATCAAGGTGACATTAGTAAGTTGCAAAGGATTTGGTACTGTAAAGTACATACCCAAGACTCAACCTCTTCCATGAGCAAGCATGTTCAGGGTACCGGATATATGGTGCCAAAGATTGAGAACAAATGCAGCTAGTGTATTTATACTCTAATGCAAGTGGGAGACTGTTGGAAATATGCCCTAGAGACAAATAGTAGTAAGGACTATTATCATATTTCATATAGTTTATGATTAAGTTTTATATCATGCTATAACTGTATTGAGTGGAAACATCAATACACATGTGATATATAAACAACAAGGGGTTCCCAGTGAAACTCTAGTCACTGGTTCATTGGTCAACAAATGATCATGTTTCCTGATCATGTGGAATTTATGCCAGTCGAAAATGGAGTCATCTCATTCCGACAATGAGATGATGAACCAATACCCAACCTAAACATCATAACCCGATCATGTCACGAAGTTCAAGTTACGATGATTAGAAATGGATTCTCGTAGACTATTCCTTAGACCATGAGGCTATATCAATCACTGTCTCCTGAGAGTGCTTAGATAGCATCAAACGCCATCTAGTAATACGATGGTTATAAAGGTGTGTTTAGGTACTTGGAGGAAACCGTAGAGGCAATATATGTCAAGAGCGGGATTTGTCCGTCCATGTGACAGGAAGATACTCAAAGGGCCCACTTGGAGAAGTTATATCCAATAGCTGCGCAACGTGTGATTTTATCACGGGGATATCACTTGTCGAAACGAGTTAAGTAGCATTGTTAAGTAACGAGATTGAACACGACATGGTGATGTCATTGATCAGATCTCGGGCAATGCAAGTATCGAGAGACAAAGGGAATAAGACACGACTGTCCCGGTTCAAACGAAGAAAGATCTTCGTGGAACGCACAGGGTCACATGGCCATCTAGGTTCCTCTGTCGATCATTGGTGCAGGAGTGTCCCAACCATGTCTAAAGTGTTCCTGAACCGTGGGGTATCACGCTTCAGGGCTTGATGATGCTTAGAGAGTGTTTATAGGATCGGAAGAATCACCAAAGAATAGTAGAGAGAAAACCGGAAGGGTTTCGGTAAGTCCGGAGGATGTCCAGAGTGGAGGTGGAAGGTGTTCCATAACCATGGAGATTGAATAATGTGTGAATGAATGTTAAATGTTGATTTAATCATTTATTCATAATTATTTAATAAAGAGAAAATCTATTTAAATGGTCAAAGGCTTAATGGGCCAATTTCCGGAGGGAGAGGGCCCATTAGGGACAGGAGAGAGGGAGAAGGGGAAAGGGGGCTAGCCGGCTGGGCCTAGCCCCCGTGCGGAGCCCACTAGGGGCTAGCCGGCGGTGCCACCCCTTCACCTCCTCTCCTTTAGTCCCACCCCAGGACTTTGAGGGAGGTAGTACCTCCCCTCCCCCTATATATAGTGGGGGTATTTGGCCAAATTAAATACACCAATAATCAATAAAGGTCTTCTCACTTTTGGGAGGACCTCCAGTTGATATTTTCTCTCTCCCCCTCTCTCTCTCATGACCGTGGTCCCAAGTCTGGACTGCGCGAACGAGAGACATCTTCACCGCGGAGCACCGTCGCACTGCGGGATTCGGATCCGGGAGCTCTACTTCCGCAACTGCTGCTGGATCGGGGAAGCGGGAGTCATCGTTAGGCACCGGACGTATATAACTCCCCGCGAGGTGTCGCACTTGTGGCACTCAAGTCGTTGGAGCCAAAGGAGCGGGAGGACTTCATCACGACCTTGAGGTCGGCTTCGGCTCGTCTACATCAACCATGCTCTCCTGAGCATTGACAACGCTTTTCGGTCTTCAAGGGTAAGTTCGCGAAAAGCCCCTCCTGTTACTGTATTACTAATAGATAGGTCTTGGCAGCTTCAGGGGTTCAGGGGCGTAGAGTAAAATTTATTGTTTTCATACGCGGAACCCCTACAATTCCTACAACAATAATAGGAGTGCACCCTCTGAACTTGAAGTCATGCTTAAAGATTTTATTAGTAAACAAACTACTTTCAATAAAACTATTGAGGAAAAACTCTCTAATGCTAAAAGAAATATAGCATCATTGTCTGAAGCTCAATCTTATTTGAATAAAATAGCTACTAAACCTGGAACTATTGAAAACCCCTTTGCTGCTACTAATGCCATACAAGTTAGAATTGATGAAAATGTTAGACTATTAGCTGAATTGCATGTTAAGTGGGAAAGAGAAGATGAAATTGTTAGAAATATTAGTATTTCTACCATCACTACCACTAATGTTGAAGCTAGTAAACCCAAGGGAACCTTTTCTAATAAAAATGCTGAAATCCTTCGAAATATGGGAAACAATAGCTCTACTACTTTAGATGATAATTATGATTTTGATCTTGATGGTTGCAATATCTCTGAAGTAATTATGTTCCTACAAAAACTTGCTAAAAGTTCTAATGCTAGTGCTATGAATATGGCCTTTATAAAGCACATTACTGATGCTCTCATAAAGATTAAAGAAGAAAAGATGAAACATAAAGCTTCCATTCCTATGAAATCAGAAGATGGTTGGGAACCCATCATTAATATGAAAGTGAATGATTTTAATCTCAAAGCTTTATGTGATCTTGATAGTAGTGTCTCTATTATGCCTAGAAGGATTTATGAAATGCTTGATTTTCCACCATTGGAAGATTGTTATTTAAATGTCCAACTTGATGATAATGCTAAAAAGAAACTCATGGGGAGTATTAATGATGTTCTTATTATGGTTAAAAATGCCTATGTCCCCGTTGATTTCTATGTTTTGGATGTTGAATGCAATGCTTCTTGTCCTATTATTTTGGGAAGACCTTTTCTTAGAACTGTTGGTGCCATTATTGATATGAAAGAAGGCACCATTAAATATCAATTTCCACTCAAGAAAGGTATAGAACACTTCACTAAGAAGAGAGAGAAGATTCCTTTTGCCTCTCCTATTAAAACAAAATTGCTCTTAATGCTTCTTCATTTGAGAATACTTGATTCTTTTCTTGCTTCTTATGTCTAGCTCAAAGGCGTTAAAGAAAAGCACTTATTGGGAGATAACCCAAATTTCGTTAGGAGTCTTTTGTTGAGTATTGAAAGTTATTGCCACTGTAATAACCTCTCCTTATCATTTTTGTCGGGTTTTTGTGCCAAGAGTAACCTCTAATGAGAGAGAAGTAAGACTTGGGAAAATTTCCGTCCCGAAATAGATTTTTGTGCTTCGCTGTAAATATTCGTGAAAAATCTCTATACGTCGGGTTGAGCTGTAATTTTTTATGCTTCTGTCCCAGGTTGTTATCCAACTTTCGTTAGTTCTACACTTTTCTATTTGAACAACAGAAGGTCTTCGAAAAAATTGGTTTTTACCTGCTGGTCTGTTTTGACAGATTTCTGCCATTATTTGCATTTGCCTCTTAATCTCTTTCTCTTTGATCATTTGAATTTTTAAAGGAAGTGCTACAGTAGGTTGTGTTTTAATAGAAGTTTTACTTGTGTTTAAACTGAACCAAAAGACTTATTATCTTGAGTACACTAATGTTGCTAATGAAGATTGTGTGAAGTTTTGTATGAAGGAAATTTTAAAGTGTAGGGAAGAGTAATGTGATAAGATGAAGTACGGACAAAAGCTCAAGCTTGGGGATGCCACCCGTGTCACCCCAAGATATATTCAAGAGGTACAAGCATCAAAGCTTGGGGATGCCCAAGGCATCACCTTCTTCATGAATAAAAATCTCATGTTTCTTCCAAACACTTCATTTTTATTGTTTCATGCACAGTTGTGTTGTTCTTGGAGCGTCTTTGATTTCGTTCTTAGTTTTTGTTTGCTTAGTTTGCTTAGTGTTCTTGAATAAGTTGGTTGGACCCCCTCATTCATACTTTAGTTTTCAAATAAGTTGGATTGGATTGGAAAAGAGTAGGAAAATTCATGCTTAAGTGGTGTAAAAGGAGCTTGTTTTTGACTGTGGCCTAGGCTTTGTCATGTCATGCTTGATATTGTTTTGGCTTTATACTTAGTGATTATTGTTGTAGCATGACTTGTTACAAATGATTGGGATTGCTTAATGTGCCTTGAAAGAATCATGTGTTTTTTTAGCATATTAAAGCATAATATTGTAGTATTCTCCTTTAATGCTTTATTTGGGTTGACTTGGTGCATGCTCACACCATGTTAAGACTATTCCATATCACCATAGCCTCTATGATCATTTAGTTTTCGACTTGAAATATCACTTTATGCTTTAATGATGTTTTGTCGCTTTGCATGATTATGGCCATTATTGCTCTTTTAGTTGGTCGCTCCCAGTCTTTTGCTAGCCTCCATACCAAGTATGATTTCCACTCATGCATCCAACTCCAAATAAAACCAAGTTATTCCAAAGAGTCCACCATACCTACCTATTAGTATTTGCTATTCCAATTATATTCATATTTTTATATACCTTCCGAATTAAACTTGTTATGTGAAAATTAGTGATTAAAGCTCTCATAAACTTGATGGCACACTTTACTTTTCTTGCACTTAATAAATTTTGAACCATTGTGCACATCTATGTTGCGTATGTGCTTGCGCTTTATAAGTTGTGAATTAGCAGAACCATGTTACCATGGGGTACGCTTTCAACATTGCACTTTATTTGGTTGATATCATGTTCTTTTGCTTATGGATCCCGGCTGTGTGAAATAAAAGGGGAGCTTGTAAGCTCATGGAGTTTGTATATGTGTAAGATAAACGCCTGGGCCACTAGCCTAATCCATGCCTAATCATGGTGGAAACTTGCAGCATAACCATAATGAGCAATCTATGAAGCATCCTCAATAAAAACCTATGCAAATAGCAAATAAAAAGATCGCTGAGATGCTCATTGTCTGCTTGCCTTGTTATTTTGATATGGGAATGCTTCCGTATCATCTGGCAAGGGGTACCCCGTTGGCGGTTCTCAATAATAGACATGTATTTACAATGACAAGAACTTACTCATGACTAAAGTTGAGTAGCATGAGGTTCGGTCTTCGTAAGTAAGGGGCATGAGAGTTCAACTTATAACTTGTCAAGCATATCCTAATACTTTTTCACTTTAACCTTAATCACCTAAAGATGCTTATGATAGGGGCAATGAGAGCTAAAAGCTAATAAGTACCATAATTTTTGGAAGCTCTTTGTGAAACTTGAATCCCTGCTTCCTTCTATGAAGGGCCTTTCTTTTACTTTTATGTTGAGTCTCCATATTCTATCTTTATGCACCTATTGAGAGAGCATAGTGGCCATTCCTAGTTTAATGTGCATTGTCCCAAAATTTGTTGATTGATTCATAACTTTGATATTGCTTGTTCTTAAACTATTTGTATCTAGTCACCCTTATAAACTTTGAAGGTGTCATATGCATTTATGTTTTGCTACACAATGAGGGACAAGCTGAATACCATTCTCATTATGTTTCTATATGTGAAACAAACAAACGTATTTCAAAGCATTGTTATTCATGAATATTTTGTTTGTACCTTTTCATGTTACAACGTAGTTGCTATGTCTTATTGTTAGAACTATATCTTTCATGTCTATCTTAAAGTACTATGATCCTAGCTATCAATTATTTATACCTTGATCAAGATTGTGATGGTGCATGTCACCTCAATAATTATTCTTTTCTTTTTATCACTTACCTACTCGAGGACGAGCATGAGTTAAGCTCGAGGATGTTGATACGTTGCAACATATCTATAATTTTTGATATTCCATGCTTGTTTTATATCTACTTTCTTATGTTTTGTCCACACTTTGGAGTATTTTTACACATTTTCTCGAACTAACGTATTAAGAAGATGCCACAGTGCCAGTTGCCTGTTTTCTGCCATTTTTGGTTTCAGAAAAGCTAGTAAGGAAATATTCTCGGAAATGGACCGGACAAAAGCCCAAGTTAATATTTCACTAGAAGGAACACGGAGTCCGGAGGGGAGACGAAGAGGGGAGCCAGGCCGACCACACCTGGTGGTGGCGTAGCCAGCCCTAGCCGCGCCACCAGGGGGTGTGGACCCCCTGGCACTCCACCGACCTTGCCCCTTCGCCTATATATTGCCTCCAGGATGAAAACCCTAAGTACCCGATCAAAATTCCACGAAAGAGTCTGTAGCCACCGCCATCTCCATCCCTAGGTCGGGAGGGATCTGAAGCTCTTCCCGGCACCCTGACAGAGGGGAGAGATCACCCTGCAGGCCTTCTTCATCACCATGACTACCTCTGGTGTGATGCGTGAGTAGTTCATCCCTGTACTATGGGTCCATGTAGTAGCTAGATCGTTGGGTCTTCTCCTTTGTGCTACCATGTTTAGATCTGGTGAGCTCTGTTCATGATCAAGATCATCTATTTGTAATCCTACATGTTGTGTTTGCGGGGATCCGATGGATATTGAGATGCTATTTCAGATTGATTATTGATTCTATCATGTCTATGTTATTTGAGATCTTGCATTCTTTCCGTTGTTAGTAGCTATCTTGGCCGAGCAGATGCTAGCAACTCCAAGAGGGAGTATTTATGCTCGATAGTGGGTTCATGCCTCTAGTAATCTGGGGAAGTCACATATATCTCTAAGGTACTAGATGTGTTGTTGCTCCTAGGGAGAAAACAACAATCCTTTGTTCATAGAACAATCGTATCGTTTACTTTACACGCTTTTCTTAATGCAATTATCTGTTGGTTGCAACTTAATACTGAGGGGGTTCAGATGATAACCTGAAGGTGGATTATTAGTCATAGATGCAGTTGGATTACGGTCTATGTATAATGTTTTAATGCCCAATCAAATCTCATAGGAGTCAAGATGATTAGTATATGCATGTATGCTTTCTCGATGTTTGTCAATTGCCCCGCTATAATTTGTTCACCCAACATGATATCTATCTTAAGGAGAATCACCTCTAGTGAACTATGGACCCCGGTCCATTCTTTTACAATCAATCTACAATCTATTTACTGTTTTCTGTTTACTTTCTGCAAGGAATTACTATCTTCCACACAATATGTTTAATCCTTTGTTTTCAGCAAAATCGGTGAGATTGACAATCCCACTGTAAGTTGGGGGCAAAGTTTTGTGGTTGTGTGGTGCAGGATTCCAAGTTGGAAACAACACCTTGGAGGTATTTCCTTGCTCCTACTAGTTTGATAACCTTGGTTTCATAACTGAGGGAAAACTTGTTGCTGTGCTCATCATACCTTCCTCTTGGGGTTTCCCAACGAGCTCGTGCGTGTTGAGCCGATCATCCCTTGCAGAAAGTAAAAATAAAATAGTAAATAGTTGTAGATTGATGGTAAAAGAATGGACCAGGGTCCATAGTTCACTAGAGGTGATTTTCCCTAAGATAGATGACATGTTCGGTGAAAAAATTATAGCACGGTAATTGATAGACACCAAGAAAGCATACATGCATATACTAATCATCTTGACTCCTATGAGATTTGATTGGGCATTACAACATTATACATAGACCGTAATCCAACTACATCTATGAATAATAATCCATATTCAGGTTATCATCCAAACCCCCTCCAGTATTAAGTTGCAAGCAACAGATAATTGCATTAAGCAAAGTGTGCAAAGTAAACAATACGATTGTTGTATGAACAAAGGATTGTTGTTTTCTCCCTAGTAGCAATAGCACATCTAGTACCTTAGATATTTCTGTCACTTCCCCAGATTACTAGAGGCATGAACCCACTATCGAGCATAAATACTCTCTCTTGGAGGCGCTAGAATCTACTTGGCCAAGATAGCTACTAACAACGGAAAGCATGCATGATCACAAATAACAAAGACATGATAGAATCAATAATCAAACTGAAATTGCATCTCAATATCCATTGGATCCCTGCAAACACAACATGCAGGATTAGAAATAGATGATCTTGATCATGAACGAAGCTCACAAGATCTAAACATGGTAGCACAAAGGAGGAGAACCAACCATCTAGCTACTACATGGACCCGTAGTCCAGGGATGAACTACTCACGCATCACACCAGAGGCAGTCATGGTGATAAAGAAGGCCTCCAGGGTGATCTCTCCCCTCTGTCAGGGTGCCGGGAAGAGCTTCAGATCCCTCACAATCTAGGGATGGAGATGGCGGCGGCTACAGACTCTTTCGTGGAAGTTTGATCGGGTACTTAGTGTTTTCGTCCTGGAGGCAATATATAGGCGAAGGGGAAAGGTCGGTGGAGCACCAGGGGGCCCACACCCCCTAGTGGTGCGCCCTCCCCAGGCCGCGCTGCCACCAGGTGTGGCTGCCCTGGTGCGCCACTTCGTCTCCCCTCCGGACTCCGTGTTCCTTCTAGTGAAATATTGACTTGGGCTTTTGTCCGGTCCAATTCCGAGAATATTTCCTTACTAGCTTTTCTGAAACCAAAAACAACAGAAAACAGGAAACTAGCACTTTGGCATCTTGTTAATAGGTTAGTTCCAGAAAATGTGTAAAAATACTCAAAAGTGTGGACAAAACATAAGAAAGTAGATATAAAACAAGCATGGAACATAAAAAATTATAGATACGTTTGCAATGAATCAACATCCCCAAGCTTAACTTCTGCTCGTCCTCGAGTAAGCAAGTGATAAAAAGAAGAATAATTTTTGAGATGACATGCACCATCACAATATTGATCAAGGTATTTATAAAACATTGATAGCTAGGATCATAGTACTTTAACATAGCATGAAAGATATAGTTCTAACAATAAGACATAGCAACTATATTGTAACATGAATAGGTACAAACAAAATATTCATGAATAACAATGTTTTGAAAGACGTTTGTTTGTTTCACATATAGAAAACATAATTAGAATGGTATTCAGCTAGTCCCTCATAGTGTAGCAAAACATAAATGCATAGGACAACTTCAAAGTTCATAAGGGTGACTAGATACAAATAGTTTAAGAACAAGCAATATCAAAGTTATGAATCAATCAACAAGGTTTGGGACAATGCACATTAATTAAGAATGACCACTATGCTCTCTTAATATGTGCATAAATATAGAAGATGGAGACTCAACATAAAAGTAAAAGAAAGGCCCTTCATAGAAGGAAGCAGGGATTCAAGTCTCATAAAGAGCTTCCAAAAATTATGGTACTTATTAGCTTTCAGCTATCATTGGCCCTATCATACGCATATTTAGGTGATTAAGGTTAAAGTGATCAAATATGAGGATATGCTTGACAAGTTATAAGCTGAAAATATCATGCCCCTTACTTACGAAGACCGTTCCTCATGCTACTCAAGTTTAGTCACAAGTAAGTTCTTATCATTGTAAGTACATGTGTATCATAGAGAATCGCCAACGGGGTACCCCTTGCCTGATGATACGGAAGAATCCCCATATCAAAAGGACAAGATAAGTAGACAATAAGCATCCTTTTATTTCCTATTTGCATAGGCTTCTCTTTTTTTTTCTCTTTTTTTCTCTTCTCTTTTTTTCCTATTTGCATAGGCTTCTTTTTTTATAAAGAGGATACTTCATAGATTGCTCACTATGGTTACGCTGCAGGTTTCCACCATGATTAGGCATGGATTAGACCAGCCGCCCAGTTGTTTCTCTAACACATATATGAACTCCATGAGCCTTACAAGCTCCCCTTTCATTTCACACCGTCGGGATCCATAAGCAAATGAACATGATATCAACTAAATAAAGTGCAATGTTGAAAGCGTTCCCCGTGATAGCATGGTTTTGCTAATTCCCAACTTACAAAATGCAAGCATATACACAACATAGATGGGAACAATGGTTCAAGTTTATTAAGTGCAAGAAAAGTAAAGTGTGCCATCAAGTTCGTGAGTGCTTTAATCACTAATTTTCACATAACAAGTTTAATTCGGAAGGTAGACAAAAACATGAATATACTTGGAATAGCAAATGCTAATAGGTAGGTATGGTGGACTCTTTGGAATAACTTGGTTTTGTTTGGAGTTGGATGCATGAGTGGAACTCATACTTGGTATGGAGGCTAGCAAAAGACTGGGAGTGACCAACTAAGAGAGCAATAATGACCATAATCATGCAAAGCGACACAACATTATTAATTAAAGCATAAAGTCATATTGCAAGTCGAAAACTAAATGATCATAGAGGCTATGGTGACTTGGTATAGTCTTAACATGGTGTAAGCATGCACCAAGTCAACCCAAATAAAGCATTTAAAGGAGAATACCACAATACTATGCTTTAATATGCTAAAACAACGCATGATTCTTTCAAGGAACATTAAGAAATCTCAAGTATTTGTAACAAGTCATGCTACAACAATAGTCACTAAGCATAAAGCCAAAACAATATCAAGCATGACATGATAAAGCCTAGGCCACAGTCAAAAACAAGACTCTTTTTATAACATTTATAAGCATAAACTTTCCTACTCTTTTCCAATCCAAACCAACTTATTTGAAAACTAATGTATGAATACAGGGTCCAACCAATTTATTCAAGCAAACTAAGCAAACGAAAACTAAAAACGAAAACAAAGATGCTCCAAGAACAACACAACTGTGCATGAAACAATAAAAATGAAGTGTTTGAAGAAACTTGAGATTTTTATTGATGGAAAAGGGGATGCCTTAGTGTAACACCCCAAAAATATTAATCAAGATTATCAAGTTCTAATCACCCAAGTTTAGGGTTAACAAAAACTTTTTATTATTAAATTAAATATGATCGAATGTGTGATTTGCATTAGTGTAGGATTGACTGAAATTGCCATGTTTGATTGCTACAAATGATAAGAAATGGTTTAAAGATGAATACTGAATCATCTAGGCCAATTACAAACAAAATCCAAAGAAAAGGAAATCAAATATGAATCATATAATCAAATGGTTATTTTGAATTAACCACTAGACCAGTTTGAGTGTTCCTAGTAAAGAATTTCTAATAGAAACATTTCCAATTCTTTTCACCCCTTGCTAGACCAAGTAAAAGTGAACTTAAGACCATTTTACAAACTCACAGAAACTATTTTCAAATTATTTAAAGGACAATTCAAAATTGAATCAAGTATATGTACTAAGATCACCATTTTACAAAAACCACTCAAATCAATTCACCTTGACTTTTCCAAGAAACCATAGACACTCAAGCCTAAGATCAAAACAGTCACCAAATTTCATTCAAAAATTTCGAACTTAAGTTCATGCGGCCATTTAGTCGAACAACTGGCAGACATAGATTAAACCCTGCCTAACTCCACTGTTTGGAGCAATGATCACTCGACCATTTGCCCCCATTTAACTCCACTGTCTCCCCTAGAACCTAGCAACGCAGTGGACAACCTCCCCCTTTGACGTAGCACCAGTGCAGCGCCACCCGAAGCTTGCCACGCTGTCGACCATGGACAGCTCGCCACAGACCACGCCGCCCTCTCCCACGACGACCAGGAGATAGGAGACAGGCGACCGTCCACCGCCACCCCCTGTCCAACCCTTGACCGCAGGCCAGCCGTGGACCACCCAACATCGCTGCGCCCATTTTCTCTACACCATGCCGAGAGCACGCCAGAGCACCGCAGCCGACTAGTGCGCACACGCCGCGCCTCGCCCTCTCCGCGCGTGCACACACTCGCGATGACCCTAGCTAGCTCCCAGACATCCCCGTTCGCCGCCGCGCGACCCATAGCCCCCTTGCGCCGTCTTGAACACCGCTAGTTCTGCGTAGAGCACCGCCCGCGCCCGACCATTCCAGACCGCCCCGTGCCACGCCATTAAGCCCATGACGACCGCCAGGAAACACCGCGTCACCCCCTACCCTTAGCCACGCCAATAGCTCGTTGTACCACCATCACCGGAGAAGCCAGCCCATGCTGCAATGTCCCTCTTGACAGTGTATAAATAGAGGCCCCCTCCGCCTCTATTCACCACACCACATCACTCCTCACAGAACCTCCCACACCCTTCCCTGGAGCAAGGCGAGCACCGCATCACCAGAATTTGGTTGGAGTCCGTCGCTGGAGAGGAGAAGAGGAGGCGTTGATTGGATCTGCCCAGGAGCCGCCACGACTACCATTCGAACCGCCGTCATCGACCACGTCGTTCGGCCCCATCACCGACCCTAGCTGGAGCCTTGGTGAGCCTCACACAACCCCCACTGTTACCGCTAGGGTTCAGTCTCGCCGGAGCTGTTCGTCGTAGACGATGAGTGTCAGTCGTTAGTTCCTAGTATGATCGCATGGCCTAGATTTAAAGATACCGTTTCGGTTAGATAGAGTCACTGACTAGTGATGAGCCACAAGTATAGGGGGTGTATCGCAGTATTTTCGAGGGAAGTGAAACCCAATTTATTGATTCCACATAAGGGGAGCCAAAGAATATTTATATGCCTTAACAACTGAGTTGTCAATTCAGCTGCACCTGGAAACAATCTTACTCACAGCAGTTTATCGGTAGCAACAGTTTTGTAGTAGCAATAGCAAAGTAATAGCAATAGTAAAAGTAAAGACAACAGTAACAATTGCAGCAAACAGTAGGATTAAAGCACGGTAGGCATAGGGATGGATGGACGGGGGTTGCATGGACAATACAATTCATATGGCAATCAAGACATAGGGCATTTGCAGATAAATAAGATAAAGCATCCAAGTACTAAATAATCATAGGCATGTGTTCCATATATAGTCATATGTGCTCGCAATGAGAACTTGCACAACATCTTTTGTCCTGCCAGCCCATTTGCAGCGGGGCCTCAAGGGAACTACTGGAAATTAAGGTGCTCCTTTTAATAGAGCACCGGAGCAAAGCATTAACACTCCGTGAACACATGTGATCCTCACATCAAAGCCCTTCCCTCCGGTTATCCCGATTGCTGTGACTTCAGGGTTGTCAACACCCGGATTTTTAATCCCAGATGCCTGTTATGTCATTCATCGCAATCCGAAGATTACCATTTTTGCGAGACATAACAGATTGGATATCACAGTACATCATCCATTACAAACCATAAATAAGGTCTTACACAAATAAGGATCTCATGATCCTGTCTTAATACAACAAGAAGCAGAATAAATAATAAGCGTAGCGGTGGGGTCCATCTTCAGGGGCACAGGCAATGTTGACGAAGGCAGATAGTCCTAGTTATCATAGCCGTCCTACTGGCCATCATCTTGGTAGTCTCCTTCATAGTCTGGCCATAGGAATAGCCAGGGACAAAGTCATGAGTACTCTTTAAGTACTCGCAAACTACCACTAACAAGTAGTATAGTTCTAATGTAAAGTGCTAACTCTAAGTTTAACTATAAAGCTAAGTTTGAAACCTAAGCTGAGTTTAGAAACAAAGAAAGATAAAATAAAGTTCTAGAATCACTTAAGTTGGGAAGCTAGGGTCAAAATCACAACCCTGTTGTGGTCAAGTCAAGATTCACCATTCATTTCATGAGTCATTTTGAAAACATCTGACAACGAAACAGTATGGCCACTCCAACTGTCCATAACCGCGGACGCGGCTATTCGAATAGTTTGACACTTTGTAGAGGTGGTACACTTTTACCACAAGATTCGATACATCTATCAGGGATAACCCTAAATCATCATACTTAGTATGCAGATAATCAAACATAGCCTTTCCTTTACACACCCTAGTATAAGTACCTCTCCTATGAGTATGGCCTCCCAACCATGACCATCTGTCATCTTGGGCACTGCATAGGTGGACAACATTGAGAGGTAGCCTCAGCTCAAACATCTCCCGTGAGGGAACTAATACTAATGCATATAAACTTCCGGCTAAGCCTTACCCAATTTAGGTATTGTGGTTGTACGGTAAAATTGGAATGGTATCGCATCCGAATCCAACCATCAGTTTTGTAAAAGGGTTAAGGCTCATGCCTCAACATTTTCATCACCATAAACCATTTGTGTCTCTCAACACATGTCAAAACATCTCAATATAATGACTCATCATTCTAAGGTTTTCACAATTCATTTTCACCAAGTGTTCCCATCTAAAGTGACTTAAGTTTTTATCTAGCTCTAAGCTACTAAGTTAAGAATGTTCACTAAGGTGGAAAGATAGGATCAATCTCATGCCATAGAATGACATATAAGGTTATCTAGATAGGTCAAGTTTTATACTTTTTATGCTACCTTCCAAAACAAGTAAAGGACTTTGGTAGAGTAAAGAAAGTAAAAGCTTGAAAGTAAAGTTGGAATAGGTACTAGTCAAAGTGGTATAACCAAAGCATGCCTAAAGCATCTTTCTCAAATCATCTAGCTTAATTCTAGCTTACTGACAATAGCTTGCCTTGGTTGGTGCAGTGGTTGAAGTTTTCTTCCTCCTCTTGATAGCACTCCTCCTTCTCGAAAGATTGGTCGGTACTATCGTCTATAAATACATACGGAGTACACAATCACCAAACAATGATTAACTAGTCTAGTTAGCACTCTAAGGCACACATTTGATGATCTATTATCATCACAAGCATCACAAGGTTTTATTAATTATCTTCATTCTTTTTATTTGAGAAAAGTAATTTCTACTCATTGAAAATAACTAAGATTTAATATTCTCCAATTAAAATATGGGATCATATGGA
Source organism: Avena eriantha (assembly GCA_910589775.1). Lineage (NCBI taxonomy): Eukaryota > Viridiplantae > Streptophyta > Magnoliopsida > Poales > Poaceae > Avena > Avena eriantha. The sequence goes on along the minus strand of OU342746.1, from coordinate 156,575,519 downwards.
CACATGTCAACACTACAAATTCTAACATATGGGGATGTGATTTAAGGGTTGGATCTCATTAGAATAAGTTTAAGTTTAATATTTAATGATTTAAAGTGACTAGAAATGCCTATATAGTATTATTTTGGTACTAGTCCATACATGCAAACCTAATATTATTACATATTTAGATAGGTATGGTCAAATGTGATTTTTGAGAGTTGGAATCAACTCAAAAGCTATCATGGTTGATTTTAGAAAAATGTTTGAATGTGCAAATGCTTCTGTCTTGTTGTTTTCACTAGGAGAGATCTCTAACTCTAAATGAATTAAATCCAACGGGCTTGGATAGATCTTTTCAGTATCTTTCTAAAAAAAATTGAATCACTCAATTTGGTTTAGTATATCTTCTGGAATTGATTTTTAAACTAAGGGACAGAAGTGAGTTCAAACGAAAATAGAAAAATCCATTTTTGAATTCATCGGCTAGCGCGGGAAAGGAAATGGGCCGGCCCAGTGGCGCTCCGTGGCGCAGAGGGTGGCTGATAGGTTGGTCCCACTTGTCAGCGAGACTTAAAACCCGAAACAGTACGGGGCAATCTGGGCGCTACGATTAGAACAGAGATCGACGGCTCACAGTCGTCGTCGACGACGGACTCGTCGCCGGTGAGACCGAACCCTAAACGGCCAGCGGGGGTCTACTAGGGACGTACTAGGGCTCCAGCTACTGCGGCGAGGCGGTCAAACGAACTGGTGGACGACGGCGAGCTCAGGCGAGGTCACGACAACTCATGGGGTGGACGAAATCGACGGCGCCTTCTCCTCCTCTGCAGCGGGCTCCTTCGGCGCAATTCCGGCGAAATATGGCTCGAACGGCTCCGGCTAGAGGTGGGGAAGGATCAGTGAGGAGAGGGGAGTGGAGTGGTGTGAGGAGTTTGTGCTGGGGAGGGCTCCTTTTATAGGGCGACGAGGGGACCGAGCGGCACAACGACGAGCTCGTCGGTGACGCTGATACAGGCGGCTAGGGGAATGGGGGGCATAGGCGGACGGTGGCCTGCCTCCTGGCGATGCTCTATGGCGTTAATGCGCGGCTAGGGGTGGTGGTGTTTGGTCGGGAGCGTCCCGCTCTGGGAGACAGAGGCGGTGCTCGACGCGGCGCACGGTGACTGTGGGTCGTGTGGCGGCGCACGACCGTGTCTGGCGGTGTGCTGGGGTCGAGGCGGAGCGGCATGAGGGATTTTGTGTCAAGTGGCGGTCTGCTGCGTGCTGGCGACGATCGCGCTCTGGCGCACGCTGAGCACGGCGCAGAGAGAATGGGCGGCGGTGCTAGGGAGTAGTCCAGGGCTTGGCTGGTCTTGGGGAAGGGGCAGGAAGGTGCGGTAGGGTTAGGCGGAGCTAGTGGTGGTGCTGGAACAGTGTGGCGTGGTCTGTGGCACATTTCCTCTTCTGGCCGGCGGTGACCAAAAAGGGGCGGCGATCCACTACTGTTGCGGCTTAGGGGTAGGCCGGTGATCACTTGGTTGGACTCAAGGGGACAAGGGAGAGTAAAGAGGGTCAATTGGGGGACAATGGCTTAAGTAGAAACAGTAATAGTTAGGCAGTTTAGTTTCTGTCTGCAAGGTGTTTGTAGAAATGGCCGAAAGAACTCAAGTTTGGAATTTTTAGATGATTTTTGGTGGAGTTTCTAGGCACATGCTTAAGCATCTGTGGTTGCATGGGATTTGAAAATGGAGCGCATTTGAGTGGTTTTTGAATAAGTGGGATCTTCTCATATGAACTACATTCAATTTTTAAATTCCCTTTCAAATTAGTGTTTGAAAGTTTTTGGCAGATCACAAAGTGGGCATTGGTTCATCACTACATGTACTAGCAAGGGGTGCAAAGGTCCACATTTGTTTCTGTTAGGTTTTGAGTTCTAGGAATAGCCAAAGTAGGCATGTTGATTAAAATGGCACAAATGACCATTTGCTTCTTTTATTCATTTCGATTTGTTTTTCTTTGAGATTTGTTTGGGAAAGATCTAAATCATGTTTATTTCACCTAAGAATCATTTTACAAGCAATGGACCACTTAATCAAGGCAATTCAAAACAACTCCTATTTAAATGCACACACATATGAATGCTTTAATAATTTTAATTAGAAAAGTTTTTGTTAACTCTAAATTTTGATGATTTGGATCTTAATAACCTTGGATTAAAGTTTTGGGATGTTACAAACCTTCCCCCCTTAAACAAAATCTCGTCCCGAGATTTACGAAAGAAAACTAGGAACTAAAGAGATCTGGGAACTCGGTCCTAATGTAATCTTCTCGCTCCCAGGTGGCTTCCTCTTCGGTATGGTTGCTCCATTGAATCTTGAGAAATTTGATACTCCTGGTCCTGGTGGTTCTGTAAGCTTCCTCCAAGATACGGATGGGCACTTCGCGATACGTCAGGTCTTTGTTGATATCCACAACTCTATGATCGATGTTTTTGAAAACTCCAGTCTTCTCCGGCACTTCTAGGCATTTGCGAAGTAACAAGATATGGAACACATTGTGGACGGCTGACATCTCTTCTGGCAGTTCCAGTTGATACGATACATCTCCTCGTTGATTCAGAATCTTGAAGGGCCCGATATATCTGGGGACTAACTTTCCTTTCAGACTAAAGCGTTGGGTTCCCTTTAATGGCGAAACCTTGAGATATACAAAATCTCCGACATTGAAAGTCAGGTCTCTCCTTCTCTTGCCAGCATAACTCTTATGTCTGGACTGGGCGGTCTAGAGGTGCTCACGGACTTTGTGCACCTTTTCTTCGGCTTCCCGGAGAATGTTGGGTCCAAAGATATGACTCTCTCCTACTTGAGACCAATTCAAAGGGGTACGACACTTCCTTTCGTATAGGAACTCAAATGGTGTCATTTCCAAACTGATACATCCATTTTGCATCACTATTCTATGTCTTAATTTACTATTATTCATTGATATATTTCATATTGAGAGGTGATACTTATGTTATTTCATCTATTTTTGCATGGTTGATGAATTTTGGAGCATGGACCGCTGCAGTCAGGATTCTGATGGAAAAGGTGCTGTTTGGAGGCAAAATTCGCGAAGATTAGAAAATCTAGGAAAATATACGGAAAATCCTATTTTTCTAGAAGACTAAGGAAGCCAGGGGAATGCATTGTGTATTTGGCTACTAATCGTAGGGGTTGCCGGAGTGACAGAAACCTGAACCCCCGTTAGGAAACCATTGCACAAGGGATGTAAGGGTCTTAGAGTTTAAAGCTGTGGTTAGGTTTCTACCTTAATTACTTTCTTGTACTTATGGATGTTTGCAAGGGGTATAATCACAAGTATGTATTAGTCTTGGATGGGGCGGTACATTAGCACAGGTTCACCCACACAACACTTAGCAAGCTAAAGAAGATTAATCAACTATATGAAGCGAAAGCACTTGATAGTCTTCCCATGTGTCCTCGAGAACTTTTGGTCATCTTAAGTAATACCACCGGCTTGTCCTTTGCTGCATAAAGGATTCGGCCACTTGCTGCATTTATTCCTACTGTCTTTCATTTACTCGTACTTTGTTTACTTGCTTTATCAAAAACCCCTAAAAATCTGCTTGCTAAGTATTTGCAGAGAATTCCTAATCCATACCACTAGCCAGCACCTTCTACTCCTCGTTGGGTTCGACACTCTTACTTATCGAAAATACTGTGATACACCCCCTATACTTGTGGGTCATCAAGACTATTTTCTGGCGCCGTTGCCGGGGAGTGAAGCGCTATTGGAGAGTGTAACTGGTAAAGGAAACTTCTACTGTGAGTATTGTTTACTTCTGCTAGTTGCTTTATTTTTGTTATGGATAATTCGCTGAGTTTCTTATTTGGTAATGCTACTACAACTGCTAAGGAGGTAGATAAGCCACCACCTGCTGAGAATTGTGTTTTCAAAATACCTACAAGAATTATTGATCGTGTTATGGATAACTACTATGTTGGGAATGGAACTGTCCATCCCGGTGATCATTTACTCTTTATACACGAATTATGCGGGTTGTTCAAGTGTGCAGGTATTACTACAGATCAAGTTAAGAAGAAGTTATTCTCATTATCGCTGAAAGGAAGAGCTGAGGAATGGTATAAGCTGTTGAAGAATGGTCAAGCTATGGAATGGGAGGAAATAGTGCCTCTCTTTTATTCAAAGTTTTATCCTCCTAGTGAGATTCATAAAGATCGGAATCAAATATACAACTTTTGGCCTCTTGATGGAGAGAGTACAACTCAAGCTTGGGGGAGATTGAAGTTACTAATGCTCAAATGTCCCATTCATGAGCTCCCCAACAATATTATTATCAATAACTTTTATGCAAGGCTCCCTCTACATGATAAAGATTTATTGGATTCTTCTTGTGCTAGATCATTCACTCGCATGGAAGAAGAAGCTAAATGGGATGTTTTGGACCGTATTCAAGACAATGCTGAAGCTTGGGAGAATGACAAAGGTAGAAAGTCAGGTATAAATTATGATTATGAATGCGTTGAATCTTTTATGGGAACTGATGACTTTCAAAATATTAAAAATGTTTATGGTCTTGATTTGCAAGTTATTACGAATTGCTTTAGAGCTTTTGCTTCCTATATCAAAATTACAAAAAGGGGATGGAATAAATATCATGAACCTTACAAAGATATTGTTGATTATGCTCCTATTGGAAGTGTTGAGTATTGCATTATTGATCCCATCTTACCCGAACCTTATATCGAGAAGATTCCCTTCCCCGAAATGGTAAAGGACCATCCTATGATAACTAATGTAATCACCAAAAGTGAAAAGAGAACTATAAAACCCGATGAACAAATAAACATTGAACCTGTGGTAGCAATTGTGAAAGACCTTGTCACTAAAAGCGTAGAAGATGGGCACATAGTCTTTTGTGAGGATGCTTCTAATGTTGTTTCACATCCTAATAGAACTAAAAAGTCTAGTGTTCCTGTGCTTTCTATTAGAATTGGTGATCATTGCTATTACGGTTTATGTGATATTGGTGCAAGTTCCGGTGCTATTCCTTATGAGCTTTACAGAGAAATTATGCATGAAATCAATCCTTGCGAGTTGGAAGAGATTGATGTGGTTATTCACCTTGCTAATAGAGAGACCATCTCTCCAATTGGTATTGTACGAGACGTGGAAGTTCTTTGTGGTAAGATTAAGTACCCTGCTGATTTTCTAGTACTTGGTTCTACTGCTAGTAAAACCTACCCTATCATTTTCGGTAGACCTTTCTTGATTACTTGTGGAGCTATTATTGATTGCAAGAGGGAGAAAATCTTGACTAAGTTTGATGGGGAATCTTATGAGTTTAATTTTTCGAAATTTGCTAAAGAACCTTGCGAAGAGGAAACCCATAATGAGGATTTTAGGGTTGAACAACTTGCTTCTATTTCTCTTGCTCCTAAGAATGCTTTTCAGCAATTTATGGAAGATCATGAAAGTGAAATCTTCATGGAAGAAAGGAATGAGATTGACAGGATTCTCCGTGATCAACCTATGATGCTTAAGCACGACTTGCCTGTAGAAGACTTGGGTACCACGATGCCACCTAAAAAGGATCCGGTTTTCGATCTAAAACCTCTCCCTGATGATCTTAAATATGCTTATATTGATGATGAAAAGATATATCCTGTTATTGTTAGCGCTAAACTTTCAAGGAAGGAAGAAGAAAGGTTATTGGAAGTTTTGAGGAAACATCGAGGAGCTATGGGCTATACTCTGGATGATTTAAAAGTGATTTCACCTACTATATGTCAGCATTCTATCAACATAGAACCAGATGCGAAGCCAGTAGTGGAGCACCAACGACGTTTAAATCCTAGGATGAAGGAAGTGGTAAGGAATGAGGTATTGAAACTCCTTGATGCTGGTATTATTTACCCTATTGCTGATAGTGAATGGGTTAGTCCTGTTCATTGTGTTCCTAAAAAGGGAGGTATTGCCGTTGTCCCTAATGATAATGATGAGCTTATTCCTCAAAGAATAGTGGTAGGCTATAGGATGTGCATCGATTTTAGGGAAGTCAATAAAGTTACTAAGAAAGATCACTACTCGCTTCCTTTTATTGATCAAATGTTGGAAAGGTTGTCTAAAAAGACCCATTTTTGTTTTCTTGATGGTTATTCTGGTTTCTCTCAAATTGCTGTTAAACAACAAGATCAAGAAAAAACTACTTTTACTTTCCCTTATGGAACTTATGCTTATAGACGTATGCCTTTTGGTTTATGTAATGCTCCTGCTACTTTCCAAAGGTGCATGTCTGCTATCTTTCATGGTTTTTTTGCGGAAATTGTAGAAGTGTTCATGGATGACTTTTCTGTCTATGGAACTTCTTTTGATAATTGTCTGCACAACCTTGATAAAGTTTTGCAGAGATGTGAAGAAACTAATCTTGTTCTTAATTGGGAGAAATGCCACTTCATGGTTAATGAAGGGATTGTTCTTGGGCATAAAGTTTCTGAAAGAGGCATAGAAGTTGATAGAGCTAAGGTTGTGGCAATTGAGAAGATGCCATGTCCAAGAGACATCAAAGGTATTCGTAGTATCTTTGGTCATGCTGGTTTCTATAGGAGGTTTATTAAAGACTTCTCTAGGATAACAAAACCTCTCACTAATCTTCTTCAAAAAGATGTACCCTTCGTTTTCGATGATGATTGCAGGGAAGCTTTTGAAACTCTTAAGAAGGCTTTAACTACAACCCCTATTGTTCAACCACCTGATTGGAGTTTACCCTTTGAAATAATGTGTGATGCTAGTGATTTTGCTGTAGGGGCTGTCCTTGGGCAACGTATTGATAAAAAGCTAAACGTCATCCATTATGCTAGTAAGACTCTAGACGCTGCTCATAGGAATTATGCCACTACTGAAAAGGAATTTCTAGCTGTTGTTTTTGCCTGTGATAAGTTTAGGCCCTATATTGTGGACTCAAAAGTAACCATTCATACTGATCATGCTGCTATTAAATATTTTATGATGAAGAAGGACGCTAAGCCTAGGCTTATTAGATTGGTACTGCTTTTATAAGAGTTTGATCTACATATAGTAGATAGGAAGGGTGCTGAAAACCCTGTAGCTGATAATTTATCTCGTTTGGAAAACATCTCTTTTGACCCTATGCCTATTAATGATAGTTTGCCAAATGAACAATTAGCTGCAGTAGGGGTGAGCTCGCGAGGAAGCCCTTGGTATGCTGATTATGCTAACTTTATTGTCTCCAAGTATTTGCCTCCAACTTTTATAGCTCAGCAAAGAAGGAAGTTCTTCTATGATTTGAGGCATTATTTTTGGGATGACCCACACTTATACAAAGAAGGAGTGGATGGTATTATGCGAAGATGTGTTCCAGAATATGAACAAAAGGAGATATTGCGTAAATGTCATGGTAGTGCCTATGGAGGACATCATGCAGAAGATAGAACTGCACAAAAGGTACTACAATCAGGTTTCTACTGGCCTACCCTTTTTAAAGATGCAAGAAAATTTGTTTTATCTTGTGATGCATGTCAGCGTGTTGGTAATATTTCTAGACGCAATGAAATGCCTATGAACTACTCCCTAGTTATTGAACCTTTTGATTGTTGGGGATTCTACTTTATGGGTCCTTTCCCTCCTTCAAAAGGTTAGACTCATATTCTTGTTTCCGTTGATTATGTTACTAAGTGGGTAGAAGACATTCCTACAAAGAGTGCTGACGGGGAGACTGCTCTAAAAATTCTTAAGGATGTTATGTTTCCTAGGTTTGGGGTGCCTAGGTATCTCATGACTGATGGGGGTTCTAATTTCATTCATGGTGGTTTTAGCAAGACCCTTGCTAAATATGATGTTAATCGTAGAATTGCTTCAGCTTATAACCCCCAAACTAATGGGCAAGTAGAGTTATCAAATAGAGAAATTAAATCTATCTTGCAAAAGACTGTTAATAGGTCTAGAAAAAACTGGGCTAAGAAGTTGAATGATGCTTTATGGGCTTATAGAACTGCTTACAAAAATCCTATGGGAATGTCTACTTATGAAATGGTTTATGGGAAAGCTTGTCACCTACCCTTAGAATTAGAACACAAAGCTTACTGGGCAGTGAAAGAACTAAATAGAGATTGTAAGCTCGCTGGTGAGAAAAGATTATTTGACTTAAGTTCTTTAGATGAATGGAGGAGTGAAGCGTATGAGAATGCATGGCTCTTTAAGGAAAAAGTTAAAAGATGGCATGACAAGCGAATACTTAAGAGATAATTTCATGTTGGTGAAAAATTTCTATTGTATAGGTCTCGTCTCAGATTTTTTGCAGGTAAGCTACTATCAAAATGGGAAGGACCTTTCATCATTGAAGAAGTATACCGTTCAGGAGCAATAAAAATTTCTTCTCTAAAAGGTAATACTACACAAGTAGTGAATGGACAGCGACTCAAACACTATATTGCTGGAGATTCTTACAATGAAGATGTTGATGCCTTTCAAGTTATTACTGCGGACAAATTCATCGAGGACCAAATTCAGAGACCTGCAGAGTCCGTTTCCAACTAGGTAACAGTTCTGGTAAGAAAAGTTCCGCGAAAATACTATCCAACTATGTTTTTGCAGTTTTTAGTCAATAAGGAAAGCTACAAAGTGAAAAAGGGAAGGAAATGGAGCCAGGGTGGCTCACACCGCCCTGTGGCGCGGGCCCACCCCTGGCCGCACCACCAGGTGGTGTGGCCACTCCGGACTCCGCCTCCAACTGGTTTTCACCCAGTACCTTCCTTTTGATATGAAACTTCGTAATATATAACCCCCGGATTTTCCGAGGTTCGTATATCGTGTTTTCGTCGTATTTTTGTTTCAATCTGTTTTTGCCAGGTAGAGTCCCAGATTTGGAGCCACAATGTCTTCCTCTGGATCATCCAAGGGAGATTCCTTAGAACATATCATCAACCCATACATGAGAGAATTGAAGATTCATCCCAAGGAGTTGTTGCTCGAAGGTGGGGAGGTACGGATTAAAGAGATTCAATGCCCTAAAGGTGAAGGAAGTCTGGAGGACAGGATGGAAGCACTAGAGCAAGAAGTCTTTAGGTACAGGAAGATGGTGGAGCGCGAAGTGGATATCATCCATAAGATTTGTTCCGAACTCATCACCGAGCACCAAAAGGAGACTGCTGAACTCAAAGACGAAGTCCTCTCACTCCGCCAAACAACCAACGAACTGCAAGCACAATTCTGTGACGTTCAAAATCAAAACTGTGAGTATGAGGCTAGATTTAAGCGCATAAGTGATGCTGCAAGTTTCAGGATGTTGGAAACCATGATGTCCTTTGTTGATGGGAAGCCTTTACCCTGGAAGATGGACGAGGATGAGAGGATACCATCACCACCTAAGGAGTAATTCATCATCAGGTTTGGCATCCCCTTGGTTTGTTCCAAGCGTGGGGGAGTGCCGCGGGATCACATCACTATCTTCTATCTTTTTACCTTATTAGTATAGTCATATCATGAATAGAGGAATTATTATGTAGGATGGTTTGCATTATGGAAGTGTCCCCTCTCTCGTTAGATATGTATCCCTTGGTGTGAGTTGCCGTTATGGAATATTAATGAGAAGTTCTATCATTTACTCTTTTGCATAGCTTATATTAGTTTTCAATTCGTGTTTATATGACTGATCTTGTTGTTAGTATTGGTATCACTTTGGGATCATTGAGTTAATTTAGTTGGTTTTGGCAAACCTGGCTCGGTCAGTAGCAACATTTTTTTGAGAGTTGAAAGAAAAAGATAGAAGTACTCTAGAGAAAAATAATTTCATCATCTTTCTTTCTTGATTTGCTCATAAGTCTAGTATTCTCTAGTTAAGATCTTTTGTGCTTCCAAGGAAGATTGCATGTTTGTTTTTATCACTTGTATGTTTGTTTGTTTCCTTCAACTCTTATACTTGCTACCGAGAGGGTATTCTTCTCGTGCATCCACCTCCTTTAAACCAAAACCTTTGCCATTTGTGTCCACCATACCTACCTAGTAGCATTATTGCTATTCCAAGTAAATTCTTGTTTTATCTACCTCCCAAATTAAACTTGTTATGTGAAAATTAGTGATTAAAGCTCTCACGAGCTTGATGGCACACTTTACTTTCTTGCATTTAATAAACTTGAACCATTGGGTCCTTCATTGTTGCGTATATGCTTGCGCTTTATGAGTTGAAGTTAGCCCAAACATGTATCATGGGGACCGCTTTCAACACTTCATTTGGTACTTTGTACCTAGTTGATATCATGTTCTTTTGCTTATGGATCCCGACGGTGTGAAATAAAAGTGGAACTTGTAAGATCATGGAGTTTATATGTGTGTTAGAGAAACGCATGGGCCGCTAGCCTAAGCCATCCCTAATCATGGTGGAAACTTGCAGCATAACTATAGTGAGCATTCTATGAAGCATCCTCAATAAAAACCTATGCAAATAGCAAATAAAAATATCGCTGAGATGCTCACTGTCCGCTTGCCTTGTCATTTTGAGTATGGGATAGCTCCTGTGTCATGTGCAAGGGGTACCCCATTGGCGGTTCTCAATGATACACATGTATTTACAATGACAAGAGCTTGCTCGTGACTGAAGTTGAGTAGCATGAGGATCGGTACTCAGAAGTAAGGGGCATGGGACTTCAACTTATAACTTGTCAAGCATATCCTCTTAGTTGTGTCACTTTAACCTTAACCACCAAAAGTTGCCTATGATAGGGGCAATGAGAGCCGAAAGCTAGTAAGTATCATAATTTTTGGGAGCTCTTTATGAGACTTGCAATCCCTGCTTCCCTCTTTGAAGTGCCTTTCTTTTACTTTGTAGTTGAGTCAGTAAACCTACTCCCTTCTATCTCAGCAAGTATTTTGAGTTGTTGTGTTTCATTCATTCATATGATAATTTATTCCTCATGTTTCTTATGTTCCTTGCTTTGCACATTGCTCTTATCTTGATGTTTACTACTTTGAAAGCTATCATTGAAAAACCAGCTATTTGTGAACTCCAGCAAATTATCAACTATTCTTCGACCAAGAGCTAAGTTTGCCATTACCAATTATGATTCACTTTATGTATCTTTATTGTGTTTCCTTTACTTATTACAAGTTGAGTTATATAGTAGTGAGTTGTCTTCTATTATGATCTATGCTTTTGATGAATGTGATGCTTCTTGTCCGTATTCTTTTATCGACTCTTCACTCCATAAACCTGAGGCCATGTTTATTGAGCTCAGTTTCGCTTGGGGACAAGCGAAGTCTAAGCTTGGGGGGAGTTGATACGGCCATTTTGCATCACTATTCTATGTCTTAATTTACTATTATTCATTGATATATTTCATATTGAGAGGTGATACTTATGTTATTTCATCTATTTTTTGCATGGTTGATGACTTTTGGAGCATGGACCACTGCAGTCAGGATTCTGATGGAAAAGGTGCTGTTCGGAGGCAAAATTCGCGAAGATCAGAAAATCTGGGAAAATATATAGAAAATCCTATTTTTCTAGAAGACTAAGGAAGCCAGAAGACGGAGTGGAGATGGGCCATAGGGGGCCCACACCACCCCATGGCGCGGGCAGCCCTAGGCAACGCCAGGAGGTGGTGTGGCCACCCTGGCCCACTCCAGCCTCTCTCCTCTGGCGTATATCATCCTCCCGAAACCCTAAGACTTGGGGAGCGACTATAGAAAGATTCCGCCGCCTCTACGGGGCGGCAAACACCGAGAGAGAAAGATCTCTCCGGCAGACAGATTTCTGCCGGGGGAATTCCTTCCCAGAGAGGGGTGATCATCGCCATCAACACCACCATCAAGCTGGACTTCATCGGGATCATCATCATCATCATCCCCACCATGATCACCATCAACTCCCTCATAACAATCTCCATATTGCTGTAACAATTGCGTTGAATCTTGCATAGTTCATAGGGGAAACTTTCCCGGTGTTGATTACTCTTTGTAGTTGATGCTATTGAGTGAACCATTGAATTATTGTTTATGTTCAGATTGTTATACATCAGTATTCCATCTCTGATCATGATCCATATGATGTCTTGTGAGTAGTTCGTTTTGTTCTTGAGGAAATGGGAGAAGTCTTGTTGTTAGTAGTGGAGTTACGTTGAGAAAGATTCAATAGATTGTTATTTAAGTTGTGGTGTACTTCTTCTAGTGGTGTCATGTGAACGTCGACTACATGACACTTCACCTATATGGGCCTAGGGGAATGCATTGTGTATTTGGCTACTAATCGTAGGGGTTGCAGGAGTGACAGAAACCTGAACCCCCGTTAGGAAACCATTGCACAAGGGACGTAAGGGTCTTAGAGTTTAAAGCTGTGGTTAGGTTTCTACCTTAACTACTTTCTTGTACTTACAGATGTTTGCAAGGGGTATAATCACAAGTATGTATTAGTCTTGGATGGGGCGGTACATTAGCACAGGTTCACCCACACAACACTTAGCAAGCTAAAGAAGATTAATCAACTATATGAAGCGAAAGCACTTGACAGTCTTCCCATGTGTCCTTGAGAACGTTTGGTCATCTTAAGTAATACCACCGACTTGTCCTTTGCTGCATAAAGGATTCGGCCACTTGCTGCATTTATTCCTACTGTCTTTCATTTACTCTTACTTTGTTTACTTGCTTTATCAAAAACCCGTAAAAATCCGTTTGCTAAGTATTTGCAGAGAATTCCTGATCCATACCACTAGCCAGCACCTTCTGCTCCTCGTTGGGTTCGACACTCTTACTTATCGAAAATACTGCGATACACCCCCTATACTTGTGGGTCATCACAAACTAGCTTGATAACTGTTGTTATATGAGAATTCTGCGAAAGCCAGGCAGTCTTCCCATTTTGATCCGTACTCCAACACACAAGCTCTCAACATATCCTCTAGGATTTGGTTAACTCTCTCAGTCTGTCCATCAGTTTGCGGGTGATAAGCGGTACCGAAGTTCAACTTGGTTCCTAATCCTTCCTGGACTTTCTGCCAAAATCTCGAGGTAAACTGGGTTCCTTGATCTGATACTATGGTCTTGGGGCTTCCATGTAGACTAACAATCCTAGCAATATACAACTCTGCTAGCTTCGAACTTTAGTAGGTTGTCTTGACTGGTATAAAGTGGGCTACCTTGGATAGTCTATCAACTATGACCCATATTGAGTCATTTCCCCTACTAGAAGTAGGCAAACCGGTGATAAAGTCCATTCCGACGGAATCCCATTTCCATTCCGGAATTTGCAGTGGTTGCAACACTCCTGCGGGTCTCTGATGCTCTGCTTTGACTCTTTGACAGATGTCACACTTGGCGATGTAGCTCCCAATTTCTCTCTTCATCTTGTGCCACCAAAATTGCTCTTTCAAATCTTGATACATCTTCGTTCCTCTGGGTGGATAGAATAAAGAGTATCATGAGCTTCCTGCATGATAACCTGCTTCAGATCCGAATCTGCTGGCACACATATATGGCATGTGTACCACATAACTCCTTCTTCGTCTTTGGTAAATCCAGGTACTTTTCCTGTACCAATACGATGTTTGATTCTGTCGATACTTTCATTTCCCTTCTGGTCTTCCTTTATTTGGCTAATCAAAGTGGGTTGAAGTTCAATGCTAGCTAAGAATCCTTTGCTAACTAGCTCAGTTCTAAACTGCTCCAACTGCTCATACAAACTTGGCTGCTTCTCCTTGATCATGGTGTTTAGCCTACACGACAATCTGCTAAGAGCATCCGCTACCACATTGGCTTTGCCGGGGTGATAGTGAATGTCAAGGTCAAAATCCTTGATTAACTCTATCCATATCCTTTGCCTCATATTCAGCTCCTTCTGAGTGAAAATATACTTCAAGCTCTTGTGATCTGAGTAAATCTCACAGCGATTACCCATTAGATAATGATGCCATGTCTTCAATGCCAAAAGTACGGCAGCTAATTCAAGATCATGGATCGGATAGTTCTGCTCATGCTGCTTCAATTGCCGAGATAGATAAGCGATGACTTTGCCTTCTTGCATCAATACACATCCGAGACCAGTCTTGGATGCATCACAATACACATCAAATGGCTTCTTGATATCTGGCATGATCAATATTGGGGCTGATATCAATCTCTTCTTCAGCTCTTAGAAACTGGCTTCACATTTGTTAGTCCATTCAAACTTCTTGTCCTTCTTCAGCAATTGGGTCATGGGTCTGGTGATGCTCGAGAATCCTTCTACGAACTTGCGGTAATATCCTGCTAATCCGAGAAATGCACGGACTTGGGTTTGAGTGGTTGGGGCTTCCTATTCTTCGACATCTTTGATCTTGGCGGGATCAACAAAGACTCCTCCGGCAGACACAATATGTCCTAGGAATCCTACTTCTTTCAGCCAAAACTCACACTTGCTGAACTTGGCATATAACCGATGCTCTCTCAGGGTTTCTAGGATGATTCTCAGATGTTGCTCATGCTCTTCTTCTGACTTGAAGTAGATAAGGAAATCGTCGATAAACACAACTACAAACTTATCTAGGAAATTCATAAAGATCTTATTCATGAGATTCATGAAATAAGCAGGGGCATTGGTTAATCCAAAAGACATAATCGTATACTCGTATAAACCATAACGAGTAGTAAAGGCGGTCTTCGGAATATCCATTGCACGAATCTTAAGTTGGTGATAACCAGTCCTAAGATCAATCTTTGAGAATACCTGGGCTCCAATCAACTGATCAAATAGATCCTCTATCTTTGGCAAAGGGTACTTGTTCTTGATGGTGACATCATTCAGCTTCCTGTAATCTGTGCACAGACGGTTGCCTCCATCTTTCTTGTCGACGAATAACACTGGTGATCTCCATGGCGATGCGCTTGGTTGAATCAAGCCTGTTGCTAACATGGCATCCCACTGCTTCTTCAATTCCACTAACTCTGAGGGGTTCATGCTATAGGGTCTCTGGTCTATGGGTCTGGTTCCGGGGATTAGTTTGATAATGAACTGAATATCCCTATCCGGGGGCATACCTGGCAATTCATCTGGGAATACGTCGGGGTTCACAGACTACTCG
The DNA here is from genome assembly GCA_910589775.1 of Avena eriantha. NCBI lineage: Eukaryota > Viridiplantae > Streptophyta > Magnoliopsida > Poales > Poaceae > Avena > Avena eriantha. Next base: position 156,560,469 of record OU342746.1, on the reverse strand, counting down.
GACTTGGTCTATGGTGGGTAGGGCTAGACTCTTGTTGCACTTGAATTGATTGGGTAAGGTTTCAGAGATATGCTCTACTGTGACTCTGGAGCTACTGGTCATGGTGATGGCTTTCTTAGCACATTCTATCAGTCCTTTATGCCTTGACATCCAGTCCATACCTGCTACTACTTCCAATCCTTTGGTTCCGAGTACAATTAGGTTTGCATAAAAATCTATCCCATGTATTCTGATAGGCACAGCTTTGCAAATTTTTCTAGCTTTTGTAGTTGAACCGGGGATTTGAACTATCATGACATGCTTCAAGTTGGTTGGGTGAATCTTACTATTGCATGCAAATTCTTCAGTGATAAATGAATGCGATGCTCCCAAATCAAACAATACCCTTGCTAAAACTGAGTTGACAAAAAACATACCCAGCACTACATTTGGCGCTTCTTGGGCTTCCTCGGCGTTCATGTGGAAGAGACGGCCATTGTGGTTGTGAGGGTTCCCTGGGGCAAACCTTCTCCCTGGTTGAACACGACGCTGCTGTTGAGCTGGGGCATTCACATTGGCAGTGGCGGCAGTCTTCTTGGGACACTCATTGGAATAGTGGCCCTTCACTCCACACTCGAAACAAGTTATCTGGGACTTGTCTTTTGCTACGACAGGCACAACATTGCTGCCAGTTCTGGGTGCAGTGTTGTTGTCATTGTTGTTGTTGCTCTTGGGAGGGGCACGTTTGAAATTGTTGGTGTTGCCGAAGTTGTTGTTGTTTCCTCCGGACTTCACATTGCCTCCTCTACGGTTGGGGTAGCTTGGGCGAGACATTGGGGGTCAATTGTTCCTTGGTGCATGTCCTAGTGAGGGGTTGGGACGGTACTTCTGGTGACTGTTGGATCCAGATTGCTGCATCATACGACGTTTGCGGTTGTCGTTTTCCTGATTAATCTTCCCTTCCATCTGAATGGCAGAGTCAACTAGCTCTTCGAGATCCTCAAAGCAGATGTTGATGAGGACAGTCTGCATTTCATCATGCAGTCCGTTCATGAATCTCTTCTTCTTCTTGGCCTCCGTGTTGATCTCATCAGGGGCGTACCTTGCAAGCGACAGGAACTTGTCACGGTACTCCACCATAGTTATTCTGCCTTGCTTGAAGTCGCGGAACACATCCCTCATTCGGGTGACTAGACCCGACGACACGTGGGTGCGGCTGAACTTGATTTTGAAGGCTTCCCATGTCATCACTTGACCATGGTTCATGTTACGGATACTAGTCGACCAAGCTCTTGCATCTCCTGCCAGATAGTGGGTGGCGAAGAGAACTTTCTTGTTGTCATCAACTCCTGCTACTTCTAAGTTGTTTTCCATTGTCTATAACTAGTCGTCAGCATCTAGTGGGTTTTCAGCCTGGTTAAAGATTGGGGGATTGGTATTCTGAAAGTTTTTGAGTTTGGATCCATGATGATCCTGATTTCCATGCCCTTGGTTGTTTTGGGCCATCTGAGCTATCTATTGCAATGTTGCTAAGTTGGCCTGGCGCTCTGCCCTGCTTGCTTCACGGTCTGCAACTAACATCTGCATAATCTGCAGCATTGGGTCTTGCGATGAGCTGCTCCCTCCTGGGTTTCCACGAGTCATCTGAAGATTGATGTAGATAAAGGGGTAAGAGGGAAAGTCCTAAGGTTCATGGTTTTGGTTTCAAAGCTAAAACTTTGAGTTTGACTCAGGTTTTGCAACTAACCCCATTTCATTCATTCAAACAAGCACACGATACAAACATACACACACCACAACAAGGGAAACAGATGGTTTTAAGAACCATTCTGCAAGCTACGATACATTGGGACCAATACATCTCATGCTACGACAGTGCTCTAGTGCATCTACTCATCGTCGATGAAGTCGGAGTCCTCATTGTCAGTGTAGAAGTCCACGGCATCCTCCTCCAAAAAGTCATCATCATTGCTGAAGTAAGAATCCATGTCTCCCTGGATGTTTTCACCCTCCTCTTCTTCCTCCTTTGCTGCAAGTTGAGCTTCTTGCTCCTTGACGGTCTTCTCGAGATCGGCCACCTTCTTGCAAAGACGGGCGATGGTGCGATCCTTCTTCTCGCGCTGGCGGCGAAGAGACTGACGGTCCTTGACAAGCAGTAAGAAAGGCTGGGCCTTCTAGTCGACAATGGCACGGTTGTGGTTGGAAAACTCCCTAGCATTGTCCAATTCCTTCCGGCGATCGTACAGCAGGGAGTCAAGGTTCTCCACTTGATGCTTCAACTCCGGGTGACTTGGCATCTCCATCAGCATTCCCATGAAGTCACGTCTTGCATAGTAAGCAAAACGGGTTCCTTGGATTTGGTTGACGCTAAGGGCACATAGACGTGCGAGAGCTTCATGCATTGCCCTGGCTAATCCATCTAGCCAGTTGTTCTGTCTTACGGAGACCTGGATTCTCCCGGACGTTGGTGCTTCTATGCTTCCTCGAAGATCAGCGGTGACTAGCCACTATAAATCTCCTCCTGGGGGTCCTGGAAGTTGAGCTCCAAGGAACTCCGGGTGCGGGCGTCCCAGTAACTCCGACAGTGAATCTAGGTCCCTCTCGAAGATCAGTTGGCCTCCGTTGCCCAACTGGTAGAACTTGCTGAACTGAGTCTCCATCTACAAGAGTTAAGGATGAGGAAGTTAGTGAAGTGATCAAGTGTGTCAAATTTTAAGTAGTAATGTAAGAATTTGAGGAACATGAATTTTTGAGAAAGAATGAATTCCCAAGGGTAAGAGAGGAAATAGTTTTTCATAAATACTCACTTTAGTTTTGAAATTAAGTTTTTGTTCGGACGTCCAATCTAACTAGGGTCTCCTATGGTCAGAATGGCTCTGATACCAACTTGTCAACACCCGGATTTTTAATCTCAGACGCCTGTTATGTCATTCATCGCAATCCTAGGATTACCATTTTTGCGAGACATAACAGATTGGATATCACAGTACATCATCCATTACAAACCATAAATAAGGTCTTACACAAATAAGGATCTCATGATCCAGTCTTAATACAACAAGCAGCGGAATAAATAATAAGCGTAGCGGTGGGGTCCATCTTCAGGGGCACATGCAATGCTGACGAAGGCAGATAGTCCTAGTTATCATAGCCGTCCTGCTGGCCATCATCTTAGTAGTCTCCTTCATAGTCTGGCCATAGGAATAGCCAGGGACAAAGCTATGCGTACTCTTTAAGTACTCACAAACTACCACTAACAAGTAGTATAGTTCTAATGTAAAGTGCTAACTCTAAGTTTAACTATAAAGCTAAGTTTGAAACCTAAGCTGAGTTCAGAAATAAAGAAAGATAAAATAAAGTTCTAGAATCACTTAAGTTGGGAAGTTAGGGTCATAATCACAACCCTATTGTGGTCAAGTCAAGATTCATCATTCATTTCATAAGTCATTTTGGAAACATCTGACAACGAAACAGTATGGCCACTCCAACTGTCCATAACCGCGGATGCGGCTATTCGAATAGTTTGACACTCTACAGAGGTGGTAAACTTTTACCACAAGATTCGATACATCTATCAGGGATAACCCTGAATCATCATACTTAGTATGCAGATAATCAAACATAACCTTTCCTTTACACACCCTAGTATAAGCACCTCTCCTATGAGTATGGCCTCCCAACCATGACCATCTGTTATCCTGGGCACTGCATAGGTGGACAACATTGAGAGGTAGCCTCATCTCAAACCTCTCCCGCGAGGGAACTAATACTAATGCATATAAACTTCCGGCCAAGCCTTACCCAATTCAGGTATTGTGGTTGTACGGTAAAATTGGAATGATATCGCATCCGAATCCAACCATCAGTTTTGTAAAAGGGTTAAGGCTCATGCCTCAACATTTTCATCACCATAAACCATTTGTGTCTCTCAACACATGTCAAAACATCTCAATAGAATGACTCATCATTCCAAGGTTTTCACAATTCATTTTCACCAAGTGTTCCCATCTAAAGTGACTTAAGTTTTTATCTAGCTCTAAGCTACTAAGTTAAGAGTGTTCACTAAGGTGGAAATATAGGATCAATCTCCTGCCATAGAATGACATCTAAGGTTATCTAGATAGGTCAAGTTTCATACTTTTTATGCTACCTTCCAAAACAAGTAAAGGACTTTGGTAGAGTAAAGAAAGTAAAAGCTTGAAAGTAAACTTTGAATAGGTACTAGTCAACGTGGTATAACCAAAGCATGCCTAAAGCATCTTGCTCAAATCATCTAGCTTAATTCTAGTTTGCTGACAATAGCTTGCCTTGGTTGGTGCAGTGGTTGAAGTTTTCTTCCTCCTCTTGATAGCACTCCTCCTCCTCGAAAGCTTGGTCGGTACTATCATCTATAAATACATACGGAGTACACAATCACCAAACAATGCTTAACTAGTCTACTTAGCACTCTAAGGCACACATTTGATGATCTATTATCATCACAAGCATCACAAGGTTTTATTAATTAGCTTCAGTCTTTTTATTTGAGAAAAGTAATTTCTACTCATTGAAAATAACTAAGATTTAATATTCTCCGATTAAAATATGGGATCATATGGACACATGTCATCACCACATATTCTAACATATGGGAATGCGATTTAAGGGTTGGGTCTCATTAGAATATGTTTAAGTTTAATATTTAATGATTTAAAGTGACTAGAAATATCTATATAGCATTATTTGTCTACTATTCCAAAGTCACTGCACGCAAACCTTAATATTATTACATATTTAGATAGGTATGGTTAAATGTGATTTTTGAGAGTTGGAATTAACTCAAAAGCTATCATGGTTGATTTTAGAAAAATGTTTGAATGTGCAAATGCTTCTGTCTTGTTATTTTCACTAGGAGAGATGTCTAACTCTAAATGAATTAAATCCAACGGGCTTGGATAGATCTTTTCAGTATCTTTCTAAAAAAATTTGAATCACTCAATTTGGTTTAGTATATCTTCTGGAATTGATTTTTAAACTAAGGGACAGAAGTGAGTTCAAACGAAAATAGAAAAATCCATTTTTGAATTCATCGGCTAGCGCGGGAAAGGAAATGGGCCGGCCCAGTGGCGCTCCGTGGCGCAGAGGGTGGCTGATAGGTTGGTCCCACTTGTCAGCGAGACTTAAAACCCGAAACAGTACGGGGCAATCTGGGCGCTACGATTAGAACAGAGATCGACGGCTCACAGTCGTCGTCGACGACGGACTCGTCGCCGGTGAGACCGAACCCTAAACGGCCAGCGGGGGTCTACTAGGGACGTACTAGGGCTCCAGCTACTGCGGCGAGGCGGTCAAACGAACTGGTGGACGACGGCGAGCTCAGGCGAGGTCACGACAACTCCTGGGGTGGACGAAATCGACGGCGCCTTCTCCTCCTCTGCAGCGGGCTCCTTCGGCGCAATTCCGGCGAAATATGGCTCGAACGGCTCTGGCTAGAGGTGGGGAAGGATCAGTGAGGAGAGGGGAGTGGAGTGGTGTGAGGAGTTTGTGCTGGGGAGGGCTCCTTTTATAGGGAGACGAGGGGACCGAGCGGCACAACGACGAGCTCGTCGGTGACGCTGATACAGGCGGCTAGGGGAATGGGGGGCATAGGCGGACGGTGGCCTGCCTCCTGGCGATGCTCTATGGCGTTAATGCGCGGCTAGGGGTGGTGGTGTTTGGTCGGGAGCGTCCCGCTCTGGGAGACAGAGGCGGTGCTCGACGCGGCGCACGGTGACTGTGGGTCGTGTGGCGGCGCACGACCGTGTCTGGCGGTGTGCTGGGGTCGAGGCGGAGCGGCATGAGGGATTTTGTGTCAAGTGGCGGTCTGCTGCGTGCTGGCGACGATCGCGCTCTGGCGCGCGCTGAGCACGGCGCAGAGAGAATGGGAAGCGGTGCTGGGGAGTGGTCCAAGGCCTGGCTAGGCTTGGGGAAGGGGGAGGGAGGTGTGGTAGGGTTAGGCGGAGCTAGTGGTGGTGCTGGAATGGCGCGGCCTGGTCTGTGGCGCATTTCCCTCTTCTAGCCGGCGGTGACCAAAGAGGGGCGACGCTCCACTGCTACTGCGGCTTAGGGGTAGGCCGGTGATCACTTGGTTGGACCAGGAGGGACAAGGGAGAGTAAAGAGGGTCAATTGGGGGACAATGGCTTAAGTAGAAACAGTAATAGTTAGGCAGTTTACTTTCTGTCTGCAAGGTGTTTGTAGAAATGGCCGAAAGAACTCAAGTTTGGAATTTTTAAATGATTTTTGGTGGAGTTGCTAGGCACATGCTTAAGCATCTATGGTTGCTTGGGTTTTGAAAATGGAGCTCATTTGAGTGGTTTTTGAATAAGTGGGATCTTCTCATATGAACTACATTCAATTTTCAAATGCCCTTTAAAATTAGTGTTTGAAAGTTTTGGCAGATCACAAAGTGGGCCTTGGTTCATCACTACATGTATTAGCAAGGGGTGCAAAGATCCACATTTGTTTCTGTTTGGTTTTGAGTTCTAGGAATAGCCAAAGTAGGCATGTTGATTAAAATGGCACAAATGACCATTTGCTTCTTTTATTCATTTTGATTTGTTTTTCTTTGAGATTTGTTTGGGAAAGATCTAAATGATGTTTATTTAACCTAAGAATCATTTTACAAGCAATGGATCACTTAATCAAGGCAATTGAAAACAACTCCTATTTAAATGCACACACATATGAATGCTTTAATAATTTTAATTGGAAAAGTTATTGTTAACTCTAAATGTTGATGATTTGGATCTTAATAACCTTGGATTCAATTTTTGGGACGTTACAGGGGCCTTTGGTTCCGGACAACAATATGTGTATACATCTTGCAGGTAAGATCATAAACAATACTATCATAATGAATCAATATCATGTTCAGATCTGAAATCATGGCACTCGGGCCCTAGTGACAAGCATTAAGTATAACAAGTTGCAACAAAGTCAAAAATCACTAATAATAGATACTAGGAACCATGCCCTAACAATCTGATGCCATTACATGAACGATCTCATCCAATCCCTACCATCCACACAGCCTACAAACGGGGATTACTCACTCATGGATGGGGGAATCATGGATGGTTGATGGAGAAGCGATGGTTATGCTGATGGCGATGATCTCCTCATTTTCCCCATCCTGGCAGGGTGCCAGAACGGAGTTTCTGGTTCCGAATCACGAAATCTAGTGATGGTGGTGGAGCGGAACTCTTTCTGGAAAAACGTCGACCCCCCTGAGTTTTTAGGTCAGAAGGTAACTTATAGGCGAAGGGGGAGACCGAGGGGGTGCCTGGGGCGGCCAGACCACCCCCTGGCGCGGCCTGACCTGACCCGCACGGCTAGGTGGTGTGGGCCCCTCGTGGCCCTCCTCCGTCTCGTCTTCTGGCTCCATGAATCTTTTGGTGAAATAGGATTTTTGGCATATTTTTTGGGATTTTTCCCGATAGTTGATTTTCTGCACAAAAACTAGACACCAAGGTAATTCTGCTGAAAATAGCGTCAGTCCATGTTAGTTGCATCGAAATCACACAAGCTTAGAGGAGAAACAATAGCAAAAGTGTTCGGGAAAGTAGATACGTTTTCGACGTATCAACTCCCCCCAAGCTTAGCTTATTGCTTGTCCTCAAGCAATTCAGTTGAAAACTGAGTGCGATAAAAGAAACTTTCACGAACACATTTGCTTCATAAGATGTATATATTCTCAGCATGTGATCAACTACTTAGGCAATTCACAATAAAGAGTATGCAATTAAATTTACTTAATAGTCATTGCAAGCTATGAAGAGATTCCAACTCAAAATAGTAAGTAGCATGAAACATAAACATAAGCAACATTGCAATGCTCAGAAAAAGGTATGATAGAGTGGTATCTCGCTTGCCTTTGATTGTAGAGCAAACATAAATTCCGAGGCACCTCTGAAGTTCAAGTGAAGACTACAAGTAAAGATATCAAAGATACAAGCATCAAAGTCATGACACGGTTAATAAAGTTTTGAAACAAGCACATTACACTAAGAATGATAACTATGCTCTCAAGAAAGTGCTCATAGAATATGTGGTGACTCAACAAGAAAATGAAAAGGTTTTAAAGGCTTCCAAATGCTGAAAGTATGGTACTCATTAGCTTTGACTCATTTCCCCTATCATAAGCATCTTTAAATGGTTAAGGTGAAAGTGAGGTCCAATATGAGTTATATGCTTGACAGACTATAAACTGGAAATCTCATGTCCCTTGAGTACGAGGGCCGCTCCTCATGCTACTCAACTTTAGTTACCGGTAAGTTCTTGTCATTGGAAATACATGTGTATCATAGAGAACCGCCAATGGTGTACCCCTTGCTCGATGATACGGAAGAATCTCCATATCAAAATGACAAGGCAAGCAGACAACGAGCATCTCAGCAATCTTCTTATTTACCATGGGAAAATGGTGCTTTTTTCTCTCTTTCCTCTTTTCTCATCATTTTTTTTTTGTTTTTTCTCAATAGCTATATCTATTTTTTATAAGAAGAATGCTTCATAGACAGCTCATTACGGTTACGCTGTAGGTTTCCACCATGATTAGGCATGGATTAGACCAGCGGCCCAGGCGTTTCTCTAACACACATACATAACTCCATGGACTTACAAGCTCCCCTTTTATTTCACACCGACGACATCCATAAGCAAAAGAGCATGATATCAACAGGGTATATATTTACAGGTGTTGAAAGCATTCCCCGTGACAGCATGGTTTTGCTAATCCCTAGCCTTTAATTTGCAAGCATATAACTTTCATGGACAGTCACAATGGTTCAGGTTTATTAAGTGCAAGAAATAAAGTGTGCCATCAAGTTCGTGAGAGCTTTACTAACTTAACTTGCTCATAACAAGCAAACAATTTATTTGGAAGAAAACTAGGCATATTGAATATGCACGGAATAGCAAACGATGCTAATAGGTAGGTATGGTGGACACTTTTGGCAATATTGGTTTTGGGGAGTTGGAAACTCGAGTAAAGCTTATACTCATTGCAAGTGAGGGCTAGCAATAGTAAGGGAGCGACAAACGAGAGAGCAATAACTATCATAATCATGCTTGCAACAAAACATGACTAATCATGGCATGAAAGGGATTCAAGACCCCTGAGGAAAAATAATTCATCGAGGCTTAACTGATTATTGTTTCAGTCATATGCATGCGTGAGCATGTGCCAAGTCAATTCAAGTGAAACATTTAGAGGTGGATACCACAGTGTCATACCAAGTTATGAATAGAACAATGCAAGCAAACATTCATATGACATGCTACAAACCATTAGCAAGCTGGAGCTAATCATAGGAAAGCAAGAACTACTAAGCATCCATAAATAACATACACCTTACATGAATAGACTAAGCATGCCCACAATGATGAGTATATTTACAAAAATGAAAACAAATAGAGTTTGTTACCAGCCTCTTACCACACCTCAAGTTGTCATTAATCCTCATTATTTCCCTTCACTTGTGTGGCTTGAACAATAACATGAAACCGAACTCCACTGAGGACTGCTGAACCCTGCAACGAACTTCACAAAACCAAAGAAGAACAGAAAATATTTTTGGTGTTTTTGATTTTTAAAGGCAAGAACCAAAAGGAAGAACAAGCAAAGCAAAATCTTTTTGGGTTCTTCGAATAATTAAGACAAAGAAAAAAGGAAGAAGCAAACCACGGCTAAAAAGACAAAGAAGCAAACAAAGAGAAACAACGAAAATATTTTTGGTCTTTTGTATTTAAGAAAGCAAAAGTAAAGAGAGAACAAAAACTAAAAAGAGAACGAAGCATAGAGTATCGACTAAACATGATATGTAAATGAGTGTGATGTCGGTGTACCTCCACCCAAGCTTAGGCTTTTGTCCTAAGTGGGTATCAACCCCAACGCGGGTAAGGGTTCCAAGCAGGCGGGTCATCGTAAGAATGATCGTGGTTAGGCCCTTGGGAAGAAGAAGAAGCTCCCCAATCATAGGTAGGCTGCTGATATGAAGACTCCCCCTCATTCGAGGGCTGGACCGAATCATCCGTCACCTCCCTTCCAGTATCCTGCTCCTGTTGGGAGCTCTCTCCCAAGTATGCATCGAGTTCTTCTTTGGTGAGTGACCATCCTACCCTGGTATCAAGGTTAAACAAAACAGGTGCAGGCAAAAGAACAACTCGCTCGGACTTACTCCTTCTCCAACCAGCCTTGAGAAAGGTTATTTCATAAGAAAAATCACACAAATTAGCCCAAGAAGAAACAAATTTATGATGTATCATGGAATTAAGGTCAAGCCTCTCTATGGGAAACAGTAGGTCTAGATGATGAGGCATGATACGTCCAAAACGTATCTACTTTCCCGAACACTTTTGCTATTGTTTTTCCTCTAAACTTGTGTGATTTGGATACAACTAACACGGTCTGACCCTGTTTTCAGTAGAATTACCTTGGTGTATAGTTTTTGTGTAGAAAATCAACTATTAGGAAAAATCTCGGAAAATATGCCAAAAGTCCTATTTCGCCAGAAGACTCACGGAGCCAGAATACGAGACAGAGTGGGGCTGAGGCCTGGCCACACCACCTGGTCGCGCGAGCTGCCGCGCTAGGGGGTGGTCTGGCTGCCCCATGCACCCCCTCGGTCTCCCCCATCGCCTATAAGTTACCTTCTGACCTAAAAACTTAGGGGGGTTCGACGTTTTTCCAGAAAGAGTTCCGCTCCGCACCCACCACTAGGTTTCGCGATTCGGAACCAGAAACTCCGTTTTGGCACCCTGCCGGGACGGGTAATTGGAGGAGATCATCGCCATCATCATCACCATCTCTTCTCCATCGACCATCCATGTTTCCCCCATCTATGAGTGAGTAATCCCCCGTTGTAGGCTATGGGGATGGTAGGGATTGGATGAGATCGTTCATGTAATGGCATCAGATTGTTAGGGCATGGTGCATAGTATCTACTATTAGAGCTTTTTGCCTTTGTTGCGACTTGTTATGCCTAATGCTTGTCACTAGGGCCCGAGTGCCATGATTTCAGATCTGAACATGTTATTGATTCATTATGATAGTATTGTTTTTGGTCTTACCTGCAAGTTGTATACACACGTTGTTGTCTGGAATCAATGGCCCCGAAGTGACAGCAATCGGGATAATCGGAGGGAATGGCTTTGACGTGAGGATCACATGTGTTCACGGAGTGTTAATTCTTTGCTCCGGTGCTCTATTAAAAGGGGCACCTTAATTGCCAGTAGTTCCCTTGAGACCCCGCTGTAAACGGGCAGATAGGACAAAATATGTTGTGCAAGTTCTCATTGCGAGCACGTATGACTATATATGAAACACATGCCTATGATTATCTAGTACTTGGATGCTTTATCTTATTTATCTGCAAATGCCCTATGTTATGATTGCTATATGAATTGTCTTGTCCATGCAACGCCCATCCATCCATCCCTATGCCTACCACTCTTTAATCCTACTGTTTACTACAATTGTTACCATTGTATTTACTTTTACTACTGCTATTACTTTACTATTGCTACTACAAAACTGTTGCTACTGATAAACTGCTGTGAGCAAGATTGTTTTCAGGTGTAGCTGAATTGACAACTCAGTTGTTAAGGCTTATAAATATTCTTTGGCTCCCCTTGTGTCGAATCAATAAATTGGGTTTCACTTCCCTCGAAAATACTGCGATACACCCCTATACTTGTGGGTCATCAAGACTATTTTCTGGCGCCGTTGTCGGGGAGCATAGCTTTATTTATCAAGTCCACTTGGAATCACTATTGTTCGCTGCCATCCATCCATCATGGGTAAGTCTTGTGATGGCAAGGTTCCTATTGTACCATCCACTACAAGGAGAGGTACGGTTCTGAACACCTCTGTTGCTCTTGATTCACTGTCTGTTATGAGTAAGTTCCTTACACCACCACACACACATGCTGCACACACTGCTACTACTGCTGAATTTGAAACTTCTGATACTTATGATGCTGCTTCTACTGTGCTTCATAAGAGTGGTTCATTAGGTCCTTTCTTAGATGCTACGATCGCTAGAACTATAGCTGGAAATACTGAAACTCCTAATGAAGAAACTACTACACCTATTAGTTCACCTGAGTCTAGAGAGAGCTATGATATTGAAGACGGGTATATTGAGATGACCAATGAATTTATTGAAGAATATCAAAACATCCATGATAGGAGAGCTGCTAAGAGTCTTCTTGAGAGGCGTACTATTAAACCCAAATTTTCTCCTAATGCTAAGTTTGTTGTGTCTCCCATAAACATTAAAGATAAGGATTATGATTTCTCTCTTGATCTATCCTATATAGCTATTGTTGAGAAAGAACCTTTTTGTGGGACTAAGAATGAAAGTGCGGTAGCACATATGACTGAGCTTTCTACCATGAGTGACCTGTTTTCTGATGATATTAAGATGCGTACCTACTTTGTTGCTAAAATTTTCCCCTTTTCACTGAAAGGAGAAGCTAAAACTTGGTTTAACAATTTACCTCCTGGATCTATTGATAGCCCTGATTGCTTGATTAGTACTTTCCTGCAGAAATATTTTCCTCCTAGTGCTAGACATGCTATTTTGCAGGAACTTTTCGATTTTAAACAAGGAGAAAAAGAGATATTGCCTGAATCATGGGCAAGGTTTTGTGCTTTGATTCATGCACATGCTAGATGTCCATTACCTAAGAATGAGCTTCTTGATATATTTTATAATGGACTAACGGAAGAATCTAGGACATACCTGGATAGTTGTGCTGATTGTGTTTTCAGGAATAGGACTCCCAAGGAAGCTGAGGAATTAATGGCTAAAATAAGCAAGAATTATGAAGATTGGACTCCTCTTGAACCAACTATACCTGATACAACTATACCTGAACCAACTATTCCTGCGCCTATACCAACATCTAAGAAGAGGGGGAGTTATTGAACTGAATGATGAAGTGATGAAGGAAGCTAAAAAATGTCTTAAGGAGAAGGGAATTAAAGCTGCAGATGTCAAGAATTTACCTCCTATAGAAGTATTATGTAAACCAATTCCCCATTCATCCACTATTGAGGTACACTCTCTCCAACACTTTGATGAAGGTGATATCCCTTACCTTAAACCTCATGATCAATGCTTAGAAGAATTCGATATTTTTATTGTTAAGCAAGATAATTTTAATAAAAGGGTGCAAAATCATCTAATGGAAAACTCTAGAGCTATTGTTGAGTTGAAGGATATTGTGGAAATAACCTCTAATGATGTTAAAATGCTTGTTAAACATTTTAAAATGGTTCAAACTCAAATAGATCAACTTATTAAAGTACAAAAAGACTTGCTAGTTAATGCTGCTAAAGAAAAACATGCTTATGAAATTAGAACTAGAAGTGGTGCTGCTACCCAGGATCCTCTATATCCTGAGGGGCATCCTAAAAGAATTGAGCAGGATTCTCAACAAGCTGAAAATAGTGGTACTACTTGTAAGAAAAGAAAAAAGAAACATAAAACTATTGTAGAACCCTCTGAACCTGCTAAAGATCCTAATAGTATATCTGTCTCTGATGCTGAAACTGAAAGTGGTAATGAAGAAAATGTTGTTCCTGATAAAGAAAAAGTTGAAGAAGAACCTGAAAAGCACACTAAGAATACTAAATACACTAAAGAAGATTTTGTAGCTAAGAAACATGGTAGTGAAAGAGAGCCTTGGGTCCAAAAACCTATGTATTTCCCTAGTAAGAAACACAAGTCAAAGGAAGACGAACACTATAACAAGTTTTGTGAGTGGATGAAACCTTTATTCTTGCATATTCCTTTGACTGATGCTGTTAAATTGCCTCCTTATTCAAAGTATATGAAGGATATTGTCTCGAATAAAAGGAAGATCCCTAATGAAGAAATTTCTACTTTGCTTGTTAATTATTCCTTTAAAGGTAAGGTTCCAAAGAAACTTGGAGACCCACAGATTCCCACTATTCCTTGCTACATTACAAATAATTATGTTAGAACTGCTTTGTGTGATTTAGGAGCAGGAGTTAGTGTCATGCCTTTTTCTCTCTATAAGAGACTTCAACTTGAAAAACTAATATCAACTGATATATCTTTGCAAATGGCTGATAAATCCACCACTATTCCTATTGGTATATGTGAGGACGTATCTGTTCAAGTGGCTCATAATTGCTTGATATTAACTGATTTTGTTGTGCTTGAAATGCCTAAAGATGATAATATGTCTATTATTCTTGGGAGACCTTTTCTCAATACTACATGAACTGTTATTAATTGTAATCAAGTAAAGGTGACCTTTAATGTTAATGACAAAGAGCATATTGTCTATTTCCCCAAGAAGATTGAGAGGACTTATGGTTTAAATTCAATTGAACATGTTGAGGGCATTCAAGTTGGAGAAATATATTTTCCCATACCAAGAGAAAAAATTGAAACTATTATGATTGGGACCATTGCTATCAAGGTTGAGGTAACATAATCATTAGTGGAATACAAAGTTTTGTTTCATATAAAATTGTTTTGGTAACAAGACCTGATCAACCTTGTTAACAAAAGGATTTCATTGAACAAAACAATGTTTTCACCATGATTATCTCCGCTTACTTCTATTCTATCCATTTTAATTTTTGCTTTCGTTTAGTTTACTTTTCTGTTGTTAGTTGCTTGCATGTTAGAGTGTCTTAGAAATTCTGAAGTTTTAGCCTTGTTTTGTCATTGCATCATTCCAAAAAAATTCTGTCAGAAAATCATTCTTTTATACCTGAAAATTGCTCAAAAATAAAGTGTCTTGAAAAATGCCAGAAAATTCATATTAAATTTTTACGAGAAAAAAGGGGCAGAGGAGTGCCTGGAAGGTAATAGGGGGGCCCATGAGGCAGGCACACCACCTGGTGGCGCGGCCAGCCCAGGGGTGCGCCTGGCCATGGTGTGGGCCACCCCTGGCCCTCCACACACTCTCTCACTTCCCACTTTATGCTCTCTCCCAAGAAAAAACACTAGTTCATTGCTCAAAATCGTGTTCTTGATGTTCTTGCCCTCCATTTTTCGATCTCCTTGCTCAGCCCATCTTTGCTGCTGAAATTTGGAGCATTTGTTCTCTGGTATGTGACTCCTCCGCTTGTCCAAGTAGATTTGTGTTTAGTGGTTTATATCTTGAGTATTTTGCTGCTGTAGGTGACAGGTTATGAGAGTTTGTAAGCTTGTTAAATGCCTCTACAATTCCCTATGCGTAGTTCCCTCCATTATATTCACTTTGCAATCACTTGTTTATAAGATGTTTAAATTTCAGAATATCAAAGATGAACAACCACACCTTTGGAGAAATATTTGAGAGGGACACACCTAGGAGGTCAAGGCCCTCAAGATCAGCCTCTCAGTTTAGGCCTTCATACAACAAAGATCTCATTGCACCTCGCTTTGGTAATGAAGGAGATGATGGGGATGCTCACCCATCTACTTTTCCTTATTATACCTTCTTACAAGCTGCAGGGATTCTTGATGATTTCTTGCTACTGATTCAGAGGGTTGGTTTGACCTCATACATGCAAGATGAGAGTGAGCAATACGCTATGCTCACCAAAACTTTTGTTGAGAGTTTCGTTTTCACTAACACCCCCTATCAGTCAACTGTTTCTTTCAGAATTTATAATCTGCCCTTTACCATGCCATTGGAAAGATTTTTGCAGCATTATAGGTGTAGGCATGTTAGGGACCGTGAAGAAGATTCAAGGGCGACCTGCTGATTTGCTGGAGCTCTATCGAGGTGTGACCAATGACGATGACCGCGTAGCTCAGCGCGTCAAGATAAGAAACATCCAACTCCCTGCTCTTAGATACTTTGCCTATTATCTTGGTACTAGCATTCTTGGTAGGGAGAACACGAGTAATATCTCCAATTATCATTTAGCCTTCCTCGCTGTTGCGCTTAACAATGATACTCGATACAATCTTGGCTCTCTTATTGCTCGCCGCCTAGCTGCTAGGGGGCCTATTTATGGGGGCATCATCGCTTCATGTATGGTTAGTGCATTAGAGCTTTCGGTGGAACCCAATGATACTATATTGGCACCACAAAGGCTTGACCTTGCTGCTATGAAAACACATCACTTCGTCACTGCTAACTCTGATATGGACAATTTAGTATATAGGATGTTATTTACTGACGGGGATGAAAGAGATATTCCTTTGCCGCAATCTACTTTGTTCAGTGTTCACAAGAGGCAGTGGTCGCGCTCCAAGGAGGAGGTGGACGAGCAGCTCCGCTTGCTAGGTTTCCATGGGCACAACCAGGAGGATGTGCCCTCCTATGATTACTAAGCGCACTACGGTGGTGCGTCCTCGAGCTCACACTAGGACAAGAGTACCTCCTCACCGTACTACGGAGATCCTCCATCTTGGCCAGCTTGGGATTGATACCCACTTAGGCCAAAAGCCTAAGCTTGGGGGGAGGTACGCCGACATCGCACTCATCTCCATATCATTTTGCGTCGGTACTTTGTATATTCATGTTTCATTCTCTTTTTGGTTTTTGTTCTTTCTTTGCTTTTGCTTTCTAAAACACAAAAAGATCAATATTTCTGTTGTTTCTCTTTGTTTGCTTCTTCTTCTTTTTGCCTTGGTTTGCTTTTCTTTTTTTTCTTTGTTTGAACTATTCGAAAAATCCAAAAAGATTTTGCTTTGCTTGTTCTTCCTTTTTGGCTCTTGTTTTTAAAATAAAATCAAAAACACCAAAAATATTTGTTCTTCTTCTTTGGTTTTGTGAGTTTGTTGCAGGGTTTAGCAGTCCTCAGTGGAATTTGGTTTTATGTTATTATTCAAGCCACACAAGTGAAGGGAAATAATGAGGATTAATGACAACTTGAGGTGTGGTAAGAGGCTGGTAACAAACTCAATTTTTTTTCATTTTTGTACATATACTCATCATTGTGGGCATGCTTAGTCTCTTCATGTAGGGTGTATGTTATTTATGGATGCTTAGTAGTTCTTGCTTTCTTATGATTAGCTCCAGCTCGCTAATAATCTGTAGCATGGCATATGATTGTTTGCTTGCATTGCTCTATTCATAATTTGGTATGACACGGTGGTATCCTCCTTTGAATGCTTCACTTGAATTGACTTGGCACATGCTCATGCATGCATATGACTGAAATAATCAGTTAAGCCTCGATGAATTATTTTGCCTTGAGGGTCTTGAATAACTTTCATGCCATGATTAGTCCTATTTTGTTGCAAGCATGATTATGACAGTTATTTCTCTCTCGTTTGTCGCTCCCTTACTATTGCTAGCCTCCACTTGCACTGAGTATGAGCTCTACTCATCTTTCCAACTCCCTAAAACTAATTTTGCCAAAAGTGTCCACCATACCTACCTATTAGCATCATTTTCTATTCTGTACATATTCAATATGCCTTGTTTTCTTCCAAATAAGATGTTTGCTTGTTATGAGAAAGTTAGTTAGTAAAGCTCTCACGAACTTGATGGCACACTTTACTTTCTTGCACTTAATAATCTTGAACCATTGCGTCCATCTTTGTTGCGTATATGCTTGCGCTTTATAAGTTGAAGTTAGCATACCCATGTATCATGGGGAACGCTTTCAACATTGCACGGGTACTTTGTACCTTGTTGATATCATGATTCTTTTGCTTATGGATCCTGGCGGTGTGAAATAAAAGGGGAACTTGTAAGATCATGGAGTTTGTATATGTGTTAGAGAAACTCCTGGGCCGCTAGCCTAAGCCATGCCTAATCATGGTGGAAACTTGCAGTATAACCATAATGAGCATTCTATGAAGCATCCTCAATAAAAACCTATGCAAATAGCAAATAAAAAGATCGCTGAGATGCTCATTGACTGCTTGCCTTGTTATTTTGATTATGGGATAGCTCCTGTATCATGTGAAAGGGGTACCCCGTTGGCGGTTCTCTATGATACATATGTACTTACAATGACAAGAGCTTACTTGTGACTAAAGTTGAGTAGCATGAGGTTTGGTACTCGTAAGTAAGGGGCATGAGATTTTAACTTATAAATTGTCAAGCATATCCTCTTAATTGTGTCACTTTAACCTTAACCATTTAAAGATGCTTATGGTAGGGGCAATGAGAGCTCAAAGCTAATGAGTACCATACTTTCAGCATTTGGAAGCCTTTCAAAACCTTTTTCATTTCCTTGGTGAGTCACCACCTATTCTATGAGCACTTTCTTGAGAGCATAGTTGCCATTCTTAGTATAATGTGCTTGTCTCAAAACTGGATTAATTGTGTTATGACTTTGATGCTTGTATCTTTGATATCTTTACTTCTAGTCTTCACTTGAACTTCAGAGGTGCCTTGGCTTTACAATCAAAGGCAAACGAGATACCACTATATCATACCTTTTTATCAGCATTGCAATGTTGCTTATGTTTATGTTTCATGCTACTTATTATTTTTGAGTTGGAATCTCTTCATAGCTTGCAATGACTATTAAGTAAACTTAGTTGCATACTCCTTATTTTGAATTGTCTGAGTAGTTGATCACATGATGAGAATATATAAATCTTATGAAGCAAATGTGTTCGTGAAAGTTTCTTTTATGACACTGAGTTTTCAACTGAATTGCTTGAGGACAAGCAATAAGCTAAGCTTGGGGGAGTTGATACGTCCAAAACGTATCTACTTTCCCGAACACTTTTGCTATTGTTTTTCCTCAAAACTTGTGTGATTTGGATACAACTAACACGGACTGACGTTGTTTTCAGCAGAATTACCTTGGTGTCTAATTTTTGTGCAGAAAATCAACTATCAGGAAAAATCCCGGAAAATATGCCAAAAATCCTATTTCGCTAGAAGACTCATGGAGCCAGAATACGAGACGGAGTGGGGCTGGGGCCTGGCAACACGCCGCGCCAGGGGATGGTCTGGCTGCCCCAGACACCCCCTCGGTCTCCCCCTTCGCCTATAAGTTACCTTCTGACCTAAAAACTCAGGGGGGGTCGATGTTTTTCCAGAAAGAGTTTCGCTCCGCCACCACCATCGGATTTTGTGATTCGGAACCAAAAACTCCGTTCTGGCACCCTGCCGGGACGGGGAATTGGAGGAGATCATCGCCATCATCATCACCATCGCTTCTCCATCGACCATCCATGTTTCCCCCATATATGAGTGAGTAATCCCATGATGTAGGCTATGGGGATGGTAGGGATTGTATGAGATCGTTCATGTAATGGCATCGGATTGTTAGGGCATGGTGCCTAGTATCTACTATTAGTGCTTTTTGACTTTGTTGCAACTTGTTATGCTTAATGCTTGTCACTAGGGCCCAAGTGCCATGATTTCAGATCTGAATGTTATTGATTCATTATGATAGTATTGTTTTTGGTCTTACCTGGAAGTTGTATACACACGTTGTTGTCCGGAATCAATGGTTCCGAAGTGACAGCAATCGGGATAACCAGAGGGAATGGCTTTGACGTGAGGATCATATGTGTTCATGGAGTGTTAATGCTTTGCTCCGGTGCTCTATTAAAAGGGGCACCTAAATTTCCAATAGTTCCCTTGAGGCCCCGCTGCAAACATGCTAGCAGGACAAAAAATGTTGTGCAAGTTCTCATTGCGAGCACGTATGACTATATATGGAACACATGCCTATGATTATCTAGTACTTGGATGCTTTATCTTATTTATCTGCAAATGCGCTATGTTCTGATTGCTATATGAATTGTCTTGTCCATGCAACGCTCGTTCATCCATCCCTATGCCTATCGCGCTTTAATCCTACTGTTTACTGCAATTGTTACCACTTTCTTTACTTTTACTACTGCTATTACTTTACTATTGCTACTACAAAACTATTGCTACTGATAAACTGCTGCGAGCAAGATTGTTTCCAGGTGCAGCTGAATTGACAACTCAGTTGTTAAGGCTTATAAATATTCTTTGGCTCCCCTTGTGTCGAATCAATAAATTGGGTTTCACTTCCCTCGAAAATACTGCGATACACCCCCTATACTTGTGGGTCATACAATAGAAAATAGGGACAAAGGTGTTCAGAACCGTACCGCTCCTTGTATGACCCACAAGTATAGGGGGTGTATCGCAGTATTTTCGAGGGAAGTGAAACCCAATTTATTGATTCGACACAAGGGGAGCCAAAGAATATTTATAAGCCTTAACAACTGAGTTGTCAATTCAGCCGCACCTGGAAAAAATCTTGCTCACAACAGTTTATCGGTAGCAACAGTTTTGTAGTAGCAATAGCAAAGTAATAGCTGTAGTAAAAGTAAAGACAATAGTAACAATTGCAACAAACAGTAGGATTAAAGCGCGGTAGGTATAGGGATGGATGGACGAGCGTTGCATGGACAATACAATTCATATGGTAATCAAGACATAGGGCATTTGTAGATAAATAAGATAAAGCATCCAAGTACCAAATAATCATAGGCATGTGTTTCATATATAGTCATACGTGCTCGCAATGAGAACTTGCACAACATCTTTTCTCTTGCCAGCCCGTTTGCAGCGGGGCCTCAAGGGAACTACTGGCAATTAAGGTTCTCCTTTTAATAGAGCACTAGAGCAAAGCATTAACACTCCATGAACACATGTGATCCTCACATCAAAGCCATTCCCTCCGGTTATCCCGATTGCTGTCACTTCGGGGCCTTTGGTTCCGAACAACAATATGTGTATACAACTTGCAGGTAAGATCATAAACAATACTATCATACTGAATCAATAAGATGTTCAGATCTTAAATCATGGCACTTGGGCCCTAGTGACAAACATTAAGCATAACAAGTTGCAACAAAGTCAAAAAACACTAATAACAGATACTAGGCACCATGCCCTAACAATCTGATGAAATTACATGAATGATCTCATCCAATCCCTACCATCCCCATAGCCTACAGCATGGGATTACTCACTCATGGATGGGGGAATCATGGATGGTTGATGGAGAAGCGATGGTGATGATCTCCTCCAATTCCCCGTCCCGGCAGGGTGCCAGAACGGAGTTTCTAGTTCCGATTCGCGGAATCTGGTGGTGGCGGCGTAGTGGAACTCTTTCTGGAAAACGTCAAACCCCCCTAGTTTTTAGGTCCAGAGGCAACTTATAGGCGAAGAGGGAGGCCGAGGGGGTGACCGAGGCGGCCACACCACCCCCGGGCATGGCCTGGCCTGGCCCGCGCGGCCAGGTTGTGTGGGCCCCTCATGGCCCTCCTCCGTCTCGTCTTCTGGCTCCGTGAATCTTCTGGTGAAATAGGATTTTTGGCATATTTACCGGGATTTTTCCTGATAGTTGATTTTCTGCACAAAAACTAGACACCAAGGTAATTCTGCTGAAAACATCGTCAGTACGGGTTAGTTGCATCCAAATCACACAAGTTTAGAGGAGAAACAATAGCAAAAGTGTTGGGGAAAGTAGATACGTTTTGGATGTATCAACTAGTCGAACCGTCCTGCCAGCAGCCAGCTACGCCCGCGTAGTGCAGTTGGGCCGGCCCCTTGATACGTTGCTAACGCATCTATAATTTTTGATGTTCCATGCTTGGTTTATATCTACTTTCTTATGTTTTGTCCACACTTTGGAGTACTTTTATACACTTTCTGGGACTAACCTATTAACAAGATGCCACAGTTCCAGTTGCCTGTTTTCTGCTATTTTTGGTTCCAGGAAAGTTAGAAAATCAATATTCTCGGAATTGGACCGGGCAAAAGCCAAAGTCGATAGTTTACCGGAAGACTCACGAATCCAGAAGATGAGACGGAGAGAGGCCGCAGGGTGGCCACACCACCCCTAGGCGCGGGTCCCCTGGTCGCGCCAGGGCATGGTGTGGGCCCCCTGCCGGCCACCGACCTTGCCCCTTCGCCTATATATTCCTCCCGATGAGAAAACCCTAAATCTTCAAGCCTCTAGCCACGAAAAGTTCCGTAGCGCCGCCGCCACCGAAGGGGAGATTCAGGGGACAGAAAGTCTCTATTCCGGCACCCTGTCGAGGCATGGAAGTGCCCCCAGAGCCATCTCCATCGATCTCCACCACCATCTCCATCGCCGTTGCTGATTCCCATTATGAGGGAGTAGTTCTCTCTCGAGGCTAAGGGTTCTACCGGTATCTATGTGTTCATCTCTCTCTATGCATGATCTTATTGAGATCATGAGCTTGTAATCTATAGATCTACCTTGCTACTCAAGTACTTTAATAGATCTCTGCTCTCCCCATGTATGTGAAGTTGACAGTGTGCACACCATGGTGGCACTTAGGCCAGAGATTACAAATACTTGTTATGAGTTATATTTGGAGTTGGATGATTCTATGAAATTTTGGTGTTTGTTTGAACCATCTAGAGCTCAAGGTGATAGTGTGGGGTTACCTAGATGGGGAAAGCGAACTTTGAGGTGTGTTGTCATAGCCCTACCATGGATTAGAGTGTCCAACCAGAGAGTAGTTCAGAGTAGTATCATAAAGATAATATATTTATATGAGAGTGTTCACTAGTGAAAGTATGATCCCTAGGCCTTGTTTCGAAACATTGAAACATCATTTGCAACTAGATCTGTTACATGTTTACTTGCTTCCATCTTTATTTTAGTTTGCCTTTAGTCTCTTCCACACCATCAAGCTATTTTCTAGCACCGTTGTCTTTTATCCATACCACTTGTATTTCACTATCTCTTCGCCGAACTAGTGCACCTATACACCTGACAAGTGTATTGGGTGTGTTGGGGACACAAGAGAGTTCTTGTATCTTGATTGCAGGATTGCTTGAGAGGGGATACCTTTGACCACTTCCTACTTGAGTTCGATAAACCTTGGGTGATCCACTTAAGGGAAAAATTGCTACTATTCTACAAACCTCTGCACTTGGAGGCCCAACAATTGTCTACAAGAATAAAAGTGCGTAGACATCAAGCTATTTTCTGTCACCATTGCCGGGGAGGTAAGGTAAAAGGTACTCACATCTCCTGGCTACTAAGCTATCTTATAGTATTGTTGCTGGTGTGTGAGTGCTCGAAGTTATTTCCTTTAGATTCTGCAATTATATCTTTTTGTTTCTTGTTTTTATTTTCACTAGTTAGGCTTAATGGAAAACAACAACAAAATTAGAGAGCTTTATAGTATTTATCTTGAGTTAGGACATGAAGTGTTTGAAGAGAAAATTAAAAAACCTATGGAACTTTATTTGCATGTGGCTCATGATAAGAATGTTTTATGTGATAGTTATATTGTTAATTTTATTCATGATGCTACTCAAAGTTATTATGAGAGAGGGAAACATGGTTTTATGTATCTCAACGATATTAAGTTTCCCCTCTTTATGTTGAAAATTTTGAAGTTGCACTTGTTTTGCTTTCCTATGCTTGTTGCTTTGTACTTTCAGGACTTGTTTCTTTACAAGATTCCTATGCATAGGAAGTGGGTTAGACTTAAAAGTGTTTTGAATTTGCTTCTTGATGTTCTCTTTTTTACTTCAATTCATATTTCCTATGTGAGCATCTCCTTAAACTATCATGCCTAACTTAAAGGCGTTAAAGAAAAGAACTTATTGGGAGTTAACCCAAAAGTTTTATATGAGTCTTGGAAGTTATTACCTCTGTAATAACCACTCCTTATCCTTTTTATTTGCCTTTTGTGCCAAGAGTAACCTCTAATGAGAGAGAAGTAATGATTGGGAAAGTTGCTGTCCCGAAACAGATTTATGTGCTTCACCGTAAAAATCCGTGTAAAATCTCTGTACGTCCTTTTGAGGCGTGAATATTTCTGCTTCTGCCCCAGGTTGTTATCTAACTTTATTTAGTTCAACACTTTTCGATTTGATCAACAGAAGGTCTTCGAAAATATTCGTCTTTACCTGCTGGTCTGTTTTGACAGATTTCTGCCATTATTTGCATTTCCTTCTTGTTGGTTCTTTTTTTAGTTCTTTTGGGGAATTGAGATTTTTGAGGGAAGTGCTATAGTAGCTTGTTTTTTAATGGAAGTTTTATTGGTGTTAGAACTTAACCTAAAGACTTATTATCTTGAGTGCACTAATGTTGCTAATAAAGATTGTGTGCAGTTTTGTATGAAGGAAAAATTTCAAGTGTATGGAAGGAATGAGTAATGAGATGAAGGATGGACTAAAGCTCAAGCTTGGGGATGCCACGTGTGTCACCCCAAGAAATATGCAAGAAGTACAAGCGTGAAAGCTTGGGGATTCCTCCCCAAGGCATCCCTTTCTTCATCAATAAAAATCCCAGGTTTCTTCCAAACGCTTCATTTTTATTGTTTCATGCACAATTGTATTGTTCTTGGAGCGTCTTCTTTTTCGTTTTCATTTTGGTTTTTAATTTGCTTGGTTTTCTTAGTTTGGTGAATAAATTGGTTGGACCCCCTCTTTCATACATTGGTTTTCAAATAGTTTTGTTTGGATTGGAAAAGAGTAGGAAAGTTCATGCTTAAGTGGTAAAGAGAGCTTGTTTTTGACTATGGCCTATGCTTTGTCATGCCATGCTTGATATTTTTTTGGCTTTATGCTTATTATTCTTTGCTGTAGCATGACTTGTTATAAACAATTGAAATTGCTTAATGTGCCTTGGAAGGATCATGCGTTGTTTTAGCATATTAAAGCATAGTATTGTGGTATTCTCCTTTAATGCTTTATTTGGGTTGACTTGGCGCATGCTCACACCATGTTATGACTATCCCAAGTCACCATAGACTTTATGATCCTTTAGTTTTCAACTTGTAGTATCACTTTATGCTTTGATCAATGATGGTTTGTCGCTCTGCATGATTATGGCCATTATTGCTCTCTTAGTTGGTCGCTCCCAGTCTTTTGCTAGCCTCCATAACCAAGTATGAGTTCCACTCATGCATCCAACTCCTAAAACCAAGTTATTCCAAAGAGTCCACCATACCTACCTATTAGCATTTGCTACTCCAAGTATATTCATGTTTTTATCTACCTTCCAAATTAAACTTGTTATGTGAAAATTAGTGATTAAAGCTGTCACGAACTTGATGGCACACTTTACTTTTCTTGCCCTTAATAAACTTGAACCATTGTGTCATCTATGTTGTATATGCTTGCACTTATTTGTTGGGGATTAGCAGAACCATGCTGTCATGGGGAACGCTTTCAACATTGCACTTGTACTTTGTACCTAGTTGATATCATGCTCTTTTGTCTATGTATGTCGTCGGTGTGAAATGAAAGGGGAGCTTGTAATTCCATGAAGTTATGTATATGTGTTAGAGAAACGCTTGGGCTGCTTGTTTAATCGATGCCGTCATGGTGGAAACCTGCAGCGTAACCATAATGAGTTGTCTATGAAGCATTCTTCTTATAAAAAAAGATTCCTATATTGAGAAAAAAGAGAAAAAAAGAGAGATTATGAAAAGAGGAAAGAGAGAAAAAAGCACCATATTCCCATGGTAAATAAGAAGATTGCTGAGATGCTCGTTGTCTGCTTGCCTTGTCATTTTGATATGGGGATTCTTCCGTATCATCGGGCAAGGGGTACCCCGTTGGCGGTTCTCTATGATACACATGTACTTACAATGACAAGAACTTACCGGTGACTAAACTTGAGTAGCATGAGGAGCGGCCCTCGTATTCAAGGGACATGAGATTTCCAACTTATACTTTGTCAAGCATATACTCCATAGTTTGTTCACTTTAACCTTAATCACTTCAAGATGCTTATGATAGGGGAATGAGAGCTGAAAGCTAGTAAGTACCATAATTTTTGGAAGCTCTTTATGAAACTTGAATCTTTGCTTCCTTCTATGAAGGCCTTTCTTCCACTTTTATGTTGAGTCTCCACCTTCTATCTTTATGCACCTACTTTGAGAGCATAGTGGCCATTCTTAGTTCTATGTGCATTGTCCCAAGACTTGTTGATTGATGCATAACTTTGATATTGCTTGTTCTTAAACTATTTGTATCTAGTCACTCTTATGAACTTTGAAGGTGTCCTATGCATCTATGTTTGCTACTCTATGGGGGACAAGCTGAATGCCACTATGCTATGTTTTCTTTATGTGAAACAAACAAACGTCTTGCAAATCATTGTTATTCATGAATCTTTTTTTGTGCCTTTTGGTGTTGTAACTTAGTTGCTTTGTCTTATTACTAGAACTTTGTCTTTCATGTTCATGTTTAAATTACTTTGATCCCAGCTATCAATGCTTTTATAATAATGATAATCAAGTTTATGATGGTGCATGCCACCTCAAAAATTATTCTTTCTTTTTATCACTTACCTACTCGAGGACGAGCAGGAGTTAAGCTTGGGGATGTTGATACGTTGCTAACGTATCTATAATTTTTGATGTTCCATGCTTGGTTTTTATCGACTTTCTTATGTTTTGTTCCAACTTTGGAGTATTTTTATACACTTTCTTGGACTAACCTATTAACAAGATGCCACAGTGCCAGCTGCCTGTTTTCTGATGTTTTTGGTTCCAGGAAAGTCAGAAAATGAATATTCTCGGGATGGGGAAGTGCCCCCGGAGCCATCTCCATTGATCTCCACCACCATCTCCATCGCTGTTGCTGATTCCCATGATGAGGAGGGAGTAGTTCTCTCTCGAGGCTAAGGGTTCTACCGGTATCTATGTGTTCATCTCTCTCTATGCATGATCTTATTGAGATCATGATCTTGTAATCTATAGATCTACCTTGCTACTCAAGTGCTTTAATAGATCTCTGCTCTCCCCATGTGTGTGAAGTTGACAGTGTGCACACCATGGTGGCACTTAGGCTAGAGATTACAAATACTTGTTATGAGTTATATTTGGAGTTGGATGTTTCTATGAAATTGTGGTGTTTGTTTGAACCATCTAGAGATCAAGGTGATAGTGTGGGGTTATTTAGATGGGGAAAGCGAACTTTGAGGTGTGCTGTTATAACCCTACCACGGATTAGAGTGTCCAACCGGAGTGTAGTTCAGAGTAGTATCATAAAGAGAATATATTTATATGACAGTGTTCACTAGTGAAAGTATGATCCCTAGGCCTTGTTTCTAAACATTGAAACACCGTTTGCAACTAGATCTGTTACATGTTTACTTGCTTCCATCTTTATTTCAGTTTGCCTTTAGTCTCTTCCACGTCATCAAGCTATTTTCTAGCACCGTTGTCTTTTATCCATACCACTTGTATTTCACTATCTCTTCGCCGAACTAGTGCACCTATACACCTGACAAGTGTATTGGGTGTGTTGGGGACACAAGAGACTTCTTGTATCTTGATTGCAGGATTGCTTGAGAGGGGATACCTTTGACCACTTCCTCTCTGAGTTCGATAAACCTTGGGTACTCCACTTAAGGGAAAACTTGTTGCTGTTCTACAAACCTCTGCACTTGGAGGCCCAACAACTGTCTACAAGACATCACCCGTTTAGTTTCCCGCGCAGAGCCTAGTGATTCAAATAGTTCTTTTCCATTTTAATTAAAACCAGATTTTGTCAGTAGATTCAAAAATCAATTCAAAGAGATTCAAAAATATCTATCCAAGCACGTTGGATTCAAACCATTTGGAGTTATAGATCACCTATAGTAAAAATAACAAGATAGAGACTTTTCCAACTTCAAACATTTTTCAAAAATCAACCATAAATGCTTTTGAGTTGATTCCAACTCTCAAAAATCATATTTGACAATACCTATCTGAATATGTAAAAATATTTAGGTTTACATGCTGTGACATTGGACTAGTACCAAAAGAATGCTATATAGGCATTTCTAGTCATTTTATTTTATTAAATAGTAATCTTAAACTTTATAAAATATGACCACCACTTTAATTGGACTGGTGTCAACATGATCCCATATTTTAATTGGAGAATATTAAATCTTAATTATTTTCAATGAGTAGAAATTACTTTTCTAAAATAAGATAAATAAGACTAAGTCTTTATTTCATGTGATGTTTGTGATGATGCTAGATCATCTAGTGTGAACCTTAGTTTGCGAAATAGAAATAGTAAAGTATTGTTTTGGTGATTGTGTACCTCATATTCATTTATAGACGATAGTACCGACCCATGATACGAGGAGGAGGAGTACTACCAAGAAGAAGAAGAAAACTTCAACCACAGCACTACCCAAGGCAAGCTAACACTTGCAAGTCGCATACCTATGCAAGTCATCCTTTCAAGATAACCTATGCAAGATGCATTAGGCATGCTTGGTTATCCAACTTTGATTATACCAGTCCCAAGTTTTACTTGCAAGCTTTATTCTTTTACTTTTACCAAAGTTCGTTACTTTTAGTTAGTGATTTGTGAGTATTGGAACAATAGTATAGATACCATAAAGAATATAAAACTAGGCCTAACTAGTTATACTTAGATGTCATCAAAAGGCATAACACTAGAGTTGGATAGTTACACTTGATTAGCACCCCTCATTAGTGAAATACCCTCAACTTTAGTGGCTAGTGCTAAGCATAAAAGTTGATCACTTTAGATGGGAATACTTGGTGAAAATGATTATGAAAACCTTGGAATGATGATTCATTCTATTGAGATGTTTTTACATGTGTTGATAAACACAATGGTTTGATG
Source organism: Avena eriantha (assembly GCA_910589775.1). Taxonomy (NCBI): domain Eukaryota; kingdom Viridiplantae; phylum Streptophyta; class Magnoliopsida; order Poales; family Poaceae; genus Avena; species Avena eriantha. The sequence goes on along the minus strand of OU342746.1, from coordinate 156,531,941 downwards.
ATGAAAATGTTGAGGCATGAGCCTTAGCCCTTTATAAAAACTGATGGCTGGGTTCGGATGCAATACCATTCCAATTTTACCGTACAACCACAATACCTGAATTGGGTAGGGCTTACCTGGAAGTTTATATGCCTTAGTATGGGTTCCCTTGCGGAAGAGGTTGAGCTGAGGCTACCTCGTGATAAATGGCCACCTATGTAGTGCCCGGGATGGCAGATGGCCATGGCTGGGAGGCCAAGCTCATAGGGGAGGTGCCTATACTAGAGTGTGTAATTGAAAGATTATGATTAATTATCCGCATACTAAGTATGATTGATTCAGGGTTATCCCTGACGGATGTATCGAATTTTGTGGTGAAAGTGTACCACCTATGCAGAGTGTCAAACTATTCGAATCGCCGCGTCCGCGGTCATGGACAGTTGGAGTGGCCATACTGTTCCGTCGTCAGATGTTTTCAAAATGACTTGTGAATTGAACTATGACTTTGACTTGACCACAATAGGGTTATGAACATGAAAACTAGGTTCCCACTTAAGTGATATAGAACATTAAATTAGTTTTCTTTACTTCTAAACTCAGTATGCGATAAACCTGCCTTTTTGCAAATAAACCTAGAGCTTAAGATTCCTACTATAACTACCTTACTTGTTAGTGATAGTTTGCGAGTACTTAAAGAGTACTCATGGCTTTGTCCCTGGCTATTCCCGTGGCCAGACTATGAGGAGGACTACCAGGAAGATGGACAGTGGGAGGTCTATGACAACTAGGATCATCTCCCATCGTCAGCATTGCATGTGATCTGAAGATGGAGCCCCTACTACGTAAGATGCTCGAAGAACAACACAACTATGCATGAAACAATAAAAATGAAGTGTTTGGAAGAAACCTGAGATTTTTATTAATGAAGAAGGGGATGTCTTGGGCATCCCCAAGCTTTGACGCTTGTACTTCTTGGATATTTCTTGGGGTGACACAGGTGGCATCCCCAAGCTTGAGCTTTTGTCCATACTTCATCTTATCACATTATTCTTCCCTACACTTTAAAATTTCCTTCATACAAAACTTCACACAATCTTTTGGTACTCAAGATACTAAGTGTACATTAGTGTACTAAAGATACTAAGTCTTTTGGTTTAGTTTCAACACAAGTAAAACTTTCATTAAAACACAAGCTACTGTAGCACTTCCTTTAAAAAGTTCAAGTGATCAAAGCGAACTCAAAGAGAAAGAGATTAAGAGGCAAATGCAAATAATGGCAGGAATCTGTCAAAACAGACCAATAGGTAAAAACAAATTTTCTCGAAGACCTTCTGTTGCTCAAATAGAAAAGTGTTGAACTAACTAAAGTTGGATAACAACCTAGGGCAGAAGCACAAAACATTACAGCTCAATCCGACGTGCAGAGATTTTTCACGAATTTTTACAGTGAAGCACAAAAATCTGTTTTGGGATAGCAACTTTCCCAAGTCTTACTTCTCTCTCATTGGAGGTTATTATTGGCACAAAAACCACACACAAAGGATAAGGAGCGGTTATTACAGAGGTAATAACTTCCAAGACTCAATAAAAGATTCCTAACGAAATTTGGGTTATCTCCCAATAAGTGCTTTTCTTTAAGGCCTTTGAGCTAGGCATAAGAAGAAAGAAAAGAATCAAGTATTCTGAAATGAAGAAGTATTAAGAGCAAAATTTTTTTAATAGGAGAGGCAAAAGTAATATTCTCTCTCTTCTTAGGGAAGTGTTCCGTACCTTTCTTGAGTTTGAGTTGATATTTAATGGTGCCTTCTTTCATATCAATAATGGCACCAACAGTTCTAAGAAAAGGTCTTCCCAAAATAATAGGACAAGAAGCATTGCATTCAACATCCAAAACATAGAAATCAACGGGGACATAGGTATTGTTAACCATAATAAGAACATCATTAATACTCCCCATGAGTTTCTTTTTAACATTATCATCAAGTTGGACATTTAAATAGCAATCTTCCAATGGTGGCAAATCAAGCATTTCATAATCCTTCTAGGCATAATAGAAACACTACTATCAAGATCACATGAAGCTTTGAGATCAAAATCATTCACTTTCATACTGATGATGGGTTCCCAACCATCTTCTAATTTCATAGGAATAGAAGCTTTATGTTTCATCTTTTCTTCTTTATTTTTATGAGAGCATCAGTAATGTGTTTTGTAAAGGCCATATTCATAGCACTAGCATTAGGAATTTTAGAAAGCTTTTGTAGGAATATAATTACTTCAAAGATATTTCAACCATCAAGATCAAAATCATAATTACCATCTAAAGTAGTAAAGCTATTGTTTCCCACATTTCGAAGAATTTCAGCATCTGGTTTTAGGTATTGTTGCAGAAGGAACTTCATGTGGTTTGCTAGCATTAACGTTAGTGGTGGTGATAGTAGAAATACTAATATTTCTAGCAATTTCATCTTCTCTCTCCCACTTAGCATGCAATTTAGCTAACAGTCTAACATTTTCATCAATTCTAACTTGTATGGCATTCGTAGCAGCAAAGGGATTTTCAATAGTTTTAGGTTTAGCACCCATCTTATTCAAAGAAGATTGTGCTTCAGACAATGATGCTATACTTCTTTCAGCATTAGAAGTTTTTCCTCAATAGTTTTATTGAAAGAAGTTTGTTTACTAATGAAATCTTTAAGCATGACTTCAAGTTCAGAGGGTTCACTTCTGTTATTGTTGTAGGAATTTTCATAAGCATTACCATTATTGGGAGGATATGGCCTATAATTATTATTACCAAAATTATTCCTGTAGGCATTGTTGCTAAAATTATTATTTCTAATAAAGTACACATCAACTTGCTCTTCTTGAGCAACCAAAGAAGCTAAGGGAACATGATTTGGATCAACATGAGCTTTCCCATTAACAAGCATAGACATAATAACATCAATTTTATCACTCAAGGAGGAGGTTTCTTCAACAGAATTTACCTTCTTACCTTGTGGGGCTCTCTCAGTGTGCCATCCACGAGCTTTGTTGCAGCAACCAAATTAATGGCCATAAAGGTACCTCCAGCAGCAGAATCTAGCAGATTTCTTGAAGAATAATTTAGTCTTGTGTAAAAGGTTTGGATAATCATCCAAGCAGCTAGTCCATGAGTGGGACAATTGTTTACCAAAGATTTAATTCTTTCCCAAGCTTGAGCAACATGTTCATTATCAGACTGTTTAAATTTCATTATTTCACTTCACATAGATATAATCTTAGCAGGAGGATAGTATTTTCCAATGAAAGCATCTTTGCATTTAGTCCAAGAATCAATACTTTTTCTAGTTAGGGATAACAACCATTCTTTAGCTTTTCCTCTCAAAGAGAAAGGAAACAATTTAAGCTTAATAATATCTCCATCTATATCCCTATGTTTTTGCATCTCACAAAGTTCAACAAAGTTATTAAGATGAGCAGCATCATCTTGATACGTCCATTTTGCATCACTATTCTATATTATAATTCACTGTTATTCATTGATATATTTCATATTAAGAGATGATACTTATGTAATTTCATCTGTTTTTGCATGGTTGATAACTTTTGGAGCATGGACCGCTGCAGTCAGGATTTAGATGGAAAAGGTGTTGTTTGGAGGCAAAATTCGCGAAGATCGGAAAATCCGGGAAAATATATGGAAAATCCTGTTTTTCCAAAAGACGAAGACTGCCAGAAGGAGGAGTGGAGAAGGGCCACAGGGGGCCCACACCACCCCCTGGCGTGGGCTAGCCTAGGTCGCGCCCACCAGGTGGTGAGGCCGCCCTGGCCCACCTCCAGCTCTCCCCTCTAGCGTATATTATATCCACGGAACCCTAGTACCTGGGGAGGGACCACAGAAAGATTTCGCCGCTTCTGCGGGGCGGAAAACACCGAGAGAGAAAGATCTCTCCGGCAAACAGAATTCTACCGGGGGAATTCCTTCCTGGAGAGGGGAGATCGTCGCCATCAACACCACCATCAAGTTGGACTTCATCGGGATCATCATCATGATCATCACCACCATCATCATCAGCAGCACCTTCATCACCATCTCCATATCACTGTAACAATTGGGTTCAATCTTGCATAGTTCTTAGGGGAAACTTTCCTGGTGTTGATTACTCCTTGTAGTTGATGTTATTGAGTGGAACCATTGAATTATTTTTTATGTTCAGATTCTTATACATCATTATTCCATCTCTGATCATGATCCATATGATGACTTGTGAGTAGTTTGTTTTGTTCTTGAGGACATGGGAGAAGTCATGTTGTTAGTAGTGGACTTGTGTTGAGAAAGATTCAATAGTTTGATATTTAAGTTGTGGTGTACTTCTTCTAGTGGTGTCATGTGAACGTCGACTACATGACACTTCACCTATATGGGCCTAGGGGAATGCATTGTGTATTTGGCTACTAATCGTAGGGGTTGCCGGAGTGACAGAAACCTGAACCCCCGTTAGGAAACCATTGCACAAGGGACTTCAGGGTCTTAGAGTTTAAAGTTGTGGTTAGGTTTGCACCTTAATTACTTCCTTGTACTTACGGATGTTTGCAAGGGGTATAATCACAAGTATGTATTAGTCCTAGGAAGGTAGGTGCATTAGCACAAGTTTACCCACACAACACTTAGCAAGCTAAAGAAGATTAATCAACTATATGAAGCGAAAGCACTTGACAGTCTTCCCGTGTGTCCTCGAGAATGTTTGGTCATCTTAAGTAATACAACCGGCTTGTCCTTTGCTGCATAAAGGATTGGGCCACTTGCTGCATTTAATCTTATTGTCTTTTGTTTACTCGTACTTCATTTACCTGCATTATCAAAAACCCCTAAAAATCCGTTTGCTAAGTATTTGCAGAGAATTCCTGATCCATACCACTAGCCAGCACCTTCTTCTCCTCGTTGGGTTCGACACTCTTACTTATCAAAAATTCTACGATACACCCCCTATACTTGTGGGTCATCAAGACTATTTTCTGGCGTCATTGTCAGGGAGTGAAGCGCTATTGGAGAGTGGAACTGGTAAAGGAAACCTCTACTTTGAGTATTGTTTATTTCTGTTAGTTGCTTTATTTTCAATATGGATAATTCGCTGAGTTTCATATTTCGTAATGCTACTACCATTGCTAAGGTAGTAGATGAACCACCACCTGCTGAGAATGATACTTTCAAAATACCTACGAGAATTGTTGATCGTGTTATAGATAACTACTATGTTGGGGATGGAACTATCCATCACGGTGATCATTTGCTCTTTATATACGAATTATGCGGGTTGTTCAAGTGTGCAGGTATTACTATAGATCAAGTCAAGAAGAAGTTATTCTCATTTTCACTGAAAGCAAGAGCTGGGGAATGGTATAAGTTTGCTGAAGAATGGTCAAGCTCTTGAATGGGAGGAAATAGTACCTCTCTTTTATTCAAAGTTTTATCCTCCTAGTGAGATTCATAAACATCGGAATCAAATATACAACATTTGGCCTCTTGATGGAGAGATTACAGCTCAAGCTTGGGGGAGATTGAAGTTACTAATGCTCAAATGTCCCATTCATGAGCCCCCCCAACAATATTATTATCAATAACTTTTATGCAAGGCTTTGTCTTCATGATAAGGATTTATTGGACGCCTCTTGTGCTGGATCATTCACTCGCATGGAAGAAGAAGATAAATGGGATCTCCTAGACCGTATTCAAGACAATGCTGAAGCATGGGAGAATGATAAAGGAAGAAAGTCAGGTATAAATTATGATTATGAATTCATTGAATCTTTTATGGGAACTGATGACTTTCAAAATATTAAAAATGCTTATGGTCTAGAGTCTCAAGATATTGCAACTTATTTTAAGGCCTTTGCTTCCTACATTGAAGTTCCTAAAAAGAAGTGGAATAAGTATCATGAACCTTATAAAGATATTGCTAAGAGTGTTCCTGCAAGAAATACTGAAGTTTATACTACTAATCATGTTGTACCTGAACCTTACATTGAGAAAATGCCTTTCCCAGTTAATATAAAGGAACATTCTATGATAGCTAGTATGGTTAATGAAAGTACAAATAAAGTTGTTGAACCTGATAAACAAATTGATGATGAACCTATAATAGAAAATGTGAAAGACTTTGTCACTAGATATGTAGAAGAGGGACACACTATCCTTTGCAAGGATATCCCTAATATTGTTTCACAAAGTAGTGTTATAAGAACTAGTATTCCTGTATTTTCTCTTAGGATAAGTGATCACTGCTACGATGGTCCTTGTGATAGTTATATTTTTAAGTTCATGCATGATACTGAAAGTTACTATGAGAGAGGGAAAAGTGCTCTTATGCATCTCAATAATATCAAGTTTCCTCGTTTTATGCTGAAAGTTTTTATGTTGCACTTCTTTTGCCTTCCTATGCTAGTAGCCTCTGGTTTCAACAATTGTTTGTTTACAAAATCCCCTTGCATAGGAAGTGGGTTAGACTTAAACGTGTGTACTTTTGCTTCTTAATGCTCTCTTTCACTTCAATTCATATTCCTATGTGAGCATCTTCAAAATTATCATGCCCATCTTAATGGCTATAAAGAAAGAGCTTTTTGGGAGACAACCCAATTTATTTTTGTTTTCGGTTTGTTTTTGTTTCTTTGAGTCTTGGAAGTTATTAATTCGGTAATAACCTCTCCTTATCCTTTTGTTTGGTTTTTGTGTCAAGATCAACCTCTAATGAGAGAGAAGTAATATTTGGGGACGTTGCTTTTCCGAGACAGATTTTTGTGCTTCACCGTAAAAATTCGTGAGAGATCTCTGTATGTCCCATTAAGATGTATTTTTTGTGCTTCTGCCCCAGGTTTTTATTTAACTCTTGTTAGTTTGGCACTTTTTGATTTGAGCAACAGAAGATTTTCGAAAAACTTGATCTTTACCTGCTGGTCTGTTTTGACAGATTTTGCCACTCTTGCATTTGCTTCCTTATTCGATTTCCTTTCTGAATTCTTTTTGGGTTTTCGGAAGGAGTTGCTATAGTAGCTTATTTTTTATGGTTTTCAGTTGAAATTGGACTCAAAAGGTTTTATCACTTCACTTATACTAATGTTGCTAATGAGAACTGTGTGAAGTTTGGTGTGAAAGAAATTTCCAAGTTAGTGGAGATAATGGTGTAATAAGAAAATGAAAGGTTTCATGACTCAAGCAATAAGTGTATGAAGATGAATATATTGATGTTATTCAAGTGGTGACTCCAGAAGAATCTACCAAAAACCAAATTCAGAGACCTGCAGAGTCCGTTTTTGAATAGGTAACAGTTCTAGTAAGAAAAAATCCGCAAAGATCTGTCTAGTTATATTTTTGCAGTTTTTAGCCAATAAGGAAAGCTACGAAGCGAAAGAGGGACGGAAACGGAGCCAGGGTGGCTCACACCACCCTGGGGCGTGGGCCCACCCCTGGTCGTGCCACCAGGTGGTGTGGCCACCTCGGACTCCGTCTCCGACCTGTTTTCTCCTAGTACTTTCCTTTTGTTGCGAAACTTCATAATATATAATCCCCTGGATCTCTCAAGGTTCGTATATCGTGTTCTCGTCGTGTTTTTGTTTCGGTCTGTTTTGTTCAGATGTCGTTCAGGGGTTCATCTTCAAAGGATTACGAGCTGCGACAATGTCACGAGCTCCATCACAATCTTGAGCGCGAAGACATGGATCAGAACGGCAAGGAGGAAGTAAAGGACATGACAACAAGCATGAAGGGCTGATATCTTCGACTCTAGATCTCAGTTCTTGCCCTGCAGTAGTGGAAGCTCTACGAGTCACTAATGAGTTCTGCGACAAGTACCGTGTCTTGAGGAAGAAGATGGATATGCTTCAAGAGGAGAATAACAGGCTTCGCAAGATGCTGGAAGACATCCTTGCGCCAACCGAGAGGATACCACCACCACCAAAGGAGTAATTCGTCATCAGGTTTGGCATCCCCTTGGTTTGTTCCAAGCTTGGGGGAGTGTCGCGGTATCACATCACTATCTTCTATATTTTTACCTTTTTAGTAGAGTCATATCATGAATGGAGAAGTTATCATATAGGATGGTTTGCATTATGGAAGTGTCCCCTCTCTCGTTAGATATGTATCCCTTGGTGTGAGTTGTTGTTATAGAATATTAATGATAAGTTCTATCATTTACTCTTTTGCATATCTTATATTAGTTTTCAATTCGTGGTTATATGATTGATCTTGTTGTTAGTATTTGTATCACTTTGGGATCATTGAGTTAATTTAGTTGGTTTTGGCAAACCTGGCTCGGTCCGTAGCAACACTATTTTTGAGAGTTGAATGAAAAGTAAAAGTACTCTAAATAAATACAATTTCATCATCTTTGTTTTTTGATTAGCTCATAAGTTTAGTATTCTCTAGTTAAGGTCTTTTGTGCTTCCAAGGAAGATTGCATGTTTGTTTTTTATCACTTGTATTTTTGTTTGTTTCCTTCAACTCTTATACTTGCTACCCAGCCTTGCTAGCCAAAAACATGTACTGAGAGGGAATTCTTCTCGTGCATCCAATCCTTAAACCAAACCTAGGCCATTTGTGTCCATCATACCTACCTATTAGCACTATTGCTATTCCAAGTAAATTCTTGTTTTTATCTTCCTTCCAAATTAAACTTGTTATCTGAAAATTAGTGATTAAAGCTCTCACGAACTTGATGGCACACTTTACTTTCTTGCACTTAATAAACTTGAACCATTGTGTCCATCTTTTTTGCGTATATGCTTGCGCTTTATAAGTTGGAGTTAGCAGAACCATGTATCACGGGGAACGCTTTCAACACTGCACTGGTACTTTGTACCTAGTTGATATCATGAATCTTTTGCCTATGGATCCCAGCGGTGTGAAATAAAAGGGGAACTTGTAATATCATGGAGTTTATATGTGTGTTAGAGAAACGCCTGGGCCGCTAGCCTAAGCCATGCCTAATCATGGTGGAAACTTGCAGCATAACTATAGTGAGCATTCTATGAAGCATCCTCAATAAAAACCTATGCAAATAGCAAATCAAAATATCGTTGAGATGCTCATTGTTTGCTTGCCTTGTCATTTTTATTATGTGATAGCTCATATGTCATGTGCAAGGGGTACCCCGTTGGCGGTTCTTGATGATACACATGTATTTACAATGAAGATCTTACTCGCGACTGAAGTTGAGTAGCATGAGGTTCGGTCTTCATAAGTAAGGGGCATGGGACTTCAATTTATAACTTGGCAAGCATATCCTCTTAGTTGTGTCACTTTAACCTTAATCACCAAAAGATGCCTATGATAGGGGCAGTGAGAGTGAAAGCTAATAAATATCATAATTTTTGGAAGCTCTTTATGAAACTTGAAATCCCTGCTTCCCTCTGCAAAGGGCATTTCTTTTACTTTTCAATTGAGTGAGTAAACATATTCCCTTCTATCGCAGCAAGTATTTTGAGTTGTTATGTTTCATTCATTCATATGATGATTTATTCAATCATGTTTCTTATGTTCCCTGTTATGCACATTGCTCTTATCTTGGTGTTTACTACTTTGAAAGCTATCATTGAAAATCAGTCATTTATGAACTCCAGAAAATTTTCAACTATTCTTCGACCAAGAGCTAAGTTTGCCATTACCAATTATGATTTACTTTATGTATCTTTATTGTGTTTTCTTTACTTATTGCTAATAGTGAGTTGTCTTCTATGATGATTTATGTATTGATGAATATGATGCTTCTTGTACGTATTCTTTTATCGACTCTTCACTCCATAAACCCGAGGCCATGTTTATTGAACTCAGTTTCGCTTGGGGACAAGCGAAGTCTAAGCTTGGGGGGAGTTGATACGTCCATTTTACATCACTATTCTATGTCATAATTCACTTTATTCATTGATATATTTCGTATTGAGAGATGATACTTATGTAATTTCATCTGTTCTTGCATGGTTGATGACTTTTGAAGAATGGACCGCTGCAGTCAAGATTCTGATGGAAAAGGTGCTGTTTGGAGGCAAAATTCGCGAAGATCAGAAAATCCGAGAAAATATATGGAATATCCTATTTTTCCAGAAGACGAAGACTGCCAGAAGGAGGAGTGGAGGTGGGCCACAGGGGGCCCACACCACCCCCTGGCACGAGCCATCCTAGGTCGCACCACCAGGTGGTGAGGCCGCCCTGGCCCACCTCCAGCTCTCCCCTCTGGCGTATATTATCTCCACGGAACCCTAATACCCGGGGAGTGACCACAGAAAGATTCCGCCGCCTCTACGGGGCGAAAAACACCGAGAGAGAAAGATCGCCGGCAGACAGAATTCTGCCAGGGAAATTCCTTCCTGGAGAGGGGATATCATCGCCATCAACAACACCATCAAGCTGGACTTCATTGGGATCATCATCATCATCACCACCACCACTATCATCATCATCAGCACGTTCATCACCATCTCCATATCGTTGGAACAATTGGGTTGAATCTTGCATAGTTCTTAGGGAAACTTTCCCAGTGTTGATTACTCCTTGTAGTTGATGTTATTGAGTGGAACCATTGAATTATTGTTTATGTTCATATTGTTATACATCATTATTCCATCTCTGATCATGGTCCATATGATGTCTTGTGAATAGTTCGTTTTGTTCTTGAGGACATGGGAGAAGTCATGTTGTTAGTAGTGGAATTGTGTTGAGAAAGATTCAATAGTTTGATATTTAAGTTGGGGTGTACTTCTTCTAGTGGTGTCATGTGAACGTCAACTACATGACACTTCACCTATATGGGTGTAGGGGAATGCATTGGGTATTTGGCTACTAATCATAGGGGTTGCCGGAGTGACAGAAACCTGAACCACCGTTAGGAAACCATTGCACAAGGGACGTCATGGACTTAGAGTTTAAAGCTATGGTTAGATTTCCACCTTAATTACTTTCTTATACTTACAGATATTTGCAAGGGGTATAATCACAAGTATGTATTAGTCCTAGGAAGGTCGGTACATTAGCACAGGTTCACCCACACAACACTTAGGAAGCTCAAGAAGATTAATCAACTATTTGAAGCGAAAGCACTTGACAGTCTTCCCGTGTGTCCTCGAGAACGTTTGGTCATCTTAAGTAATACAACTGGCTGTCCTTTGCTGCATAAAGGATTGGGCCACTTGTTGCATTTAATCTTATTGTCTTTTGTTTACTCATACTTTATTCACCTGCATTATCAAAAACCCCTAAAAATCCGTTTGCTAAGTATTTGCAGAGAATTCCTGATCCATACCACTAGCCAGCACCTTCTTCTCCTCGTTGGGTTCGACACTTTTACTTACCGAAAATACTGCGATACACCCCCTATACTTGTGGGTCATCACATCTTCAGTTCCAACACTAGAGAATTGTTCTTTCATAACAAGATTGAGCAAAGAAGGTTTAAATTCAAAGAAAGGAGCTTCAGGAACAGGTGGAGCAATAGGTGTGCACATAAAATCATTATTCTTCGTGCTAGTGAAATCACACAACTTAGTGTTTTCAAGAGTAGTCATTTTTTGTGTTTTTAATAAAGGAAGCAAACTAGAACAACTATTTTTTATGTTTTTGATAAAAGAAATAAGCAAACAAAGCAGAAATAAACTAAGAAAAACAAATAAAACAAAGTAAAGAGATTGGTTATCAGGGACTCCCCTTGTAAAGATGGCCTTGACTCCTCGGCAACGGCGCCAGAAAAGTGCTTGATGGCTCAAAATGTATCGAGCTCGTTGGGGAACCCCAAGAGGAAGGTATGATGAGCACAGTAGCAAGTTTCCCTCAGTTATGAAACCAAGGTTATCGAACCAGTAGGAGCAAGGAAACACCTCAAAGGTGTTGTTTCCAAATTGGAATCTTGCACAACACAACCACAGAACTTTGCCCCAACTTACAGTGAGGTTGTCAATCTCACCGGTTTGCTAACAACAAAGGATTAAACGTATTGTGTGGAAGATAGTAATTTCTTGCAGAAAGTAAACAGAAAACAGTAAATAGTTGTAGATTGATTGTAAAAGAATGGACCGGGGTCCATAGTTCACTAGAGTTGATTCTCCCTAAGATAGATGACATGTTGGGTGAACAAATTACAGTGGGGCAATTAACAGACACCAAGAAAGCATACATGCATATACTAATCATATTGACTCCTATGAGATTTGATTGGGCATTACAACATTATACATAGACCGTAATCCAACTGCATCTATGACTAATAATCCACCTTCAGGTTATCATCTGAACCCCCTCCAGTATTAAGTTGCAAGCAATAGATAATTGCATTAAGCAAAGTGTGTAAAGTAAACAATACGATTGTTCTATGAACAAAGGATTGCTATTTTCTCCCTAGTAGCAACAACACATCTAGTACCTTAGAGATTTCTGTCACTTCTCCAGATTACTAGAGGCATGAACCCACTATCGAGCATAAATACTAACTCTTGGAGTTTCTAGCATCTACTTGGCCAAGATAGCTAATAACACCGGAAATCATGCAAGATCACAAATAATAAAGACATGATAGAATCAATAATCAATCTGAAATAGCATCTCAATATCCATCGGATCCCCGCAAACACAACATGTAGGATTACAAATAGATGATCTTGATCATGAATAGAGCTCACAAGACCTAAACATGGTAGCACAAAGGAGGAGAACCAACCATCTAGCTACTACATGGACCGTAGTCCAGGGATGAACTACTCGTGCATCACACCGGAGGCAGGCATGGTGATGAACAAGGCCTCCAGGGTGATCTCTCCCCTCTGGCAGGGTGCCGGGAAGAGCTTCAGATCCCTCCCGGTCTAGGGATGGAGATGGCGGCGGCTATAGACTCTTTCGTGGAATTTTGATCAGCTATAGGGTTTTCATCCTGGAGGCAATATATAGGCGAAGGGGCAAGGTTGGTGGAGCACCAGGGGGCCCACACCCCCTGGTGGTGCTCCCCCTAGGCTGTGCCGCCACTAGGTGTGGCCGCCCGGGTGCGCCACTTCGTCTCCCCTCCGGACTCCGTGTTCCTTCTTGTGAAATATTGACTTGGGATTTTGTCTGGTCCAATTCTGAGAATATTTCCTTACTAGCTTTTCTGAAACCAAAAACTGCAGAAAATAGGCAACTTGCATCGTGGCATCTTGTTAATAGGTTAGTTCCAGAAAATGTGTAAAAAACTCCAAAGTGTGGACAAAACATAAGAAAGTAGATATAAAACAAGCATGGAACATCAAAAATTATAGATACTTTTGCAACGTATCAAACACCTTCGGAGTATCTGAACCCACCTTTATAGTCACCCTATTACGGTCTGACGTTTGATGTTATCAAGTTACTCTTCTAGTGTTAGCAATTAACATGATCTCATGCTCTAAGGACTAGTTACATAGTGATAAATCTGACACCCATGGAGTTTTGGTGTTGATCAGGTTTTGCCCTAGGGAGAACTTTAGTCAACGGATCTGCTACATTTAGGTCCGTGTGTACTTTACAAATCTTTATATCTCCATCCTTGACATGCTCGCGGATGGAGTGAAACCGGCGCTTAATATGCTTAGAATTCTTGTGAGACCTTGGTTCCTTGGTGTTGGCTATGGCTCCATTGTTGTCACAATAGATCATCATTGGGTCCAACACACTAGGAACCACACCTAGTTCAGTTATGAACTTCTTCATCCAAACTGCTTCTAGCGCCGCTTCTGAAGCAGCAACATATTCCGCCTCTATTGTTGATCCAGCCACCATAGGTTGTTTGGAACTCCTCCAACTAAATACTGCTCCGTTCAAGAGAAATACGTACCCGGATTGAGACTTAGAGTCATCTGGATCGGTGTCAAAGCTAGCATCAACATAGCACTTAGCAACTAACTCTTCTTTACCTCCGTATACAAGAAACATTTTCTTAGTTCTTGTTAAGTACTTAAGGATATTCTTGACCGCTATCCAGTATTCCGAACCTGGATCAGATTGGTACCTACTCCCTCTGTTTCAAAATATAAGATGGTTTATCTTTGTGAATAGAGTTTATCTAGTCCCCTTTTAGTATGTAGGTTCATCTAGATTTAGAGTGAACCTACATAGTAAAAGGGGTCTAGATACACTCCATTCACAAAGCTAAAACATCTTATATTTTGAAATGGAGAGAGTACTAGTCAAAATAATAGCATGTGCCACATCCGGTCTTGTACATAGCATGGCATACATTATAGCGCCTATGGCTGAAGCATAGGAGATCTTATCCATTATCTCTCTTTCTTCCGCCGTAGCCGGACTTTGAGTCTTACTCAATGTCTTGCCTTGCAACATAGGTAAGAACCCCTTCTTACTTCCGTCCATATTAAACTTCTTTAATATCTTATCAAGGTATGTACTTTGTGATATCCTAATTAGGTGCCTTGATTTATCTCTATAGATCTTAATGCCTAATATATATATGATGCTTCACCAAAGTCCTTCATCGAAAATTTGCTACTTAGATAACTTTTAACACTGTTTAAAAGATCTATATAATTTCCATTCAATAATATCTCATCCACATATAATATCAGAAATGCCACATTTCTCCCACTCACTTTCTTGTAAATACAAGCCTCTCCATAATTTTGGACAAATCCAAACTCTTTTATCACCTCATCAAAGTGGAGATTCCAACTCTGGGATGCTTGCTTCAGTCCATAGATGGATCTGATGACCCACAAGTATAGGGGGTGTATCGCAGTATTTTCGATAAGTAAGAGTGTCGAACCCAACGAGGAGCAGAAGGTGCTGGCTAGTGGTATGGATCAGGAATTCTCTGCAAATACTTAGCAAACAAATTTTTAGGGGTTTTCGATAAAGCAAGTAAACAAAGTACGAGTAAATAAAAGATAGTAAGAATGAATGCAGCAAGTGGCCCAATCCTTTATGTAGCAAAGGACAAGCCGGTTGTATTCCATAGATGACCAAACGTTCTCGAGGACACATGGGAAGACTGTCAAGTGCTTTCGCTTCATATAGTCGATTAATCTTCTCTAGCTTGCCAAGTGTTGTGTGGGTGAACCTGTGCTAATGTACCGCCCCATCCAAGACTTAATACATACTTGTGATTAAACCCCCTTGCAAACATCCGTAAGTACAAGAAAGTAATTAAGGTAGAAACCTAACCACAGCTTTAAACTCTAAGACCCTTACGTCCCTTGTGCAATGGTTTTCTAGCGGGGGTTCAGGTTTCTGTCACTCTGGCAACCCCTACGATTAGTAGCTAAATACACAATGCATTCCCCTAGGCCCATATAGGTGAAGTGTCATGTAGTCGACGTTCACATGACACCACTAGAAGAAGTACACCACATCTTAAATAACAATCTATTGAATCTTTCTCAACACAACTCCACTACTAATAACAAGACTTCTCCCATGTCCTCAAGAACAAAACGAACTACTCACAAGACACCATATGGATCATGATCAGAGATGAAATAATGATGAATAACAATCTAAACATAAACAATAATTCAATGGTTCACTCAATAGCATCAACTACAAAGAGTAATCAACACCGGGAAAGTTTCCCCTATGAACTATAGCAAGATTCAACCAATTGTTACAGCAATATGGAGATGGTGATGAGGGTGCTGATGGTGATGATGGTGGTGATGATGATGATGATGATGATCCCGATGAAGTCCAGCTTGATGGTGGTGTTGATGGCGACAATCTCCCCTCTCCGGGAAGGAATTCCCCCGACAGAAATCTGTCTGCCAGAGAGATCTTTCTCTCTCGGTGTTTTCCGCCCCGTAGAGGCGGCGGAATATTTCTGTGGTCGCTCTCCGAGTCTTAGGGTTTCGGGAGGTTGATATACGCCAGAGGGGAGAGGCTGGAGTGGGCCAGGGCGGCCACACCACTCCCTGGCGCAGCCTAGGCTTATCCACGCCATGGGGTGGTGTGGGCCCCCTGTGTCCCACCTCCACTCCATCTTCTGGCATCCTGAGTCTTCTGGAAAAATAGGATTTTCCGTATATTTTCCCGGATTTTCTGATCTTCGTGAATTTTGCCTCCAAACAGCACCTTTTCCATCAGAATCCTGACTGCAGCGGTCCATGCTCCAAAAGTCATCAACCATGCAAAACAGATGAAATAACATAAGTATCACCTCTAAATACGAAATATATCAATGAATAATAGTGAATTAAGACATAGAATAGTGATGCAAAATGGACGTATCAACTCCCCCCAAGCTTAGACTTCGCTTGTCCCCAAGCGAAACTGAGCTCAATAAACATGACCTCAGGTTTATGGAGTGAAGAGTCGATAAAAGAATACAGACAAGAAGCATCACATTCATCAAATACATAGATCATAATAGAACACAATTCACTATTATACAACTCAACTTGCAATGAGTAAAGGAAACACAATAAAGATACATAAAGTGAATCATAATTGGTAATGGCAAACTTAGCTCTTGGTCAAAGAATAGTTGATAATTTGCTGGAGTTCACAAATAGCTGGTTTTTCAATGATAGCTTTCAAAGTAGTAAACATCAAGATAAGAGCAATGTGCAAAACAAGGAACATAAGAAACATGAATGAATAAATCATCACATGAATGAATGAAACACATCAACTCAAAATACTTGCTGAGATAGAAGGGAATAGGTTTACTGACTCAACTACAAAGTAAAAGAAAGGCCCGCAGAGGGAAGCAGGGATTGCAAGTCTCATAAAGAGCTCCCAAAAATTATGATACTTACTAGCTTTCAGCTCTCATTGCCCCTATCATAGGCATCTTTAGGTGATTAAGGTTAAAGTGACACACCTAAGAGGATATGCTTGACAAGTTATAAGTTGAAATCTCATGCCCCTTACTTATGAGTACCGATCCTCATGCTACTCAACTTCAGTCACGAGCAAGCTCTTGACATTGTAAATACATGCGTATCATTGAGAACCGCCAACGGGGTACCCCTTGCACATGACACAGGAGCTATCCCATAATCAAAATGACAAGGCAAGTCACTTGAGTTATCAGTAATTTGGACTCAATAAAAGTATCCGACCAGGGGTCTTGGTTGAGCATCTCAGCGATCTTTTTATTTGCTATTTGCATAGGTTTTTATTGAGGATGCTTCATAGAATGCTCACTATAGTTATGCTGCAAGTTTCCACCATGATTAGGCATGGCTTAGGCTAGCGGCCCAGGCGTTTCTCTAACACACATATAAACTCCATGATCTTACAAGTTCCACTTTTATTTCACACCGCCGGGATCCATAAGCAAAAGAACATGATATCAACTAGGTACAAGTACCAATGAAGTGTTGAAAGTGGTCCCCATGATACATGGTTCTGCTAACTTCAACTCATAAAGCGCAAGCATATACGCAACAAAGAAGGACCCAATGGTTCAAGTTTATTAAATGCAGGAAGGTAAAGTGTGCCATCAAATTCGTGAGAGCTTTAATCACTAATTTTCTCATAACAAGTTTAATTTGGGAGGTAGATAAACAAGAATTTACTCAGAATAGCAATAATGCTACTAGGTAGGTATGGTGGACACAAATGGCAAAGGTTTTGGTTTAAGGGAGATGGATGCACGAGAAGAATACCCTATCAGTACAGGTTTTTGGCTAGCAAGGCTGGGTAGCAAGTATAAGAGTTGAAGGAAACAAACAAACATACAAATGATAAAGACAAACAATGCAATCTTCCTTGGAAGCACAAAAGAACTTAACTAGAGAATACTAAACTTATGAGCAAATCAAGAAAGAAAGATGATGAAATTATTTTTTCTCTCGAGTACTTCTATCTTTTTCTTTTCAACTCTCAAAAAGGGTGTTGCTACTGACTGAGCCAGGTTTGCCAAAAGCAACTAAATTAACTCAATGATCCCAGAGTGCTACCAATACTAACAGCAAGATCAATCATATAACCACGAATTGAAAACTAATATAAGCTATGCAAAAGAGTGAATGATAGAACTTCTCATTAATATTCCATAACGGAAACTCACACCAAGGGATACAAATCTAACGAGAGAGGGGACACTTCCATAATGCAAACCATACTACATAATAACTCCTCTATTCATGATATGACTCTACTAATAAGGTAAAGAGAATGGAAGATAGTGATATGATACCGCGGCACTCCCCCAAGCTAGGAACAAACCAAGGGGATGCCAAACCTGATGACGAATCACTCCTATGGTGGTGGTCGTATACTCTCCTCTTCGTCCGTCTTCCAGAGTAAAGGCTTCCCATCAACAAAGGACATCGTGGTTTCTAACATCCTGAAACTTGCAGCAGCACTTATGCGTTTAAATCTAGCCTCATACTCACAGTTTTGATTTTGAACGTCATAGAACTATGCTTGCAGTTCATTGGTTGTTTGGTGGAGTGAGAAGACTTCGTCTTTGAGTTCAGCAGTCTCCTTTTGGTGCTCGGCGATGAGTTCGGAACAAATCTTATGGATGATGTCCACTTCGCGCTCCGCCATCTTCCTATACCTAAAGACTTCTTGCTCTAGTGCTTCCATCCTGTCCTCCAGACTTCCTTCACCTTTAGGGCCTTGAACCTCCTTAATCCGGACCTCCCCACCTTCGAGCAACAACTCCTTGGGATGAATCTTCAATTCTCTCATGTATGGGTTGATGATATCCTCTAAAGAATCTCCTTTGGATGATCTAGAGGAAGACATTGTGGCTCCAAATCTGGAATTCTACCTGATAGAAACAGATCGAAACAAAAACACAACGGAAACACGATATACGAACCTCGGGGGATCTGGGGGGTTATATATTACGAAGTTTCATATGAAAAGGAAGATACTGGGAGAAAACGGGTTGGAGACAGAGTCCTGGGTGGCCCCACCACCTGGTGGCGCGGCCAGGGGTGGGCCCGCGCCATGGGGTGGTGTGGGCCACCCTGGGTCCAGTTCCGTCCCTTTTTCGTTTCGTAGCTCTACTTATTGACTGAAAACTGCAAAAATATAGTTGGATTGTTTTTTCGTGGAACTTTTCTTACCAGGATTGTTACCTAGTTGGAAACAGACTCTGCAGGTCTTTGAATTTGGTCCTCAATGAATTTCTCTGGAGTTATAACTTGAAAGGTATCAACATCTTCATTGTAAGAATCTCCAGCAATATAGTGTTTGAGTCGCTGTCCATTCACTACTTGTGTAGTATTATCTTTTAGAGAAGAAATTTGTATTGCTCCTGAACGGTATACTTCTTCAATGATGAAAGGTCCTTCCCATTTTGATAGTAGCTTACCTGCAAAAAATCTGAGACGAGACCTATACAATAGAACTTTCTCACCAACATGGAATTCTCTCTTAAGTATTCGCTTGTCATGCCATCTTTTAACTTTTTCTTTAAAGAGCCTAGCATTATCATAGGCTTCACTTCTCCATTCATCTAAAGAACTTAAGTCAAAAAGCCTTTTCTCACCAGCTAGCTTACAATCTCTATTTAGTTCTTTCACTGCCCAGTAAGCTTTGTGTTCTAATTCTAAAGGTAAGTGGCAAGCTTTCCCATAAACCATTTTATAAGGAGACATTCCCATAGGATTCTTATAAGCAGTTCTATAAGCCCATAAAGCATCATTCAACTTCTTAGCCCAGTTTTTCCTAGACCTGTTAACAGTCTTTTGCAAGATAGATTTAATTTCTCTATTCGATATCTCTACTTGCCCGCTAGTTTGGGGGTGGTAAGCTAAAGCAAGTCTATGATTAACATCGTACTTAGCGAGGGTCTTCCTAAAACCGCCATGAATGAAATGAGAATCCCCATCAGTCATGAGATACCTAGGCACTCCAAACCTAGGAAAGATAACATCCTTAAGCATTTTTAGAGAGGTTTCCCTGTCAGCACTTTTCGTAGGAATGGCTTCTACCCACTTAGTAACATAATCAACGGCAACAAGAATATGAGTGTAACCCTTCAAAGGAGGGAAAGGACCCATAAAGTCGAATCCCCAATAGTCAAAAGGTTAAATAACTAGAGAGTAGTTCATAGGCATTTCATTGCGTCTAGAAATATTACCAACACGTTGACATTCATCACAAGATAAAACAATTTTTCTTGCATCTTTAAAAAGGGTAGGCTAGTAGAAACCTGATTGTAATACCTTTTGTGCAGTTCTATCTCCGGCATGATGTCCTCCATAGGCGCTCCCATGACATTTACGCAATATCTCTTTTTGTTCATACTCTGGAACACATCTTCGCATAATACCATCAACCCCTTCTTTGTATAAGTGTGGGTCGTCCCAAAAATAATGCCTCAAATCATAAAAGAACTTTCTTCTTTGCTGAGCTGTAAAAGTTGGAGGCAAATACTTGGAGACAATAAAGTTAGCATAATCAGCATACCAAGGGCTTTCTCGCGAGTTCACCCTACTGAGGCTAATTGTTCATTTGGAAAACTATCATTAACAGGCATAGGATCAAAAGAGATGTTTTCCAAACGAGATAAATTATCAGCTACAGGATTTTCAGCACCCTTTCGATCTACTATGTGTAGATCAAACTCTTGTAAAAGCAGTACCCATCTAATAAGCCTAGGCTTAGCGTCCTTCTTTGTCATAAGATATTTAATAGCAGCATGATCAGTATGTATGGTTACTTTTGAGTCCACAATATAGGTCCTAAACTTATCACAAGCAAAAACAACAGCTAGAAATTCCTTTTAAGTAGTAGCATAGTTCCTTTGAGCAGCGTCTAGAGTCTTACTAGCATAATGGATAACGTTCAGCTTTTTATCAATACGTTGCCCAAGGACAACACCTACAACAAAATCACTAGCATCACACATTATTTCAAAGGGTAAACTCCAATCAGGTGGTTGAACAATAGGGGCTGTAGTTAAAGCCTTTTTAAGAGTTTCAAAAGCTTCCTTACAATCATCATCAAAAACGAAGGGTACATATTTTTGAAGAAGATTAGTAAGGGGTTTTGATATCCTGGAAAAATCTTTAATAAACCTTCTATAGAAACCAGCATGACCAAGGATACTATGAATACCTTTTATATCTCTTGGGCATGGCATCTTCTCAATTGCCTCAACCTTAGCTCTATCAACTTCTATGCCTCTTTCAGAAACTTTATGCCCAAGAACAATCCCTTCATTAACCATGAAGTGGCATTTCTCCCACTTAAGAACAAGATTAGTTTCCTCACATCTCTGCAAAACGTTATCAAGGTTGTGCAGACAATTATCAAAAGAAATTCCGTAGACAGAAGTCATCCATGAACACTTCTACAATTTCCTCACAAAAGCCATGAAAGATAGCAGACATGCACCTTTGGAAAGTAGCAGGAGCATTACATAAACCAAAAGGCATACGTCTATACGCATAAGTTCCATAAGGGAAAGTAAAAGTAGTTTTTTCTTGATCTTGTTGTTTAACAGCAATTTGAGAGAAACCAGAATAACCATCAAGAAAAAAATGGGTCTTTTTAGACAACCTTTCTAACATTTGATCAATAAAAGGAAGCGAGTAGTGATCTTTCTTAGTAAATTTATTGACTTCCCTAAAATCGATGCACATCCTATAGCCTACCACTATTCTTTGAGGAATAAGCTCATCATTATCATTAGGGACAACGGTAATACCTCCCTTTTTAGGAACACAATGAACAGGACTAACCCATTCACTATCAGCAATAGGGTAAATAATACCAGCATCAAGGAGTTTCAATACCTCATTCCTTACCACTTCCTTCATCCTAGGATTTAAACGTCGTTGGTGCTCCACTACTGGCTTCGCATCTGGTTCTATGTTGATATAATGCTGACATATAGTAGGTGAAATCCCTTTTAAATCATCCAGAGTATAGCCCATAGCTCCTCGATGTTTCCTCAAAACTTCCAATAACCTTTCTTCGTCCTTCCTTGAAAGTTTAGCGCTAACAATAACAGGATATATCTTTTCATCATCAATATAAGCATATTTAAGATCATCAGGGAGAGGTTTTAGATCGAAAACCGGATCCTTTTTAGGTGGCATCGTGGTACCCAAGTCTTCTACAGGCAAGTCGTGCTTAAGCATCATAGGTTGATCACGGAGAATCCTGTCAATCTCATTCCTTTCTTCCATGAAGATTTCACTTTCATGATCTTCCATAAATTGCTGAAAAGCATTCTTAGGAGCAAGAGAAATAGAAGCAAGTTGTTCAACCCTAAAATCCTCATTATGGGTTTCCTCTTCGCAAGGTTCTTTAGCAAATTTTGAAAAATTAAACTCATAGGATTCCCCATCAAACTTAGTCAAGATTTTCTCCCTCTTGCAATCAATAATAGCCCCACAAGTACTCAAGAAAGGTCTACAAAAAATAATAGGATAAGTTTTACTAGCAGCTGAACCAAGTACTAAAAAATCAGCGGGGTATTTAATCTTACCGCAAAGAACTTCCACGTCTTGCACAATACCAATTGGAGAGATGGTCTCTCTATTAGCAAGGTGAATAACCACATCAACCTCTTCCAACTCGCAAGGACTGATCTCATGCATAATTTCTCTATAAAGCTCATAAGGAATAGCACTGGAACTTGCACCAATATAACATAAACCATAATAGCAATGATCACCAATTCTAACAGAAAGCACAGGAACACTAGCATTTTTAGTTCTATTGGGATGTGAAACAATATTAGAAGCATCTTCACAAAAGACTATGTGCCCATCTTCTACGCTTTTAGTGACAAGGTCTTTCACAATTGCTACAACAGGTTCAATGTTTATTTGTTCATCAGGTTTTACAGTTCTTTTTTCACTTTTGGTGATAACATTAGTTATCATGGGATGGTCCTTTACCTTTTCGGGAAAGGGAATCTTCTCGATATAAGGTTCGGGTAAGATGGGATCAATAATGCAATACTCAGCGCTTCCAATAGGAGTATAGTCAGCAATATCTTTGTAAGGTGCATGGTATTTGTTCCATCCCCTTTTGGGAATTTCGATATAGGAAGCAAAAGCTCTAAAACAATTCGTAATAACTTGCAAATCAAGACCATAAAGATTACTAATATTTTGAAAGTCATCAGTTCCCATAAAAGATTCAATGCATTCATAATCATAATTTATACCTGACTTTCTACCTTTGTCATTCTCCCAAGCTTCAACATTGTCTTGAATACGGTCCAGAAGGTCCCATTTAGCTTCTTCTTCCATGCGAGTGAATGATCCAGCACAAGAAGCATCCAATAAATTCTTGTCATGTAGAGGGAGCCTTGCATAAAAGTTGTTGATAATAATATTGTTGGGGAGCTCATGAATGGGACATTTGAACATTAGTAACTTCAATCTTCCCCAAGCTTGAGCTATAATCTCTCCATCAAGAGGCCAAAAGTTGTATATTTGATTCCGATCTTTATGAATATCACCAGGAGGATAAAACTTTGAGTAAAAGAGAGGCACTATTTCCTCACATTCCAGAGCTTGACCATTCTTCAGCAGCTTATACCATTCCTCAGCTCTCCCTTTCAGTGATAATGAGAATAACTTCTTATTAACTTGATCTGTAGTAATACCTGCACACTTGAATAACCCGTATAATTCATGTATAAAGAGCAAATGATCACCAGGATGGATAGTTCCATCCCCAACATAGTAGTTATCCATAACATGATTAATAATTCTTGTAGGTATTTTGAAAACATCTTTCTCAGCAGGTGGTGGCTTATCTACTACCTTAGCAGTGGTAGTAGCATTACCAAATAAGAAACTCAGCGAATTATCCATAAAAAAAATAAAGAAACTAGCAGCAATAAACAATACTCACAGTAGAAGTTTCTTTTACCAGTTCCACTCTCCAATAGCGCTTCACTCCCCGGCAACGGCGCCAGAAAATAGTCTTGATGAACCACAACTATAGGGGGTGTATCGCAGTATTTTCGATAAGTAAGAGTGTCGAACCCAACGAGGAGCAGAAGGTGCTGGCTAGTGGTATGGATCAGGAATTCTCTACAAATACTTAGCAAACAGATTTTTAGGGGTTTTCGATAAAGCAAGTAAACAAAGTACGAGTAAATAAAAGACAGTAAGAATGAATGCAGCAAGTGGCCCAATCCTTTATGCATCAAAGGACAAGCCAGTTGTATTTCTATAGATGACCAAACGTTCTCGAGGACACATGGGAAGACTGTCAAGTGCTTTCGCTTCATATAGTCGATTAATCTTCTCTAGCTTGCTAAGTGTTGTGTGGGTGAACCTATGCTAATGTACCGCCCCATCCAAGACTTACTACATACTTGTGATTGAACCCCCTTGCAAACATCCGTAAGTACAAGAAAGTAATTAAGGCAGAAACCTAACCATAGCTTTAAACTCTAAGACCCTTACGTCCCTTGTGCAATGGTTTCCTAACGGGGGTTCAGGTTTCTGTCACTCCGGCAACCCCTACGATTAGTAGCCAAATACACAATGCATTCCCCTAGGCCCATATAGGTGAAGTGTCATGTAGTCGATGTTCACATGACACCACTAGAAGAAGTACACCACAACTTAAATAACAATCTATTGAATCTTTCTCAACACAACTCCACTACTATCAACAAGACTTCTCCCATGTCCTCAAGAACAAAACGAACTACTCACAAGACATCATATGGATCATGATCAGAGATGAAATAATGATGAATAACAATCTGAAAATAAACAATAATTCAATGGTTCACACAATAGCATCAACTACAAAGAGTAATCAACACCGAGAAAGTTTCCCCTATGAACTATAGAAAGATTCAACCAATTGTTACAGCAATATGGAGATGGTGATGAGGGCGCTGATGGTGATGATGGTGGTGATGATGATGATCCCGATGAAGTCCAGCTTGACGGTGGTGTTGATGGCGACGATCTCCCCTCTCCGGGAAGGAATTCCCCCGGCAGAAATCTGTCTGCCGGAGAGATCTTTCTCTGTCGGTGTTTTCCGCCCCGCAGAGGCGGCGGAATATTTCTGTGGTCGCTCTCCGAGTCTTAGGGTTTCGGGAGGTTGATATATGCCAGAGGGGAGAGGCTGGAGTGGGCCAGGGCGGCCACACCACTCCCTGGCGCAGCCTAGGCTTGCCCGCGCCATGGGGTGGTGTGGGCCCCCTGTGGCCCACCTCCACTCCATCTTATGGCATCCTGAGTCTTCTGGAAAAATAGGATTTTTTGTATATTTTCCCGGATTTTCTGATCTTCGCAAATTTTGCCTCCAAACAGCACCTTTTCCATCAGAATCCTGATTGCAGCGGTCCATGCTCCAAAAGTCATCAACCATGCAAAAACAGATGAAATAACATAAGTATCACCTCTCAATACGAAATATATCAATGAATAATAGTGAATTAAGACATAGAATAGTGATGCAAAATGGACGTATCAGGATCACATAAGCTTGCATACCTTATCAGCATCCTTAGGATTGACAAAACCCTTAGGTTATATCATATACAACTCTTCTTCAATATTACCATTGAGGAACGCAGTTTTAACATCCATCTTCCATATTTCATAATCAAAATATGTAGTAATTACTAACATAATCCTAACCAACTTTAGCATTTCTACGGGAGAGAATGTCTCATCGTAGTAAACTCCTTGAATTTGTCGAAACCACTTTGCGACAAGTCAAGCTTCATAGATGGTCACATTATCATCAGCATCAGTTTTTCTTTTGAAAATCCATTTATTCTCAACGGCCTTTCGGTCATGAGGTAAGTCCACCAAGGTCTAAACCTGGTTTTCATACATGGATTCCATCTCAGATTTCATGGATTCTAGACACTGTTGGAATCCAGGCTCCATTACTTCTTCATACATCGCAGGGTCATCAATTCCATCTACCATGAAATTCACGATAGGATTTCTCTACAGTTTGGGAGTTGCACATGTCCTGCTTGACATGTGAGGTTTGGTAGTATCCTCTTTCAGAGTTTCATGATCATTATCATTAGTTCCTTCTTAATTCGGTGAAGTCAACTCCAAAACATTTTTTGGCACTGCGCCACTTGTCGTTTCATGAAGAGAAGGTTCAATAACCTCTTCGAGTTCTACCTTGCGACTACACATGCCTTTCACGAGAAACTCTTTCTCTAGAAATGATCCATTCTTGGCAACAAAAACCTTGCCCTCAGATCTATGATAGAAGGAATACCCAATTGTTTCTTTAGGGTATCCTATGAAGACGCATTTTTCTACTTTGGGTTCGAGTTTATCAGGCTGAAGTTTCTTCACATAAACATCGCATCCCCAAACTTTAAGAAATGAGAGATTAGGTTTGTTTCCAAACCACAATTCATACGGTGTCGTTTCAACAGATTTAAATGGTGCTCGATTTAAAGTGAATGAAGTGGTTTCTAGTGCATAACCCCAAAATGACAGTGGAAAGTCAATCAGAGACATCATAGATCAAACCATATCTAATAAAGTACGATTACGACATTCTGACACACCATTACATTGTGATGTTCTGGCAGGTGTGAGTTGTGAAACTATTTCACACTCCCTCATATGTGCGCAAAACTCATAACTTAGATACTCATCTCCATGGTCGGACCATAGAAATTTGATCTTTCTATTACGATGATTTGCCACTTCACTCTGAAAATTTCTTGAACTTTTCAAAGGTTTCAGATTTGTGTTTCATCAAATAGATATACCCGTATCTACTTAAATCATCCATGAAAGTAACAAAATAATGATATTGACCTCACGCCGACACACTCATTGGACCACATACATCAGTATGTATGATTTCCAATAAATCTGTCGCCCGTCCCATTGTACCAGAAAACGGGGTTCTAGTCATCTTGCCCATAAGGCATGGCTCACATGTATCAAATGATTTAAAATCAAGTGATTCCAAAAGTCCATCAGAATGGAGTTCCTTCATGCGTTTAATGCCAATATGACCTAGACGGCAGTGCCACATATATGCAGATATATCATCATCAAGTTTAATCCTTTTAGCATCAACATTATGAATATGTGTATTAGTACTATCGAGATTCAACAGAAATAAACCATTCATCACAGGTGCATGATCATAAAAGATATTATCCATATAAATCGAACAACCATTGTTTTTGAATTTAAATGAATAACCACTTTGCAATAAATACGATCCGGATACAATGTTCATGCTCAGTGCAGGCACCAAATAACAATTATTTAGATTTATCACTAATCCTGATGGCATATGGAGAGGTAGCGTCCCAACGGTGATCACATCAACTCTTGATCCGTCGTCAACACGCATCATGACCTCATCCCTTGGTAGCCGTCGCTTGTTCCGTAGCCCCTGAATCGAGTTACATATATTAGCAACTGATCCAGTATCAAATACCCAAGTGCTAATGCGAGTACTAGTCAAGTACGCATCAATAACATGTATATCATATATACCTTTGTTTTCCTTGCGGGCCTTCTTATCCGCCAAATACTTGGGGCAGTTTCACTTCCAATGGACAGTCCCCTTGCAATAGTAGCACGCGGTATCATACTTAGGGCCAGCTCGGGATTTCTTTTTAGGTGCAACAACAGATTTGTCACCCTTCTTTCCCTTCTATTTACCCTTCTTGTCTTTCTTGAAACCGGTGGTCTTATTGATCATCAACACTTGATGCTCTTTCCTGATCTCCACTTCTGCAGTCTTAAGCATTGATAGAAGCTTGGGGAAGACTTCTTCATGCCTTATGTGTCAGAGATTGGAGAACATGATGTATGCCTAAGTCAATGGGAATTATTATTCCCAAGGACACAAGCTTATCGGCGTACCCAGACATTTTGAGTACGTGCTCACTAACAGAGCCGTTCTCTTCCATCATGCAGCTAAAGAACTTTTCAGAAGCATTATAAATCTCTACAGGCAGCATGGGTATCAAAAATCATTTTCAGTTCACCCATGGTATCAAAGCCATTGCCATTTTCGAAACGCTTTCGAAGTTCTGGCTCTAGCCCATACAGTATGCCACAATGAACTAAGTTGTGGTCCTCCTAATGAGTCAAATAGACATTCTTTTCCTCGTCAGGGGCAGCAGTGAGGGAATCCTCAAATTCATGGCCTAGTTGGTAAAGTTAATACCATTCGCCGCAAGTTCCTGTTAGGTCCGTAGCATAGAAAACAAAAAATTTCCTACGATGTGAACTACACGCCAAGATCTATCTACTAGGTACAAAGCAAAGGGTGGACATACATCCAATGAGAACTTACCCTCGAAGACAACGATTTTTGTTAACGAGTAGGAACTCGTGGTTGATGTAGTCGTACACTTACCCATCTCAAGATCGTGAGGAAGTCCGAGCGCCGCAACTCAGCAGCGCATCCGTACTCGCACACATGTTCAAGCCACCGGACAACCTCCACCTCCTCGCTCCAGCGATCCAGCGGAAGCAGCAACTCCTTCCAGACGAGATGCCACCGGGAACATGTATCTCGCTAATCCGAGACCATGGGGGAATAATTCTAGAGGGGGAGAGAGATCCTTCACAAGGAGGTGTGTGGATGAAGGAGGGAATGGGTGGCCTTTTATAGGAGGAGGGGGTGCCCCTCCTCTCCATGGCCGGCGCATGGGGAGTGACCCCTCACCTCCCCCATTCATGTGGTGGTAACCCCTCCACATTAAAATGCCTCTTCACATTCCCTTTTAAAGTCTCCACTTTAAATGCATTAAAATTCTCCAAGTTTAATGCTCTCTCATTCAATAAAACTCTTTTATTAAATTTATTCAGAATTTTGTTAATTACTTTAATTAAAAAACATTCACATATAGCCCCTTGCAATATTTCAATATCACATGCAGAACCACTTTCTGCAATTTCACCCAAAACAATTTCCGGTTTCTATTGAAACAATTCCTGCGCTTTGCAATTTTTTCGTCTGAAACATATGTGCTCCAAAATGGTGTCCGGTAACTCTTAAGTGTGTCACCCTATGGTTCGTGAATAATATAAACATGATCGAGACC
The DNA here is from genome assembly GCA_910589775.1 of Avena eriantha. Classification (NCBI taxonomy): domain Eukaryota; kingdom Viridiplantae; phylum Streptophyta; class Magnoliopsida; order Poales; family Poaceae; genus Avena; species Avena eriantha. The sequence continues at coordinate 156,503,022 of OU342746.1, read as the reverse complement.
CCTCTCCGATCAATAATCAGCAGCGGGACCTGAAGATCCGTACTGACTCCTACACATTCAACGATGACTTCTGTGATCGTGAGAACCTTTACCATTTGTAACTAAATCCCTTTGTCTCGCGATATATTAAATGTCCAAGATTCGATCATCGGTATCTCCATACCTAGTTTGATCTCGTCACCGACATGCACTCTTTTTCTCGTTCCGGTGATATAACATTCTAGTGATCACATCACTTGCTTGCAAGCTATCTCAATGTGATATCACCGAGAGGGCCTAGAGTATATATATATCTGTCATCGGGATTGACAAATTCCACTCTTGATCCATGAGCCTCAACATAACACCTTCGTAGTACTGAACCAATCTTTATAGTCACCCTGTTACGATGTGACATTTGATGTTATCAAGATACTCTTCTAGTGTTAGCAATTAACATGATCTCATGGTCTAAGGATAAAGATTACTTTGTATGATGTTATAGCAATATAAACATAATGACTTGATTGTAATGCTATACTTCGGATGAATGTTCATCACATCATTCCACCAATGGTGTGACCTTGTTATTAACAACATCCAATGTCCATGATCAGGAAACCTTGATCATCTTGTTAATCAACAAGCTAGTCTATAAGAGAGGCATAACTAGGAACCCTTTTTGTTTATTAAACACACATGTATTGATGTTTCCGATCAATACAATTCTATCATGCAAAATAAACATCTATCATATATAAGGAATACATAATAACAACTTTATTATTGCCTCTCAGGGCATATTTCCTTCAGTTCCTCCATGAACACATTGAAGTTAAAAGCAGGTGGTGCCATCTACAACAGAATTTGTAAAGTTTATTTAGACTAAATTTATGATATATCAAGTTCAACTAATCCAAATTACGAATGAACTCCCACTCAAAAACAACATTCCTCGTGTCTTTTTGGCAATTACATGAACCAAATCCACTACACCAAGTCCTATCATCACGTGAGTCGGTGTAGTCTCAAAGGCAAGCATCTATATGGGCATCATATCAACTATATGACTCATACTTAACCTTTCCGTCCGTGTTCCGTGGCCATGTCTGTACATGCTAGGCTCGCCAAGTAAGAACCTTCATACTCACATGTGTAAAACTGTCTTACACCCATTGTATGAAAGCGTAGAATCAAAAACACCCGATCATCATGTGATGCCTTGAAACAACAATCCATAAAACGGTGCATACTAAGGAAGAACACATTTTTATCTTGATATCTAAATGAGGGATCATCCTATAATGCTACTAAAATGCCAAACAAGCAATATAAGATGCAAACATCATATGCATAAAGTGAAATGATATGGTTCCTGCACTTGATCACTATCATGTGCATCGTGGTATGATCTTTATAATTCCTTTGTGTGTAGGGCCAAGGTCTATGAAACTTACATGTTAGGTATGTTATAAGAGTATCAACTATACTTCAACTTACAACATTAGCATATCATGACACTAGCCCACCAACAATCTAAACTAGACGCCTCTAATTTACCAATTGCAAGTTCTACATGGCTTAGAGCTTTCAAAGATAGAACTGGTCTTACCTAGGAACATGGAACCACAACGATGATAACCAAATTATTAGCAACTCGTTGTAATTCAGATATTTCCTATAGTAGGAGAGACAGACACCCGCTAACCACTTATGCAAAACTAGTTGCCTGTCAAGCATGGAACAGGTCTCATGTGCGAGGACATGTAAAGTTAGTCTAGACCGCTTCATCGCACTATGCCACCAATATCCAAAATACATATGAGATGCAATAACATGATCATCATCGCCCACATACTCTTATGTGTACTACCAGTGCAAAGCACCTACACATAGATCAGGCTCTCATACCACTATTGGGTTCGCAGCAGAGAAAACAAAAAAATTCGTACGATGGGAACTACTAAGCACCAAGATCTATCTACTAGATACAAGCAACATGTGGATATACATCCATAGAGATCATACCCTTGAAGACCGACAAAGTGTAATGAGATTTGACTCGTGGATGATGTAGTCGATCGCTTGCCGATTTCAAGATTGATAAGAAGTCTTAGCGCCAAAAATCAGCAGCGCATCCATGCTCGCACACACGTTTGGTCCACCGAACAACCTCCGCCTCCTCGCTCCAGCGATGCAGTGCAAACAGCAACTCCTTTCATATGAAAAGCTACCGGGAACATGTACCTCACTAATCCGAGACCATGGGGGAATAATTCTAGAGGGGGAGAGAGATCCTTCACGAGGAGGTGTGCTTTGATAGGAAGGAGAGGGGGCCTTTTATAGGGGAGGGGCATCCCCTCCCATGGCCGGCGGCCATGGAGGAGCCCCTCCACCTCCTCTCATTCATGTGGGTGGAAGCTCCACTCACATAAACTTGCCTCCACTCAAAATTCCACTCACAAGCATTAAATTTCCACCAAATTTAATGCAACTCTCATTTCATAAAACTCTTTTATTTATTTTATTTATAATTTTTTTAATTACTTTAATTAAAAATCATTCACATAAAACCCACTACAATATTTCAATATCACATGCAGAACCAATTTCAGCAATTTCACCCGAAACAATTTCGGTGTCCATTGAAATAATTCCAGCGCTTTGTAAATCTTTTATCTCGAACACATTTGCTTCAAATGGTGTCGGTATCCCTTAAGTGTGTCACCCTACGGTTCGCGAATAATGCAGACATAATCAACCCTTCTCCGATCAATAATCAGTAGCGGGACCTGGAGATCCATACTGACTCCCACATATTCAACGGTTACTTCAGTGATCGTGAGAACCTTTAATGCTAGTAACTTAATCCCTTTGTATCACGATATATTACATGTCTGAGATTCGATCATCGGTATCTCAATACTTAGTTTGATCTCGTTACCGACATGCACTCTTTTCTTGTTCCCGTGATATAACATTCGAGTGATCATATCACTTACTTGCAAGCTATCTCAATGTGATATCACTGAGAGGGCCTAGAGTATATCTATCTGTCATCCGGATGGACAAATCCCACTCTTGATCCATGAGCCTCAACACAACATCTTCGGAGTATCTGAACCACCTTTATAGTCTCCCTATTATAGTCTGACATTTGATATTATCAAGTTACTCTTCTACTGTTAGCAATTAACATGATCTCATAGTCTAAGGACTAAGATTACTTTGTATGATGTTATAGCAATATAAACACAATGACTTTGATCAGAATGCTACACTTCGGATGAATGTTTATCACATCATTCCACCAATGTTGTGACCTTGTTATTAACAACATCCAATGTCCATGATCAGGAAACCTTGATCATCTTGTTAATCAGCGAGCTAGTTTATAAGAGAGGTATAACTAGGAACCCTTTATTTGTTTATTAAACACACATGTATTGACGTTTCCAACCAATACAATTATATTATGCAAAATAAACATCTATCATATACTTGGAATACGATAATAACAACTTTATTATTGCCTCTCAGGACATATTTTCTTCAACTTATTATAAGAACCGTTCTCCTTAATAAATAAAACCTACTTTTACCCTTAAAAGAATAATATCCGCTCTCTTGTTTCCCTGATGTGTTAGTTTGGATACTTGAAAAAAGGAAATATTCAATTATATTAAATTTAATTACATTTAACAAATACTATGTTATAGTACAATGGATCAACGATGATTGATGATGTCTCACAAGCAAAAAAAAAAGATAACAATAGTATATGATGTTCACCCTTTGTTGACTCTATAAGAAGAGCATGATACCAGCCACAATGCCGGCCAGACAGAGCTGCACCAATGCAGATGAACCAATGCTAGTCGCCAATGAGCTTGTCGAAGTCTGGGACCGACATCACTTCCGGGTCCCTTTGCCCTGGCACCGCACTACCTTCGACTTGATTTTGTTTGACCTGATGTTGATATGTACCTTCATGCTGGCGGAGCACTTCCCGGGGATGCCGCAGATGAAGTACCGTGTGCCCGCGGACACGAGAGGGATGGTGTCATTCCCGGTCTTGTACGTCGCGATGGGGCTAGAGCTGTTGCATGTGTTGTAGCCAGCCTTGCTCACCTCTATAACGTTGTGCTCCGCGACGGAGTACTAGAACCAAAGCCCGTCGCGGGCATAGAACGTGACGGTGGAGGCCCACCTTGTGTAGTTTGTTTTGAGGTCCCATGACCCTCCCGGTGCACCGACGGTATAGCTGGCGCCAAGGGTCGTCCCAACCGCCGTCGCGGCCACGACAATCAGGAACAGAGCTTTTGTCACCATCGATATATGTATGATCGATTTACTATCTAATAGTAGTTAACAAAGAGGGTGATCCAAGGCTTTTGGAATTGAAGAGTAATTAGATCAGATGACCAAAGGAGGAATCTAGCCGAAGAGTTGTGGAAGTTTTGTAACTTGTAAAGTGTAATGGGTGATCCAAGAGGGCTTGGAATGATGAGATGATTAGAGGTAAGATCTAAGAGAGAAATGGTTCAAGGGATGGATGGTGTTGTAAGATGGATATGATACTGTCTTGAGTTATATAGGCAAAGGCATGCATCGTCCGGTGTAAGTGCGTCGATGAGTTTGTTTGTTTGACTAGTTATACATTAGTAGTAGCTAATGGATGCTGCCACTAACCATGAGGATGGTGAAATATTGGGCACTCGTCGATGGAACTGGTCAGGACAACATATAGCTATATGAACCCTTTAAATAATTAAGGCTGCTTTGCATGTACAAACATGCTAAATAGTACTCTAGCTTGTATTAATTAACTAAACACAATCACTAATATATTGTGAGTATTACTCTACCACTAGATGGTGTGTGCGTTCAAACAATCAAACAAATTGTTCCGATGCAAGCACGTCCTCAAGTAATTGAGTTGCATGTTATTCGCATAGGTGATTAAATTAAAGTGAGTGTAGTGTTGGAATTGGCTTCAAACGCCACTCTAGCATGATGGTAATTAATCATGCCATATATAGTAATTACATGGTTATCATTATTCATACTCCCTTCGTCCCGGTTTAGTGGGATTATTAGGCTTAGCAGCGGGATCTAGGCAGCAGCTGATTGGGGAGATTTTGATGAAAACCCTGATACCATTCTCTCCCAATTGGTGCAATTAATGAAGGCAGTCAATTAACACCAATCGATGACCCTATGCATGACTAGGAAATATGCATGGCATGCAGACAGGGTTCAATTGGGTATTAATTAAACGTCCCATTAATGCTAACAATCCTTAATCCAGTGCTAAAATAGGACAAATAGATTTTAGAGGTGAGTCCAGTAAACCAGGACAGAGGGAGTAATTGATATACACACGAGTGAAAATTAGATAAGAAAATGGACATAAGATGTATGGGGATGATGGTTTTTGGATCTTCATGAAAATGCATAAAAATGTTTTTCTTTTAATGTTGGAAAAGTCTGAAATAAATTTCCGCGTGTACATACATTTATATCTTCTTCCCCACTAAGAGTTAATTACGATGGTCTATCTAGGCATGAGGCCTGTCCACGTCATCACTTATTCACAGCCGTCCCTTTAAATAATCTCTAACCATCCACTCACAAATGCACCATCGTTACAAAGTTTGTCCCATGTCTAACTTACCGTCCGGTTGGTTCGGATTGTCTCCACATAGCCTCAAGTTTACAATGCAGTCAAGCACTCACAATACGTTACACATAGTTAATGTCATGTTCAACGAGGTAAGCAATGCGCTGGAACACATTTTCGTCCCTTCCCCTTCGTCTCCCATCGAGACCTCTTCTTACCTGGGTTTATATATTGACCCTCCTCTCTCTCCCATTCTCTATTCATGTCCGTTGCTCTACCTCTCCCCATCAGTCTGGCTCCCTCTCCTCACTGTAGTTATTCGCCGTCTACGCATAGGAGGCGCTCGGCATGGAGCTGCTTCGTCCTGGCCACCGTGTTTGCTGCCATTGCAAAGTAGGCATGTACATCTACTATATTCGTTGCTAAAAAAGATTTTGATAGATGAAAATAACCTACTCCATTCGTTTAGAAGTAGTGACTTGACTTTGTTTAGATTTGGATTTATCTATACACTACAACATGTCTAGATACATATAAATCTAGACAAATACAGATAGTGCATATTGAACAGATTTCAGAAAAATAGGTCACATAGAAAACATATTTCAATTGGATTGCCATGACTTCAGCCCGTCACCGCATGGAATATTTCTCCGTGATGACTTGAGTAAATAAAAAGTTTGTCGCCCTTTTTCCGTCGACCGCTCCAGTTTTCAATCGCGTGGCTTTGCTTCTCGGTCTGGAAAAAAATCCCCAATTGTTTCCTGAAGAAACTATATTTAGCATCTAAAGTTCATTGGATTCGGAGCCCTCCACGACACTATCGACCGTGGAGTAGTCTATCCACTGTGCTTGCGTATGTTGGACGAAGGGAGTCCTACCAAAAACAGAGGTAGTACAGAACTTTTTTTGGAAATGGACGCATATATTACTTTAAAGCAATGTTTACACACGGCCTCTGCATAACTAGGACGATGGATCCAAAGGTAAAACAGAATTACAACTCATAGAGATAATATAAAAAGCGCCTCCATCTAATGTTGATATATACGAAGATCACGCTGCCATCCATGTCGGGACAAAATATCCCTCGCTGTGTCCTCCAATCGCGTACACCCCTCCACAAATAAGTGGCGGAGGTCCATACGCTGAAGAGTAGTCTATGATCGGAGAATAGCCGTAGCTCGATAGATGACCTGCAAAGAAGAAGACACAGTGTTATTAAAAATCTTATCATTCCTACATAGCCATAGCGACCAAATAATGGCAAGCGCTCCCACCCTAAACACAGTCCCATATTTATCATGTATCCCATATAACCAGTTGCCAAAGACATTGGCAACCGATCGAGGGGGCAATAAACTCGAGGCCATTTGGATGATTGACCATATAGAGCGAGCGAATTTGCATCGGAAGAATAGATGTTTAATTGTCTCGTCTCGATGACAGAAAACACATTGAGTACTTCCATGCCAATTCCTCTTAGCAAGATTATCTCTTGTAAGAATTACCCCTTTACGAAGATACCATGCAAATATTTTCGTTTTAAGGGGTATTTTCATCTTCCAAATTTTACTATTATTATCGACTGGAATATCAGGTTGAATCAAAGCTCTGTACATCGAATCCACAGAAAATCTACCACTCTCTAGTAAATTCCACTTGAACTCGTCCAACCCCTCCGACAGCTGTACCGTGTTTAATCGGGCTAAAAGATTATTCCACGATATTAGTCTGGGGCCTATTAGACTTCTTCTGAAAGTCACATTAGGAGTATTATTTTCCATTACCATGGAGATTGTGTCTCCTTTGTGTCTAACGATCGAGTACAGAGCAGGATATTGTTCTCGGAGAGTAGTTTGGCCAAGCCATTTGTCCTCCCAGAAATGAATCTATGAACCATCCTTAATATTAAAAGTACCAAAACGAAAGAATTGTTTTTTGGAGGCCATAAGCCCTGCCCAAAAATGCGAATCTCCCGGTTTCCAAACCATCTGAGACACTACTTTGGATCCAACATACTTCCTCCACGACATGGTCTGCCAAACACCCTCTTCAGTAAGTAGTATAAATAACCATTTACTTAATAATGCGGTGTTTTTGACTTGCATATCATGTATGCCTAGTCCACCATATTCCTTCGGTCGGCAGACCACATTCCATTTGGCCAGTCGATATTTCTTTTTTTCACTATCCCCTTGCCAAAAGAATCTTGATCGGAAATAATCCACTTTTTTCAAGACCCCTTTCGACAATAGGAAGAACGAAATCATATACAGTACCATATTGGTGAGTACTGAATTTATGAGAACTAGTCTTCCACCGAGGGATAGTAACTTGCCTTTCCAACTATTTAAACGCTTATGTAGTCTTTCCTCAACGAGTTTCCATTCCGTAATCGTGAGACGCCGATAATGTATCGGTATTCCCAGATAGTTGATAGGAAACAGCCCTAGACCACAGCCGAATAGATCAGCATATAGTTGGGCGTCGTTAATGGCGTCACCAAAACAATACAATTCACTTTTATGGAAGTTAATTTTTAGACCAGAGAGTTGCTCAAATACTGATAGAATTAACTTCAGATTCCCAGCTTTCTCTAGATCATGTTCCATAAATAAGATTGTATCGTCTGCATATTGAAGAATAGATAATCCTCCATCAACCAGATGGGGAACTAAACCTTCAACTTGGCCATCAGCCTTCGCTCTCTCAGTGAGGATTGCCAACATATCAGCCACTATGTTAAATAGTATAGGCGATAGAGGATCTCCTTGTCTTAGACCTTTTTTTGTTTGAAAGTATTTGCCAGTGTCACCATTGACATCTATAGCAACACTGCCTCCAGACAAAAAATACTGAATGAGAGCACACCACTCCTCCGAAAAACCTTTCATTCGGAGTGTTTGCTGGAGAAAAGACCAATTAACCTTATCGTAAGCCTTCTCAAAGTCAATCTTAAACAATACCCCATTTAATTTTTTGGAGTGTAGTTCATGAACTGTTTCATGCAGGATTACTACACCGTCTAGGATGTTTCTTCCTTGCATAAAAGCAGTTTGAGATGGCCGCACAACATGATCAGCAACAGAATTTAATCTAATTGTAGCAACCTTTGTGAATATTTTAAAACTAACGTTAAGAAGGCAGATAGGACGATACTGTTGTATTCGTTCCGCATTATTAACCTTAGGTAATAAAATAATGTTTCCAAAATTAAGACTAAAAATTTCTAACTGACCAGCATGTAAAACCTCAAAAAGATGCATTAGATCCCCCTTAATGACTTTCCAGAATTTTTGGTAGAATTCCGCTGGGAAGCCATCGGGTCCTGGCGCCTTATTATGTTCCATTTGGAAAACTGCTCTCTTGACTTCCTCCTCCGTGAAGGAGGCCGTTAGAAAGTTATTCTCCTCAACAGAGACCTTAAGAATATCAGATGTTTGGGACTCGTCCAAGGAGAACGAATTCTCTTGCGATGCCCCAAACAGAGACTTATAGTAAGTAGTAATATAAGATTCCAGCTGCTCCTGACCCTCAATGGTACCTTCATCCTGAACAAGAGAGTGAATAAGTTTCTTTTTATGCTTGCCATTGGCAACAGCATGAAAGTATCTTGTATTCGCGTTTCCTTCAAGAATAAACTTTGCTTTAGAGCGTTGATACCATTTTAGTTCCTCCTCCCGGAGTAGTTTTGCTAGGTAGTACAGAACTAATCCGTGGTTAGATGGTTAGGAGGGCAGTGGTACCTCCAGCCCACTAGAGTTCAAATCCTAGTTTGACGCTTTGGTGTCTCATAAATGCGGAATATCCTTTCAGTGAGAGGCGATGTTCCCGTCGATAGCGAGGTGCCTGCGGTGACTTCGTCAATCTCAAGACCCGCCGGCTTAGTCTCTCATAGGTGCTCATAGGGGTGGTAGGGTGTGCGTGCGTGCGTGTGTTCATAAGGGTGAGTGTATGTACGCATTGTGAGCGTCTGCGTTTGTACTATGTTTCTCAAAAAAACAGAGGTATTAATTTGTGATGTCTTCCGATTATAGGGGAAGCCTCCAGAACCACACCTGCACGTCTCACACACATGCGCCTAGACCCAGTCCTACACACCACACGGACACGCAACACACACCACACACGCCTCTATCAATCACCACCTACCCGTCTCATCCTCATCTTCCCCGAGTTTCCTTCCTCCTTCGCATCCGGCCCCGCCGCCAGGAGTTTCTCACTCTGGTCGATCTCTGCCAGCACCCCTTGACCTCCGACCGCCGCCTCTCCTCCCGTGAGCCCCAGATCGAGCTCTCCTAGCGTCACCCGATCTCCTGGAGCCCCATCCCCGGCAGCAAGCTTGCCCCGCCGCCATCCACTCGAGCCCCGCATGCTCCGCCTCCCTCGAGCTCCGCAATGTCGGCATGTACCTTGTCGTCGACCGATGGTCACTATCTCCGTTTGTCCCGCCCGACTCCTTCCATCGGCAACTACGCATCGATGCTCTCCTCCCGTTTACCCTCCCCGCGGGCTCTGCCTTTGCCTCTTGCTCTGTGTGGCACTGGCCGTGCCACCGGAGGTCGCAGGTCCCAGCTTGGTGTTCCCATGCCTACCTCGACCATGCACCGTCGCATGCACGGTCTCGCGCGCGAGGAGGGGCTTGGGTCACGATCTCCTCTCCGCCTCAGGCCGATGCTGCAGCACCCTGCAGCCACGCGCCGCCAGGCACCCAACCATCGTGGGCATCCTCTCTGCCTCAGGCCGATGCTGAGATCGTGGAGCTACGCCATCCATGACGAGGCAGGGCATCGGCGGTCGGGGGCTTGGTAGCTCCTGCGTGAGAGAGGAAGAGAGCCACGGGGAGCCGCTTGTCGGGTTCATCTCCGTCGAGTTGGTCTCCTACATCCGGCTGCTAGGGATCAATTTTATCTAGAAAGAACGGATGTGTGCCGCTCGTAGGGTTCGTTTCCGTCGAGCCGGTCTTGTAGCAGCGGCAGCCTGCTCCAGCTCGATTCAGGAAAATGCGAGGACGAATCGGATGCCTAGGTTTGATTCCAGACTCAAGTAAATCGATTCAATTCCCAGAGGTCTCGATTCACCGACGGTAGGTATGAATCGAGCCGTGACGGGCATGAATCTGGTGCTAGGGGAAAGAGGATCAGGAGAAGGTGGGAGAAAAATCTCCACGCGAGCAGCCTCAAACTCGTCGATGCAAGCAACCACCCAATCGTTCAGTTTGATTTACTTTGGTGGTGACAGTTTAAGTAATAATTTCAAACTCATAGGGGCAAAACGGTCCACAAAAGGATAGACAGAAATTTATGAGGCAGACGAACGACGTGAATCTTTTTAATAATATAGATTATTCAGCATGGAAATATTAAATGTATCCTATGCTTCAGGTGATAATCCATTAGACTATCCAGGTTGGGGTCGAGTTAAATTACTGAAACATGATTTCAGTTTGCCTTTTGAAGCTTAACAGAAACCACGAGGTTTGCTAGGTTTGAGGCTGCATGAGGAGTTATGAACTACTCCTTTCGTTTCAAAATATACGACGTTTTAGCTTTGTGAAACTAATAAATCTAGATCTCCTTTATAGTGTAGGTTCAGAGAGGTTCGGAGTGAACCTACACGCTAAAATGGGTCTAGATACATTCACTTCGTCAAGCTAAAACATCTTATATTTTAAAACGGAGGGAGTAGAATGGTTCTCGTCTCTGATGTCAATTTGGGTGAGTGCGTACACATCATCTTCTCGGCGTTTATTATAAAAATAAAAGGTGCAGGCCTGGGAATTTATAGTTTTCCTCTCTAAGCAACTCAATTCTTCATCTGTCCGTGCTTAAAAGCTTTCTGTACTTGGCTAGGCACACTGTTGTGCCTGAAGATTTATTTTTCGTTCATACCATACGTAACCATAGGAGAGTTTTTTTTTCAGTTGCATGTATGTATTGTTCACGTCAAGACAATCCAGGTGAAGTGACATCAGTAATATGTCGTGCTGTCCAGTCATTGTATTCATTCTCAATTTTTGTATCTATCCGTTATATACCCCTTCATATTTGTAAAACAAAGTCTATACTCAGATTCCCACTGCAACGTGCGAGGTATTCTTCTAGTATATTATATGCGGGCACACAAAGTTTCGAGGACAAAGAATTTTTTTTGCGTTAGCTGTAAAAAGGCAAAATAAAAAGTCTCATGTAGAATTTTGTCTTTTTACACAAGTCCCAAAAAATATTCCATTTTCCAAAACTTTGTGAATGTTCGGATATACACACGGTTATTTTATTGCATTTCTTTAATATTTTAAAATATGTTTTTAGACAATAGGTGCATCTACAGCTATGAGTTTATCCTTGATCCGATGGTGCGTCTAGCTCTTAGGGAGGACGCTGGAGTCATGTGTCCGGCGCATTGGGTCATTTTCGTGTTTGTAGATGTAGTTTTCTATGAGCATGTTCTGATCTACAGATGTCAACATTGATGATGGTTGTTGCTAATGTGCGCAGGCACTTTGAGGCCTTAACATGATCACTTCCGCGTGTGCACTATAACAGATAAATTTTGCTAAGCTCCGGTTATAGAGATGCAAGGATAGTGGCATGCCTTCCACTCCGCTAGTGTCTTTATTCGTTACTAGGTGCTCAAGCACCTATTTATAATTTCTATTATTTTTAAAACATGTGATTTTTTTTTAAAAAGAGGTTCCCATTAATTTGTTTGAAGCGAGACCAATTTCTTGGTTCGGGCGTTGGGTAATTTGTGTTGGTCCTTAAGCACATAGCTTGAAATGTCTTGGATATAATTCTTGTTGTCCATAGTGTATGCATGTTGTCCAAGGATGCAAAATCGAGTAGATGATCTGTCAACATCGCAGATGGCGATGACGGTCTCGAGTCAGGAGCAAGTGACCAGGTCTGCATTATCTGAACACATCATGATTAATGGCAACTAATCAATTTATTTTAATCTATTCCTTGCAGTTAGTAATTCGTCTATTTAAGCAACCGAGAGACCATGTCATACGCGTACACCACCTGGCCTACCTACCCTCATAGTTAATTAACAGATTCTGCACAGGTTCTGGCTAGCATGGGAGACTATTTGAAATGTTGTCGTATGAGTAGTATTACATGTAGCTCAAGATTTAATTAATCAAAGCATCTAATCTGATCTATTATATTTCCACCCTTAAAAGGTATATAAAGGGAGTCTAAAATTTGTTTTTTAGGGATCATGTGGGCTCGGGCGGAACATATACTTAGTACCGAAAAGATCCGTGCCACTCAAGGCCGGTCGATCGCATAAATCATATACATTTGTAATAGATTTTCAATAAGTATGTGTTATAGAATAATTTGCAGATAGCTTGGCGGTAGTTTAACTAGACAATAGTGCCACTTGACAATAGTTTGACCTCGCAATAGTTTAATATCCCAAAGAATGGGCAATAAACTAAGTAGCAATCAACAATGACCCAAATAATATGCAATCAAGCACCATCGAGATCAAATTGAGCAACACCCTCGTTTTCAAGCTCACTGGCACCATCTTGAGCATTACCACCTCCAACACTACCATCACCACTGCCTCGAGCTTACCTCCTCCTTTCCACAATATCACATATTTTAATATCCTGCCACTCATTTTACTTCACGTCCATTCCTCTTAGATCCATCATCAGCACCTTGTTCTTGTTAGCAATGATCTCCACCACACCTTGTTCTCCTCGAGTTTGACACGGTGCTCCTCGATTGCGGCCTTGTGTGTCTCATCTTCCTGGAGTTCTTGTCACCCTGTCAGCTTGCTTCTTCTCGGTCAAGGAAAATATTACTTCCAATTGCTTGGCCAATACGCTTTCCTTTGAATTCACGTAGTCATCAAGTTTCTTTTTTTAGATTGAAAGCACCCAGTGCCCGACTTTAAATTAATAAAGCCTCATACGGCAAAAATTGGTACAAAGGATGCTGGTGAACAGCTTACAAGCAAGAATGACTACAACAAACTAAAGATATAAACAAGAAAAGCCCAGTTGGAGTCATCGAGCCCTTCTAACACGGAGGAACCACCATGGAGCGACCAAGGGAGATCTTGAGGACATCGTCGACGAAGAGGATACTCGTCTGCGCCAGGGAGGTGAGCCATTTCCTGATTGTTTTCATCCATGACCGGAGAGGGCCCCTGCCACCTCACCGACTCAAAGGGCGCCGAACAGCCGGCATTGGACAAGCTCACACTGAGCAGGGAACGGACGAGGGACCTAGCTGCCAATTGGGGCAGACAGAGAGCACACTTGCAGCCACGAGCTCGCCTAGAGAATCCTTGTTGCCAGCCATGGAGCCACACACGCCGAAAACGAAGCCACAGACTTGGTCGCTGATGGAGAGGTTGCCAAAGACCGTGAGATCACCATGGAGAACAGAGGCAGAGCCAAGAAACATAGGAGCCACTCCACAAAGCACCGGGCCCAACAGCTACAGCCGGTGAAGGGGAACCCTTCCCCTCCAACCCAGGCTCGTGGGACTCGCACCGCAGGACTGTAGGGGCGCGCAGGCTGGGCAAGGAGCATCGAAGGATCAGCACTGCTGGGACTGTCAGAACCATGGCCAACACACGAACCACCGAGCCACCGCGACCCACCACCCCTCCTACAGCAACACCCTCCGCCCAAACGATCCCAAGACGGCGCCTTCTCAAGGGAACAACACTAGCAGCGCCGCTGCTGTCATAACAAAGTTGGGGTTTTCACCCAGGAGATGGATGAACAGGGGCGGGGGAGGAGAGCAGCGATAGTATCTTTAGGAAGGACACGATGCTGCATGCGTCAATACCGTCGGATCCAGCATGGTCTGCCAGGGATTTCTCCCACTCTCGAATCCCCACCAGCCGCATGCCAACCGGCCTAAAATACGGCGACCGGGGCTGCCATGGACTAGATCCGGGGGTGCAGGACACGTCGAGGAGGAGTTGGGGAAGAAGGCCTCCAGATCTGGCGCCAACGACTGCCAAAACCGTCACCACGCCACGACCAACATCCGCCGACACCCCCCCGGTCCGCACGGCCAAGGGAACCAGACCACATCCGCGCCCACTGCTCGCCGCCAAGCCAGTGTCACCTCTTCGCCTGAGGCCGCCGCATCGGCGTCTAGGGCTCTCCGTGGGAGACACGAAGCATCAAAGATCCTCGCCGCCGCCTTCATCGGCCGAGGCCTAGGATTGCCTAGCGTCTACCTCAGTCAGCGGCGAGAGGAAGGGAGGGGAGGGGTGGGGGTGGCGGGGGTCCTAGGGTTTCACCCCCGAGTCTCCCGAGGGAGGCGATGCGAGGGCCGGTCCATCCTTTCCCAGTCATCAATTTTCTCCCTCAAACTTGAGTCTTCTTTCTCTCTCCTAGCCTTCTCCTTGTCCTCTTCCTTTTCACGGGGCTTCCCCTTGTTTCTTTCTTCTTTCGACACTTCACTACCATTTTCATCATCTAAGGTAAGGAAGTCCCCTTAATTCGGTGGATCTTCTTGACCCCTTAGCTTTCACTTCTCATTATGCTCAAGCAATTTCCAACAATGTTGAAGTACCAATGCTTTGTTTTTTAAAGCCGACATTTGCTTGTACCTTTCTTAGAAATGTGATCCTATATTTACAAGAAAGGCAAGTGTGAACACATCTAACATCACTACAATAATTTGATACCAAATGACTAAACAAAGGAACTCAGTATTGTCATCAATAGTGCAACGGCTAGGAGGTGCATTCATCACTTGATGCAAATAATCACTCCAACAGCTACAACAAGCTTTATTCATATTATACCAGTAGTGGAGTGATCTCAACGAGCGCGTCGATGGTACCGACGTGATGCGATAACACTTTTTTGATTCGTTGCCAATACTTCATTTAGGATTGATTATTGTTGGCCACCACATAGAGATGACACACTTGGAAAGAGTTATGCAGATCTGTGCCCTGAACACTTCTAAATGGTTTGACGGCGATGGTAGCTTCTCAAGTCAGTTCATGAGGTCTTCGCTAAGGGTTGGCTAGTTTGGATGAGTGCTCCTATTTCACTAAATATAGTGGCTTGGCCAGGAATGGCCACCCTTTAACTCCTCAAAATACGAGTTAAGTATAATAAGACCGGATAACGAGTTAAATTTTTAAGGGATCGCCTAGAGGTGCTCTTATGATAAATTAGCATTATATTTGTTCTTGAGGAATAAAAGTAAGTTTAAAGTGATTTTTAAATTCGAGTAACAAAGTATATATTCATCAAGATTTGTGTACTAACTTAATGATAGCTTGTCATCAAGATTTGTGCACTAACATGTCCGGCCAAGTAGGAACAAATGCCAAAAATTACTACTGGTGAAACCACCGGATAGTTCGACAACATATCAGCAGAGTGGGACGTGCGGCTTTGGGAGCACTTTGGAAACAACTGCCGGAGGGGATCAGGCGATGATCGTGTTTTGATTGTAGTTGGAATTGTGGAGGCGGCCGCCGACAAAGATCATAGAAGGCCACCGACAATGATCGAAGAATGCCACCAATAAGGAGCGGAGATAGCTACCAACGAGTACAAGGCATCTAGCGAAATGGAGGTACATGTGGCGCTAAAAATATAGTATCGGGATTAGATATGGGTTAGGGTGAACTAATGTAATTAAACCGTTTAGTTACATTCTAGTTACTAATTTACCCTTAATGATTTTTGGTGTGGGTCTACCAAAGCAAACCCCTTAAGAAAATGCTGGAGTACATGGAAAGTTGTGAAGATTTCTAGGAATCGTAATGGTGTCGCACATATGTTATGCCATTAGGTGGGCGCAGGAGCGGAGACAAGGGGTGAGTAGGGCTCAGAGACACCCCAACGTTATGTCCTCCTCAGGAAATACAACAGGGTTTGTACTGGTTTATATAGGTGTATTGCCTTAATGCATGATGGTGTATAATAGTCTGATTAGTAGTATTTAAATCCAATTGTGCACATATCAAAATCCAGCAAGCAAGAAAAAGTCCACCTGCCTAAGTATGCTCATGTATATGGTATCAATCATGAACGCCCGATCATTCCATATGCTATCACCTATTTGTGTCGCCGTCAGCCTAGGTCACCCGCCATTGTTCACAAGTCTGCAAGAATGGTAAGTATTGCTAATTGGATCAAAATTCTCCTTTAATTTAGTCTAACTATACTCCACTAGTTAAAGAATAGAGAGAAAGAATAAGATTTTACATGTCGATTTTTACAATACTAATTTTCGATAAGAACAATGCTTAAATTTCAACTATTAAAAAAGTAGCCAAATATTACCACAAGCTAAAAAATTCTTGTGGCTTTATTAACTCATTGCAAAAAGTACTTATTTATATGATATTTTTCTGTGTACTTGATGTCTCAGTATTGCTATACTACACCGATGATTGTCTTCACTCGCCTCCCTATACCTAAATCCTGGCTCAGGTGTCGGCTAAATGGTTGTTAAGCGATGTGGTGTCTCCCTGCATGTAATATTGATCACAACTTATTATAAGAACCTTTCTCCTTAATAAATAAAACCTACTTTTACCCTTAAAAAAATAGTATCCGCTCTCTTGTTTCCCTAATGTATCAGTTTGGATACTTGTAAAAAAGAAATATTCAATCATATGAAATTTAAATACATTTAACAAAGAATTTGTTATTGTACAAAGTATCAACGACGATTGATGATGTCTCAGAAGAAAAAGAAAAAGATAACAGTAGTATATGTGGTCACCCTTTGTTGACTCTAGAAGAAGAGCATGATACCAACTACAATGTCGGCCAAACAGAGATGCACCAATGTAGATGAAGCAATGCTAGTCGCCAGTGAGCTTGGCGAAGTCTGGGACCAACATCGTTTCCGGGTCCCTTTCCCTGGCACCGCACTACCTTCGACTTGATTTTGTTCGACTTGATGTTGATATGTACCTTCTGTTAGTCGCTGAATTCTAACTCTCATCGAGGGAGAGGATGACACAAGGAGTTGGGGCAATTTTCTGGTTTCTATTTCTCACACAAACTCACACAAATGCCATGCCAACTTGAGGGGTTGGAGATACATACTTATAGGCTGCTAACCAGCCAAGAATATGCTAGATGCTAGTCTGAGATGCTAGTCTAAAGGCAACAGTCAAGCATGCTCTATCTAACAACCAGTCCTTGATGCTCTATCTCTACCTGCTAGTCCTTGACACAAGGACCATGTGTGCTGTCCCACAAAGACCTTAGGACAGAGACTTATCCATCATTCTCCCCCTAAGTCTTGTGCGTCGTCTTGTGGGAAGGCTGGACCATCCCAATCTTGGAGCAGAGTCCGACGAACGCAATCCGCCCAGGAGGCTTGGTGAGCAGATCTGCAAGATGATCCTTGGTGTTGATGTAGCTTACCGTGATGCTCCCTTCATCCAAATAGCTTCGGATGAAGTGGTACATCATCCGGATGTGTTTGCTCCGCTCGTGGAACACGGGGTTCCTCGCTAGGGCCAGAGCGGACTTGCTGTCCACCCTGAGCTCCACCGCTCTAGTATCTCGACCGAGGAGATCACCAAGCAGTCGAGCGAGCCAGAGCGCCTGAGTGGAAGCGGTGGAGGCCGCTACGTACTCGGCCTCGCAGCTAGACATGGCCACCACCTGCTGCTTGACTGACTGCCAGCTCACGAGGCACTTGCCGAGGAAGAAGAGGATCCTGCTTGTGCTCTTGCTAGTGTCGATGTCGCCGGCGTGGTCGCTGTCGCTGTACCCGATGAAGTGTGCTGCCCCAGGGCACCTAGGGTAGTAGAGACCGTGGTCGAGAGTCCCCGCAATGTAGCGGACGATCCTCTTCACGGCCTGCTGGTGCTCCGTCGTCGGTCGCTGCATGAACCGACTAACGTAGCCGCGGAGAATGCCAAGTCCGGCCGTGTGTGGGCGAGGTAGCGAAGGCTCCCCACAAGACGCCGGTACTGCGTAGCGTCCACCTCCTCCATCGTGTTGTCACGGCTGAGCTTCAGCCTCTCCTCCATCGGAGTGAGGGCTGGGTTGTAGTCGGTGAGCCCAGCTAGCTCAACGATGCGCTTGGCGTAGGCGGTCTGTCGAAGCGTGATCCCGGAGTCGTCCTGGTGCACCTCGATTCCCAGGTAGAAGGAGAGGGGCCCCAAGTCACTCATCTAGAAGGTGGCCTTCATCTCTTCCTTGAACGCCGCCACCTCCGCATCCTTGGTGCCGGTGATCACCAAGTCATCGACGTAGACGCCCACTAGCAGGGCATTTCCTCCATTGCCCCGTCGGTAGACGGCCGCCTTGTGCGGGCTTTGCTCGAACCCCATCCCCTTTAGCGTGGAATCCAACTTGGCATTCCAAGCCCTCGGTGCCTGCCGTAAGCCGTAAAGGGCCGCAGGCGGAGCACCTTGCCCTCCTTGCCGGGGATCGCAAATCCCAGCGGCTGGTGCACGTAGACCTCCTCCTTCAAGTCGTCGTTAAGGAACGCCAACTTGACATCCATGTGATGGACACGCCAGCCCTCCTGGGCAGCCAGCGCAAGGAGGAGTCGCACGGACTCCATCCGTGCCACGGGAGCGAAGGCGTCGTCGAAGTCGACCCCCTCCTGCTGCATGAAACCTCGTGCCACCAAGCGAGCCTTGTGCTTGACGATGGCGCCGGCTTCATCCCTCTTCAGCTTGAACACCCACTTAAGGGTGATCGCGCGGTGACCATGAGGGAGGTCAGCAAGCTCCCAGGTGCAGTTCTGCTCAACCGCATCCATCTCCAGCTGCATCGCGGCGCGCCATGCCGCGTCTCTCTCGGCCTCTGCAAAAGACCGAGGCTCGCCTTCGTCACACGCAAGGTGCAACTGCGCCTCCAGGTCGTGTGGCAGTCCCGGCACCGGCTGGTCGCCGAGAAGGTTCTCCATCGTGCGGTACCGCAGCGGCTCACCATCGTAGTATGCATTGATGCGCTCCTCATCGTGAGGGAGCGGGGAAGCGAACTCCACCGGGTTGTGCTCGACGTGAGCTGGTGGTGGAGTAGACGTGCCCGGAGGGGTGGCTGTCGGTGCTAGAGTACAAGGCGTCGCCGACTGTGCTGGAGTCGATGAAGAACTCGTCGCAGCTGAAGTCGTGGTAGGAGAGCGTGGTGCTGCCGGGGTCGATGAAGACTCGGGGGCTGAGGTAGGCATGCTAGGCGAAGAAGAGCTACCTACTCCCCCAGCTCCTTCGAAGTGAACATGCTCGACAGTGAAGTCGTCATACGTCGGAGTCGAGTCGTCATCCACCGCCTTGTCCCACGCCCATCCTCGCCCTTCGTTGAACACAATGTCTCGAGCCGTGCGCACACGTTGTGTCTTTGGGTCGAGGATGCGGTAGGCCTTCGAGCCCTCCGCGTAGCCGATGAACACTCCCGGAATGCTCCTGTCGTCTAGCTTGCCGATGTGGCTAAGCTCCTTGGCGAACGCGAGGCAGCCGAAGACCCGCAAGTGGGAGACCGCCGGCTTGCGCCCATGCCAAGCCTCGTATAGCGTCCTGCCGTCGAGCGCCTTGGTAGGTGAGCGGTTGAGGATGTAGACGGCCGTCACCACCGCCTCTCCCCAGAAGACAGCCGGCATCCCTCTCTGCTTGAGGAGGGACCGGGCCATCCCCACAACCGTCTGGTTGCGCCGCTCGACGACGCCGTTCTGCTGTGGACTGTACGGCGCGGAGTGGTGACGCTGAATGCCCTCATCAGTGCAGTACGACGCGAATTCAGCCGCTCTGAATTCATCGCCGTTGTTGGTGCGCAGCACGCGCAGCTTGCGACCGCACTCCGCCTCTGCAGCAGCCTACACACGCCTGATGGCGTCCGCAGCCTCTTCCTTGTTGCCGAGGACCATCACCCACATGTAGCGGGAGAGGTCGTCGACGGGCAGCAAGAAGTAGCGTCGTCCTCCCGGTGTGGCCAGTGTCACCGGGCCACACAAGTCCCCGTGCACGAGCTCGAGCCTCTCCTTGGCTCGGAAGCTCGTCCTCTGGGGAAAAGGGGTCCGCCTTTGCTTCGTCATCACACAGACGTCGCAGAACTGCTCCACATGGTCAAGGCATGGTAGGCCTTGCACCATCTCCGTGGTACTGAGCCGCTTTAGAGCCTCGAAGTGAAGGTGCCCAAAGCGCTCGTGCCACTGCCACGCCTCGTTGTCCCGACGGGCAGCGAGACAGAGGGGTTGTGCCTCCTGCACGTTGAGGACGTAGAGTCGATTCGCACCTCTAGTTACCTTGGCAAGAAGGCGACCATGGCGATCCCAGATGCTTAGGATCCCATGCTTGATCAGCACGCTCGAGCCGTTCTCATCCAGCTGTCCCAAGCTGATGATGGAGTTCCTCAATGCGGGAATGTAGTAGACACTGGTGAGCAGCCGGTGCTCTCCAGTCTTGGCGGTGAAGATGATGGAGCCGACGCCCTTAATCTCCACGGCAGAGGCATCCCCAAACTTGACGGAGCCTTGCACGCTAGGGTTGAGCTCGACGAAGAACTCCCGTCGACCAGTCATGTGATGGGTAGCGCTGGTGTCTAGGCACCACCCGTCAGTCTTGTTGCCGCCGGAGCCGTCGCTGAGGAGGGCGTGTACCTTTGGCTCGTCAAGGTGGAGGAGAGCCGCCGCGGCTGGTGCCGCTGGAGTTAGCTCGATGCTTGCATGTGCCATGAACAGAGCCGGCTCCTCCTCCGCTCGTGCGAAGTTGGCCTGGCCGCGTCGTGGCTGACGACAGTCCTTGGCCCAATGGCCAAGCTGGCCGCAGTTGCGGCAGATGTCGTCTCGTGCCGGCTTCTGCTTGCCAGCGGCGCCGCCCTGGGCGTCTTTGTGCGCCTTGCGAGGCTTGTCGCGCTTGCGGCCACCTGTCGTGGAAGAAGGCTCCCCCTTCTTCTTGTCACCTTGGCAGGCATCCCACTGCTCCCGAGTGAGAAGTAGCTTCCTACCAGTGGTGATGGACCCTGACTGAGGTTGTGGCTCGTCAGAGTCGACGACCTTGAGGCAACCTATCGCCTTCTCGATCGACATCGTGGAGATGTCCAGCAGAGACTCGATCGAGCGAGCCATCTGCCTGTACTTCTCGGGAACGCAGCGAAAAAGCTTCTCGACAGCTTTCTCCTTGTTGTAGGTGTCCTCGCCGAACTGCACCATCTTCTGCAACAGAGTGTTGAGACGGAGAGCAAAGTCATCAACGTCCTCACCTGGCTTGAAGGCCAGGTTCTCCCACTCCTTGCGAAGTACTTGCAGTGTGGACTTGCGGGCGCGGTCGCTGCCTATGCATGCCATAGCGATGGCGTCCCAAGCCTCCTTGGCAGTCTGCTTGTTGGAAAGCGAGAACTGCAGCGAGGAGGGCGTCCAGCGCCCGTCGATCTTCATGGTGGTCGACGTTGGGATCCTGGACTGCCTCCCACATGTGCCGCACTTGGAGCCGGACCTTCATGACCGCGGCCCACTCGACGTAGTTGGCTTTGGTGAGGGTAGGCCACCCAACACCGGGGCCAACGTCCCTGACCACAGTCCGGACCTCATGGAGGCCGCGGTCTTGGTCGTTTCGGCCGCCGTCGCCGTACGCGCCTCCTCCGGGAGCGCCACCGCCGTGCGTGCCTCCTCCAGGAGCACCACCGCCATGCGCTTGGGCGTGCTCGGCTGCCCACCGCGCCGTCCGCTCACCGGCTGCGTCATGGTTTCCGTCGACGCTGCCGTCGCCTGAAACGGAGCCGCTGATGCTGCCTCGCAGAGCCTGGACCTCCGCCGCTGCCTCACGTGTTGCATCCTCTGCTGCTGCTGCTTCCACCTCCCCTCTAGCTGCTGCTAGCTTTGCTACTGCCAGCCTCAACGCCCTTGCTGCCGCCGCAGCGGTTGCTGCCGCCACTCGCTCGCGCTCCTCTGCCGCGGCGAGCTCGGCCTCCTGCCGACGCCGCGTGCTCGAGGTTACCGAGTGCTGAGAGTGGCTTGCGGACATGACTCGCCGCTGGGGAGCTGCTGGGTGGAGAGGGGGCTGCAACCGACGAGCTGCTGCTCGTCTGCGCAGAGAGAGAGGAGTGAGCAGAGGCAGCCGGAGCTGCTGCTACTGCCGGGGAAGGAGATGAGCAGGAGATGCTCAGGCTACAAACTAAATTGGCTCTGATACCACTTGTTAGTCGCTGAATTCTAACTCTCATCGAGGGAGAGCATGACACAAGGAGTTGGGGCAATTTTCTGGTTTCTATTTCTCACACAAACTCACACAAATGTCATGCCAACCTGAGGGGTTGGGGATACATACTTATAGGCTGCTAACCAGCCAAGAATATGCTAGATGCTAGTCTAAAGGCAGCAGTCAAGGATGCTCTATCTACAACCAGTCCTTGATGCTCTATCTCTAACTGCTAGTTCTTGACACAAGGACCATGTGTGCTGTCCCACAAAGACCATAGGACAGAAACTTATCCATCACCTTCATGCCGGCGGAGCATTGCCCGGGGACGCCGCAGATGAAGTACCGTGAGCCGGCGGTCGCGAGAGGGATGGTGTCATTGCCGGTCTTGTACGTCGCGGTGGGGCTAGAGCTATTGCATGTGTCGTAGCCAGCCTTACTCACCTCGATAACGTTGTGCTCCGCGATGGAGTACTGGAACCGGAGCCCGTCACGGGCATAGAACGTTACGATGGAGGCCCACCGCGTATAGTTCGTTTCGAGGTCCCATGACCCTCCCGGTGCACTGACGGTATAGATGGCGCCAAGGGCCATCCCAACCGCCGTCGCGGCCATGACAATCAGGAACAGAGCTTTGGTCACCATCGAAGAGGGTGATCCAAGACTTTTCGACTTGAAGAGTAATTAGATCAGATGACCAAAGGAGGAATCTAGCCGAAGAGTAGTGAAAGATGTTTTAACTTGTAAATTGTAATGGGTGATCCAAGAGAGCTTGGAATGATGAGATGATTAGAGGTGAGATCTAAGAGGGAAATGGTTCGAGGGATGGATGGTGTTGTAAGATAGATATGATAATGTCTTGAGTTATATAGGCAAAGGCATGCATCATCTGGTGTAAGTGCGTCGGATGAGTTCGTTTGTTTGACTAGTTATACATTAGCAATAGCTAATGGATGCTGCCACTAACCATAAGGATGGTGAAATATTGGGCACTCGTCGATGGACCTGGTCAGGATAACATATAGCTAATATGAACCCTTTAAATAATTAAGGCTGCTTTGCATGTACAAACATGCAAAATAGTACTCTTTCTTGTATTAATTAACTAAACACAATCACTAATATATTGTAGTATTATTCTACCACCACATGGTGCGTGCGTTCAAACAATCAAATAAATTGTTCCCATGAAACGCACACCCTCGGTTAATTGAGTTGCATGTTATTTGCCTAGGTGATTAAATCAAAATGAAACGTAGTGTTGGAATTGGCTTCAAGCGCCACTGTAGCATGATGGTAATTAATCATGCCATATATATTAATTACATGGTTATCATTATTCATAATTGATATACACACGAGTGAAAATTAGATATGAAAATAAGATGTATCGGGTGTGATGGTTTTTGGATCTTTATGGAAAATGCATAAAAATGTTTTTTTAATGTTAGAAAAGTCTGAAATAAATTTCCGCATGTACATACATATATTATACGCGTGCACACAAAGTTTCGGGGAAAAAGAATTTTTTTTGTGTATGCTGCAAAAAGGCAAAATAAAAAGTCTCCCGTTGAATTTTGTCTTTTTACACAAGTCAAAAAATTATTCCATTTTCCAAAAACTTTGTGTCCGAACATAGAATGTTTGGATATACACAAGGTTATTTTTTTTTGAATTCCTTTAACATTTTAAAATATGTTTTTAGACAATAGGTGCATCTACACCTATGAGTTTATCCTTGATCCGATGGTGCGTCTAGCTCTTAGGGAGGACGCTGGAGTCATGTGTCCGGCGCATTGGGTCATTTTCGTGTTTGTAGATGTAGTTTTCTATGAGCATGTTCTGATCTATAGATGTCAACATTGATGATGGTTGCTGCTAATGTGCGCAGGCATTTTGAGGCCTTAACATGATGACTTTCCGCGTGTGCACTAGAACAGATAAATTTTACTAAGCTCCGGTTATAGAGATGTGAGGATAGCGACATGTCTTCCACTCCACTAGTGTCTTTATTCGTTACTAGGTGCTCAAGCACCTATTTATAATTTCTATTATTTTTAAAACATGTGAATTTTTCAAAAAAAAAAGGTTCCCACTAATTTGTTTGAAGCGAGACCAATTTCTTGTTTCGGGCGTTGGGTAATTTGTGTTGGTCCTTAACCACATAGCTTGAAATGTCTTGGATAGAATTGTTGTTGTCCATAGTGTATGCATGTTGTCCAAGGATGCAAAATCTAGCAGATGATCTGTCAACATCGCAGATGGCGATGACGGTCTCGAGTCAGGAGCAAGTGACCAGGTCTGCATTATCTGAACACATCATGATTAATGGCGACTAATCAGTTTATTTTAATCTATTCCTGGCAGTTAGTAATTCGTCTATTTAAGCAAGAGGGACCATGTCATACGCGTACTCCACCTGGCCTACCTACCCTCATAGTTAATTAGCAGATTCTGCACAGGTTCTGGCTAGCGTGGGAGACTATTTGAAATGTTGTTGTATCAGTAATATTACATGTAGCTCAAGATTTAATTAATCAAAGCATCTAATCTAATCTATTATATTGCCACCCTCAAAAGGTATATAAAGGGAGTCTAAAATTTGTTTTTTATGGTATCATGTGGGCTCGGGCGGACAGATACTTAGTACCGAAAAGATCTGTTCCACTCGAGGCTGGTCGATCGCATAAATCATATACATTTGTAATAGATGTTTAATAAGTATGTGTTATAGAATAAGTTTGCAGATAGCTTGGCGGTAGTTTAACTAGACAATAGTGCCACTTGTCAATAGTTTGACCTCGCAATAGTTTAATAGTTTAATATCCCAAAGAATGGGCAATGAACTAAGTAGCAATCAACAATGATCCAAATAATATGCAATCAAGCACCACGCACCATCTTCACCACTAGACGGAGCATTACCACCTCCAACACTACCATCACCACTACCTCGAGCTTGCCTCCTCCTTTCTACAATATCACATATTTTAATATCCCACCACTCATTTTACTTCACGTCCATTCCTCTTAGATCCATCATCAGCAGCTTGTTCTTGTTAGCGATGATCTCCACCACACCTTGTTCTCCTCGAGTTTGACTCGGTGCTCCTCGATTGCGTCCTTGTGTGTCTCACCTTCCTGGAGTTCTTGGCACCCTGTCGGCTTGCTTCTTCTTGGTCAAGGAAAATATTACTTCCAATTGCTTGGCCAATATGCTTTCCTTTGAATTCACGTAGTCATCAATTTTCTTTTTTTAGATTGAAGGCACCCAGTGCCCGAATTTAAATTAATAAAGCCTCATACGGTCAGAATTGGTACAAAGGATGCTGGTGAATAGCTTACAAGCAAGAATGACTACAACAAACAAAAGATAAAAACAAGAAAATCCCAGTTGGAGTCATCGAGCCCTTCTAACGCGGAGGAACCACCATGGAGCGAGCAAGGGAGATCTTGAGGACATCGTCGATGAAGAGGATACTCGTCTGCGCCAAGGAGGTGAGCCATTGCCTGACCGTTCTCATCCATGAACGAAGAGGGCCCCTACCCCATCGCCCGGCTCGAAGGGTGCCGAACCGCCGGCATTGGACAAGCGCACCCTGAGCAGGGAACGGACGAGGGACCTAGCTGCCAATTGGGGCAGATAGAGAGCATACTTGCAGCCACGAGCTCGCCTAGAGAGTCCTAGCTGCCAGCCATGGAGGCACACATGCCAAAAACGAAGCTGCGAACTTGGTTGCTGATGGAGAGGTTGCCGAAGACCGTGAGAGCACCATGGAGAATAGAGGAAGAGCCTAGAAACGTAGGAGCCACTCCACAAAGCACCAGGATGCACAGCTGCAGCCGGTGAAGGGGAACCCTTCCCCTCCAACCCAGGCTCGTGGGACTCGCATCGCCGGACTATAGGGGCACGAAGGCTGGGCAAAGAGCATCGAAGGATCAGCACTACCGGGACTGTCAGAACCATGGCCAACACACAAACCACCAAGCCACCGCGACCCACCACCCCTCCTACAGCAGCACCCTCCGCCCAAACGATCCCAAGACGGTACCATCTCGAGGGGAACGACGCTAGCAGCGCTGCCGCCGTCCCAAAAAAGTTGGGGTTTTCACCCGGGAGATGGATGAATGGGGGCGGGGGAGGAGAGCAGCAACAATACCTTCAGGAAGGACACGGTGCCCGCAGGCGTCGATACCGTCGGAGCCAGCATGGCCAGCCAGGGATTTCTCCCACTCTCGAATCCCCACCACCGTCACGCCGACCAGCCTAAAATCCGGCGACCGGGGCCGCCATGCACTAGATCCGGGGGTGCAGAACAGGTCGAGGAGGAGTTGAGGAAGAAGGCCTCCAGATCTAGCGTCGACGACCGCCGAAACCGTCACTGTGCCACGACCAGCATCCGTCGGCACCCCCCACCCCCGACTGCACGACCGAGGGAACTGGACCACATCCGCGCCCACTGCTCGCCACCAAGCCGGTGGCGCCTCTCCGCCTGAGGCCACCGCCTCGGCGTCCAGGGCTCTCTGTGGGAGGCACGAAGCAGCGAAAATCCTCATCGCTCCCTTCATCGGCCGAGGCCTAGGCTTGCCCGGCATCTGCCTCGGGCAGTGGTGAGGGAAAGGGAAGGGAGGGGAGGGGCGGCGGGGGCACTAGGGTTTCACCCGAGAGAGGCGACGCGAGGGCCGGTCCGTCCTTTCCTAGTCATCAATTTTCCCCCTCAAACTTGAGTCTTCTTTATCTCTCTTGGCCTTCTCCTTGTCCTCTTCCTTTTCACAGGGCTTCCCCTTGTTTCTTTCTTCTTTCGACACTTCACTACCATTTTCATCATCTAAGGTAAGGAAGTCCCCTTAATTCGGTGGATCTTCTTGACCCCTTAGCTTTCACTTCTCATTATGCTCAAGCAATTTCCAACAATGTTGAAGTACCAATGCTTTGTTTTTTGAAGCCGACATTTTCTTGTACCTTTCTTGAGAAATGTGATCCTATATTCACAAGAAAGGCAAGTGTAAACACATCTAACATCACTACAATAATTTGATACCAAATGACTAAATAAAGAAGATCGCATAGTCATCAATAGTGCAACCGCTAGGAGGTGCATTCATCACTTGATGCAAATAATCACTCCAATAGCTACAACAAGCTTTATTCATATTATACCAGTATTGGAGTGATCTCAACGAGCGCGTCGATGGTACCGATGTGATGCGACAAAACTTTTTTGATTCATTGCCAATACTTCATTTAGGATTGATCATTGTCGGCCACCACATAGAGCTGACACACCTGGAAAGAGTTATGCAGTTCTGTGCCCTGAACACTTCTAAATGGTTCGACGGTGATGACAACTTCTCAAGTCAGTGCATGAGGTCTTCGCTAAGGGTTGGCTAGTTTGGATGACTGCTCCCATTTCACTAAATATAGTGGTTCGGCTAGGAATGGACACCCTTTAACTCCTCAAAATACGAGTTAAGTATAATAAGACCGGATAAGGAGTTAAATTTTTAAGGGATCACCTAGAGATGCTCTTATAATAAATTAGCATTATATTTGTTCTTGAGGAATAAAAATAAGTTTAATGTGATTTTTAAATTCAAGTAACAAAGTATATATTCATCAAGATTTGTGCACTAACTTAATGATAGCTTGTCATCAAGATTTGTGCACTAACATGTTCGGCCAAGTAGGAACAAATGCCAAAAAGTACTACCGGTGACACCACCGGATAGTCTGACAACATATCAACAGAGTGGGACGTGCGGCTTTGGGATCACTTTGGAGACAACTGTTGGAGGGGATCAGGCAATGATCATGTTTTGATTGCAGTTGGAATTATGAAGGCGGCCGCCGACAAAGATCGTAGAAGGCCACCGACAATGATCGAAGAAAGCCACCAATAAGGTGCGGAGATAGCTACCAGCGAGTACAAGGGATCTTGCGAAATGGAGGTACATGTGGCGCTGCAAATACAGTACCAGGATTGGATATGGGTTAGGGTGGACCAATGTAATTAAACTGTTTAATTACATTCTAGTTACTAATTTACCTTTAATGATTTTGGGCGTGGGTGTACCAAAGCAAACCCCTTAAGAAAATGCTGGAGTACATGGAAAATTGTGAAGATTTCTAGAAATGGTAATGGTGTCGCACATATGTTATGTCAATTATGTGGGCACAAGAGCGGAGACAAGGGGTGAGTAGGGCTCAGAGACACCCCAACGTTATGTCCTCCTCAAGGAAATACAACAGGGTTTGTACTGGTATATATAGGTGTATTGCCTTAATGCATGACGGTGTATAATTGTCTGATTAGTAGTATTTAAACCAATTGTGCACATATCAAAATCCAGCGAGTAAGAAAAAGTCCATCTGTCTAAGTATGCACATGTATATATATGGCATCAATCATGAATGCCTGATTGTTCCATCTGCTATCACCTATTTATGTCGCTGCCAGCCTAGGTCACCCATCGTTGTTCACAAGTCTGCAAGAACGGTAACTATTGCTAATTGGACCAAAATTCTCCTTTAATTTAGTTTAACTATACTCCACTAGTTAAATAATAGAGAGAAAGAATAAGATTTTACATGTCGATTTTTACAATATCAATTTTCGATTCGAACAATGCTTAAACTTAAACTATTAAAAAGTAGCCAAATATTACCACAAGCTATAAAATTCTTGTGGCGTTATTAACTCATTCCAAAAAGTACTTATTTATATGCTATTTTTGTGTGTACTTGATGTCTCAATATTGCTATACTACACCGATGATCGTCTTCACTCGCCTCCCTATAACTAAATCCTGGCTCATGTTTCGGCTAAATGGTTGTTAAGCGATGTGGTGTCTCCCTGCATGTAGTATTGATTACAACTTATTATAAGAATCTTTCTCCTTAATAAATAAAACCTACTTTTACCCTTAAAAGAATTGTATCCGCTCTCTTGTTTCCCAGATGTATCAGTTTGGATACATGTGAAAAAGAAATATTCAATCATATTAAATTTAAATACATTTAACAAAGAATTTGTTATAGTACAAAGGATCAACGACGATTGATGATGTCTCACAAGAAAAACAAAAAGATAACAGTAGTATATGTGGTCACCCTTTGTTGACTCTAGAAGAAGAGCATGATACCAACCACAATGGCGGCCGAACATAGCTGCACCAACGCAGATGAACCAATGCTAGTAGCCAGTGAGCTTGGCAAAGTCTAGGACCAACATCGCTTCTGGGTCCCTTTCCCCTGGCACCGCACTACCTTCGACTTGATTTTTTTTGACCTGATGTTGATATGTACCTTCATGCCGGTGGAGCATTGCCCGGGGAGGCCACAGATGAAGTACTGTGAGCCGGCGGCCGCGAGAGGGATGGTGTCATTGCCGGTCTTGTACGTCGCGGTGGGGCTAGAGCTGTTGCATGTGTCGTAGCCAGCCTTGCTCACCTCGATAACATTGTGCTCCGCGAGGGAGTACTGGAACCGGAGCCCGTCGCGGGGATAGAACGATACGGTGGAGGCCCACCGCTTGTAGTTCGTTTTGTAGTCCCATGACCCTCCCGGTGCACCAACGGTATAGCTGGCGCCAAGGGCCGTCCCAACCGCCGTCGCGGACATGACAATCAGGAACAGAGCTTCGGTCACCATCGATATATGTATGATCAATGGACTATCTAATAGTAATTAACAAAGTCCAAGACTTTTCAACTTGAAGAGTAATTAGATCAGATGACCAGAGGAGGAATCTAGGCGAAGAGTAGTGGAAGATGTTGTAACTTGTAAATTGTAATGGGTGATCCAAGAGAGCTTGGACTGATGAGATGATTAGAGGTGGGATCCAAGAGGAAAATGGTTCAAGGGATGGATGGTGTTGTAAGATGGATATGATACTGTCTTGAGTTATATAGGCAAACGCATGCATCATCTGGTGTAAGCGCGTCGATGAGTTCGTTTGTTTGACTAGTTATACATTAGCAATAGCTAATGGATGCTTCCACTAACCATAAGGATGGTGAAATATTGGGCACTTATCGATGGACCTGGTCAGGACAACATATAGCTAATATGAACCCTTTAAATAATTAAGGCTGCTTTGCATGTACAAACATGCTAAATAGTACTCTAGCTTGTATTAATTAACTAAACACAATCACTAATATATTGTAGTAGTATTCTACCACCACATGGTGCGTGCGTTCAAACAATCAAATAAATTATTTCGATGAAACGTACACCCTCAGATAATTGAGTTGCATGTTAGAATTGGCTTCAAGCCCACTGTAGCATGATGGTAATTAATCATGCCATATATTAGTTACATGGTTATCATTATTCATAATTGATATACAGACGAGTGAAAATTAGATATGAAAATAAGATGTACGGGGGTGATGGTTTTTGGATCTTTATGAAAATGTTTTTTTAATGTTGGAAAACTCTGAAATAAATTTCCGCATGTACATACATATATTACATGCGTGCACACAATGTTTCGGGGAAAAAGAATTTTTCGTGTATGCTAAAAAGGCAAAATAAAAAGTGTCCCGGTGAATTTTGTCTTTTTACACAAGTCACAAAAATATTCCATTTTCCAAAAACTTTGTGTCCTAATGTAGAATGTTCGGATGTACACAAGGTTACTTTTTTAAATTTCTTTAACATTTTAAAATATGTTTTTAGACAATAGGTATATCTACACCTATGAGTTTATCCTTGATCCGATGGTGCGTCTAGCTCTTAAGGAGGACGCTGGAGTCATGTGTCCAGCGGATTCCGTTATTTTCGTGTTTGTAGATGTGGTTTTCTATGAGCCTGTTCTGATCTACAGATGTCAGGATTGATGATGGTTGTTGCTCTGGTGCGTAGGCATTTTGAGCCCTAAACATGATGACTTCCCGCGTGTGCACTAGAACAGATAATTTTTTGCTAAGCTCCGGTTATAGAAATGCGAGGATAGTGACATGCCTTCCACTCCACTAGTGTCTTTATTCGTTACTAGGTTCTCAAGCACTTATTTGTAATTTCTATTATTTTTAAAACATGTGAATTTTTCAAAAAAAAAGATTCCAATTAATTTGTTTGAAGCGAGACCAATTTCTTGTTTCGCGTGTTGGGTAATTTGTGTTGGTCCTTAACCAGATAGCTTGATATAGTTGTTGTTGTGCATAGTGTATGCATGTTGTCCAAGGATGCAAAATCTAGCAGATGATCTGTCGATATCGCAAATGGCAACGACGATCTCGAGTCAGGAGCAAGTGACCTTGTCTGCATTATCTGAACACAACATGATGAATAGCGACTAATCAATTTTTTTTAATCTATTCCTCGCAGTTAGTAATTTGTATATCTAAGCAACCGAGGGACCATGTCATACGCATTCCACCTGGCCTACCTACCCTCATAGTTAATTGACAGCGACCTCTGTATGCACGTACACCACTTGATCAGACGCGGCAAGCATATTTTGCACAGGTTCTAGCTAGCGTGGAGACTACTTTAAATATTGACGTATGAGTAATATTACCTGCAGGTCAAGATTTAATTAATCAAAACATCTAATCTGATCTCTTATATTGCCACCCTTAAAAGATATATATAAGGAGTCTAAAATTTGTTTTTTATGGGATCATGTGGGCTCGGGCGGAGCATATACTTAGTACCGAAAAGATCTGTCCCACTCGAGGATGCTCGATCCTATAAATTATATACATTTGTAATAGATTTTCAATAAGTATGTGTTATAGAATAATTTTGCAGATAGCTTGGCGGTAGTTTAACTAGACAATAGTGCCACTTAACAATAGTTTGACTTCGTAATAGTTTATATCCCAAAGAATGGGCAATCAACTAAGTAGCAATCAACAATGACCCAAATAATATGCAATCAAGCATCACTGATGATCAAATCGAGCAACCCCCTCATTTCCAAGCTCACCGGCACCATCTTCACCACTAGACGGAGCATTACCACCTCCAACACTACCATCACCACTGGCCGAAGCACCACCATCTCCTCGAGCTTGCCTCCTCCTTTCCACAACATCATGTATTTTAATATCCCACCACTCATTTTACTTCTCGTCCATCATCAGCTCCTTGTTCTCTTCAACAATAATCTCCGATACACCTTGTTCTTCTCGAGTTTGATTTGGTGCTACTCGATTGCGGCCTTGTGTGTCTCATCTTCCTGGAGTTCTTGTCACCCTGTCGGCTTGCTTCTTCTTGTTCAAGGAAAATATGACTTCCAATTGTGTCGTGGGAATGGCCACAACAATCGCTCCTAGGAATCGATTGGGGGCAAGAGCGAGTCGCCATCTTCAGATCGAGATTGAGGGCACACACATGAGTTTATCCAGGTTCGGCCCCCGTAGGATAAAGACCAACTTCCTGCTTGATTATATTGATTGCGAGTGCATTACAAGGTGGGCGAGCTCGGTGGCTAGGCAGCGTGTCGCTTGGATGGGGTAGCTAATAGCTCGTGGGTACAATGAGTGTCCTAGGGAGGTTTATATAGGGTCACCTCGCTAGGGTTTACAAGACTACAAACGAATCATATTAGGTTTCGGAGGGTTTGATCTAATCTGATGGGGCTTAACTAAGGACTTGGGCTTTCAGATTCCAGTCGTCAGGCTTCATTGAAGTATCCTTCCAGTCACCACGCCAGCAGGCCCATTCGTCATGGTCCTGGGCCAGTCGAATCCTCCTTCTGGGCATACCCCGATTGGTATATCCTCATCAGTAGTCCCCGAGTGCGTCAGGGGTTCGGCAAAGGTGTCAACTTGGCAGTCAGAGTAGACAAGTCCGACTGGATGCCCAGTCGAATTGGTGACGAACTCCTCCAATGAAGGGAGAAGCCTCAGTATGTTATCAGTCGTAGCTAGGCGAGTCGGTTGGTGCACGAGTTGGCTCGCCCAAGCGATTGGAATGGTCGAGTGAGGTAAGCGAGTAAAGTGATCAATTTGATCGAAGTTGGACCGTCAGCACAGTCAAAATAGTTGTAAGGTAATTTCTAACGGTAACTTCGGCAGAATTACCGCAAAGCAATGGCTAACCCGTGATCACCGGGTAGGGCCGCTATATAAGGAAAGTGGTAGAGGAATGTATGAATCTTCACCCGCGTTTCACCGTTCTTCTTACTTCTTCCTTTCTGCGCCAGCATCCGATCCAGATCTTAGACCACGCAAGCTTGTTCTCATGGCGCCCACCTAGACCAAGTCCAAATGCACCACGACACTGCCATAATCCTTCCGCTAGCAGGCAAGAGAGAACCAAAGCCACGACCTAGAGAGTTTATCTCCTTTGTTAGTAATCTGGAGCGCGGGCTAGGCAACCCCACCTCCATTTTCTTCAGACAATTCCTTCACTTCTACCAGATCAAGCCCTCCGATTTAGGGTCGCATAGTATCGAGCGGCTAGCGGTTTTCATCGCTTTATGCGAGAGCTACTTGGGTTGTCACCCATACTTCCCGCTCTAGCTCGAGTTGTTCCACGACCGGGCCAGTCATGAGGGAAAAGGCGGGCCCTTGTTAGCGGTGGGCGGCGTTACCTTCCAGGTGAAGCCCCACGCCAGCTTCTACAAGCTGATGCTTCCCAAGAAAGCAGCCAGTGAGTGGAAGAAGTACTGGTTCTGTGCCAAGGAGTCGACCCTGGTCGGAGAGGTAGCGATCCCGACATACACCACGGAGCCGAGCAATCCACAGAGGTTGTCGGTGAAGAAGACCCCCAAGGCCCAGAAGGCGGTCGTGACCAAAATGTGCACTCGGATGGCCGAGATTGAGGACAAGGGGTTGAATACGATCAACCTCTTCAACTACTAGCTCGGGCAACAACAGGTGCCGCTTGCTACCGAAGCCCACTGGATGTATGAGTGTACTGGGCGATCCGACCCTACCAGGGCGAGTCCAGATTTTTGGGTCACGGAAGATTATGCTGCGGCTCTAAAGAAGGTCATGGAGGCTTCCTTCACCGATCTCCAAGAAGGGCTGAGTCCGTATAAGCCGAATGGCAGGCCAGCCCCCATAGTAAGTTATTTCATTCACTCGAAGTCATTTCTTCTCTCGATCGCATTTCCAAGTCGCTTATCTGACTCGCACATTGTACTTGTTTGCAGACTTTCTAGATCCTAGAACATTGGCTACCTCTACTAGACAAGGAGGTGCCAGAGGAGCTCCTCAACTAAGAGGAGGGAGACGCCTACAACAAAGAGGAGGAAGAGGCCGAGAAGGAACATGATCCACCTCGTCAAGTCGAAAGACACGCGAACAGAAGCGCCACAAAGTTGTAGCCAGTCGCAGCCTCGAAGAGGGGGACAATGACCAGGAAATCATCAGGGAGGAAAGCTCCAAGCGAGCCCCGACGCCATCCAAACCAACTACCGAGCCAAAGGCTCCCCCGAAGCCATGGTGACAAGCAAGCCTGACTGAAGTGGGCTTGTTGTGGCCGATTGGGCCCGCACTGGAGAAGCCCGCACATGTCAGCACGGGACTGCAAACTCTCCCAGTCTCCAAGTGAGTTCCTTTGGTTTTTAACTTGCTTTATTTTGCTAGCTTTCCCTAGAATTTCTGAGTTGCTCATCGTTATGTATTTTGCAGGATTGCCCCAAGAAAATCAAGCGCGCCATGGTGGCAAAGGTCCCTATGAGCCACGCCGAGGTTGGGGATGACCCTTCCAAGAAGAGGAAGGGTGAAACCACCGAGGCACCCAACGCAGGTGCCAAGAAGAAGAAGGATGATCCCACCAAAGCAGACGTGGCGACTGCGAAGAAGGGCGACGCCGCGGCCCCTCCAAAGGACGGCTTGCTTGAGGAGGAGGAGGAGGAGCCTGTGAACGCCGATCCACCACCAGAGGCATCCTCACAGGCGTCCAACACACCGATGGTGAAAACTGCGACTTTCCCATTATTCATCACGAAGGCGTTGACCGCGGCTGTTGATACTCAGTCGCCGACCATGGCTGAGGTCATCGACGGCAATGTCGGATTGATGTCACAGCGTCCTAGCGGCAGGGCGTTTCCTCTACCCTCCGTGGACGCGATCGACCTCCATCGTTTGCTGGGCGAAGCCCTCCAGGTATATCCAGTACTCGAGGGTCTAGTTGTTAAATTTTAGCGACTGGATACTCTAGGACCTAAATCCCCCCAGTCCTCGAGGGTCGGGTCACTAGGAAATAGCTAGTCGAGTCTTGAAAATTGTTGCTGATATGGAATTGTTTGTTTTTCTTTTGGGTTGTAGCACAAGTCGGCTGAACGGCGGGCCATAATGGAACGAGTGGAGCGGGGCCTAAAGTTAGCTCAGCAGGCGAATCGCTAGCTCCAAACTGCCATGGGTGAGTTGCTATCTTGAGATGTCTCTGGCCAGTGTCATAGCAAGTATTGACTTGGTGTTTTGTTTGTGTAGATAACGATGCCTCCGTGCTTTCAAATGCCCACGAGGGGTATCTGCCCATTGTTGATCTTGATGTTGCGAAGTCTTCGGCGACCGCGGCAGGAGACAAGGCAAGGCTTTGGTGGTGGAACTGGAGTCAGCGAAAGATTTGCTATCTGCGTCGGAGGAGAAAGCCAAGGCCGCGGCCGTGGACGCAGAAGAGGATCTCAAGGCCTTCCACTCCATTATCATGGAGCTGCAGGGGAAGTTCTATCGCTAGAGAAATTTTTCATGGAAAACTGCCGCAAACTCCTTGGTAGGTCTTCTTTTACGCATGCCCTTACGAGTGGCGAGTCTCCGAGTGGGTCGAGTCCCCAAGCGGGCAAGTCACCAATCGAATTTTCCATTGAAACTTCATGCGCTGACACCTTTCTGATGTTATAGGCCAGAAAGATCCAATGGTGCAAGGGTTTGCCACCAAGCAGTGCGTGACGGTGGTACTGAACGTGGCCCTAGCGTCGGTGATGTGCGTCTGCGCCATCCTCCCGGGTATCACCCCCACTGAGGTGGTTCCTGGGGGGTTTATAGAGGTGTGGAAGTACCTCGAGGAAGCGCCAGTGGTTGTGGAGTGGATGACGCGTTCCGTGTTCCGTCGCGGGGCGACTCTAGCGCTGAGCCTTTGGCTCGCCCACTTTACGGACTTCATGATACATATTGATCTATTCTAGCTAATGTTATTTTTTGACTGAAGCATCTGATCATTTTATAAGTAGTAGATATACATGAGTCTCTCATCTAAGATACTTTAGTTGCTTTTGCAATTTTGGCTGATTGTTATGTATGAGGATATCAGTAAATTGGATATTTTGTTGCTCCGATTTGCAGGCGTTGGACAAGATCAGGAGCCTTACTGACAAGAGCAAACTGGATGCTCAGCCGACTTCCAAGGTAAGGGCTCCCCATCAACAAAGGACATCGTGGTCTCCAGCAACCTGAAACTTGTTGCGACACTTATGCGTTTAAACCCAACCTCGTACTCACAGTTTGATTTCGAACATCGTAGAGATGTGCTTGCAGTTGGTTGGTTGTTTAATGGAGTGAGAGAATTTCATCCTTGAGTTCAGTAGTCTCCTTTTGGTGCTCGACAATGAGTTTGGAACAAATCTTGTGGATGATATCCACTTTGCGT
Source organism: Avena eriantha (assembly GCA_910589775.1). Taxonomy (NCBI): domain Eukaryota; kingdom Viridiplantae; phylum Streptophyta; class Magnoliopsida; order Poales; family Poaceae; genus Avena; species Avena eriantha. The sequence goes on along the minus strand of OU342746.1, from coordinate 156,465,748 downwards.
TCTGCCATCTTCTTGTACCTAAAGACTTCTTGCTCCAGTGCTTCTATCATGTCCTCCAGACTTCCTTCACCTTTAGGGCCTTGAACCTCTTTTATCCGTACCTCCCCATCTTCAAGCAACAACTCCTTGGGACGAATCTTCAACTCTCGCATGTCTGGGTTGATGATATCCGCTGAGGAATCTTCCTTGGCTGATCCAGAGGAAGACATTGTGGCTCCAAATCTGGGACTCTACCTATCAGAAACAGATCGAAACGAAAACACGACGAGAACACAATATACGAACCTTGGGGGATCCGGGGATTATATATTACGAAGTTTTATGACAAAAGGAAGGTATTGGGAGAAAACGGGTCGGAGACGGAGGCCGAGGTGACCACACCACCTGGTGGCGTGGCCAGGGGTGGGCCCACGCCACAGGGTGGTGTGATGTAACTACCTCGGTGAATTACGCTCTTAGTTGCATGCCTGGATGAGTGAAAGTGGTTAAAATTGTACGGTGGGGCCCAGGGGCCACTCACGGGTAGACCTTTCGGCCGTCCTAACCACTTCCAGAACATCGGTACAAGAACGAGCAACGTAATCGGCAGGCGAAGGGATCAACTACATACACAAGTGAGTATGTATGCAAGCCACCATACAACAGTTTTCAGAGCCATTCCATCTAAAAAGAAATAGAAATATAGCAACGCCATACGGCAAGATCCAAATATCCTAGATAGATATAATAGTTTAGGATAGCTCCTCGTACATCAAACATCAGAGTATCAGGCGGAAACGGAAACAAGATCCGAGTACGGATAAGAAGCAAATTGGCATAAGATGCCACATAAATAAACACATCCCGCCCATAGATCTCACGGATCCCCATCCCCGGAATCTCTACACCGAGTGATCGTTGCCAACATCATCCGTCTCCTCCACCCAGTATCCATCTTGAGAGTACACCTTTTCATCTGAATCAAACAATTTATCGTGTGAGACCCTAGGGGTACTCAGCAAGTCTTTATGCCTCTAAAGGGGACATATACCTGGGGTGACGCAATTGCAGCAAAAGATAATAACTAACAAGTCTATAAAAACTCGCTAACCATCCGCCTAACCAATGATAGACGGATGTCCGTTAATTAATAACAACAGTTATAACAGTATAATTAACAGATCCATCCTCCTTCTCGCTTACCAACGAGAAAGCGGACGAACAACCCAACCGTTGGCAGTTTTATTAACCATTCCATGAGCATTGCACTATTTACTAGTCAGGTACTTAGTCAAATTAAAAGCGGTACTTTAGTTATACTTGTCTATGATCGAGAAACTGTGCTCCAAGTCGTCCATAACCGCGGACACGGCTTTCAGAAAGATTTACCCTGCAGGGGTGCACAAATAGCAACACACACTCGATCAACCTCGGAAAACCCAACTCAAAACCCAACGAGGCATTCACGACAAAGCGATCACAGGATTAAGAAACATTTCAGGGGGCCAACCCATTAAGCTACCCGCAACGAAGTTGGCCGGCTCCGAGACGGACCCAAGGTTTGTGTCAATGGCTGTAAACGACTGGGAACCCGAAAGTGTGACTGGGCTTGTCGATACCGTGAAACATTCCACGGTCCAAAACAGTACAGGTGCTCCACGCACAATCTTAAATAAAGCAGTAACATGGCAAAAGTACAGGATAGTAATAAAGCCCCAAACTACTCTGTGGCCCCAAGAAATAAGAATGAATCAAGCTCTGGCTCAGGGGGGTCCATAAGGCCTCCCGGAATGTGGATAGTGCGAATAGTCAAGGAACATGAATCAAGTACTCGGGGTCCTACGGGACACAAGTGAGCATGAAAAACCAAATAGCAGATATTGCTCACCTGTGCCTCTTTCATTAGTTATCCCATTACTACTCAGGTTAAGTTGTTTAGGTACCTCGTTATCCATCAGACACTCACATACCCTACACGTGCTTTTCTACGACTCGCATGGCTCAAACAACTTCTGTAGTAATGGCTCATGGGATGGAGGAACAAGCTTCGGTGGGGTTTAAAAGTAAAGGCTATGCAGTACTTGGGATTCAATTTAATGCATTCGCGACTCAATGATGCAAGAATAAGATAGAGGCAATAGGTACTATATGTATGCAAGCATGTGGTAGTGCTTGTCTGGCAGCTCAGTTGAAGCGAGAGACGGATCTGGGTAGTACTCCTGGGATTCCTGATATTTCCCCTGCTCGGCGTCTATCCAAAGAAGAACCAAACAATCAAGGGCCAACATAAATAAAGTGCACAAGCATATAAATAAAATGAGACAAGCAAACAAGCATGTCATGATGAATGATACACAAATTACATGGCAATAATGTAGCATGGCATGGGTGAGGTGTGGGGTACAAGAATAAAGCATTTTATTAAGTTTTAGTCAAGTTTTATTGCCATAAACAGTTCTGATTTTTAATAATGACATGATGCATGCTGCAATTCAGAACATGGAATACATAGTTAGAACGGGCTCGTCGCGCTGATTGATTTAGACATATTATTTGTCAGATTTGGAGTTATAGAATTAAAGTTATTAATTTATTAAGAAAAAGGGCATTTTATTGTAATTTTAATCATCTCGAAATTTAAAGTGTTCAAACATTATTTTGAATAGCATATTTGAATTTCTCACATTTTTCTGATTCCAAAACATATATCATTTGTATTATTTGGATTTATAATCTTAAAGTTATTTAAAACAGATTTAAAATCATATTTAAATATTTCTGAATTTGTTTTATTAACACAGGTAAACGGAAAAACTTTTTATACTCGGCCAGACTTAGCCACAGTCACTGACATGCGGGCCCGAAACTGGCGCGGCGCTGAGCTGGCGAAAAGCGGCGCAGCGGCCCTTTTCGTACGCGGGGCTTTACTAGCCACCGCGGCTGACTAGTGGGGCTGGGTAACGACGGGGCCACACGCGCGGGACCCCAGCCTGGAAGCGACACGTGGTGGATCTGAGGCCCGCACGATGGAGAACAGGGAAACTACGGGTGCCTTTTTGCAAAAAGCACCGGACACTGACCGGTGGGGTTCGGGGGACCAGACGTTGATCGACCAAGAATGCCAGCGGGTTTTTCGGGAAAATGACGCCCGTGCTCCGAACTGAACCTGTCGCCTGTTCTCTGAACCGCGGCGACAACCCGACAACGTCGGCGAGTTCCGGCGAGGCTAGCGTCAGCGATACGGCGAATCTCGCGATGCCTCTAAAACAAAACGCGGAGAGGGGTCTACCAGCTACAGATCGCGTTCAGGATGGAACGTCGGAGAGGGACTGTACTGGACGGAGAGCCTCGAGGAACAGGGGAACGCACGGCCTTGAACTGCCCGTCGGCGGAGCACATCACCGGCGGGAGCCAAATTCGGGAAGCGCTCGGCACACGGAGGGGAGGAAGAGGGAGAGAACGAGGGTGGCGCTCACCTTGACTGATTCCCTAGGGAATCAGGGGATGGGATGGCCGGAGCGGAGGGAGACAACGAGGTCGCGGCGGTGGTGCACGGTTCACCGACGAGGAGGCAGCTCCGAGCGGGTCCGGCTCCTCCTAGCAGGCTGGAACGATGCCAAGGTCCGCAGCGGTGCTTCCCGGCGAGTCCTCGGTCACCAACTAGGACGGGATCGGCATCATGGGGCTCTGACCAGCGGCGGACATGGCACGCAAGAGAGGAGGGAGAGGGGAAAACGAAGACGGGCAGCTAGGGTTCAACAGCGAGGCGCGAGAAGATAAGGGCGGGGAGGTCACGCGTTTGGCGTGCTTGCTGACGCAGATGACGGCGGGGACGGTCACCTGCCCGCTGCCGTCTGTCGCTGAGCAGAGAGGGGAGGCGACGGAGAAGAGGAACAGAGGGAGACGGCGGTAAACGGCGAAGGGGTAACGGCCCAGGGGAAAGAAAAGGGCCGGCCCAGGAGGAAAAGAAGGGGCGGGCCGGAGCTGCTGCTGGGCTGCGACCAGGTAGGGGTGGGCTGCTGCTGGGGCTCTCTCTTGTTTATTTTCTTTTTATTTATTTAATTGTTTTGTTTTTGTTTTGTTGCAGATTCAAGCAAGCCCATAAAATAAACCTTTTTGGAAATTTTTGCAAATTTTGATTAAAGGGAAAAGAAGATGGATATGGAGTGAGGTGAGGGTCTTGGTGCACATGGCAAGAAAACAAGATCAATCAAAGAGGTGAAAAGGGATGGGGGTGGTTTTGTTGATGCATGATCAAGTGCATGATCAAGATGATGAGGGTTTAGCAAGAGCAATAAATAAAGAGCCAACAAGAGTGGTTTCACAAAGACCCATGCTCCATTTCCAAAAATACAAACAAAACCAAAGAATAGAATGGTGGTGATTTGCATGGCCCATGCATGGGCATTAAATGCCATGTTTTATATTGTGAAAACAAAATAATGACCATGTCATTTATACACATGCATTCCAAAATATGGAGTAAAGCCAAGCTAAAGGAAATAGAATTGGATCCATCCGAACCCACATGAGCTAGATTAAATGCCAAAAGAAAGTAAAAGCTCATGGGTACATAGGATGGTGGAAGCTGTTGTTGTAAGAGAATTTAGCATAAGGCATTCTTCCCACTTCATGCCGAAAGAGATGATGCAAGCACGGAGCATATCTTCCAGAATTTGGTTGATCCTTTCAACTTGTCCTTGCGACTGAGGGTGGTTAGTTGTGCTGAAGTTCAATTTTGTTCCCAAAGCATTTTGGAAACCTCCGCAGAACTTGGAAGTGAAGATGCTTCCACGGTCTGAGCTGATCTCAAGAGGAACCCCATACAGAGAGACAATTCTGTTGATATAGAGCTCAGCCAACTGAATTGCAGAAATTGTTTCCTTGACGGGAAAGAAGTGAGCCACTTTAGAAAGCTTGTCGATGAAAACAAAGATTGCATTGTTGCCCTTCTGCAACCTTGGAAAACTAGTTATGAAGTCCATCTCTACTTTCTCCCATTTCCATTCCGGAGGCTTCAATGGCTATAGAAGACCGGAAGGTTTCTGATGGACAGCTTTAACTCTGCGGCAGACATCACACTCCGAGACGTACTTGGCACAATATTGTTTCAACCTAGGCCACCAATATTGTGTTTTCAAGTCCATGTACATCTTAGTGCTGCCAGGGTGGATAGAAAGAACAGAATCATGCACCTCCTTGAGAACTTGCTCTCTTAAACCCGGTTAGTTCGGAACAAACATCCGGTGTTCAAAAAAAGAGTGCCTTGGTCATCAACGTGGAACGACTCATACTTCGGAAGCTGAATGTTGGAGATGATCTTTTTAGTGTAAGGATCACCAAGTTGAATGGAGCGGACCTTTTCTTCCAAGAGAGGTGTTGCCAGAAGGTTCAGAAGATACCCTTGATCCACAATTTCAAGGTTGAGCTTGCAAAATTCCTCACACAAGAGAGGTTGTTGTTCTTCCACCATGAGGTTATTGACATAAGCTTTTCGGATGAGAGCATCGGCCATGACATTAGCTTTGCTAGGAGTGTAGTTGATGGTCAAATCGAAATCATTTATTGCTTCAATCCACCTTCTCTGTCGAAGGTTGAGATCAGGCTGTGTGAAGATATACTTCAGACTCTTGTGATCAGAAAAGATCTCACAACGGTTGCCAAGCAAGTAATGCCTCCATACTCAACTTGGGCATCAAGCATTTATCAAGAACCAAAACAATATATCAAGAGCCAAATACAATTACTAATGCATATGAGAGAAGAACCAAATGAAAAGGGTTTTATATGATGCTCAAATGCAAGGTGGCATGATGACATGAGCATGATATAATTATGATGCAACAATTATATGTAGGAAGTAGCCATTATATTACTAGACCATGTAGCATTACATATGTTAGACAGATGGGATGCTACATGTGAGCCACCCAGGCTCCGCTTCCGTCCCTCTTTCGCTTCGTTGCTTTTCTTGTTGGATAAAAACTGCAAAAATATAATTTGACAGAATTTTCGTGGAATTTTTCTTACCAGAACTGTTACCTATTCGAAAACGGACTCTATAGGTCTCTGAATTTGGTCTTTGATAATTTTTTCCGGAGTTATAACTTGAAAATCATCAACATCTTCATTGTAAGAATCTCCAGCCATATAGTGCTTGAGTCGCTGCCCATTCACCACTTGTGTGGTGTTATCTTTTAAAGAAGAAATTTTTATTGCTCCTGAACGGTACACTTCTTCAATAACAAAAGGTCCTTCCCATTTTGACAGTAGTTTCCGTGCGAAAAATCTGAGACGAGACCTATACAATAGAACTTTCTCACCAACATAGAATTATCTCTTAGTTATTCGCTTGTCATACCATCTTTTAACTTTCTCCTTAAAGAGTCTAGCATTCTCATATGCTTCACTCCTCCATTCATCCAACGAACTTAAGTCAAATAATATTTTTTCATCAACAAGTTTACAATCTCTAGTAAGTTCTTTAACTGCCCAATAAGCTTTGTGTTCTAATTATAAGGGCATGTGACAAGCTTTCCCATAAACCATTTTATAAGGAGACATCCCCATAGGGTTTTTATAGGCAGTCCTATAAGCCCATAAAGCATCGTTCAACTTGTTAGCCCAATTTTTTCTAGATCTATTAACAGTCTTTTGCAAGATGGAGTTAATTTCTCTATTTGATAACTCTACTTGTCCACTAGTTTGGGGATGATAAGCTAAAGCGATTCTATGATTAGCATCATATTTAGCAAGGGTCTTTCTAAAACCACCATGAATGAAATGAGAACCTCCATCAGTCATAAGATACCTAGGCACTCCAAACCTAGGAAATCTAACATCCTTAAGAATTTTTAGAGAGGTCTCCCCATCAGCACTCTTCGTAGGTATGGCTTCTACCCACTTAGTGACATAATCAACGGCAACCAGAATATAAGTATAACCTTTTGAGGGAGGAAAAGGACCCATAAAGTCAAATCCCCAACAATCAAAGGGTTCAATAACTAGAGAGTAGTTCATAGGCATTTCATTGCATCTAGAAATATTACCAACACGCTGACACTCATCACAAGATAAAACAAATTTTCTTGCATCTTTAAAAAGGGTAGGACAGTAGAAACCTGATTGTAGCACCTTTTGCGCAGTTCTATCTCCTCCATGATGTCCTCCATAGGCACTACCATGACATTTCCGCAATATCTCCTTTTGCTCATATTCTGGAACACATCTTTGTATAATACCATCCACTCCTTCGTTATATAAATGTGGGTCATCCCAAAAATAATGCCTCAAATCGTAAAAGAACTTCCTTCTTTGCTGAGCTGTGAAAGTTGGAGGCAAATACTTGGAGATAAATTTAGCATAATTAGCATACCAAGGGCTCCCTCGCAAGCTCACCCTATGGCAACCAACTGTTCATTTGGGAAACTATCATTAACAGGCATAGGATCAAAAGAGATCTTTTCCAATCGAGATAAATTATCAGCTACAGGATTTTCAGCACATTTCCTATGTACAATATGTAGGTCAAACTCCTGTAAGAGTAGCACCCACCTAATAATCCTAGGCTTAGCATCTTTCTTCGTCATAAGGTACTTAATAGCAGCATGATCAGTATGAATGGTAACTTTTGAGTCTACAATATAAGGTCTAAACTTATCACAAGCAAAAAACGACCGCTAGGAATTCTTTTTCAGTAGTAGCATAATTCCTTTGAGCAGCGTCAAGAGTCTTACTAGCATAATGGATAACATTTAACTTTTTATAAATTCGTTGCCCAAGGACAACACCTACAGCAAAATCACTAGCATCACACATTATTTCAAAGGGTAAACTCCAATCAGGCGGTTGAACGAATAGTTAAAGCCTTCTTTAGAGTTTCAAAAGCTTCCTTACAATCATCATCAAAAACAAAGGGTACATATTTTTGAAGAAGATTAGTGTGGGGATTTGATATCTCAGAGAAATCTTTAATAAACCTTCTATAGAAACCAGCGTGACCAAGGATACTACGAATAACTTTGATGTCTCTTGGACAGGGCATTTTTTCAATTGCCTCAACTTAGATCTATCAACTTTTATGCCTCTTTCAGAAACCTTATGTCCAAGTACAATCCCTTCATTCACCATGAAGTGGCATTTCTCCCAATTAAGAACAACATTAGTTTCTTCACATCTCTCCAAAACTTTATCGAGGTTGTGGAGACAATTATCAAAAGAAGTTCCATAGACGGAGAAGTCATCCATGAACACTTCCACAATTTCCTCATAAAAACCATGAAAGATAGCAGACATGCATCTTTGAAAAGTAGCAGGAGCATTACATAAACCAAAAGGCATACGTCTATAAGCATTGGTTCCATAAGGGCATGTAAAAGTAGTTTTTTCTTGATCTTGTTGTTTAACTGCAATTTGAGAGAAACCAGAATATCTATCAAGAAAACAAAAATGGGTCTTTTTAGACAACCTTTCTAACATTTGGTCAATAAAAGGGAGTGGGTAATGATCTTTCTTAGTAACTTTGTTAACTTTCCTGAAATCAATGCACATTCTATAGCCTACTTCTGTTCTTTGGGGAATAAGATCATCATTATCATTAGGGACGACGGTAATTCCCCCTTTTTAGGGACACAATGAACAAGACTAACCCATTCACTATCAGCAATAGGGTAAATAATACCAGTATCAAGGAGTTTCAATACCTCATTTCTTACCACTTTCTTCATCTTAGGATTTAAACGCCATTGGTGCTCTACTACTGGGTTTGCATTTGGTTCTATATTGATAGCATGCTGACATATAGTAGGAGAAATCCCTTTTAAATCATCTAGAGTATAGCCCATAGCCCCTCGGTGTTTCTCAAGTGCCTCCAATAACCTTTCTTCTTCCTTCCCTGAAAGTTTAGAGCTAATAATAACAGGATATATCTTATTATCATCAATGTAAGCATATTTAAGATCGTCAGGTAAAGGTTCTAGATCGAAGACCGAATCCTTTTTAGGTGGAAACATGGTACCCAAGTCTTCTACAGGCAAGTTATTCTTAAGCATCTTAGGTTGACGACAGAGAATCTCGTCAATCTCATTTTTGTCTTCCATGAAGATTTCACTTTCATGATCTTCCATAAATTGCTGCAAAGCATTGTTAGGAGCAAGAGAAATAGAAGCAAGTTGTTCAACTCTAAAATCCTCATTATGGGTTTCATTTTCACAAGGTTCTTTAGTAAATTTCAAAAAATTAAACTCATAAGATTCCCCATCAAATTTAGTCAAGATTTTCTCCCTTTTACAGTCTATAATAGCTCAACAAGTACTCAAGAAAGGTCTACCAAAAATGATGGGATAAGTTTTACTAGCAGCTGAACCAAGTACTAGAAAATCGGCAGGATATTTAATCTTACCACAAAGAACTTCTACATCCCACACAATACCAATTGGAGAGATGGTCTCTCTATTCGCAAGTTGAATAACCACATCAATCTCTTCCAGTTCGCAGGGACTGATTTCATGCATAATTTCTTTGTAAAGCTCATAACGAATAGCACTTGAACTTGCACCAATATCACATAAACCATAATAGCAATGATCACCAATTCTAACAGAAAGCACAGGGACACTAGCCTTTTTAGTTCTATTAGGATGTGAGACAATATTAGAAGCATCCTCACAAAAGACTATGTGTCCATCTTCTACACTTTTAGTGACAAGGTCTTTCACAATTGCTACAACAGGTTCAATGTTTATTTGTTGCGGACACCCAGCATACCACTGCATGATGTAGTACACTATAGTCGTTGACATAACACCAATGGAACACCGTTCACTAGTATTACATCCCTTAGAGTGGTACAACAGAAACACAACAGGTCCAAGACATGACTATAGTTTACAACTTGACTCTTTACAAAATATCCAGAGAACACTCTAGGTTAAAGAGAGAGAAAGAAACTTCTTACAAAGAAGAACCAGAAATAATAACTCTGAACTATCTGGCTAAAAATACTAATGTCTAAACCATAAGGCTTGTAATTGCTACTAATGCAATGCTCTATAGAAGTAGGTTTCATGGCTAGAGTATCTACTCCTATCTACACAGAGACTTTGTCTTCACTTCGGTTGATGAATACGTTGACTTCATTGACTTTATTGAAGATCTTGAGCTGTCGATGATGGTTTCTTGAGTAGAAGTTGATGTTGATGTTGTCTTCAACGTCTTAGAACCTAGCAAGGGTTAAGAAGGTATGGTTGAGTACGAGCGTACTCAGCAAGTTCACTAAAAAGGTATGATGCACTATCTCTACAGCCACAGACCAAAACGTATCTACTTTCCCGAACACTTTTGCTATTATTTCTCCTCTAAACTTGTGTGATTTGGATGCAACTAACACGGATTGAGGCTGTTTTCAGCAGAATTGCCTTGGTGTTTAGTTTTTGTGCAGAAAATCAACAATCAGGAAAAATCCTGGAAAATATGCCAAAAATCCTATTTCACCAGAAGACTCCCGGAGCCAGAATACGAGACGGAGGGTGGCTAGGCCAAGGCTACACCACCTGGCCGCGCCAGGGGGTGGTCTGGCCGCCCCAGACACCCCCTCGGTCTCCCTCTTCGCCTATAAGATGCCTTCTGACCTAAAAACTTAGGGGGGTTCAATGTTTTTCTAGAAGGAGTTCTGCTCCGCCGCCACCACCAGATTCCACAAAACAGCACCAGAAACTCCAATCTGGCACCCTGCCAGGACAGGAAATTGGAGGAGATCATCGCCATCATCATCACCATCTCTCCTCCATCGACCATCCATGTTTCCCCTATCTATGAGTGACTAATCCCCCTTTGTAGGCTATGGGGATGGTAGGGATTGGACGAGGTCATTCATGTAATGGCATCGGATTATTTGGGCATGGTGCCTAGTATCTTCTATTAGTGCTTTTTGACCTTGTTGCAACTTGTTATGCTTAATGCTTGTCACTAGGGCCCGAGTGCCATGATTTTAGATCTGAACATGTTATTGATTCATTATGATAGTATTGTTTTTGGTCTTACCTGCAAGTTGTATACACACGTTGTTGTCCGGAACCAATGGCCCCGAAGTGATAGAAATCAGGATAACCGGAGGGAATGGTTTTGATGTGAGGATTACATGTGTTCATGGAGTGTTAATGCTTTGCTCCGGTGCTCTATTAAAAGGAGCACCTTAATTGCCAGTAGTTCCCTTGAGGCCCCGCTGCAAATGGGCTGGCAGGACAAAACATGTTGTGCAAGTTCTCATTGCGAGCATGTATGACTATATTTGGGACACATGCCTAGGATTATTTAGTACTTGGATGCTTTATCTTATTTATCTGCAATTGCCCTATGTTCTGATTGCCATGTGAATTGTCTTGTCGATGCAACGCCCGTCCATCCATCCCTATGCCTACCACACTCGAATCCTACTGTTTACTGCTGTTGTTACTACTGTCTTTACTTTACTACTGTTGCTACTTTACTATTCCTACTACAACACTGTTGCTACTGATAAATTGTGGTGAGCAAGATTGTTTCCAGGTGCAGCTGAATTGACAACTCAGTTGTTAAGGCTTATAAATATTCTTTGGCTCCCCTTGTGTCGACTCAATAAATTGGGTTTCACTTCCCTCGAAAATACTATGATACACCCCCTATACTTGTGGGTCATCAAGACTATTTTCTGGCGCCATTGCCGGGGAGCATAACTTTATTTATCAAGTTCACTTGGATTCATTATTATTCGCTGCTATCCATCCATCATGGGTAAGTCTCGTGATGGCAAGGTTCCTATTTTACCATCCACTACAAGAAGAGGTACGGTTCTGAACACCTCTGGTGCTCTTGATTCACCATCTGTTATGAGTAAGCTCGTTACACCACCGCATACACATGCTACACACACTGCTACTACTGTTGAATCTAAAACGTTTGATACTTATGATGCTTCTTCTACTGTGCTTGATAAGAGTGGTTCATTAGGTCCTTTCCTAGATGCTACGATTGCTAGAACTATAGTTGGAAATACTGAAACTCCTAATGAAGACACTACTACAGCTGTTAGTTCACCTGAGTCTAGTGAGAGTTATGATATTGAAGACGGTTATGTTGAGATGGCCGATGAATTTATTAAGGAATGTAAAAACACCCATGATAGGAGCGCTGCTAAGAATCTCATTAAGAGGCGTACTATTAGACCCAAATTGGCTCCTATTGCTAAGTTTGATGCTTCTCCCATAAACATTAAAGATAAAGATTATGATTTCTCTCTCGATCTATCTTACATAGCTATTGTTGAGAAAGAACCTTTTTGTGGGGCTAAGAATGAAAGTGCGGTAGCACATATGACTGAGCTTTCTACCATGAGTGGCTTGTTTTCTGATGATATTAAGATGCATACTTACTTTGTTGCTAAGATTTTTCCTTTTTCACTGAAAGGGGAAGCTAAAACTTGGTTTAGTAATTTACCTCCTGGATCTATTGATAGCCCCGATTGCTTGATTAGTACTTTCCTACAGAAATATTTTCCTCGTAGTGCTAGACATGCTATTTTGCAGGAACTTTTTGATTTTAAATAGGGAGAAAAAGAGATATTGTCTGAATCATGGGCAAGGTTTTTCTGCTTTGATTCATGCTCAGGCTGGAAGTCCATTACCAAAGATGAGCTTCTTGATATATTTTATAATGGACTAACTGAAGAATCTAGGACATACCTAGATAGTTGTGTTGATTGTGTTTTTAGGAATAGGACTCCCAAGGAAGCTGAGGAATTAATGGCTAAAATAAGCAAGAACTATGAAGATTGGACTCCTCCTAAACCAGCTATACCTAAAGTAATCATACCTGAACTAGCTATACCGGTGCCTATACCATTATCTAAGAAGAGGGGAGTTATTGAATAAAATGATGAAGTGATGAAGGAAGCTAAGAAATGTCTTATGGAGAAGGGAATTAAAGCTGCAGATGTCAAGAATTTACCTCCTATAGAAGAATTATGTAAGCCTATCCCACATTCATCCACTATTGAGGTACACTCTCTCCAACACTTTGATGAAGGTGATATCCCTTACTCTAAACCTCCTGATCAATGCTTAGAAGAATTCGATATTTTTATTGTTAAGCAAGATAATTTTAATAAAAGGGTGCAAAATCATCTAATGGAAAACACTAGAGCTATTGTTGAGTTAAAAGATATTGTGGAAAGAACCTCTAATGATGTTAAAATGGTTGTTAAACATTTTCAATGGTTCAAACTCAAATATATCAACTTATTAAAGTGCAAAAAGACTTGCTAGTTAATGCTGCCAAAGAAAAACATGCTTATGAAATTAGAACTAAAAGTGGTGCTGCTACCCAGGATCCTCTATATCCTGAGGGGCATCCCAAAAGAATCGAGCAGGATTCTCAACAAGCTGAAAATAGTGGTACTACTCGTAAGAAAAGAAAAAAGAAACATAAAACTATTGTAGAACCCTCTGAACCCGCTAAAGATCCTAAAAGTATATTTGTCTCTGATGCTGAAACTGAAAGTGGTAATGAAGAAAATGATGTTCCTGATAAAGAAAAAGTTGAAGAAGAACCTGAAAAGCACACTAATAATACTAAATACACTAAAGAAGATTTTATTGCTAAGAAACATGGAAGTGAAAGAGAGCCTTGGGTCCAAAAACCTATGCCTTTCCCTGATAAGAAACACAAGTCAAAGCAAGATGAACACTATAATAAGTTTTGTGAGTGGATGAAACCTTTATTCTTGCAAATTCCTTTGACTGATGCTATTAAACTGCCTCCTTACTTAAAGTGTATGAAGGATATTGTCTCGAATAAAAGGAAGATCCCTAATGAAGAAATTTCTACTTTGCTTGCTAATTATTCCTTTAATGGTAAGGTTCCAAAGAAGCTTGGTGACCCAGGGATTCCAAGTATCCCTTGCTCTATTAAGAATAGTTATGTTAGAACTGCTTTGTGTGATTTGGGAGCTGGAGTTAGTGTGATGCCTTTTTCTCTCTATAAGAGACTTCAACTTGAAAAACTAATACCAACTGATATATCTTTGCAAATGGCTGATAAATCTACCACAATTCTTGTTGGTATGTGTGAGGATGTACCTGTTCAAGTGGCTCATAATTGCTTGATATTAACTGATTTTGTTGTGTTTGAAATGCCTGAATATGATAATATGTCTATTATTCTTGGGAGACCTTTTCTTAATACTGCAGGAGCTGTTATTAATTGTAATCAAGGAAAGGTGACTTTCAATGTTAATGACAAGGAGCATACTGTCTATTTCCCCAAGAATATTGATAGGACATATGGTTTGAATTCAATTGAACATGTTGAGGGCATTCAAGTTGGATAAATATATTGTCCCATACCAAGAGAAAAAATTGAAACTATTATGATTGGGACCATTGCTATCAAAGTTGAGGTAACATAATCATTAGTGGAATACAAAGTTTTGTCTCATATGAAATTGTTTTGGTAACAAGACCTGATCAACCTTGTTAACAAAAGGATTTCATTGAACAAAACAATGTTTTCACCGTGATTATCTCCGCTTACTTCTATTCTATCCATTTTAGTTTTTGCTTTCGTTTAGTTTTCTTTTTTGTTGTTAGTTGCTTGCATGTTAGAGTGTCTTAGCACTTCTATAGTTCTAGCCTTGTCTTGTCATTGCATCATTCTAAAAAAAAATCTTACTGTTAGAAAATCATTCATTTATACCTGAAAATGCCCAAAAATAAAGTGTCTCGAAAAATTCCAGAAAATTCATATTAAATTTTTACGTGAAAAAAGGGGCAGAGGAGTGCCTGGAAGGTACCAGGGGGCCCACCAGGCAGGCACACCACTTGGTGGCACGGCCAGCCCTAGGGCGCGCCTGCCTATGGTGTGGGCCACCCCTGGCCCTCCACTCTCTCTCTCACCTGCCACTTTCTTCTCTCTCCCGAGCAAACACCAGTTGATGAGGGTTTAACTCATCAATGCCCATTGTTATGGACTTGGGTTTTGGAGAAGGAGGGAGCGCTGGAGACATCGATCGGCTAGCAAACAAGCACACAGGGGACTCGAAGATTTACCCAGGTTCAGGCCTCGTAGAGGTCCCTACTCCTGCTTATCTGCTCGTGGAATTATCAAAGGAATCGAAGATGACAATGGTGCGCAGATGCAATCTAGCGAGGGTTGTGGAAACTAGGGTTGCGTGTGTCCTTCTCGCCGCCCCCTCCTAGCTTTTATATAGATAGGCTAGGTCTCGGGTAGCAGGTCGAGTCGGTTACAAGTTAGGGGTTTCCCCTTTTAAACTTTCTATCTTTAGCTTCTTCTTGCTCTTCAAGCAATCGAGAGTCCGTAGGTTACTCGAGTTCTTTATTTGGGCCCTGGCGACACCGTGGGCCTCCATGTATTCAGGCCGTATATACCAAGCTCGAGTACCTGTAGGGTATACCCATGTCAGTAGCCCCCGAGTGTCCAGTGGAATCGTAGATTCGACTGGAGACTTTATGAAGCCTTTCAAGTGCATGACTGAGTACATTTTTGACTGCTCTGTTTATGTCATAGGGATTGTTGATGTGCGTGCCTGATTTTAACCGATGTATCGGTATCAGTTAACTACCTTAGAATAAAACATTACCATCTACTCGAACTCGAGTCCCCGGACTCAAATCCGAAAAAGTGATGGTGTAATTCGACTCCAGCCGCGGAGGTCTTACAGGAGTTGAATTCCAGTATACGGGTGTGAGCACTCGACGTGTCCGTCAAGGCATGTTCATCGTACCTGCAGGTATGGATATATTTATGGTAGTGCACAGCAAATGCGTTGCCAGGCCTTATTCCGGTCTTACCTTCACGCTGTAAGCGCGGCATCCGAATTTTATCATCACGGAGACGATTCGGGTGACCCAGGAGACGCAGTATCTTTGTAGGGAAATGAGGCGGTGTCGCCCTAAACTTCGAGTGTGGATGTTATCAACACACGGTACTTTGTACAAAAAATCATAGGGTGCGCGACCAGCGCTCCCTATGGGAGTAGCCCCTGAGTGCCTGGTTGAGTCGAAGACTCAGGCAGGGACTAAAGAACTTTTGCGACTGCTGTCGTCTTTTGTTTGCTTGTTTCAGTCGAATTTGCTTCCGGCGCTCCCTATGGGAGTAACCCATGTCCATAGTCGAGCCATGCTTTGAGGGGTTGGGTTTGCTTTGATCGTCCATGTTCCTAAAAAAGAAGAAGAAAGAAAAACCGTAGGGTGCACGACCAGCGCTCCCTATGGGAGTAGCCCCCGAGTGCTTTGTGGAGTCGAAGACTCGAGAAAGAACTAAAGTAGTCGAAGTCTGTTGCTGCGTAGCTTTTGATGATGTCAGTGCTGACGATTTCATGACCTCAGTTGCCCGCGTGAGCGAGTTTGACGGGACGTGACGAGCGGTGGGCCCCACTATCTGACTCTGATTTGATTGGGCGTGCGTAATCTTTATTTTAACCGTGCCTCCTCGATTTCCGCACATAATGTCTAGCACGATGATCACCACGCGTCTAGTAGGGTTTTTTTGAGCCGTTGGATTGCATCTTCCAGGGGTTAAGTAGTGGTGCTGCGACGGTAAAATCCACATCTGCTTTCGCTCATCGTTTGCCTTCATTGCCATTGCCGCTGCTCCCCTGCTTTCTCTGCTCTCTTTTCCTCCGCGGCACTGGACCAGCTCCGCACATTTCCCAGCTACTTTCTCCGGTCGCATTGCCACCGTGCAATGGGGAAGAAGAAGGGAGGTGATGTGGCCGATCCCGCGGCTACCGTTGCTGCGGTGAAGAAGAAGGGCGGCTCCGCCCTTGCGGGTACCAGCACCGCCACCGGCGGGAAGAAGAAAGGCACGGGCACCCGCGTCACGAATGGCGCGTGGCGTCCCTCCATCATCAAGTCCTCTGATCTTCGTCTTCTTCACCAAGACGGAGTGTTGTCCGCCACAGTCGTCGACGCATGCATCCCTGGCGGTGAGATAATCCCCTCTCATCTCGCTGGTTTTCGAGTGATGTTCTTGGCGTTCATCATTCGCGGCCTCTCGTTGCCCCTGCATCCTTTCTTCAGGGGCCTCCTATGTTTTTACGGCCTCCAGCTCCATCAGCTGTCCCCGAACTCTATCCTCCACATCTCTTGCTTCATCATCCTTTGTGAGTGCTGGCTCGGAATCGAGCCGCACTTCGGCCTCTTCAAGCGCCTCTTCAAGTTGAAGCACCAATCGACGTCTGGCTCCTTAGTCTACGATGTAGGCGGCTATGGAATCCACGTCGATCCATCCGCCACCTATTTCGACATCAAGCTGATGAAGTCCGTCCAAGGGTGGAGGGACAAGTGGTTATACGTTCGCGACCAGAAGGCCGATGGAGACCACTTCGGAATCGCGCCCTTTGACCCCTCGACGCCCTGCAAGAGGAGGCGCTCCTGGAAGAATGTAGTCAAGCCTGGCGAGTCCGTAGAGACAGATGTGCTGTACGAGCGCGTTTGTGACCTCGAGACTCGCATAGGTAAAGAGGAAGGAGGTTGCGCACTCATTCGCACGTGGCTGCGCCGTCGCGTCCAGCCCCTGTAGGCCAGAGTCCACCCCATGTTTCAGTGGGCTGGTGCTGACGATGCCACTCATGTGTCTGCCGATGGCATGTCCGCGAGTGAGATAGATAAAAGGGTTCGACTGGTGACCACGTACACCGTCAAGGATGTGCTCCCTAGTGAGCCAGTCGTTCCTCCATTCAACACTTCTAACCCTCCTACTGAGGTACAATTGTGCTACGTAGTAGCTTAGTTTGTTGATTGCTTCTTTGCTGTTTATTTGCTTTTTGCTGAATTTGTTGTCTGTATGCAGGATTGGGCGGTGTCACCTTGTATGCCCCCTCTTCCTGAGGGGGTTATCCCTCGCGAAGCCTTGGAAGAGGACGAGTCGGAGTCGACCGTCCTATCTGATGTGGAGGAGGAAGCCCCCGAGTCTGGCAGTCCGGATACTCGCAAGTGTTCGCGCAACGAGGATTCCGATGTGTCATCTCCTTTGACTCCAGAAGGTGCAGGCGTTGGTGCAGAGTCGCCAATCCCTTCCATTCCCGTGAGCGTCGTGGAACCATCTTCTCGCAAGAAGATGTGACTGCCGAAGGAGTCATCGCAGAGTCGGGGGAGCCCACTTTTGACTTTGACAAGTTTGATTGGTAAGTTTTCTAGTTTGTTTGATCTTCTCTGGATTTTCCCTTTTTTGGTTCGTCTCTAGATTTTCCTTTTCTTGATGTTGATTTTGTCTTGCAGTCAGCAGGCGTCGTCATCTTCTGACGACGTCCAATTTTTGCAAGAATCGAGAGTCGCGACCTCCAGGGCCAAGAAGGAGGTCGAGCACTCTCCTTCTCCTCCATTGGCGGCCCACTCCGGGCACAACTCTTCCACCTCTCCTCATGAAGGGGAGCATCAAATGTTTGCCTAGATGACTGCACACCAATCGACTTCAGAGTCATTGGAGGATCATGTAAGTGTAGGATTTCTTCTTTTTATTGTTGCAGTCAATGTTATCGATGGCTTCTGCTTATCCTTTGTTGTTTTCCTTATTGCCATAGCTCCTTGTGAAAGAAGCCGCTTACTTGGCGGAGTAGGTGCTTGCAATGGGTCGCCAGCATGCAATGCTGGAAACGCGCCATCGCGTGGTAGAAAGTAAGTGCCCATTACTTTTCTCTTTTTTGTGCCGTTTTTGTGTAGTCGACTGATAGTCCATCCCTTTTGTCTTTCTAGCTGAGCATAATGCCCTTTTGTGCAACGCCGCCAGCATGGAGAAGACACTGGCCGCGGCTGTGAAGGGCCGCGATGAAGCAATCGTGGCGTGTGACAAGGCACAAAGGCGCGAAGAGGATCTGCGTGCCTCCTTCGTAGCCAGGGAGAAGTTGTTCGAAGAACAGCTTTTCTCGATTGCCAAGGCCCTCTCAGGTACTTTGCTTTGGATATCATTATCTTTCTCTGCTCGACTTTTTGCCGCTGGCGCTGATGTGTTTGTCCATGTGTGGGTTTATGTACAGATGCTGGTGATTTGAGCTTTGATCCTCAGGCCCTCCGTCGTGACGATGCCTTGGCGGGCGCGCTTTCAGCAGTCGAAGACCGCAGCGCCGCCGTTCAGGATATGCTCTCCAAGGCCAAGGGTGTGCTCAGTCGCCTCCAGGAGGAGTTGGTGCCCAAGGCGGAGCTAATCGAGAACATGAACGAGCTGGTGGAGTCTCTCGCCGGGGGTGTTCCTGCATCCTTCAAGAACTCGCTCCGTGCGGCTGGCGCGTCCATGTCACTTGCCATGGTGCAGGCCCACGGAATTGAAGTTGATCCTGGAGCGGTTTCGAAGACGATGCCCGTTAGCGCGGACGGCCAGCAGGTAGTCTTTGCTCCCTTCGCGACTGCTTGTGGCAAATATGGGTTGCAGCTGATAAACACGGTTGCAAAGTACTCTGAGGAGCTGCAGCGAGCCAAGAAGGCGACAAAGGCTGCGGCATCAGGGGCTGGCGAAAAAGTCAGTGGCATCTGCCACTGCCATGGACTCGATGAAGCCCCTGAAGCCGTCGAAGTCGAAGAAGCCAATCGCTCCTCAGTAGTTTTGTAATAGTTGATTAGTTTATGCCTTTTGTCTAGAACATGCCTTTGGCGGGTGTATCTGCTAATACTTTGGCCAATCTTGAATGCACTCGAATCTTTTGTCTGTGTGTTGATTTGATCTTCTTATTCGCTTCTTGCTTGGCTTGTGGTAGGGTACATCAAGTGATCCTTTGAGGGAACCTCAGGACTCGCCGCCCCTTGATGATACTTTGGCACCATCGCGCTCCAGGGTGGATGAGCTGTCGCTGCTTTCGCGCCTGCATGACCGCGTGAAGCAGTTAGAGCGTCAATTGCCCGTGCTCCACAGCAACGTGGATGTATGGAAGTCAAAGGCAGAGAAGGCCGCCGCCCAAGAACAGTATCTGCTTGGCGAGGTGATGCAGCTGGGTGACCAATTCAAGTGTTAGTTTGCTTGCTCTTATCTTTTCCTTGTAGTCACTCGCGATGGTGCGCTGTCCTTATGCTTCTATTGTTGCTTCATATAGTTGTCAGCGCGCGTCATCCGTAGGATGAGAAGGATAGAATTGTCATTCGCATGCATGATCTGACCAAGGAGCAACTTCAAGAGAGTGGATACTTCTGGGTAGCTCATGATCGTGCGATTGTGTTGGCGACCCTACAGGATCGTGCGTCGCGAGTGCTGCACTTTCTAAATAAGTCGCAGTCATGCTTGAAGAACATTTATCGGACGATGTTTTCGATGGATGTTACTCCATCAAGCCTGCTGGCCCTCCTCGCCAAGTTCCAAGACCTGGCCGCGGTTCGCGAGTGTGTAAGGCAACAGTTGGTGGCTGGTGCCAAGGCTGCTATGTCTCTAGTGCGATTGCATAGGCCCGACGTGGACGTTGCGGCAATTGCGGCTGGGCCACCTGCACCATCGGCAGGTTCTGCATGGAATATGGTGCCGCACTATCAGGCAGTGGATCGCCCAGCAGAGGAGATCGTCGATTTCTTCAAGGAGCAGACCAACGTGCTTTTGTTGCAATAGTAGCGTAGTTTTGTATCCTGCACATAAGTGTACCAATGTTGTAAAGTTCGTATAAATGTTGTGTAGAATTGAGTATCGATTATGTACAAAGAGCTTGTTAGCGTGTAAGTGCGTTGCACTACGCGATTCCTTTTCATTAGCCTGGCCATGCTTATCTCAGTCCCTTGTCAACCTGTCAGGTGCGTTCCAACTGAGGTGATGTTATGTCAATGGTTTCGATTGATGTGCCAGCTACTCAGGATATCGCGTTTTAGTTTGTAGAACAGGTGTGTATAGGGTGGCGCAGCCCCCGAGTTGATAAGTTGCGGAAAAATAAAGGAGAACACAGAGTTTTGGGGTACTTAGATTTATTTATTCGTGGGACAGTACGAAGTACAATGTGTGGCTTCAGTCGAGCTTGAGATGTATGGTCCCTCCCAGGGGGACTCGAGCTTGAGATGTCCTTGCTGCTTCAGTCGTAGGACCAGGTCGTCTTCGACGAAGGATCTGGGGCGTAACCTCCTACTATGGTAGTTGCGCAGGTTCTGCTGGTAGATCGTTGATCTTTTCGCGGCAATTTCCCTTGCCTCGTCAAGGAGGTCGACGGAGTCTCCGAGTGCGAGGGATGACTCCTGCTCGCTGTAGGCGACCATGCGTGGCGCTTTGCACCGTACTTCGGCAGGGAGCACTGCTTCAGCTTCGTGGACCATGAAGAACGGGGTGTATCCTATAGCACTGTTTGGAGTTGTGCGGAGGCTCCAGAGTACTGATTGTAGTTCGTCGGGCCAGCAACCCGTGGCTTGTTCGAGTGGTCGAAGGAGTCGCTTCTTGATGCCACCGCAGACGAGCCCGTTCGCCTTTTCGACCTGACCGTTGGTCTGTGGATGCGCCACCGAGGCATAGCTGATGTTGATGCCCAGATTCTCGCAGAATTCTTGGAACTCCTTGGATGTGAAGTTCGTTCCATTGTCCGTGATGATGTTGTGTGGAACTCCGAAGCGGAAGACGGTGGACTTGAAGAACTTGACTGCGATGTGCCCTGATTGATTGGTCACTGGCATGGTTTCTATCCACTTGGTGAACTTGTCGACTGCCACCAGGAGGTAGACGTAGCCTCCTCGTGAGGACTTAGGGAGCTTGTCGACCATGTCGAGTCCCCATCGCGCGAAGGGCCAGGCCAATGGAATTGGCCGGAGCTCTGCGCCAGGTGCGTGTGGCTTGTCCGCGAATCTTTGGCATGCGTTGCATTTCTGGACGATGTCCTTGGCGTCGTGCATGGCCGTAGGCTAGTAGAACCCAGCTCGTAGAGCTTTAGCCATGAGGGCACGACTGCAAGCGTGGTGTCCACAGGTTCCCTCATGGATGTCAAGGAGAACAGCTCTTCCATCAGCCGTGGAGACACATCACTGGAGTACTCCTGTGATGCTGCGCTTGTATAGTTCGCCGTCGATAACAGCGAATGCCTTGGATCGCCGCGCGATGTGTCGTGCATCGGTCGGGTCGTCCGGTAGCCTTTTGCTGAGGAGGTACGTGATGTATGGCTGAGTCCAGGATGATTCGATCATCATGACGCTCATTGGTCCTTTGAGTCCTGTGTCCAGCTCCAAGTCGTCGAGTGCCATTGGCTCATTGGGCGGCGTAGCCCCCGAGTCTGTTGTTGCGCTTGTTTTCTTCTCTGCTGCCTTTGGCTTGATGGAGCATTCGCAGATGCGCTCGAGAAATACCCCAGGTGGTATGGGGGTGCATGTAGAGCCTATGTTGGCGAGTGTGTCTGCCTCTTCATTGCTTTCGCGGCCCATGTGTCGCAGCTCGCAGCCGTCGAAGTCCCCTTCGAGTTTATCATAGAGGTCGCGGTAGGCGATCATGTTGTCATTCAGTGCGTCGCACTCATGCATTGTTTGGTTGACGACCAACTTGGAGTCATCGTAAATAATGAGTCTCTTGGCGCCGCAGGCTTTTGCCATCCTCATCCCGTGTAGCAGGGCCTCGTATTCAGCTTCGTTGTTGGAGGCGGTGAACTGCATTCGCAGGATGTACTTCAGCTTGTCCCCTTGAGGTGATGTCAGTATGACACCTGCACCTGCTCCGTCCTTCCGCTTGGATCCATCGAAGTGCATTGTCCAGAGGTAGGACATATCTGGTTTGTCAGGGAGCTGGTTCTCCATCCAGTGCACGAGGAAGTCAGGGAGAACTTTGGACTTGATTGGATCGTGCTTTTCATATGTAATGTCTCGTGGAGACAATTCTATTCCCCAAAGCACGACTCGTCCCGTGGCGTCGGGGTTGTTGAGGATGTGTCCCAACGGGGCGTCGTTGACCACCACGATTGGATGTTCCTAGAAGTAATGCCGCAGTCGCCGGGCGGTCATGAAGACGTCGTACGCCAGCTTCTGGTAGTGCGGGTACCGATGTTTTGTTGGCGTGAGGACCTCGCCGAGGTAGTATACTATGCGATGTACCCCATGGACCTTGTTTTCCTCGGCTCGCTCGACGACGAGCACTGTGCTGACCACCTGGTTGGTGGCGGAGATAAATAGCAACAGTGGTTCCCTTTCTCGTGGGGTCACTAGTACTGGCGAGGTGGATAGCAGGCGCTTGAGGTCTTTGAATGCTTCCTGCGCTTCGTTGGTCCATTCAAACTTTTCAGCTTTGCGAAGGAGTTGGTAGAAGGGCAGTGCCTTTTCACCCATTTGACTGATGAATCGACTAAGAGCCGCGACTCGCCCAACCAGTTGCTGAACGCCCCGTGTGTTTTTCGGCTTCTCCATGGCCAGTATGGCTTTTATTTTCTTCGGGTTTGCCTCGATTCCTCTCGTGGAGATGAGGTACCCGAGTAGTTGCCGAGATGGCACGCCAAAGGCGCATTTCTCCGGATTGAGCTTGATCTGGTAGCGGTCGAGGTTGGCGAAGGTTTCACGCAAATCATCGATTAGGGAGGCTTCCTCCTTGGTCTTGATTACTATGTCGTCGACATAGACTTGAATGTTGCGACCAAGTTGTGCCTTGAGGCAAGCCTGCATGCACCGCTGGTAGGTGGCTCCCGTGTTCTTTAGCCTGAAGGGCATTGTGTCGCTGTTTCTCTTGATCTTCCTCCTTCATTCGAATCTGATTATAGCCTGAGTAGGTGTCGAGGAAGCAGAGGCGTTCGCAACCCGCGGTGGAGTCGATGATTTGGTCGATGCGCGGCAACGGGAAGTGATCCTTTGGGCAGTGCTTATTCAGAGAGGTGAAGTCCACGCACATCCGCAGGATATCCGTGTCCTTTTTTGGCACCAGCACCATGTTGGCGAGCCAAGTGCTTTCTTTGATCTCGCGTATGAATTTGGCGTCGAGGAGTCTGTTGATCTCCATTCCAACTGCATGCGCTCGTGGCTCAGATAATCGCCGGATTGTTTGCTTGACTGGCCTTGCGTCTGGGTTGACGTTGAGTGCGTGCTCGGAGAATTCCCTGGGAACTCCTGGCATGTCCGTAGGACACCAGGCGAAAATTTCCCAGTGCTCACGGAGGAATTCGACGAGCGCGAGTTC
This sequence comes from Avena eriantha, assembly GCA_910589775.1. Classification (NCBI taxonomy): domain Eukaryota; kingdom Viridiplantae; phylum Streptophyta; class Magnoliopsida; order Poales; family Poaceae; genus Avena; species Avena eriantha. The sequence goes on along the minus strand of OU342746.1, from coordinate 156,441,685 downwards.
CTATGCGGGACTCAGGTTGTTGGTGATGAGGGCCGTCTTGGCGAGATCCGATGGGTGGACCTGCACTTTCTTTGTGTGCACCGATGAATCGAAAGATAGATCGGGTGAGCTTGGCCGGCTTAGGGGCGGCAGACTGTTGTCTGTTGACTCCTTCAGTCTCGCGAGTTCTTCCTGCATGCCAAAGGACTGGGAAATTCTGTTGAATTCCCTGTCGCAACTGTCGGATCTCTCGAAGCTCCTGTTGACTATGATGACGCCATTGGGACCTGGCATTTTCATTTGCAGGTAGGCGTAGTGTGGTACTGCCATGAACCTAGCGAACGCGACACGTCCGAGGATGCAGTGGTACTGTGAAGGCCAGTTGACGACCTCAAAGTCGATGCGCTCGCGCCGAAAGTTTTTCGGCATGCCGAAGATGACGTTGAGGTTGATTTTGCCCAGGGGATACATGCGCTTGCCTGAGACGATGCCGTGGAATGTTGTGTCTGAGGCCTCTAGGAAAGTTAAGGGGGATCCTCATTGCTCGCAAGGTACTCGCGAATATGAGGTTGATGCCGCTTCCGCCATCCATGAAGATGCGACTCATGTCGAAGCCTCCGATTTGCGCCTCGAGTACGAGGGGACAGTGGCCTGGACGAGGTACTTGAGGAGGATGATCACGTTTGTCGAAGGTGATGCAGGACTCGCTTCCGTTGAGGTACTCAGTGGTAAATGGTGGCGAGTGTGTGGCCAAGTTGACTTGGCGAGTGATGGCCTTCTGCACCCGATTGGAGGGGCGTCCTTTTTGGATCATCATGGTGCCCATGGCCCATGGGTAGGGTTCACCTCCCTGGTGCTGGTCCGGCGCAGCTACGTTTGGGGGCATTCCGGGTGGCGGTGGCGGAGCGCCATGTGCCACGGCGCCTGGAGCCGCTCCATAGCCTCTTTCGACTGCGTTGTGATTCATCCGAACCAATCCCTCATGTAATTTGAGGAACTCGCGGCAGTCCTTGAGGAGGTGGCTGGACTTCTTCTTTCCATCATGCTTGTCGACGTAGAAGTGCACCGTGCATGGCCCGGACAGTTTTTCTTCAATGGATGTCGCGGATGCCTCATCACGATTGCGGCGTTGCCACACTTGCGTGGTTTTCCCAGAGTCGCGGTATCCACCGCTGCGGTTGTCGTCGCGTCTGTCGGCGTAGCTAGCAGCGACCATGTTGACGTCGTCACGGTCATCGTAGATGCGCATACGGCATTTGCCTCGGCAATCACGTCTGCGCTCGAGTTCTGCCTCTTCGTTGGAGTGAACACGGGTTTTCACCGAATCTTCTCCATCGGCCCACCGATTCACGATTTCCATCAGGTGGTCAATGGTCTTGGGCTTTGAGCGGCCCAGCTCCTTCCTGAGCTCTATGCGGCGAACTCCGCCGTTGAATGCGTCAATCGTGCGATCCTCCGAGATGTTCTCTGCGGAGTTCTTGATGATGGACCACCTTTGGATGTAGGAGCGCAGCGATTCGCCCGATCTTTGCTGGCAGCATCTCATCTCTTCGATTGATGGAGCCTGATGGAGGAGATGTGATCCTCTAGCCAGATCTTCGGGTCCTGTAGGCTGTCAAACTTCGGGTTCTCCGATGGGAGTTTGAACCCCTTGGGCATTCGCTTCTGCCTGATGGACCTGCTGAAGCATCTGGTGCCGCAGAGCTCCGCATCTTTCTCTTTCAAGTCGGTCGACCGAGCACGTCGCGCCCTTGATTTGTCGATCTTGCGCTGCGTGATGTCATCACGTGCGTCGTAGTCGTGGTCGTGTCGCCGTGAGCAGTGACGTTGAGATAGGTCGTGACTGTCGTCACTGGATGAGGGCGAGGAGTAGCGCTTTGCCTTTCTTCGGCTCCGGCGTTGGCTCCTTGTCGAGGGCGGCCTCGATTAATCCCAAGCCTGCGATCGTAGATCGGTGCATGGCGGCTCGGGAATCTCCAGCTGGGGACTGGTTGTTGAGGAGGTACATGGTGGCCGCTGTCACCGCAGCCTGCGGCGTCTTGGGGACCACATTGCCCCGTGTATCGATTGTCATAGAGCTGAAGTCGAGGACCTTTGCAGCTTCAATGCGTTCTTGCTCAGTGAGATGGGCCATCCGAGATTGCCTCTTCTTGGCAATGTACTCATTGCCTTTTGAGGAGGATCCTCTGTGGGAGGACAGCCCAGCACGACGAAGGCTCGACTCGTCTGCTGCTTTTTTGCGCGCCTCGAGTTGCGCGATTGTTTTTACTTGGCGCTTGAATTCTTCCTTCAGGAGCCAGTGGTAGCCCATTAGCAGTTCTTGCGGAGATCCGAAGGGTAGAGGAGTGCCTCGTAGGGCCTCGCGGCAGTGAGCCCATTCTTGCTCGTTGAGCCTGATCACGACGCGTTCGCCGGTTTGCTCATTTATTATGGTTGGAGGTTCGACTGCTCCTCCATTGTCGACGGGGGTGCGATTGCCACCGTTGATGCCGTTGCAGCCATTGCCACAGTTGCCGCCATTAGGCGGGTCGGTTTCGTTACCGCGATTGCTCGTGATGTTGCGGTTGGCGGAGGTGTCACCTGCGTTGATGACGGCACACATGAAGTGATTGGGGAAGCTTCTGCTTCCGCAACTCTCAGATCCAGAGCCGTAGGCTCCATCTTCAGTGGCCAGATCACTCAGATCGGAGTCGCGACTGCTGTCGCTAACCGTGTTTTCGACTGTTGTCGGGGCGTTGAGCTGGCAAATCTCCGTTGTTGCAGAGTTGTAGATCGCGGTTGATGGGGCCGAAGAAGCCGCAACATCAGCACTCCCAATTCCCACGGACGGCGCCAATTGACGAGGGTTTAACTCATCAATGCCCATTGTTATGGACTTGGGTTTTGGAGAAGGAGGGAGCGCTGGAGACATCTATCGGCTAGCAAACAAGCACACAGGGGACTCGAAGATTTACCCAGGTTTAGGCCTCGTAGAGGTCCCTACTCCTGCTTGTCTGCTCGTGGAATTATCAAAGGAATCGAAGATTACAATGGTGCACAGATGCAATCTGGCGAGGGTTGTGGAAACTAGGGTTGCGTGTGTCCTTCTCGCCGCCCCCTCCTAGCCTTTATATAGATAGGCTAGGTCTCGGGTAGCAGGTCTAGTCGGTTACAAGTTAGGGTTTTCCCCTTTTAAACTTTCTATCTTTAGCTTCTTCTTGCTCTTCAAGCAATTGAGAGTCCGTAGGTTACTCAAGTTCTTTATTTGGGCCATGGCGACACCGTGGGCCTCCATGTATTCATGTCGTATATACCAAGCTCGAGTACTTGTAGGGTATACCCATGTCACCAGTCCATTGCTCAAAATCGTGTTCTTGTTGTGCTTGCCCTCGATTTTTCGATCTCCTTGCTTAGCCCATCTTTGCTGCTGAAATTTGGAGCATTTGTTCTCCGGTACGTGACTCCTCCACTTGTCCAAGTAGATTTGTGTTTAGTGGTTTATATCTTGAGTATTTTGCTGTTGTAGGTGATAGGTTATGAGAGCTTGTAAGCTTGTTTGATGCTTAGAGATATAGTTTTGATGCATGTTTAGGCCTCTTACAAGTCCCTATGAGTAGTGCCCTTCATTATATATTCACTTTGCAATCACTTGTTTAATGGATGTTTAAATTTCAGAATATCAAACATGAACAACCGTACCTTTGGAGAAATATTTGAGAGGGATGCACCTAGGAGGTCAAGGCCCTCAAGATCATCCTCTCAGTTTAGGCCATCATACAATGAAGATCTTATTGCACCTCGCATTGGTAATGGAGGAGGTGATGGGGATGCTCACCCATCTACATTTCCTTGTTTTACTTTCTTACAAGCTGCAGGGATTCTTGATGATTTCTTGCTACTGATTCAGAGGGTTGGTTTGACCTCATACATGCAAGATGAGAGTGAGCAATACGCTATCTCACCAAGACTTTTATTGAGAGCTTCGTGTTTACTAACATGCCCTATCAGTCAACTATCTCTTTCAGAATTTATAATCTGCCCTTTACCATGTCATTGGAAAGATTTTGCAATATTGTAGGTGTAAGCATGACAGGGACCGTGAAGAAGATTCGAGGGCGACCCGCTGATTTGCTGGAGCTCTACCAAGGGGTGACCAATGATGATGACCGCATAGATCAGCGTGGAAAGATAAGAAACATCCAACTCCCTGCTCTTAGATACTTTGCATATTATCTTGCTACTAGCGTTCTTGGTAGGGAGAATACGAGTAATATATCCAACTATCATTTAGCCTTCCTTGCTGCTGCGCTTAACAATGATACTCGGTATAACTTTGGCTCGCTTATTGCTCGCCGCCTAGCTGCTAGGGGGCCTATCTGTGGGGACATCATTGCTTCACGTATGGTCAATGCATTAGAGCTTTTAGTGGACCCTAATGATACTATATTGCCGCCACAAAGGCTTGACCTTGCTGCTATGAAAACACATCACTTTGTCACTGCTAATTCTGATTTGGACAGTCTAGTATATAGGATGTTGTTTACTGACGGGGATGAGAGGGAGATCCCTTTGCCGCAATCTAATTTGTTTAGTGTTCACAGGAGACCATGGTCGCGCTCCAAGGAGGAGGTGGACGAGCAGCTCCGTTTGCTGGGGTTCCACGGGCAGCACAAGGAGGATGTGCCCTCCTACGATTACTCCGCGCACTATGGAGGGACGTACTCGAGCTCGCACCAGGACGAGGGTACCTCCTCGTCGTACCATGGAGACACTTCATCTTGGCCAGCTTGGGATTGATACCCACTTAGGCCAAAAGCCTAAGCTTGGGGGGAGGTACGTCGACATCGCACTCATATCCATATCATTTTGTGTCGGTACTTTGTATATTCATGTTTCGTTCTCCTTTTAGTTTTCATTCTTTCCTTGTTTTTGCTTTCTAAATCACAAAAAGACCAAAAATATTTCTGTTGTTTCTCTTTGGTTTGCTTCTTTCTTTTTGCCTTGGTTTGCTTTCTCCTTTTTGCTTTGTTTGAACTATTTGAAAAACCCAAAAAGATTTTGCCTTGCTCGTTCTTCCCTTTTTGGTTCTTGTTTTAAAAATCAAAAACACCAAAAAATATTTGTTCTTCTTCTTTGGTTTTGTGAGTTTTGTTGCAAGGTTCAGTAGTCCTTAGTGAGATTTGGTTTCATATCATTATTATTCAAGCCACACAAGCGAAGGGCAATAATGAGGATTAATGACAACTTGAGATGTGGTAAGAGGCTGGTAACGAACACTATTTGTTTTCATTTTTGTACATATACTCATTATTGTGGGCATGCTTAGTCTATTCGTGTAGGGTGTATGTTATTTATGTATGCTTAATAGTTCTTGCTTTCATATGATTAGTTCCAGCTTTCTAATAGTTTGTAGCATGTCATATGAATGTTTGCTTGCATTACTCTATTCATAACTTGGTATTACACCGTGGTATCCTCCTCTGAATGTTTCATTTGAATTGACTTGGCACATGCTCACGCATGCATATGAGTGAAATAATCGGTTGAGCCTCGATGAATTATTTTGCCTTCAAGGTCTTGAATCACTTTCATCCCATGATTAGTCCTGTTTTGTTGCAAGCATGATTATGACAGTTATTGCTCTCTCGTTTGTCGCTCCCTTACTATTGCTAGCCTTCACTTACATTGAGTATGTTTTACTCATGTTTCCAACTTCCTAAAACTAAATATTGCCAAAAGTGTCCACCATACCTACATATTAGCATCATTTGCTATTTCCGTGCATATTCAATATGCCTTGTTTTCTTCCGAATAAAATGTTTGCTTGTTATGAGAAAGTTAGTTAGTAAAGCTCTCACGAACTTGATGGCACACCTTATTTTCGGCACTTAATAAACCTAAACCATTATGACTGTCCATGAAAGTTATATGCTTGCAAATTATAGGCTAGAGATTAGCAGAACCGTGTTGTCACGGGGAACGCTTTCAACACCTGTAAATATATACCCAGTTGATACCATGCTCTTTTGTTTGCGGATGTCATCGGTGTGAAATAAAAGGGGAGCTTGTAAGTCCATGGAGTTATGTATGTGTGTTAGAGAAACACCTGGGCCGCCGGTCTAATCCATGCTGTCATGGTGGAAACCTGCAGCGTAACCATAGTAAGTATCTATGAAGCATTCTTCTTATAAAAAAGAGAGAGATAGCTATTGAGAAAAAGAAAAAAAGAGAGATTTGAGAAAAGAGGAAAGAGAGAAAAAAGGCACCATTTTCCCATGGTAAATAAGAAGATTGCTGAGATACTCATTGTCTGCTTGCCTTGTCATTTTAATATGGGGATTCTTCCGTATCATCGGGCAAGGTTTACCCCGTTAGCGGTTCTCTATGATACGCACGTATTTACGATGACAAGAACATACCGGTAACTAAAGTTGAGTAGGGCGAGGAGCGGCCCTCGTACTCAAGGGACATGGGATTTCCAGTTTATAGTCTGTCAAGCATATAACTCAGATTGGACCTCACTTTCACCTTAACCATATTAAAGATGCTTATGATAGGGGCAATGAGAGCTCAAAGCTAATGAGTACCGTACTTTTAGCATTTGGAAGCCTTTCAAACTATTCAAAACCTTTTCATTTCCTTGTTGAGTCTCCACCTATTCTATGAGCACCTTCTTGAGAGCATAGTTGTCATTCTTAGTGTAATGTGCTTGTCTCAAAACTTGATTATTTGTGTTATGACTTTGATGCTTGTATCTTTGATATCTTTACTTCTAGTCTTCACCTGAACTTCAGAGGTGCCTTGGCATTCATAATCAAAGGCAAGCAAGATACCACTCTATCATACCTTGTTATGAGCATTGTAATGTTGCTTATGTTTATGTGTCATGCTACTTATTATTTTTGAGTTGGAATCTCTTCATAGCTTGCATTGCCTATTAAGTAAACTTAGTTGCATACTCCTTATTATGAATTGTCTAAGTAGTTGATCACATGCTGAGAATATATACATCATATGAGGCAAATGTGTTCGTGAAAGTTCTTTTATCACACTCAGTTTTCAACTGAATTGCTTGAGGACAAGCAATAAGCTAAGTTTGGGGGGAGTTGATACGTCCAAAATGTATGTACTTTCCCGAAAATTTTTGCTATTGTTTCTCCTCTAAACTTGTGTGATTTGGATGGAACTAACATGGATTGACGTTGTTTTCAGCAGAATTGCCTTGGTGTTTAGTTTTTGTGCAGAAAATCAACTATCAGGAAAAATCCCGGAAAATATGCCAAAATTCCTATTTCACCAGAAGACTCCTAGAGCCAGAATACGAGACAGAGGGGGGCTGGACCCAGGCCACACCACCTGGCCGCGCGGGGTAGGCCTGGCCGTACCAGGGGGTGGTCTGGCTGCCCTAGACACCCCCTCGGTCTCCCTCTTCGCCTATAAGATGCCTTCTGACCTAAAAACTCAGGGAGGGTTCGAAGTTTTTCCAGAAGGAGTTCTGCTCCGCGGCCACCACCAGATTCCATGAAACAGCACTAGAAACTTCGTTCTGGCACCCTGCCGGGACGGGGAATTGGAGGAGATCATCGCCATCATCATCAACATCACTCCTCCATCCACCATCTATGAGTGACTAATCCCCCGCTGTAGGCTATGGGGATGGTAGGGATTGGATGAGATCGTTCATGTAATGGCATCTGATTATTAGGGCATGGTGCCTAGTATCTTCTATTAGTGCTTTTTTGACTTTGTTGCAACTTGTTATGCTTAATGCTTGTCACTAGGGCCCGAGTACCATGATTTCAGATCTGAACATGTTATTGATTCATTATGATAGTATTGTTTTTGGTCTTACCTGCAAGTTGTATACACACGTTGTTGTCCGGAACCAATGGCCCCGCAGTGACAGAAATCGGGATAACCGGAGGGAATGGCTTTGATGTGAGGATTACATGTGATCACGGAGTGTTAATGCTTTGCTCCGGTGCTATATTAAAAGGAGCACCTTAACTGCTAGTAGTTCCCTTGAGGCCCCGCTGCAAACGGGCTGGCTGGACAAAAGATGTTGTGCAAGTTCTCATTGCGAGCACGTATGACTATATTTGGGACACATGCCTAGGATTATTTAGTTCTTGGATGCTTTATCTTATTTATCTGCAATTGCCCTATGTTCTAAATGCCATGCGAATTGTCTTGTCCATGCAACGTATGTCCATCCATCTCTATGCCTACCGCACTCGAATCCTACTATTTACTGTTGTTGTTACTACTGTCTTTACTTTACTACTGTTGTTACTTTACTATTCCTACTACAACACTGTTGCTACTGATAAATTGTTGTGAGCAAGATTGTTTCCAGGTGCAGCTGAATTGACAGCTCAGTTGTTAAGGCTTATAAATATTCTTTGGCTCCCCTTGTGTCGAATCAATAAATTGGGTTTCACTTCCCTCGAAAATACTGCGATACACCCCCTATACTTGTGGGTCATCAAGCTCCTTCCGAGAACAGGGAGTAACATGTCACAATTCTTACACACTACAGAGGTGCGTCACTTTTCCCATAAGAGACCTTAGCCATGTTACACAACCAAGCCGCGAGCTTGCCCACACTTCCTTGATATGGGACCCAGTCTAAGATCCAAGCCAGTACTGCCCTCTCCGCGACCCCATATGTCTACACGATCCTTCGGGGCTTACACCTCTGTTAAGCCGCCAACTAGGGCAAGCTATAACCAGGGGAGTTCCCGAAGACTCTATGAGCTGGTGATTCCTCTGGAGGTTCATACCTCCGATAGCCACTCATAAATAATCTAGACACCAAAATCGTGGGGCCTAAGGGTGCCCACCCATATGTTGGATCCACATCGAGAATCCCAACGTCATGATAAGGTCATCTTGCCTCCATATGAAAGGAAGAAGATACAGCTGACTTCTCCGTCCCATTCCAAATCTCATGGTTGACGCGTGACATAAGGCGCTAGAATCACTAGCGACATTGGTTGTTAAGTCCTAGATAATACACTACTATACAATGGCGTTTCCATTGCCAGTTATTATAGAGTAGCTGATCACCCTGGATCAGTAACCGGTATTTCCAGTTAATTGTGAAAATAGTGTTTTTGACCTTTTTTGAAATGCAGGTGATGACACAGTTAAGTTACAAGCATAGAAAATAATCAAAGGACATGAGCAAGTTGTGAACTTGCCTTTTGTGATTGCAAGATTATGCACTCACGGTCTTCAAGACAATAGAAGATCCAAATTCTGTAAATAGCATCATTGGTCCGGTAAGGACTAATGTTTAAGGAAGCAAGATGCAGTTATGCACAAGTAATGTAATGCAGCTTAGAAAACCCTGAAGTAATACCCCAGTATGGTGGATGAGTTAACCTTAAGTGATTTCTTTAAGATTTACTTTGTCTATAATTTTACTTTACAACCCAGTATACCTATACAAGGAACTTAAGACTAACATGTATGATACAGAGTAAATATAACAATACATGCTTAGAGGTATTTGATATTATGTGTCTAATATGGAAGTCCATGTTTTATGTTGATAAGAGTCGAAGACTTATAATGAGATTGTTGTTTGATGTGGCAAAACGAATAACTTTTGAAAATATGGTTTCTTTGTTAAGGTTTAACCAATCTTTATGGTTAGTAGAATGTGATCGATGTCATTTGTGTTTGTTTGATAAGTTTGGATTTGAGATGCCTTATGACTTAATTTGGAACAGACAAAAGTTAACTATAAAACATAAATAAATCTAGGATGTGATGTGTTTAAAAGTACTAATAAACTTTAAATCTTATAACAAGCATGTTTGAAGGTATAGAATCATTTACTTTTAGTTTAAGTGAGTTTTCTAAATGTTAATTATTTTACTTTTGAGTATTATTATAGACTTAAGTTATGGTTTTAGAAATAGTATTTCAATGTACAAGATTTATGGTTCTATGTAAAATTATGATTATTTCTGATTTAAAAATGTTGTTAAAGAATTTACCAACTAAATAATAAATAAGGATTTATTTCTTAATAACCTTAAATGTGTTGGAATAACATAATCATTATTTTCCTAGGGAAACATACTTACTTAAGATCTTAGAAGTGAATTTTATTCCTTTTTCGGTGTCATCTTTATTTTTATAAAATTCCATAAAGGATTATATATCTTTAAATATTTGCTTTAAGATTTATTTAAAAATAATTTAAGTTAGTATTTTTATAAAATAATAGATTTATTTTTTAAATGCAAAAATGATTTTTATTAATTTGTTTAGGACTTTCCTTAATTTATGAGATTTTATTAAGGATTTAAGGGTGTTAATATTTATTTGCACTTTATTAAACTTGAATAAGTAAAATGATATTTTTCTTAGGTAGATATTATTTTTGTGGTCTTTTTGATATATTATATATATTTTTAGGATGTTTCTATATTTTTATAGAATTAAAATAAGTTCAGGGTATATTGGTAATTTCTATATTATTCATTTTATCCATTTTCCATTTCCTTTATATACCCAAACCGGGCCCACAAGTCAGTCCAGCCCACTTGGTTGGGCTAGACCACTTGGTCCGGTCCATTCAGTTGGTCGACCCTGACCCACCCGACCCTTACCTCGATGCTCTCTCCTCTCGCTCTCCCTGGCGATGTCATGGCGACGCCGTCGCCGCCACGATTCCGGCGGCTCTGGTTGTTGTTGTCGCCGCCGACCGTCACGGATGACGCGTCGCAACTCACTCTTCCCCCACACCCCGGCGATTTGCCCAACCCGCTCTGTTGCGTCCATGCACGACCCCTTTCTGGTGCTAGGGTTTGGGGTGGTGGTGTCGCGGTTGCCGCTATTGGTCGCATCTGGGTGCTGGTGCAGCACCTAGTGCCCTTGTGCCGCCATGCCATGGCCTCCCTCATCGGCCGCCACCGTCTTGTGCTGGCGCGGGTAGCAGCGCCCCTTCGGGGTGCTCCCCGTGCCGCCACTTCTCTCTAGTCCGTCGACTATCTTTCTACTTCCTCTTCGGTACATTTGCGAGAACCTTGAGTAAGTCTCCTTGTACTACCCCTTTTATGCTTCTCTTCATGCTCTTCCTGGCCAAGCCATTTGGGATTACTGTGGTCACCTCTATTAGGGTTCATCTCTAAACCAAGTGTTCATACCCCTCTACAGTGATGCTTAGTTAGACATTTTGATTCATCTTGGTTGTGATAACCTTCTACGTAATGTATTACTGATGGTAGTTCCTGCAAACAGGGTACTACCAGATCCTATTATTACTATAGTCTAAATGATTTGATATATACACTAGGGATGTTGCCTTGTATTGGTATAGATGATTTGTTATATTTAAAATGCTTCCATACTGAAGTAATACTGCCAACTAATGAGGCTTTGTTGAACTTGCTGTCCCCACCTGGATGATTGAATCATTCTTAATACTTGTTAACATCAATAAAAAGAAGTTGTAGTATTCTAAATTTGGGGATTGATGAAATTATACTGTAATATGGATTAGTATTCTGGATCAGCAGTGCAATTGTTTATATACCATGATTACAATTGTTTCTCTAGAGGGGTGAATTTTAATTGGTTACCAATCCCTTTCAGATATATTAATGATGTGTAAATGTGTCTTTATTTACCTGAGGTAAAAACCTTGGCCAAAACACCATTGTTTACTGACTATGATCCTAGTGGAATGCCCCCATGCTGGTTTGAACCTTGGATCCAGTTAAATGATCTGATTAGGTTCTAACTACTGCTATTTTTGTGAATGGATAATTGAATGGTTTAATAGGTCTTGCTTACCTCTAGCTGATGTTATGGAACAGATCAGATGCTCAACAATGGTTATTTTTAAATTGCAGTAGATCACAAGACATTGGAATAGGTAGTTGAATCATGACCATTGGTTTTTGTCATTTGGATCTGTCTCTAGTAGTTCTAGGCAGAACAGACTTGCAAGAATAGATGCTTGATTAGATTACAGATTAGCAACCTGCTGCTTGTAGGGCTGATGTTGTATCTTCTTAGATTATTCTTCAGGATCCAGAAATAACCTTCTAATGGTTAACTTGATCAGGTGTAAGCAAATAAATAACCTGTTATGATTATACTTCTTGTGATCTTTTCCTAATGGTGTGTTATTGAGTTTGTAGTGATCACCTGACCACATAGATCTATGTAGTATAGCTCCAGATTGGGTACATGATTTTCTGGATGGTTGGTGTTCTAGATGATCATAAGATCATCTAAAGATATGGGATCTCATCAATAGCAATGATATACCTTTGCTTGTAAATATTTAATGGTTCTGGATGATTGTTCTTCCTTATTCAATTTCTTGTGTGTTGGATTAATTTTATTGGATGATCTTGACAAGATCAGCTATTATATTTGTATCTAGGCCCTGCCAATGATGCAAAGGCTGAGGCACAACTCTGGATAAGTGCAGATATTGTGCTATGGTTTTCATTTCTTGATGATAATTTTGCATAGCACCTCTCTGCAGGACAGAGATAATTCCTATTGTTTTTATACTTTATTACTTCCTCTTCTTTCCCTTTATCTAAAATAGATGAGAATAGATATAATATGCACTATATCTTCCAAGGCTCTTATTTTTCCTACCTTGAGCTTCCTGAAACTTGTTCTAGTGATGGATCTTGATCAGTTACTGCTGAATCTTCTGGTAAACCTTCTCCTCCTTGCTCATGTCCTTCTTATGGTGCTCCTGGATGGCTTCCCCAAGAAACCAGAGTGCTCGTGATGTGGGTGTGGTGCATTGTGGAGGTTTTGGTGCTGAACCATGTGCTCTGGATCTGTGGATATGGAATGGTTAGATGTGGGAGGGTGTAGTTTTGCTAGCTACGGTTGTGCTCTCTCCCTATATGGTACTCTCTTGTGGTGTTGACAACACAGCACTTGCATGTGTTATGTGAGCTGTTGTCCAGTGGCCCTCCTCTGGTTCAAGATTCCACAAATGGAACTTGTCCCATATGGATCAGCTTGGCTGAGATATTTCTGCTCGTTAGCTGTCATTTTTGCTTGTCCTTGGCTCAGGACCACATTGGCTTAAACATAATCTGTTTAGTTGACTTAGTGCTAAACATGATTATTCCCCTTTTTATTATTGTTGCCTCTTTCTTTCTAATTGATTTTAGCTAGACTTAAGAGGGTGCCATAGCATGCTAACTTTTGCCTCAATACAATGATCAAATATGTTGCTGGATTCTTTAGACTTCAAATTTTCCTCTCATACTCAAGTGTATAGCTCCCAGATCAAGATCCTACTTGTTCTCTAGATTGGGTGGTACCCTCTTAGGTCATTGGTGGGTTTTGGTAATTCTTACCAAAATACCTAAGCTAAATCATACATTGAATTGCCTCACCTGGTGAGGCAAACATTTCTAACATTACCAAAATGTTATTTCTTTATTTCTGTGATCTGTTTGCAGAAATCAGAGTGAGGAATGAAGACACAGGATGAAGGAATAGTTTAGGACCTTTTTATTATTATGGATCCTTATTGTAATCTTTATTCAAGATTCTTTTGTAATTCATTTTTTTATGTATGTGTAAAGACAATGTATTATTATATGTTTGAGATAATAAAGTTTAATTTTTTCTCCCCTTTTGGAGTTTAAGGGTTGTTATTATTTATACTTATACTTCTGTGTATTCTCATTTATTAATGTAATCTTTCATTTGTCTTGAAGTACCTTTATTATAAAGGCTAATGTATTATTTATTCATACAAGATGTACTTTATTCTATTTTTGCAATTCATTTTCTATATTCATCTCAAATTCTATTTGAATTCAAACATAACTCTTGAATGTTTAATTTGAATGAATACCCCCTCAAAAGCAAAGATACAATGGAGGTCATGTCGAAATCTATCGCACTTGCCTAGATGCTTCCATCAGAGCAAGAGAGATCCCGATACCTCACTGGCTTATTTAGTTTTGCGCGAAAATTCCCCAGATTTTCTATGCATGAATGCAATGCACACACCTTATCTCAGCTTATTTCTAAGCTCTAATCCTGGGATGTTACAGACTCCCCCTTAAAATAAACTTCGTCCCCAAAGTTCGTACACTCTTGCGTTTCGGAATGATGAGTTGACTTGTATTAATCACACCATTTCTCAGATTCCATTGTGATCACAATTGGAAATAGTTGTGGTATCCTTTATCCATATATTTTTCTTTCATACTGAGTAACTCCAATTGTCACTTCCAATATGTAGCTTAACTCCTTCTACTACAATCCCCTGAGTTATGTCTTGAAATTTTTACTTGGGATTGGTTGTGGACACATTTTGTCCATTCCAATCCAGTTTTATTTCTATTTTACACTGGACTATTTTAGTAGGCTCTCCTCCTTCTTAAGGACAACCTACGATTCGTTTCTTCTAAACTAATCCACTAGGGTTAAACAGTTATCTCTCCTTCGGTCTTTTATCCGGACATACTCTAGAGAGTACTCTTATACAAATGATTTCTTATAACCTTATGAGAATAAGGCTTAATCTCATCATAGTTAGTACTTCTCCAACCTTTAGTCAGAAAGTTGGACAACAATACTTCAGTGTTTATTGTTTACTCTCCCCCTTGGGGTTTCCTAATGGTCTCTAAACTTCATGTATAATACCCAATAGTTAAGGTATTGGTCTCTGTCTATCTTGAATCTTACCTATATAAGGTTTCATGAAAGAATGTATGGTACACCCACATAGTAGTGGATCTCGTAATAAATCTTCCAACACTGCTTGTCTTACCCTTAACCTTCTGGACATTTTCGCGTTGGTAACCCCGATTTCACAAAGCGTCTCAAAAGATGATCTTTAATTGTATACCACTTTTGACTTAAGCTAACTTAGGCCAAGTTTTATACTCTTTAAGTCATACAAAGATGACCTAATCAGCTAAACCGCTAGGATACTAGCTGCAGATACTAATTGTGGATCCTCCTAGGTGTATGAATTACTTTACGGGTATTCGACTTTCTTACTGGCATTCTCTCTGAGTTGTCAGAGCTGGAGTACCACTTTTGTTCCAAAACTTCTTCTTGCACTGATTCGTGATACTTCCATGAACCTGGTACCATTACTTTGCTAGCTTTGGAGCAATATCACCTACTTTAAGTGAACTTAAGTTCATTCCTATATGTTGCTCCACCCTTTTTTTCTACACTAATATTCTTTCTTGATGCCAACTAATAATGAGTTGGAATTGATCCATCCTTCCAAATAATGTTGATATAGCTTATATTTGGCTTCCTTCTTCATGCAAGTCTTCATCTTGATCTTCGGAACTCGTCACTCCCTTACACGATTTCCCTTTTCTATCTAGGTCTATAACATCAAGTAATAACTTGATGATGCAACATGCATTTGCACATCAAGTCAAATATTATGCACAGATCTAGTCAATCAAGAAGATGCAATAAAAACCAGAAATCCAAATGTGGTACATATAACACTCATCATTCTAAGCCTGGAATATAGTAGTTGAGTATAATACCTCCAGAATTCAGGCTTATCTATGTAGTATATGACACCTCCTAATATAGGTTTACCTCATGATACTTAGCACTTAAGGGTTCAACTACTCTTTGTCTCAATATTTACCCAAATTGCTCCGGTGCAACAGGATAATTTGAAGCAAAGTGGTCTCACTTTGGTTCTGACTAACCTCTTACCTTTCTTTCGGGACTACTAAAGACTACCAAATTTCCATTCTATCATAACTATCCTCAAATGATCTCTCAGAACTACTAACAAAATTATAGTCACTACCTTAATCCAAAAATTATCGTAATATTATAATATCTATGACTTCTATCATAGACCTACATTGTTCTTTACTTACTATTACTACCAGATTATTTACTAAGTACTTGTCCTAATTATAGACTTATCATGGTTTTGGAGCTATTCTCACCATGAACTTGTTAAGATTTACCTAGTCATCATGATTAAAGAGCTAATCTCACCATGACGACTCTTTTTCTTAGCTTACCATTAATGATTCTTAACAAAATTCTATTCCATCACATGGAATTGTCAAGTGGATGCCACATGATTTACTTCCATTTGTATCTATACATACTCTGATGGTCTAACTTAAGTGGTATGGTGGTATCTACTAGTGATAAGATTCGGTTACTTCCCATGGATCCTAAATATAGACTCCATCACTAATACTACTCCTCATGATATACTAATCTTCTTTGATATTTTAACTTACTTAAAATATCTTAGTGGTATTATACATGTTTAGAGCTATACTAAAATAACATTTCTCTAGAGAATACATATAACTAATCCTTAAGAAAGATGATAAAACATCCAACTTAAGTGTGACAAGGTTATCCTCAAGTGGATATCCATCACGAGTCTTGGTTCATATAAGATGGCTCCTATAGTCACTATCCAACCTACAGATCTTCCTAAAAGGGTTTTAATCCTTAGGTCAAAGCATATGCTCTGATACCAGCTGCGGAGACCCAGCATACCACTTCATGATGTAGTACACTATAGTCGTTGACATAACACCAATGAAACACCGTTCACTAGTATTACATCCCTCGGAGTGGTACAACAGAAACACAAAAGGTCCAAGACATGACTATAGATTACAACTCGACTCTTTACAAAAGATCCAGAGAACACTCTAGGTTAAAGACAGAGAAAGAAACTTCTTACAAAGAAGAACCAGAAATAATAACTCTGAACTATCTGGCTAAAAAGACTAATATCTAAACCATAAGGCTTGTAATTGCTACTAATGCAATGCTCTACAGAAGTAGGTTTCATGGCTAGAGTATCTACTCCTATCTACACAGAGACTTTGTCTTCACTTTGGTTGATGAATATATTGACTTCATTGACTTTATTGAAGATCTTGAGCTGTCGATGATGGTTTCTTGAGTAGAAGTTGATGTTGACGTCGTCTTCAATGGCTTAGAACCTATCAAGGGTTAAGAAGGTACGGTTGAGTACGAGCGTACTCAGCAAGTTCACTAAAAAGGAGTGTATGATGCACTATCTCTACAGCCACAGACCATAGGTCGTAGGCAATGCGGGTTTTCATAAACATTTCTTCAAAGATTGATTCTATTCTGAAAACTATGCCCGGCAGCCTTCGCAGGTTGACCAGAACCTTCGTGGGGTTCCTTTCCTGCCGCGTTCGGAGCTCCTTCCCGGAACAGGGAGTAACAAGTCACAATTTTTACACTCTGCAGAGGTGCGTCACTTTTCCCATAAGAGACCTTAGCCTTGTTGCACAACCAAGCCACGAGCTTGTCCACACTTCCTTGGTATGGGGCCCAGTCTAAGATCCAAGCCAATACTGCCCTCTCCGCGACCCATATGTCTGCACGATCCTTCGGGGCTGACTACACCTCTGTTAAGCCGCCAACTAGGGCAAGCTATAACCAGGGGAGTTCCTGAAAACTCTATGAGCTGGTGATGCCTCTAGAGGTTCATACCTCCGGCAGCCACTCATAAATAATCTAGACACCAAAATCGTGGGGCCTAAGGGTTCCCACCCATATGTTGGATCCACACCGGGAATCCCAACGTCATGATAAGGTCATCTTGCCTCAATATGAAAGGAAGAAGATACAACTGACTTCTCCGTCTCATTCCAAATCTCATGGTTGACACGTGATATACGGCACTAGAATCACTGGCGACATTGGTTGTTAAGTCCTAGATAATACATTACTGCACAATGGTGTTTCCATTGCTAGTTATTATAGAGTAGCTGATCACCCTGGATCAGTAACCGATATTTCCAATTAATTGTGAAAATAGTATTTTCGACCTTTTTTGAAATGCACGTGATGACACAGTTAAGTTACAAGCATAGAAAATAATCAAAGGACATGAGCAAGTTGTGAACTTTCCTTTTGTGATTGCAAGATTATGCACTCATGGTCTTCAAGACAATAGAAGATCCAAATTCTGTAAACAACATCATTGGTCTGGTAAGGACTAATGTTTAAGGAAGCAAGATGCAGTTATGCACAAGTAATGTAATGCAGTTTAGAAACCCTGAAGTAATACCTCAGTATGGTGGATGAGTTAAACTTAAGTGATTTCTTTAAGATTTAGTATGTCTATAATTTTACTTTACAAACCAATATACCTATACAAGGAACTTAAGACTAACATGTATGATACAGAGTAAATATAACAATACATGCTTAGAGTTATTTGATATTATGTGTCTAATATGGAAGTCCATGTTTTATGTTGATAAGAGTTGAAGACTTATAATGAGATTGTTGTTTGATGTGGCAAAACGAATAACTTTAGAAAAGAAGGTTTCTTTGTTAAGGTTTAACCAATATTTATGGTTAGTAGAATGTGATCGATGTCATTTGTGTTTGTTTGATAAGTTTGGATTTGAGATGCCTTATGACTTAATTTGGAACAGACAAAAGTTAACTATAAAACATAATTAAATCTAGAGTGTGATGTGTTTAAAAGTATTAATAAACTTTAAATCTTATAACAAGCATGTTTGAAGGTATAGAATCATTTACTTTTAGTTTAAGTGAGTTTTCTAAATGTTAATTGTTTTACTTTTAAGTATTATTATAGACTTAAGTTATGGTTTTAGAAATAGTATTTCAATGTACAGGATTTATGGTTCTATGTAAAATTATGATTATTTCTGATTGAAAAATGTTGTTAAAGAATTTACCAACTAAATAATAAATAAGGATTTATTTCTTAATAACCTTAAAATGTGTTGGAATAACATAATCAGTATTTTTCTAGGGAAACATACTTACTTAAGATCTTAGAAGTGAATTTTATTCCTTTTTAGGTGTTATCTTTATTTTTACAAAATTCCATAAAGGATTTTATATCTTTAAATATTTGCTTTAAGATTTATTGAAAAATAAATTAAGTTAGTATTTTTTTTTAAATAGTAGATTTATTTTTTAAATGCAAAAATGATTTTTATTAATTTTTTTAGGACTTTCCTTAATTTATGAGATTTTATTAAGGATTTAAGGGTGTTAATATTTATTTGCACTTTATTTAACTTGAATAGGTAAAATGATATTTTTCTTAGGTAGATATTATTTTTGTGGTCTTTTTGATATATTATATATATTTTTAGGATGTTTCTATATTTTTCTAGAATTAAAATAAGTTCAGGGTATATTGGTAATTTCCATATTATTCATTTTTATCCATTTCCTTTATATACCCAAACCGGGCCCACAAGTCAGTCCAGCCCACTTAGTTGGGCTAGACCACCTGGTCCGGTCCATTCAGTTGGTCGACCCCGACCCGACCCTTACCTCGATGATATCTCCTCTCTCTTTCCCTGGCGATGCCATGGCGATGCCGTCGCCGCCACGATTCCGGTGGCTCTGGCCGTTGCTATCACCACTGACCGTCACAGATGACGCGCCACAACTCACTCTTCCCCACACCCCGGTGATTTGCCCAACCCGCTCTGTTGCATCCATCCACGACCCCTTTCTGGTGCTAGGGTTTGGGGTGGTGGTGTCACGGTTGTCGCCGTTGTTCGCATCTGGGTGCTGGTGCAGCGCCTGGTGCCCATGTGCTGTCGTGCCATGGCCTCCCTCATCGGTCGACACCGTCTTGTTCTGGCACGGGTTGCAGCGCCCCTTCGGGGTGCTCCCTGTGCCGCCACTTCTCTCTGCTGCCGGCTATCTTTATACTTCCTCTTCGATACATTTGCGAGAACCTTGAGTAAGACTCCTTGTACTACCCCTTTTACGCTTGTCTTCATGCTCTTCCTGGCCAAGCCATTTGGGATTACTGTGGTCACCTCTATTAGGGCTCATCTCAGAACTAAGTGTTCATACCCCTCTACAGTGATGCTTAGTTAGACATTTTGATTCATCTTGGTTGTGATAACCTTCTACATAATGTATTACTGACGGTAGTTCCTGCCATCAGGGTACTACCTGATCCTATTATTACTACAGTCTAAATGATTTGATATATACACTAGGGATGCTGCCTTGTATTGGTATAGATGATTTGTTATATTTAAAATGCTTCCATACTGAAGTAATACTGCCAACTAATGAGGCTTTGTTAAACTTGTTGTCCCCACCTGGATGATTGAATCATTCTTAATACTTGTTAACATCAATGAAAAGAAGTTGTAGTATTCTGAATTTGGGGATTGATGAAATTATACTGTAATAAGGATTAGTATTCTGGATCAGCAGTGCAATTGCTGATATACCATGATTACAATTGTTTCTCTAGAGGGGTGAATTTTAATTGGTTACCAATCCCTTTCAGAGATATTAATGATGTGTAAATGTACCTTTATTTACCTGAGGTAAAAACCTTGGCCAAAACACTATTGTTTAATGACTATGATCCTAGTGGAATGCCCCCATGCTGGTTTGAATCTTGGATCCAGTTAAATGATCTGATTAGGTTCAAACTACTGCTATTTTTGTGAATGGATAATTGAATGGTTTAATAGGTCTTGCTTACCTCTAGCTGATGTTATGGAACATATCAGATGCTCAACAATGGTTATTTTTAAATTGCAGTAGATCACAAGACATTGTAATAGGTAGTTGAATCATGACCATAGCTTTTTGTCATTTGGATCTGTCTCTAGTAGTGCTAGGTAGAACAGACTTGCAAGAATAGATGCTTGATTAGATTATAGATTAGCAACATGCTGCTTGTAGGGTTGCTGTTGTATCTTCTTAGATTATTCTTCAGGATCCAGAAATAACCTTCTAATGGTTAACTTGATCAGGTGTAAGCAAATAAATAACCTGTTATGAATATACTTCTTGTGATCTTTTCCTAATGGTGTGTTATTGAGTTTGTAGTGATCACCTGACCACCTAGATCTATGTAGTATAGCTCTAGATTGGGTAGATGCTTTTCTGGATGGTTTGGTATTCTAGATGATCATAAGATCATGTAAAGATATGGGATCTCATCAATAGCAAAGATATACCTTTGCTTGTAAATATTTAATGGTTCTATATGATTGTGCTTCCTTATGCAATTTCTTGTGTGTTGGATTAATTTTATTGGATGATCTTGACAAGATCAACTATTATATTTGTATCTTGGCCCTGCCAATGATGCAAAGGCTGAGGCACAACTCTGGATAAGGGCATATATTGTGCTATGGTTTTCATTTCTTGATGATGATTTTGCATAGCACCTCTATGCAGGACTGAGAGAATTCCTATCGTTTTTATACTTTATTACTTCCTATTCTTGCCCTATTCTCTAAAATAGATAAGAACAGATATAATATGCACTATATCTTCCGAGGCTCTTATTTTTCCTACCTTGAGCTTCCTAAAACCTATTCTACTGATGGATCTTGATCAGTTGCTGCTGAATCTTCTGGTAAACCTTCTCCTCCTTGCTCATGTCCTTCTTCTGGTGCTCCTGGATGGCTTCCCCAAGCAACCAGAGTGCTGATGATGTGGGCTTGGTGCATTGTGGAGGTTTTGGTGCTGAACCCTGTGCTCTGGAGCTATGGATATGGAATGGTTAGATGTGGGAGGGTGTAGTTTTGCTAGCTACGGCTGTGCTCTCTCCCTATATGGTACTCTCTTGTGGTGTTGACAACACAACACTTGCATGTGTTATGTGAGCTGTTGTCTAGTGGCCCTCCTCTGGTTCAAGATTCCACAAATGGAACTTGTCCCATATGGATCAGCTTGACTGAGATATTTCTGCTCGTTAGCTGTCATTTTTGCTTGTCCTTGGCTCAGGACCACATTGGCTTAAACATAATCTGTTTAGTCGACTTAGTGCTAAACATGATTATTCCCCTTTTTATTATTGTTGCCTCTTTCTTTCTAATTGATTTTAGCTAGACTTAAGAGGGTGCCATAGCATGCTAATTTTTGCCTTAATACAATGATCAAATATGTTGCTGGATTCTTTAGACTTCAAATTTTCCTCTCATACTCAAGTGTATAGCTCCCAGATCAAGATCATACTTGTTGTCTAGATTGGGTGGTACCCTCTTAGGTCATTGGTGGGTTTTGGTAATTCTTACAAAAATACCTAAGCTAAATCATACATTGAATTGCCTCACCTGGTGAGGCAAACATTTCTAACATTACCAAAATGTTATTTATTTATTTCTGTGATCTGTTTGCAGAAATCAGAGTGAGGAATGAAGACACAGGATGAAGGAATAGTTTAGGACCTTTTTATTATTATGGATCCTTATTGTAATCTTTATTCAAGATTCTTTTGTAATTCATTTTTTTATGTATGTGTAAAGACAATGTATTATTATATGTTTGAGATAATAAAGTTTAATTTTTTCTCCCCTTTTGGAGTTTAAGGGTTGTTATTATTTATACTTATACTTCTGTGTATTCTCATTTATTAATGTAATCTTTCATTTGTCTTGAAGTACCTTTATTATAAAGGCTAATGTATTATTTATTCATACAAGATGTACTTTATTCTATTTTTGCAATTCATTTTCTATATTCATCTCAAATTCTATTTGAATTCAAACATAACTCTTGAATGTTTAATTTGAATGAATACCCCCCTCAAAAGCAAAGATACAATGGAGGTCATGTCGAAATCTATCGCACTTGCCCAGATGCTTCCATCAGAGCAAGAGAGATCCCGATACCTCACTGGCTTATTTTGTTTTGCGCGAAAATTCTCCAGATTTTCTATGCATGAATGCAATGCACACACCTTATCTTAGCTTATTTCTAAGCTCTAATCCTGGGATGTTACATTTGTTCATCAGGTTTTACAGTTATCTTTGCACTTTTATTGATTACACTAGTTATCATAGGATGCTTCAGCATTGTCTTGAACACGATCAATAATTCTTGCAAGTATTTTAAAAGTATCATTCTCAGCAGGTGGTGGTTCATCTACTACCTTAGCAGTTGTAGTAGCATTACGAAATAAGAAACTCAGCAAATTATCCATATTGAAAATAAAGCAACTAACAGAAGTAAACAATACTCACAGTAGAAGTTTCCTTTACCAGTTCCACTCTCCAATAGCGCTTCACTCCCCGACAATGGCGCCAGAAAATAGTCTTGATGACCCACAAGTATAGGGGGTGTATCGCAGTATTTTCGATAAGTAAGAGTGTCGAACCCAACAAGGAGCAGAAGGTGCTGGCTAGTGGCTTGGAGCAGGAATTTTCTGTAAATACTTAGCAAACGGATTTTTAGGGGGATTTGATAATGCAGGTAAATAAAGTACGAGTAAATAAAATACAATAAGAATAAATGCAGCAAGTGTCCCAATCCTTTATTCAGCAAAGGACAAGCCGGTTGTATTACTTAAGATGACCAAATGTTCTCGAGGACACATGGGAATATCATCAAGTGCTTTCGCTTCATATAGTTGATTGATCTTCTTTAGTTTGCTAAGTGTTGTGTGGGTGAACCTGTGCTAATGTACCGAATTCCTAGGACTAATACATACTTGTGATTATACCCCTTGCAAGCATCCGCAAGTACAAGAAAGTATTTAAGGTAGAAACCTAACCACAGCTTTAAACTCTAAGACCCTGACATCCCTTGTGCAATGGTTTCCTAACGGGGGTTCAGGTTTCTGTCACTCCGGCAACCCCTACGATTAGTAGCCAAATACACAATGCATTCCCCTAGGCCCATATAGGTGAAGTGTCATATAGTCGACGTTCACATGACACCACTAGAAGAAGTACACCACAACTTAAATATCAAACCATTGAATCTTTCTCAACAAAATTCCACTACTAACAACATGACTTCTCCCATGTCCTCAAGAACTAAACGAACTACTCACAAGAAATCATATGGATCATGATCAGAGATGAAATAATGATATGTAACAATCTGAACATAGACAATAATTCAATGGTTCACTCAATAGCATCAACTACAAGGAGTAATCAACACCGGGAAATTTCCCCCTAAGAACTATGCAAGATTCAACCCAATTGTTACAGCGGTATGAAGTGGAGATGATGTTGGTGGTGATGATGATGGTGGTGACGATGATGATGATCTCGATGAAGTCCAGCTTGATGGTGGTGTTGATGGCGACGATCTCCCCTCTCCGGGAAGGAATTCCCCCGGCAGAATTCTGTCTGCCGGAGAGATCTTTCTCTCTCGGTGTTTTTTGCCCCCGCAGAGGCGGCGGAATATTTCTGTGGTTGCTCCCCGAGTCTTAGGGTTTCGGGAGGATAATTACGCCAGAGGGGAGAGGCTGGAGTGGACCAGGGCGGCCACACCACCTAGTGGTGTGGCCTGGGGTGGCCTGCGCTAGGGGATGGTGTGGGCCCCCTGTGGCCCATCTCCACTCCTCCTTCTGGCAGTCTTCGTCTTCTGAAAAATAGGATTTCCATGTATTTTCCTGGATTTTCTGATCTTCGTGAATTTCGCCTCCAAACAGTACCTTTTCCATCAGAATCCTGATTGCAACGGTCCATGCTCCAAAAGTCATCAACCATGCAAAAATAGATGAAATAACATAAGTATCATCTCTTAATATGATATATATCAATGAATAACAATAAATTATGATATAGAATAGTGATGCAAAATGGACGTATCACATAAGCATCTCCATCTCCATGTAGTACTCATCAACGGACATGTTTCCTTGCCTCAATTGTGTCAACTTGTCAAAAACTGATTGCAAGTAGTTAGTGGGTACAAAACGAGCCTTCATAATGCTCTTCATCTCGCACCAATCCATCACATGAAGTTGATTGTCGACCCTTCTATTCTGCACAATAGCATCCTACCAACGCAAAGCATATCCATCAAATTCTGACGCTGCAAGCTTGATCTTCTTGTCTTTTGGATAATCAAATAAATGCTAGAGCTTCTCAATGTTCAACTCCCAAGTAAGATAATCCTCAGGATCAAGTGAGCCATTAAAAGAGGGAATTGAAAACTTAGGCTTGCCCAAACCATCATCAGCTTGGTTCGGCACACACTGAGCACGTCCCAAAGGGGCATATCCACGGCCATAAAGAGGAGCAGCAGCAGGTGCAGGGGGATTGGCACGTCCCCTGCCACGATGTGGGGCAGCATCAGCCGCACTACCCTCATCATGATCTTCAAACACATCATCGGGTTGGTATTCCTGTCTTTGCTGAATTTCTGTTGTAAGGGCCTCAATCAAATGCTAGAAGGTGGCGACATTGACATTGATTGTTGTCACTTGAGTTTGAATATTAGTGACGGCGCCAGTATTCTGATCCATTGCCTCTTGCATGTCCTTGATATTCCTGTCCATGGCCTCACGCCAATTAACAAGCTCCTCATCCTTCTTTTTCTGTGACACAACATCATCATCACTCAAAGACATGATTAGTAGGTTAGTGCAAAAAATCAAAATCGGTTTGGTAGAAACACTCACAACTGACAAGAAAGTAGATCTTACCGTTCCAAAGTGAATAGAGATGCTTTACCAAACAAAATCAAAGACTTATGCACAGATGTGATGAAGTGAATATCAAGGGTATGGAGAACGATCGCAGGACACATAGGTTATTTGTGGTGGAGCTCTAGGTATGGTATCCTAACTACACCAAAGCAAATCCTAGTGCTAATCGTATGACAAACACACAAGGAAACACACACG
The DNA here is from genome assembly GCA_910589775.1 of Avena eriantha. NCBI lineage: Eukaryota > Viridiplantae > Streptophyta > Magnoliopsida > Poales > Poaceae > Avena > Avena eriantha. The sequence goes on along the minus strand of OU342746.1, from coordinate 156,416,097 downwards.
TGGAGATAAACGTGGCAAAACAACTTATAAACAGGAATATTGCAATGCACAAGAGAGATGCTAGTAATAGCTCAAATAGAATAGGCACAAGATTGCTCAATCTACTAGTGCTATTATGAAACCAGTCCTCCAATCAACTTTGATATCTCCTTTTTTCACTTTTGTATCGCTTTTCTTTTCTTTTTTTGTTTTTCACAACTTTCTTTTCTTTTTCTTTTTTGATTTTTTTCACTTTCTGGACACAAGGTAATATGGGATGCAACAATTCCGAGAAATTAGCGGTCGGATATTCTGATTTTTTGGGGGCCAGATAATCCGGTCTACCTGGACGAAATTTTGCACTTAAAAACCCTAGTGAGCAGCCTGTTCAGAGCAAACCAACTAGTCTCGTAGGTACGTTCCTAGGCACCAATGTTGTAGATAGGCTGTAGCTAAGGTTTGAAAACACCAAAAGTACTCTATGTGGACTCGGAAAAGTATATGTAAGCTAGCGGAAACGATGAAGAACGACTCAAAAGCACGAAACAAACGAAAATAATAAGGAAAACCTAGACACTACGACTCGTACTAGAAGATATCGGATCAAAGACACAACAACAACCAGCAACTAAGACTCAACTCTGATGCAATCTAGGCTATGGCAAAGACGGCCCCTAATCTTTTTGTATGGCTTTTTCTGTATAGGACGAAAAACAAACTAATCTATGGATGGATTTGTGGATGCTTACCGAGGCAACGCTGGAAATCTGATACCAAGATGATATGGGTGGCCTGATCTTCTTAGTAAGCGGATGGCGGTGATGATGGTGGATGATAGATAACTAGCTTGTAGCTATGACCTCTCCCACTCGAACCCTGATGCCAATGCAACAGCTCTCGAACCCTGTAGGATATTCACAACACCACGCTCTTGCGCACGCAGCCGTCGACCACGAATGGCAGTTTGCAATCTACTAATTCCCGATGGAACAATAGATCACACTAAATTGCAGTAGTATAATTCGATCACAAGGTAATTCTAGAGGTTCTAGATAGAAACAACTCCAAAATAGTTTTAACGTGGTCTAACCTAATCTAGAGGGCGTTCCAAGCTTATATGGCCACCGGAACGTCCAAAAAACGTGAAACAAAAACGTGTCTGATACAGACAGATCCATCCATATCTTATGGAAACTTTTAGGGCCGGATTATCTGGTGTAAGTGGGTCGGGTTATCCGGGGGCCGTACAGAACATCGCGCACGAAGTCCTTAGCAGAATCTCCAAAGCAGGGCCGGATTATCCGAGGTGTAGGGGCCAGATTATCCGAGGTCTTTAGGCATGGAAGTACTCATTGTAAAGATCTTAGAATTATCTATCCAACAAGTGCTTATTTGCTTGATTTGGAGTTCGTATGAGGAATCTACGTTCGTTTCAATTTTAGGACTTCTGTCTGTCCGAATTAAACGTTCCTTCTCTTTGATGATCTCTCTTTCTTGTATTGCGCCAGCCTCCCTCTCCTCCCTAGTGCCTTCATGGATGATCATCACGCCTGGCTCCTCTTGACGCAGCCCTTCTCCTTCTCGTGCCATGCTTGTCTCCTTAGTGAACCTGAGCATACATAAATGCATAGACTTCGGCAGTATAAAATTCTCATTGGCATACACATCACATTCATTTAGGAGTGAATTCACATGTTGTTCAAGTAGCTTTGTACGAGCTCTAGTCATTGGTCCAATCGTGATTTCATTGGACTTATCCTTGACAGCGACATCAACATCTTCATTAGGAGTTGGAGATAGCAAATCAGTAGGGATGTCCTCATTTGTTTTAGTTTAGGTACATGAATTAAAACTTGAACTCATTATTATGAACATGGTCTAAACATTTTCCAAATCCAGTGTAGATGTCTCGCCCACCCACCTTCAACCTTAGTACTTTCCTCGAGAAGGACAAGCTGAAAACTGATGGAACCAACTTCACTGCATGGTTCCGCAATCTTAGGATCCTCCCAGTCCCCTACAAGTTGACTTATGTCATCGAGGCTGAGCTTCTAGCTAAGCCTACAGATTCTGCCTCCCAGGACGAAAAGAATGTCTGGCAGTCCAAGGCAGATGATTTCTCCCTCATTCAAAGTGGAATGCTCTATGCCATGGAGCTGGAGTTTCAAAAGCATTTTGAGAAGATGAATGCTTTTGAGATTGTTGAAGATCTCAAAGTTGTCTTTGCTCCATAGGCTCGGGCAAAAAGGTATGATGCTTCCGAGCTCTTTTTCTCCACTAGGATGGAAGAACACAATAGTATTAGTGAGCACGTAGTCAAAATGTCTGGCTACGTTAAGCGCTTGAATACTCTGGATTGCAAAATCCCGGAAGAGCTAGCAATTGATAGGGTGTTGCACTCGCTGCCCCTATCTACAAGAGCTTTGTGATGAAGTACAACATGCAAAGGATGACTAAGACCCTTGCTGAAGTGTTCTCCATACTCAAAACTCCTGAGGTAGAAATCAAGAAAGAGCACACGGTGTTGATGGTCAACAGGACCACCAACTTTAAAAGGTTGGGGCAAAAGGGCAAGGGCAATAAGCCAAAGAAGGATGGTAAACCAGTTGCCAACACCTCTAAGGCTACTCGGCCCGGCCCTAGGTCCGGAACCACGTGCTATTACTGCAAAGGGAACAGGCACTAGAAACGCAATTGCCCCAAATACTTTGAGGACAAGAAAGCCGACAAGATAGCTGCCAAAGACAAAGGTATATGTGATATACATGTTATAGATGTGTTTCTTACCAACGCCAAGAGCAACACCTGGGTATTTGATACCGGTTCTGTTGCTCACATATGTAACTCTCAGCAGGAGTTGCGGAGTAAGAGGCGGCTGGGGAAAGACGAGGTGACGATGCGCGTCAGCAATGGCACAAAAGTCGATGTGGTGGCCATCGGCACGTTACCTCTACATCTACTATTAGGATTAATTCTAGTTTTGAATAAATGCTACTATATACCCTCATTGAGTATGAATATTGTAAGTGGATCTTGCTTGTTGCAAGATCGTTATTCGTTGAAATCTGGAACAGGTGGTTGTTCTATTTATATGGATGACGTTTTCTATGTTCATGCGCATGTGAGTAATGGTTTATTCTTACTTGATTGCAATACTCACATCCATAGTATTAATGATGATAATTTCATGTTTATGTGGCATCGCCGTCTTGGTCACATTGGCGTAAAGCACATGAAGAAGCTTCATTCAGAAGGACTTCTTGGATCATTAGATTTGGAATCTCTTGATACATGTGAGCCATGCCTTATGGGCAAGATGACAAGGACACCCTTCTCCGGCACAATGGAGAGAGCTGCAAACCTACTGGATCATACATACGGATGTATGTGGACCAATGAGTGTCTCAACACGCAATGGTTATCGTTATTTTGTTATCTTTACTGACAATTTTAGTAGATATGGATATATCTACTTAATGAAGCACAAGTCTCAAACCATTGAAAAGTTTAAGGAATTTCAGAAGGAAGTGGATAATCAATTTAACAAGAAAATCAAGACGAGGGAGGTCGGCGCAGGACAGGTCGACAAGGCGGCAGAAGGCAAACGATCATGGCAGTAGCGGCACCTTCGTGCGCCAGCAAGTCATCGCCTTAAACCCTAGCAAGGGTAAGCCCAACAGCCAACACATCTAGACCCGTCTGGCCCAGACCTGGCTCCCAGCCACAGACCGCCAGGGGGTCAGCGAATAGCTTCCGCAACCCCGGCAAGCGCTAGGGCAGTGGCAGGTTGGCGGCCACGGCCCGCTAGGCCCAGATCAGGCCCTCAGTGGCCTAGATCTGGCCCGCGCAGTCCGGCCATTGTTGTGCCGACCGTCGTCCACTTCCACCCTCTGGCATCGCGGCAAGACACGAACCTCCCTCAACCTCTTCGCCTCCACCATAGCTAGCACCACCCGCCGAAGTCTTCCACCTATGCCTCAGCGCCTCCCTGGTCAGATCGGTCTCAACATGCGCAGCAATACGTGCAGCAGCTCGCGCCGGCCCTCAGCACGCGCAGCAGCAGCACACGCCTCCCTGGCCTCAGCACGCGCAACAGCACGCGCCAGCCCTCGTGGCCCAGATCGGCCCGCCCGCGCACACGCCTGCACGCACCTTCGTCTGCTCGTCGCGTCGCCGCACCTCCTAAAGAGGCAACTCTGCGCCTCTGCGCTCGCCCACGGCCCCGTCATCGCCTCGCGCCGCCTGCGAATTCCAAGTTCTGGGCCCCTCAAAGAGAGCCGCAAGAGAAGATACCGCCCTGCCGCCACCTTCCTAGGGCGCGCGTGGCTTTGCCGGCGCCCCCTCCGAATTATACGAGGAGTTAAGTTTTTGAGAGAACGAATTATACAAGGGATCAGGAGATGTTCTTAGCTCAGCTGCAGATTTATGGCGATTATACGTAGTATATCCTTGTTCGTCGCCGTGGCGGCAGCATTCACGGCGAGCCCCGTGGGTCGTGGGACCTGCAGACCACACAGCCTGAGCCTCCTCCGTCAGCTTCCGCCTGGGCGACCAGCTCGGTAACTAATGTATCACCCGTGGCGATCATGCTTGGCATGCAACTGTAAACCTTTTGCGATGCAGTGTTCAAGTACTCGTCGGAGGTGCGTGACATGGTGGAAGTGACCAAGGACAGGGACAGCTACCTCTCCTGCACGGCACGGCGTCCAATTACATATCCGGCACCCTCGTAGTATCATGCCTAAGACACCGTTCACCTCGACCGCCTCAGGAGCCGCTACTTCATATGCAGCGTGAAGCTGCAGGTCAGGGTCGTGCCACCCGGCTGCGACAGCCCATCACCGGTTGTGATGAACGGGACACGCCAGGGGTAAACGGCACACCAGGTGGCGTGTGCCTCGACGGCGACGGCAAATGGATGACCATCACCAGCAGCCCTCGTACAGTTCTGGCCTTACGGTTCTGTAGATTTGTTTCTGATTGCTTGTCAAACCTTAAATTGTAGACTGGATCCTGGCTGGCAAGCTCAGAAAGTCAGAATTGTGTTGTACATTTTACAAAACTTCTCCCACTGCTTCCGTGATTGGTAGCAGTTAGTTAACTTGTGCATGGAAGAAAGAAATGAAATTGGGTGCTTTGAAAGGAAATCAACGTAAATCAAGTATCACTAGTTATTCATCTAGATATTAGAGAACAAGAACGAGCATTCTTCCTTTCTCCACAAAAAATGTGTTGTACAGATTAAAGGGTAGTAGTCTCTATATTGCGCACAAATGACAGCATTCTCCTCGACAATAAAAACTACCGCTGTGAGAACAATAGTCTAATTTGAATCAGAGAGACTATGCGCAACAATCGATCGAACAACTATGCCGTTTTAGGTTACCACGAGTTCACACGATTTAAACGGTCCGAGCATCAGGCAACTGGCGGGCACGCTTCATTGTCCTTCGATGTGTCCACTTCGGAGGGTGGCATCAACTGCCACATCGGATATCCTGGGTAACCAACAAATGGCATCATCAGTTTCTGTCCTGGAGCTTGGCCGTGAGGATGGAAGGGTGCCATTGGTGCCTGCGCGAATGGCGAGGCCATCATGGTGGGGTGAGGCATATAGGCTGGAGTTGCAGTCATAAGTTTCATCTGGTGCTCCAAAGTCTCTTTCTCTAGTTTCAGCTTCTGCTTCTCGTCACGGAGTTCGTCCTTCTCTGCCTGCAATTTAAAGAAAAAAGGGTCACGGATTATATCATCACAGCAGATGTTAGCAAACATGATTGTATAAACAGATCTGGCATTGTCCAAGAGATGCAACGCAGACCCATCGCTTGAGCTACAGCAGAAATGTCACATCGTACAAAAGATAGCAAGTTCATTTATGTACATAAAAGTATATAATGTCTTACCTGAACAACATATGTACTGTGCTCCACAGTAATATGCAGCATACCATATAAGTAACCAGATTTGTAGTTTGTGATCAGCTCAATCAGGCTGCTGATTTGTAATTTCTGGCCATATTATTGGTATTCTAGGTTTAACTACATTAGCAAGTGACTAAGTGGTAGCCAGAAATGTATTCCATGATCCAAACTAGAACAGCACACATATGCATAAACCACACTTCAAAGCTTGGAATACAATCTGATAACCAAATAACAATGGACAAATATTTAAAAACACTGGACCGATCAGCAGGACAGGGAAATAAAATAGCATGACTTCCATGATTCATCCAAAACTGGTGTTGCTATAAGCATAATTCCCCCAGAAATGGTGTTTCGATCGAAAGAAAATATGATATGTTGTCTTCAGGTTAACAGCTACTATAAAGTTCCAGGTTCATAATCGTTTGGACTATAGAAGATTGTGTGTATGTAAAGTTGCCTCACCTTGAGCTCTTTAATCTTGTCTTCAAGACTTCCATTAGTATCCTTTAGCTGCTGCGCTTCAGCACGAAGCTGAGTAACCATGTGAGTAGCATCACTTAGGATAGCAGCTTTGTCAGCTTTTACTGGCTTACCAGGATCCAGAGTAGTACTCAATTCATGGAACCTATCAATCATAAGAATTACTGAAAATCCAAGGACAGCCTCTCTTCCATCTAGAATTAGCAAAACTGAAGGTATGATGTACCTGTCATTCAGCTTGTCTCTTCTCACTTTCTCCCTACAGGCTTTAGATGTCGGCCTCCCGCAGGGCCCTGACCTCAAGCTGTGATTTGCAATAGATTCACAGTTACAGATCTCACAATGAAGCACTCTGATGTGCATGTCTACTATAAAGTAAAACAGCTTCCTACCGCTTATTGCTGCCCGAATCCTTCAAGACATCAGAAGTGTTCACATAGCTACCTACTTCTGCACTGTAGCAACCAAGGGGGAAAGTAACTCAAAGGCACAAGCAAGTATTGTAATAAAAAAGTTAAGTAACAGAGGCAAACAGATAATTAAATTAAGAATTAAAGCTGGGCCACTTTGTGTGAATATAAATTAACTTCATAGAGAAATACTAATTGAACAACCACAAAAGTCCAAACGATCTTTATTTAGCACAACTACAGTTCAGCACAAACAAATTCAACATTCATGAGATAAGAACCACATTTGTTTGGCACAGTGGAGTTCGTGCATGACAAGATGTAGTTCTTCATCAGAAACTAGGATTGCACCATAATCTACATACAATTACAACCATATTCAAAGTAAACCCAAGCATGGATGTGCCAGAATCAAAAATTAACACTGATGCCGCACACAAGGAACAACACACCTATAAATGACCCAAAAATATGCACATATACAATTATTGTAAATTTGTGTGTCTTGGCCAATTTCTCATATGTGATATGTGCTAGATAACCTACTCAGCAATCTGAATCCTATAGTCGTACTACACAATTAGTAATCTCTCACTGTATATAACTAGTACAATTGTGTGAATTCCAAATTAACCAGAAATCTATCCACCTCTACCAATATACAGCATGTCGTTTTCAGTAAACTGGGAAAAAAACATCATTCCTCATCCTCAGCAAACCAGAAACTACTAACTGCTGAAATTAAGTTCATATTATGGCATATATGGTCAATGAAAACTCTAGATTTGATGCTGACTCCATCCAGAATTGGCAGTTATCACGATCCAAAGCACTCCAGTTTCATCCATTTCCAAGAGTACAATATTAGCAAATACTTGCATCAGAGTCAAATATATGAAAAGTTATGACAGGTAGTTCAATCCCATCATACGCTCCTTGAAGATTGCACCAAAGGTCCGCAGCAATAAGCTAAGTCCACAACCATGCCCCGCAGCATCATAACAACATGTCATTTACTCCACTAAAATTGCCTTCCCCACCCGATCTAACCCATCCATTCCCCAAACGACTTTGAACAAATCTCGGCACAACAATGAAGACCAATAATTCATCAGAAGCTTTTGCAGAAATAATTCATCGGAATCCCTGGGATCCAGATAAAACAACAGTCTCGACGAGCTGAGTCTAAATTATCCAAAGGGGTGTATATCTGTACAAATCCAGCAATCTCACGACCGGACCCGAATCTAGAAACCTTATGCAGTCATCGCCCCGGCGAGAGATGGGACGCCGTGTTTAGCATCCAATCGACGAAATCGATACCTCTAAAATCAATTGGAACGAAAAATATCCACATGCCAAAACAGCAAAGGAGCGGCTGGCGGACCTTGGGTTGGACGAGGAGGCGGAGGCGTCCCACGGGAAGGCCCCGCACGCGGCGGCCGGGAGGTCCGCGAGGATGCCGCAGTCGAGGAACCAGTCGTCGACGCCGTCCGCCTGAGGGAGAGACATCGCCGTCGTCGTCGTCGCTGCCGCCGTCGCCTAAAGGTCGGAGACTTTTCCGCCAACCTTTTCGCTGGGTTTCTATTTTCGGTTCCCCTCTTTTCACCGATCTTTCGACGGCTCGTGTTTGGGAGAGATTGGGCGGGCTGCGGGCGTCCATGACATGTGGGACCGTGGGTGGATTTTATTTATTTGTTAGATTAGATTAAAGTTTCGAGCGTTCTGTGTGGTTGGAGAAAGATAGAAGCAGGTGAGGCGTAGGGACGCTTAACGTGGCGCGGTGGCGCCGGCTGATAGGGCCGACGGAATCCGTCGGGATGCCGCGCCAGGTAGACCTAGATTAAAAGAAAAAAAACATAGGCACTAGCACTAAGCGCATTTTCACCGGGCCGATCCAAACTGACGATCCAAAACGTCCGTTTCTGTCCGTTTGGATTGGGTCATGATCCAGCATGTCCGACCAACCACGCCTAGCAGTGTGATCCATTTGTCCGTGCTTGGCAAATAGGCCATCTCACTATGGCCATCGGCGCTGGCGTCGATATATTTCCAGAATGTTCCTGTTGAAATATAGGGTGGGTTTTAGGCTCATCTAACAATTTTAGGAAAAATCCCTAAGGGCCCATTCATGACAAGAAGAGTGGTGAGAGTTTAGTTTCACATGGCTAGTTGGGAGAGGTTTTCACCGACATATAAGATGAGTTTTTCTCTCACTAGTATGACTTGGTGTGAAGTGAAGAGAGGCGTTCTACACGTGCGCTCCTCCTCGTCCTCCTCCTCCGCCGCCCGTCTCGCCACGACGCGCGACGTCCGCCGCGGGCCGCGGGAATCTCGCCGAGCCGATGTGTTCTTTTGGTCAGTCAGAAATAGGATATGAATGTTGCAACTAAAACGTTAATGAGAATGAATACGAGTTGAAACGTTTTATCTTAAGTGCTATTAAGTATGAGCGTTTCTTTCTGTTGAACCCTCTCGTATCTGCCTGAGCCTATATTGGAGAGATCGCTCCTCTCCAAGGGACAAAATAGAACCGCTGCCTCCACGCGCGATTGCTATTGTCGTTTCCTCTACTGCTGCTGCCGCGAGTGATCTTATTCCGTCCACTGTGTATACGGCTGATGGAAGAGCAGGCCTCTGAAACCCCGCCCCTCGAGATCCTGTACGGGAGAGGGACGATTAGGTTTTTGGGGAGTGTCTTCTACGCGGCTGCTCACTTTCGATCAACTGCATCCACTTCTTGCATGCATTCTTCATCACCATGGCCACAGAAGCTGAATAGGCCACTGCAGCTTCCCAGAGGGCGGCCGACGAGGCGGCTGCTACTGTTGCTGCCGCCGCTGCTGCTGCGGCTAATTGGCCTACGGAGGGTACAATAAATCCCTCTGTGCATGGTACTAGTAATTTTGGTAGATGATTCAACGATTCGTCTAGTACAATATGTTTCCATTACCAAATATCAATATGTGTATGTATGGCTCATGTTTTATTTCTGGATTAATATAATTGAAATATTGCCTAGATTCTCAACAATCCAAAAAACTAAACAAAGTAGGCAATTTTTGATCCAAGGTTTTGCCGCTGCACTAAAACCGTCCCCAATTACGGGAACATATTTTAAGCGTTGGCAGACCAAAACCATCTTATGGCTCATGGTGATGAACGTGTTCTAGGTCGCCGGTGTTACTCTCAATGGAGCGATTACTCCTGAACAGGAGAAGGCATTCAGAAGGCCACCATCGTCTTTGTTGGAGCCGTTCTGAGCGTGACCGGAGATAAGTTGGTTGATGCATATTTATATATGCGGGTTGCCAAGGACTTGTGGGAGGCGCTCGAATCCAAATTCGGCACAACTGATGATGGAAGCGAGATGTATACTATTGAGCAGTTCCACGATTACAAAATGGTTGAAAACCGTTCTGTACTGGAACATGTTCATGAGATACAGTGCATCACTAAGGAGCTTGAGCTTCTTAAGTGTGATTTACCGGGAAAATTTATCACGGGATGCATAATCGCTAAGCTCCCTAATTCCTAGAGGAACTTTGCTACCACTCTGAAACACCAGAGGCGTGAATTCTTAGTAAAGGATGTCATTGGCCATCTGAGTGTCGAGCAGAATTTGAGAGCAAAGGACTCGCATGGAAAAGGGACCGAAGGGACTTCTGTTGCCAATGTGGTACAGAAGAACTTCAACTCCCACAATCCCAAGGGGAAGCATGGTGTCTGATGTCTACGCACTTCTATTCTTGTAGACAGTTGCTGGGCCTCCAAGTGCAGAGGTTTGTAGAACACCATCAAGTTTCCCTTAAGTGGATAACCCAAGGTTTCTCGAACTCAGGGAGAAAGTGGTCAAAGGTATCCCTCTCAAGCAACCCTGTAATCAAGATACAAGAAGTCTCTTGTGTCCCCAACACACCCAATACACTTGTCAGGTGTATAGGTGCACTAGTTCGTCGAAGAGATAGTCAAATGCAAGTGGTATGGATAATTATAAGTGGTAACAGTGCCAAAGAAGAGCTTGACGGGTAGGAAGAGACTAAAGGCAATCTGAAATAAAGATGGAAGCAAGCAAACATATAATAGATCTAGTTGCAAACGGTGTTTCAATGCTTAGAAACAAGGCCTAGGGATCATACTTTCACTAGTGAACATTCTCATATAAATATCTTCTCTTTATGATACTACTCTGAACTACTCTCCGGTTGGATAACTCTAATCCACGGTAGGGCTATAACAGCACACCTCAAAGTTTGCTTTCCCCATCTAGATAACCCCTCACTATCACCTTGAGCGCTAGATGGTTCCAACAAACACCGCAATCTCATAGAGACATCCAACTCAAATTATACTCATGACAAGTATTTATGTAACCTTAGCCAAAGTGCCACACGGTGTGCACACTATCAACTTCACACACCTGGGGATAAGTAGAGATTCATTAAAGCACTTGAGTAGCAGAATACATCTATAGATTACAAAGCTCATGATCTCAATAATATCACGCATAGAGAGAGACATGAACACATAGCTACCGGTAGAGCCCTTAGCCTCGAGGAAGAACTACTCCCTCATCATCATGGGAATCAGCAACGGCGATGGAGATGGTGGTGGAGATCGATGGAGATGACTCCGGGGGCAATTCCCCGTCCTGGCAGGGTGCTAAAACAGAGACTTTCTATCCCCCGAGTCTCCCCTTCGGTGGCGACGGCGTTGTGGAGGTTTTTGTGGCTTTCTCTTGGATTTTTAGGGTTTTCTCATTGGGAGGCTTCTTATAGGCGAAAGGGCGATGTTAGAGGGTGGACCAGGGGCCCACACTCCCTGGTGGCACGGCCAAGGGGGACCCGCGCCGCCCTATGGTGTGGCCAGCCCCTGGCCCCTCTCTGTCTCGTCTTCTGGTGTAACTACCTCGGTGAATTACGCTCTTAGTTACATGCCTGGATGAACGAAAGTGGTTAAAATAGTACGGTGGGGCCCAGGGCCACTCACGGTAGACCTTTCGGCCGTCCTAACCACTTTTAGACATCGGGACAAGAACGAGCGGCATAATCGGCAGGCGAAGGGATCAATTACATACACAAATGAGTATGTATGCAAGTCACATACAACAGTCCTCAGAGCCATTCCATCTAAAAGAAATAGAAATATTGCAATGCCATACGGCAAGATCCAAATGTCCTAGATAGAGATAATAATTTAGGATAGCTCCTCATACATCACATATCAGAGTATCAGGCGGAAGTGGAAAACAAGATCCGAGTACGGATAACAAGCAAATCGGCATAAGATGCCACATAAATAAACACATCCCGCCCACAGATCTCACGGATCCCCGTTCCCGGAATCTCTACACCGAATGATCGTTGCCAACATCATCTGTCTCTTCCACCCAGTATCCATCTTGCGGGTACACATGTTCATCTGAATCAAACAATTTATCGTGTGAGACCCTAGGGGTACTCAGCAAGTCTTTATGCCACTAAAGGGGACACAACCTGGGGTGACGCAATTGTAGCAAAATATAACACCTAACGATTCTACAGATACTCGCTAACCATCCGCCTAACCAATGATAGACGGATGTCCGTGAATTAGGGACAACAGTTATAACAGTATAATTAACAGATCCATCCTCCTCCTCGCTTACCAACGAGGAAGCGGACGAACAACCCCCATCATCCGTTGGCAGTTTTATTATCCATTCCATGAGTATTGCACTATTTACTAGTCAAGTACTTAGTCCAATTAAAAGCGGTACTTTAGTTATACTTGTCTATGATCGAGAAACTGTGCTCCAAGTCGTCCATAACCACGGACACGGCTTTCAGAAAGATTTACCCTGCAGGGGTGCACGAATAGCAACAAACACTCGATCAACCTCGGAAAAACCAAATCAAAACCCAAAGAGGCATTCACGACAAAGCAATCACAGGTTTCAGAAATATTTCAGGGGGCCACCCCAATAAGCTACCCGCAACAAAGTTGGCCGGCTCCGAGACGGACCCATGGTTTGCGACGACGGCTGTAAACGACTGGGAACCCGAAAATGTGACTGGGCTTGTCGATACGCGAAAACGTGGCGCGATCCAAAACAGTACAGGTGCTCCTCGCACAATCTTAAATAAAGCAGTAACATGGCATAAGTACAGGATAGTAATAAAGCCCCAAACTAATTGTGGCCCTAAGAAATAAGAATGAATCAAGCTCTGGCTCAGGGGGGTCCATAAGGCCTCCCGGATGTGGATAGTGCGAATAAACAAGGAACAGGAATCAAGTACTCGGGGTCCTACGGGACACAAGTGAGCATGAAAAACCAAATAGCAGATATTGCTCACAACCAAATAGCAGATATTGCTCACCGGTACCTCTTTCATTAGTTATCCCATTACTACTTAGGTTATGTTGTTTAGGTACCTCGTTATTCATCATACTCTCACATACCCTACTCATGTTTTTCTACGACTCGCATGGCTCAAACAACTCCTGTAGTAATGGCTCATGGGATGGAGGAACAAGCTTCGGTGGGGTTTAAAAGTAAGGCTATGCAGTACTTGGGATTCAATTTAATGAAATCGCAACTCAATGATGCAAGAATAAGATAGAGGTAATAGGTACTGTATGTATGCAAGCATGTGGTAGTGCTTGCCTGGCAGCTCAGTTGAAGCGAGAGATGGATCTGGGTAGTACTCCTGTGATTCCTGGTAATTCTCCTGTTGGGCGTCTATTCGAAGAAGAACCAAACAAACAAGGGCCAACATAAATAAAGTGCACAGCATATGAATTAAAATGCGACAAGCAAACAAGCATGCCATGATGGATGATGCACAATTTACATGGCATTAAAGTAGCATGGCAAAGGTGAGGTGTGGATACAAGAAATAAAGCATTTTATTATTTATTTAGTCCAATATTTATTGCCATAAACAGTTCAGATTTGTAAGAATGACATGATGCCTGCTTCAATTCAGAACAAGGACTGCATAAATAGAACGGGCTCGTCGCGCTGATCGATTTAGACATATTATTTGTCAAATTTGGAGTTGTAGAATTAAAGTTATTAATTAATTAAGGAAAAGGGCATTTTATTGTAATTTTAATCATCTCGAAATTTTAAAGTGTTCAAATGATATTTTGAATGGCATATTTGAATTCTTCATATTTTTCTGATTCCAAAACATATATTATTTGTATTATTTGGATTTATATTTGAAAAGTTATTTAAATCTGATTTGAATTTGAATTTAAATCAATTTTGAAAAAGTTTAAATTAAACAGACAGCCAGAAAAGCTTTTGTCACCCAGCCTGATCCAGCCACAACCACTGACGGGTGGGCCAATGTTGACTGGGGCCACGCACGCGGAAAAACTTTTGCTACCGCGGCTCCACCTAGCCACTGAGGGTGACAGATGGGTCTGACGGCTACTAGCCCACGTGACAGTGGGAGGTATTTGCAGAGACTGACAGGTGGGTCAAGCTAGACCGCGGGTTGAGGGGCTAAGAGCTAGGGGGCTTAACTACAAGTTTTCCAGAGTGGCTGACAGGTGGGGCTTGATGTACCGCGGGTTGAGGCGAGAGTTTCAGAGGGGGCTTTTTGCAAAACGGAAAAGGGCACTGTGGATCTTCTCTTCCTGTCTCTGACGAAACTGTCTGACGCGCGCGGCGCGGCGAGACGGGGAATCGAACTGGGGACCTGGGCGTGCGCGGGCGGCGGCGGCTACCGCTGGGCTAGTGAGGGGTAGTTGTTAGGGAGTATCTGCGCGGCCAGTTGAGGCGCTACGCGGCGCGAGAGCGTGCAGACACCAACGTCTGGCGGTGCATTGAGGGCGCTCGGCGAAAGGATCGGCGATGCTAGACGGCGATGGCTAGGCGGATGGTGTCAGGAAGGAAGAGGGACTCACCGCGGGGTGATCGGTGGTGGTGGCACGGCCAGAGACGCGACGGATCGTCGAGGTTGCTGGCGTCCTGGCGGCTAGGGTTTGCGTCGGGCGGCGCTGGTTCCGGCGGTGCTGGGGCTTCTCGTCCTCGTCGGCGCGTGCAGGGCGATGTAGGGGAGCCTCCTTGATCTTCCAGACCACCTCCACGACGTGCTGGCCGGCTAGAACGAGGGGGGCGACGCGGTACTGGCGGCGACCGACGGCAGGTCCTGGCGACGATGAAGAAGAAGGGGAAGGAGAGGGCAGGCTTGGGGCGGATCTGGGCGATGCAGGAGAGCCGTGTGGATGAGGGCAAGCGAGAGAGAGGGAGGAGATGCGTGTGGGCACGACTCGGGGTAAAGTGGCTTCGGCCCTTTTCTCTCTTTCTCCTCGAGCACGTGGTCGAGCTGGGGCTCGACCTGGGTAGCCAGGCAGGGCAGGGGGAGGGCTGCAGGTGGGGTCGGCGTGGTGGTGGTGCTGGCATGGCAGGTAGAAGGAAAAGAGAGAGGGGAGGGGAGCTCGGGTGCACTTGGCTAGGTTAGATGGGGTAGGATCGGGTTAGGGTTTTGTTAGGGTTAGGTAGGGTGGCTGGGGTGTGGGCCAGGGAGAGAGAGGGCCAGGTGGAACCAGCAGGTTAGAGAGAGAGGGAGTGTAAGAAAAAGAGGTGGGAGGAGGTTTAGGGTTTAGTGTAGAACTAGGTTAGAGGAAATTAGAGATAAATAGCTAGGTTAGGTTTTTTATTAGGGTTTAGGTTTGAATTTGTTTATGAGACCATACCAAGAGGAAAGTGGGGCTTGATCTAGCATAAGCTAAGATGGGGAGAAGAAACCAAGAAAAAGAGAGAGAAAAGAGATATGTAAAATGAGCCTCATTTGATCATGCATGGAGAAAATAAAATAAAAGAAAATGATGTGGATGGGAATATGGGGAT
The DNA here is from genome assembly GCA_910589775.1 of Avena eriantha. Taxonomy (NCBI): domain Eukaryota; kingdom Viridiplantae; phylum Streptophyta; class Magnoliopsida; order Poales; family Poaceae; genus Avena; species Avena eriantha. The sequence goes on along the minus strand of OU342746.1, from coordinate 156,400,456 downwards.
GGTGGAAGGATGGAGATGATCCACAAAGAAAAGATCCAATAAAACAAAAGGAAAACCAATGAGATAAAAGATGGTGATGAAGGTTGCATGGCCCATGCAAAATAATAAATGCCATGATTTATTTTGTGAGAACAAAAATAATGATGTGGCATTATTCTAATGCATTTCCAAGAAGTGGAATAAGGCCAAGCAAAAGAATTGGATTAGGTTCACCCCACCACATGAGCTAGAATAAAATCAAAAGAAAAGAATTGCAAGCTCATGGGAAAAAGGATGGTGGAATTATAAGGTGGTGAAGTGATGGAGTGGAATAAAAGATATGCCCCCAACTCAACTTGGGCATTTAAACAATATATCAATAACCAAATACAATATCAAGAGGCAAATACAATTAATAATGCATATGAGAGAAGAACCAAAAGAAGAGGGGTTTTATATGATGCTCAAATGCAAGGTGGCATGATGACATGAGCATGATATAATTATGATGCAACAATTATATATAGGAAGTAGCCAATATCTTACTAGACCAAGTAGCATTACAATTGTTAGACAATTGGGATGCTACATCTGGCTCCATGAGTCTTCCGATAAAATATCGACTTTGGCTTTTGTCCGGTTCAATTCCGAGAATATTTCTTTTCCAGCTTTTCTGAAACCAAAAACAACAGAAAACATGCAACTAGCACTATGGCATCTTGTTAATAGGTTAGTTCCAGAAAATGCATGAAAGTATCTCCAAATGTAGACAAAACATAAGAAAGTAGATACTAAACAAGCATGGAACATCATAAATTATAGATACGTTTGCAACGTATCAACATCCCCAAGCTTAACTCCTGCTCATCCTCGAGTAGGTAAGTGATAAAAAGAAAAGAATAATTTTTTAGGTGACATGCACCATCACAATCTTTATCAAGGTATTTATAAAACATTGATAGATGGGGTCATATTACTTTAGCATAGCATGAAAGATATAGTTCTATCAATAAGACATAGCAACTATGCATGCAACATGAAAGGATACAAACAAAGATCATGAATAATAATGCATTGAAACACGTTTGTTTGTTTCACATATAGAAAACATAGCATAGTGGCATTCAGCTTGTCCCTCATGGAGTAGCAAAACATAAGTGCATAGGACACCTTCAAAGTTCATAAGGGTGACTAGATACAAATAGTTTAAGAACAAGCAATATCAAAGTTATGAATCAATCAACAAGTCTTGGGACAATGCACATTAAACTAAGAATGGCCACTATGCTCTCTCAATAGGTGCATAAAGATAGAAGATAGAGACTCAACATAAAAGTAAAAGGAAGGCCCTTCATAGAGCAGGGATTCAAGTCTCATAAAGAGCTTCCAAAAATTATGGTACTTATTAGCTTTCAGCTCTCATTGCCCCTATCATAGGCATCTTCAAGTGATTAAGGTGACACAACTAAGAGGATATGCTTGACAAGTTATGAGTTGAAATCTCATGGCCCTTGCTTACGTGTACCGAACCTCATGCTACTTAACTTCAGTCACAAGTAGGCTAGTGGCCCAGGCGTTTCTCTAACATACATACAAACTCCATGATCTTACAAGTTCCCCTTTTATTTCACACCACCGGGATCCATAAGCAAAAGAATCATGATATCAACGGAATAATAAGTGCAATGTTGATAGCGCTCCCCATGATACATGGTCCTGCTAACTTCAACTTATAAAGCGCAAGCATATATGCAACAAAGATGGACACAATGGTTCAAGATTATTAAGTGCAAGAAAGTAAAGTGTGCATCAAGTTCGTGAGAGCTTTAATCACTAATTTTTACACAACAAGTTTAATTCGGAAGGTAGATAAAAATATGAATATACTTGGAATAGCAAATGCTAATAGGTAGGTATGGTGGACTCTTTGGAATAACTTGGTTTTATTTGGAGTTGGATGCATGAGTGGAACTCATACTTGGTATGGAGGCTAGCAAAAGACTGGGAGCGACCAACTAAGAGAGCAATAATGGCCATAATCATGCAAAGAGACAAAAAATCATTAATTAAAGCATAAAATGATATTACAAGTCAAAAACTAAATGATCATCGAGGCTATGGTGACTCGGGATAGTCTTAACATGGTGTGAGCATGTGCCAAATCAACCCAAATAAAGAATTAAAGGAGAATACCACAATATTATGTTGTTGTATGCTGAAACAACGCATGATTCTTTCAAGGCACATTAAGCAATCTGAATTGTTTGTAACAATTCATGCTACAACAATAATTACTAAGCATAAAGTCAAAACAACATCAAGCATGCCATGATAAAGTCTAGGCCACAGTCACAAACAAGACTCCTTTTATACCACTTATAAGCATGAAACTTTCGACTCTTTTCCAACATCAATCAAAAACTAAAGCTAAACGAAGTGCTAGCAAAGGAGAACACTCACAGAACAATAAGAGTGACAACTAGAGTGTTTTAGGCAATGAATAACGGGGTGTGTCTCTCTTCAAAAGAAGTGTGTTGGGATCAAACCAACTTATTGCGACAAGGAAAGCAAAAGGAAACTAAAAACGAAAATAAAGACGCTCCAAGAACAACACAACTATGCATGAAACAATAAAAATGAAGTGTTTGGAAGAAACCTGAGATTTTTATTGATGAAGAAGGGGATGCCTTGGGCATCCCCAAGCTTTGACGCTTGAACTTCTTGGATATTTCTTGGGGTGACACGGGTGGCATCCCCAAGCTTGAGATTGTGTCCATACTCCATCTTATCACATTACTCTTCCCTACACTGAAAATTTCCTTCATACAAAAGTTCACACAATCTTCATTAGCAACATTAGTGTACTCAAGATAATAAGTCTTTTGGTTCAGTTTCAACACAAGTAAAACTTCCATGAAAACAAAAGCTACTGTAGAAATTTCTTCTAAAAGCTCAAATGATCAAAGAGAACTCAAAGAGAAAGAGATTAAGAGGCAAATGCAAATAATGGCAGAAATCTGTCAAAACAGACCAGCAGGTAAAAACCAATTTTTCCGAAGACCTTATGTTGCTCAAATCAAGAAGTGCTGAACTAACGAAAGTTAGATAACAACCTGGGGCAGAAGCACAAAACATTACAGCTCAAACCGACGTATAGAGATTTTTCACGAATTTGTACAACGAAGCACAAAAATCTGTTTCGGGACAGAAACTTTCCCAAGTCTTACTTCTATTTCATTAGAGGTTACTCTTGGCACCAAAACCACACAAAAAGGATAAGGAGAGGTTACTATAGAGGTAATAACTTCCAAGACTCAATGAAATATTCCTAAAGAAATTTGGGTTATCTCCCAATAAGTGCTTTTCTTTAACGCCCTTGAGCTAGGCATGATAACTTCGATGATGCTCACATAAGAAATATGAATTGAAGTAAAAGAGAGGATCAAGAAGCAAATATAGAACACATTTAAGTCTAACCCACTTCCTATGAAAAATAATCTTGTAAAGAAACAAGTCATGAAAGCAGAAAGCAACAAGCATAGGAAAGCAAAACAAGTGCAACTTCAAAAATTTCAACATAAAGAAGGGGAACTTAATATTGTTGAGATACATAAAACCATGTTTCCCTCTCTCATAATAACTTTCAGTAGCATCATGAATAAAATTAACAATATAACTATCACATAAAACATTCTTATCATGAGCCACATGCATAAAATAATCATTACTCTCCCTATAAGCATAGTCATTCTTATTAATTGCAGTGGGAGAAAATTCAACGAAATAGCTATCATTATTATTCTCATCACCATAATCATCAAATATAAGAGGTATATTGTAATCATAATTAATTTTCTCCTCAATAGTAGGTGGACTGAAAATATCATATTCATCATTGTAATCATCATATATTGGAGGCATAGTATCATCAAAGTAAATTTTCTCCTCCATGCTTGGGGGACTAAAAATATCATGCTCACCAAAACCAGCTTCCCCAAGCTTACACTTTTCCATAGCATTAGCAATAATGATGTTCAAAGAATTCATACTAATCATTGCTATTAGCATGCAACTAAAGTTCCATAGGTTTTTTAATTTTCTCTTCAAACACTTCATGTCCTAACTCAAGATAAATACTGTAAAGCTCTCTAATTTTGTTGTTGTTTTCCATTAAGACTAACTAGTGAAAATAAAAACAAGAAACAAAAAGATATAATTGCATAATCTAAAGGAAATAACTTCGAGCACTCACACACCAGCAATAGTACTAGAAGATAGCTTAGTAGCCAGAGGATGTGAGTACCTTTTACCTTACCTCCCCGGCAATGGCGCTAGAAAATAGATTGATGTCTATGCACTTCTATTCTTGTAGAAAGTTTTTGGGCCTCCAAGTGTAGAGGTTTGTAGAACAACAACAAGTTTCCCTTAAGTGGATTACCCAAGGTTTATCGAATTCAGGGAGGAAGTGGTCAAAGGTATCCTTCTCAGGCAACCCTGCAATCAAGATACAAGAAGTCTCTTGTGTCCCCAACACACCCAATACACTTATCATGTGTATAGGTGCACTAGTTCGGTGAAGAGATAGTGAAATACAAGTGGTATGGATAAGTGGTAACGGTGCTAGAGAAGAGCTTGACGGGTAGGAAGAGACTAAAGGCAATCTGAAATAAAGATGGAAGCAAGCAAACATGTAACAGATCTAGTTGCAAACGGTGTTTCAATACTTAGAAACAAGGCATGGATATCATACTTTCACTAGTGAACACTCTCATATAAATATCTTCTCTTTATGACACTACTCTGGACTACTCTCCGGTTGGATAACTCTAATCCACGGTAGGGCTATAACAACACACCTCAAAGTTCGCTTTCCCCATCTAGATAACCCCTCACTATCACCTTGAGCGCTAGATGGTTCCAACAAACACCGCAATCTCATAGAGACATCCAACTCAAATTATACTCATGACAAATATTTATGTAACCTTAGCCAAAGTGCCACACGGTGTGCACACTATCAACTTCACACACCTGGGGATAAGTAGAGATTCATTAAAGCACTTGAGTAGCAGAATACATCTATAGATTACAAAGCTCATGATCTCAATAATATCACGCATAGAGAGAGACATGAACACATAGCTACCGGTAGAGCCCTTAGCCTCGAGGAAGAACTACTCCCTCATCATCATGGGAATCAGCAACGACGATGGAGATGGTGGTGGAGATCGATGGAGATGGCTCCGGGGGAAATTCCCCGTCCCGGCAGGGTGCCGGAACAGAGACTTTCTGTCCTCCGAATCTCCCCTTCGGTGGCGACGGCACTGTGGAGGTTTTTGTGGCTTTCTCCTGGGTTTTTAGGGTTTTCTCATCGGGAGGCTTCTTATAGGCGAAAGGGCGATGTCAGAGGGTGGACCAGGGGCCCACACCCCCTGGTGGCACGACCAAGGGGGACCCGCGCCATCCTATGGTGTAGCCAGCCCCTAGCCCCTCTCCGTCTCGTCTTCTGGCTCCATGAGTATTCCGGTAAAATATCGACTTTGGCTTTTGTCCGGTCCAATTCTGAGAATATTTCTTTTCCAGCTTTTCTGAAACCAAAATAGCAGAAAACAGGCAACTGGCACTATGGCATCTTGTTAATAGGTTAGTTCCAGAAAATGCATAAAAGTATCTCCAAATATAGACAAAACATAAGAAAGTAGATACTAAACAAGCATGGAACATCAAGAATTATAGATACGTTTGCAACGTATCAGTGTCCAATAGAATACCGACTTCAAGAATAAGGGTAATAAGACCTTCAAGAAAGATAAGAAGAAGGGTAGTTTCTTCACTTGTGGTTCAGAGGAACATTGGGCTAACAAGTGCCCGAACAAGTTCAAGAAAGCAGGACAGGACTCCAAGATTATCAACATGATTGTGAGCAACAATGAGAATCGGGCATCTGGGTACGGTAATTTGTTTACTATATTTTCAGTTGTCAGACTACCGATTGATGGATCGACACAGGTGCAAATATTCATGTATGTGCTGACATCTCATTGGTTTCTTCTTATCAAGCCATAGGGAACGGGTCCGTATTAATGAGAAATGGTGCGAGTGCTTCTATTTGTGGCGTTGGAACGGTTGATCTGAAGTTTACTTCGGGAAGGATCGTGCAGCTCAAGAACGTGCAGCTTGTCCCCGCCATCAAGAAGAATCTCTTTAGTGGCTCCCTTCTCTATAGAGAAGGGTTCAAGTTGGTTTTCGAGTCTAATAAAGTAGTTGTTACGAAATATGGGTTGTTTGTTGGAAAAGGTTATGAATGCGGAGGTTTGTTCCGCCTTTCCCTCGCGGATTTTTGTAATAAAGTTGTGAACAATATTCATTCAAGTGTTAATGAAACAAAAGTTTGGCATTCACGTCTTTGTCACATTGGTTCGGTTGTATGATGCGACTAGCAAAATTGAATTTAATATCGAGTTTTACTTTAGCCAAAGGTTCTAACTGCCATTCATGTGTGGAAGTTAAGCAACCTCGCAAGCCCCATAAAGCTGCAGAGGAGAGACACTTGGTGCCCTTAGAACTCATACATTCTGATCTGTGTGAGATGAATGTTGTATTGCTAAAGGTGAAAAAAGATATTCATGACTCTGATAGATGATTCCACTAGATATTGCTATGTATATCTGTTAAACACTAAAGATGAGGCTCTACCCTACTTTAAGATCTATAAAGCAGAAGTTGAGAATCAACTTGAAAAGAAAATTAAACGAATCTAGTCAGATCGTGGTGGAGAGTATTTCTCTAGTGAGTTTGATTCTTTTTGTGCGGAACATGGTATTATTCATGAGATGATGCCTCCCTATTCACCTCAGTCAAATGGGGTTGACAATGGAAAAATCGTACTCTAACGGATTTGGTTAACGCCATGTTACATACATCGGGTTTATCCAAGACATGGTGGTGGGAGGCTATACTGACATCATGTCATGTCCTGAATAAAGTTCTGATAAAATACAATGAAATTACTCCTTATGAGCAATGGGAGAAGAGAAGAACAACACTCTCATACTTACATACATGGGGCTGCTTGGCGGAAGTCAATGTGTCAATCCCCAAAAAGCGTAAGCTTGGACCAAAGACCATGGACTGTGTTAATTTGGGCTATGACAAGAATAGAATCGGCTATAGATTTCTAGTAGTGAAATCTGAAGTACCTGACGTAAAGGTCGGTACAATTCTGGAGTCTAAAGATGCTACATTTTTTGAGGATATTTTTCCTATGAGATATATGCAAAGCACTTATAGACAGGAATTTGAGGAGACTCATGGGCCTGCCATTCCTGATGGGGGAATACCAATCGGGGTATGCCCACGAAGCGGAATCGCCAACTGGAGCGAGCCGACTGAAGCCTAAACCATGGCGGATCGACTCGCCAAGTACAGTGACTGGCACGTACTGGACCCAGACGCCACGACGACTGAAGGCCCAAGACGGCGACCCCAATAGAAAGCCCATTAGCACTTGTAAACCCTAATTGGCTGCATATATAAAGCCACCAGGGGCACCCCCATGGGGACATCACATTACATCTCCTACGTCTTATTAGATCTAGTCTCTCCCACCGCCTCCGGCGACTCCATTGTAAACCAACCTATGCACATATACTGGATTGATAGCAGGACGTAGCGATCCTCCATCGACGGGACATGAACCTGGGTACATCACGTGCCAATCTCGCTCCCGGATTCTCCTACGTCGCCTTGCCCTTTCCTCTACGTAAGCTACCCTAGCATCTGCCGTGATCAATACCACGACAGTTGGCGCCCACCGTGGGGCAAGCGGTGCTGGGAGATGATGCTCCGGACGAGATCTCTCAAATTCTTCATCAGCGAGATTAGAGATCGGCCAGATCCAATCTCACGGATGGTGCGGACGACACATCCAGTTCATCGAGAAGGCGCCTACGCGCAGTCGACGCACTGCCGGTGACAACTATACAAGCATACAAACTAATCAATGCAGATCTTCTCCGAGCTACGTGCCCATGCATGGCGATCGTGGCAGGTAATTTGCGAGCTGTGTGTGCATGCAAATAAATTCCCACGACATGCACAAACTGGCACTTCACGATGGCTCTCATTATATATACATCAATCTCTCTCTTTGATACTACTATTAATTAGTTAATTATTTTAGTCAGATCTAACCCCCTCGCACGATATATTTTCTGCATGTATACATCGTTTGGAGTTATGCGCCATGGCGCAAAATCAGATCGGTAACACCGAAGTCACATGGCGACGCGTCCCTGACACACGCACACGCGATTGGATTCGCCGCACGCACTTCTACGGAATTCCTGCGTCACGAAGTATGGAGCAATTCTCCACGTCCATCGTAAAAGCAACCATGCCCGATGAAGCAACCTGAGAAAAGACAAAACGCGTATGGCCAGCGCATCGATGGGTTCCTTTATTTCGATCTAAACCTCTTTCACTCATTATTCTATTAATTCAATATTTTATCAAGACTAGTCTAATCTTTTGCATATGATTTCTCACGTTCATGCCATGAGAGAATTAATCTACGCAGAACAGGCGATTCGGAGACTGCCTTTAAGTTAGTTTCAGTCGCCCACTACCCCGGATGAGTTGAAGATCTGCCTATCTCCAAAAAAGCTGGTTCACCGCAGTCGTATGTTGCGGTCTAGCCCGCCGCGAATTCGCCATTGCGGACCTCTCCGCGCTTGGGGACTCGTCCACCCTGGACTCGCCTCTCGCGGACTCGCTGCACTCGCGGATTCTCCACGCTCGGGTACTCGCCCGCCGTGGACTCGCCCCTCGTGGCCTCCCCGACACGCCATTCTACCGACTAAACGCCGCGCGACCCCGCCACAGTGTGACTCCATCCGCCGCGTGACCTTCGTCCGCCGCGTCGACATCGCCATAGCGCGACCTCCGTCCGCCGTGTCGACCCCGTGTCCGCCGCGTCGACTCCGCCAAAGTGCGGCCTTCCTTCGCCAAAGCACGACCTCCGTTCGCCGCGTCGACCCCGTGTCCGCCGCGTCGACTCCGCCAAAGTGTGGCCTCCCTTCGCCAAAGCGCGACCTCCGTACGCCGTGTCGACCCCGTGTCCGTCGCGTCGACTTCGCCCTAGCGTGACCTACGTCCGCCGCGTTGACCCCGTGTCCGTCGCGTCGACTTCGCCAAAGAGCGACCATACTTCCACCGCGACAAATCTTTCTGGCTACGTCGAATGCGTACGCCGCGCCTACTAAGGGACCTTCATCGTTCGAGTCGCCAGAGAGGGTCGCATGCCACGCTGCATGAACTCACCACTAGGCGCCTCTCCCTCTCGAGAAAATCAGTTCGCCTTTGTCAACCTTTGAAAGAGCGACTCGCAATGGCCAAGTAGTGCGGACGAGGACTCGCAAACCTAGCCTCGGATCGTCCACGAAAAACGCTAACCGAGAGCCATCATTGGAGTCGCCATGCTCGACTGGCCTTCCGGGCCAAGACAAATGGCAGTGCTACACAAACAGCACCATGTCCTCCTCTACCTTAGACAGTGCGACTCGCACGGCCAAGTACTGCGGACGAGGACTCGCGAACCGAGCCTCAGATCGTCCAGGAAGAACGCCAAGCCGAGAGCCATCTTTGGAGTCGCCATGCGACTAGACCCCCGGGCCAAGATGAGAGACTCGCTAACAAAAACAGCGCAATCAATGTCACCGCGGACTCGCCACACTCAGGGACTCTCCCCTCGCGGACTCGCAATCATCGCGGACACACCACACTCGGGGACTCTCCCCTCGCGGACTCGCTCATCGTGAACTCTCCGCATGCGGACTCGCCATGCTCGGCAACAACCACTACTGTTTTCAGAATATGCATCTTTAAAGAGCCCTCGCGTACTCAACACGCTCGGGGACTCGCCACCGCGGACTCGCCCTCGCGTACTCAACACGCTCGGGGACTCGCCACCGCGGACTCGCCCTCGCGTACTCGCCATGCTCGGGGACTCGCCACCGCGGACTCGCCCTCGTGTACTCAACACGCTCGGGGACTTGCCCCTTGCGGACTCGTCTCGTGTCTTCCCTACACCGAATTGGCGACTTCACCATCAATGATTTGGTGGCCTCCACGTCCTCTACAACAGCAAGATGACAAGGCGTCGGGCAAACTTCTCCAAGGGGCGACTTCGTCCAATGACGACTCGCCCGGCGTGTCGACTCGCCTTGGCGATTGGGATACTTCATGAGCTATTTCTCTATTTCAGGAGCTCGTCAACGACTCACCATCGACTCCACCCTGGAATCAGCTGCGCTGGTTCGGCGGCTTGAAGTCATCGCCGAGTCCCTGACGCGCTCAGGGACTACTGATGGGGGAATACCAATCGGGGTATGCCCACGAAGCGGAATCGCCAACTGGAGCGAGCCGACTGAAGCCTAACCCATGGCAGATCGACTCGCCAAGTACAGTGACTGGCACGTACTGGACCCAGACGCCACGACGACTGAAGGCCCAAGACGGCGGCCCCAATAGAAAGCCCATTAGCACTTGTAAACCCTAATTGGCTGCATATATAAAGCCACCAGGGGTACCCCCACGGGGACATCACATTACATCTCCCACGTCTCATTAGATCTAGTCTCTCCCACCGCCTCCGGTGACTCCATTGTAAACCAATCTATGTACATATACTGGATTGATAGCAGGACGTAGCGATCCTCCATCGAGGGGACGTGAACCTGGGTACATCGCGTGCCAATCTCGCTCCCGGATTCTCCTACGTCGCCTTGCCCTTTCCTCTACGTAAGCTACCCTGTAGCATCTGCCGTGATCAATACCACGACAATTCCTATGGAGTACAATGAAACAACACATGATGAGAATCCTAAGGAGGAGGATGAGGAAACCCTTGGTAGGAGAAAGAGATAAAGGACTGCAAAGTCTTTTGGCGATGATTTCCTTGTGTACCTTGTGGATGACACTCCCACTTCTATTTCAGAAGCTTATGCATCCTCGGCTGATGATTATTGGAAAGAAGTGGTCCATAGCGAGATGGATTCCATCATAGCTAATGGGACATGGGAAATCACTGAATGTCCCTAGGTCTGTAAGAAATTGGGATGTAAGTGAGTGTTTAAAAAGAAACTTAGGCCCGATGGTACAATTGAAAAGTACAAGGCTAGGCTTGTGGCCAAAGGTTATTCCTAGAAATAAGAGGAAGATTTCTTTGATACTTTTTCATTTGTGGCTAGACTGACCACTATTCAAGTATTACTCTTGTTGGAAGCCTCACATGGTATTCTTGTCCACCAGATGGATGTTAAGACGACTTTTCTAAATGGAGAGATAGATGAGTAAATCTACATGCAACAGCCAGATGGCTTTGTGATAGATGGTCAATAAGGAAAAGTGTGTAAGTTACTGAAATCCTTATATGGTCTAAAACAAGCACCTAAGCAATGGCATGAGAAGTTCGATACAACTCTAACATCTATTGGCTTTGTCGTTAATGAAGCTGACAAATGTGTATACTATCGCCATGGTGGGGGCGAAGGAGTTATATTGTGCTTGTATGTTGATGACATACTGATATTCGAGACCAACCTCAAAGTCATTGAGGAGGTTAAGTCATTTCTATCTCAGAATTTTGAGATGAAGGACCTTGGAGTGACCGATGTTATCTTGAGCATCAAACTATTGAGAGATAATGAGTGTGGGATACACTTCTACAATCTCGTTATGTTGAGAAGATTTTGAGTCAATTTGGATATTCGTACTGCAAAATTTCTCCAACACCATATGATCCTAGTGTGTGGATTCGAGAGTTTGAAGGCACGGCTAAAGATCGGCTAAGATACTCTCAAGTCATTGGTTCACTCATGTACCTAGCGAGCGCTACGAGGACTGACATCATGTTTGTCATGTGCAAATTGAGCCGGTTTGTTTCCAATCCGGGTGATGTGCATTGGGGTGCTGTTGAAAGAATTATGTGCTATCTGAAAGGACTATGAACTATGGACTTCACTATAACGGGTACCCGACGGGGCTTGAAGGGTATAGTGATGAAAATTGGATCTCTAATGCTGATGAGATGAAAGCCACAATGGGTTATGTGTTTACCCTTGGAGGTGGTGTTGTTTCCTAAAAGTCTTGCAAGCAAACGATCCTAACAAGATCGACAATGGAAGCAGAATTAATAGCATTAGACACATCTATTGTCGAAGCAGGATGGCTTCTAGATCTTTTGATGGACTTGCCAGTGGTTGAAAAGCTAGTACCGACTATCCTTATGAACTATGAAAATCAAACTATAATTGTCAAGGTAAAGAGTTCAAAGGACAACATGCAGTCCAACAAACACATAAGAATGAGATTAAAAGCTATCAGACATTTAAGAAACTCCGGAGTGATAGCATTGGATTATATCCAGTCGGCTAAGAATCTGGCAGATCCCTTTACTAAAGGGCTATCCCGTGTTGTGATAGAAAATGCATTGAGGGAGATGGGTATGAGACCCACATGAGTTGCCATGGTAGTAACCCAACCTATGTGATTGGAGATCCCGTGAAGTAGGACCTAGGAAAACAAGCTAGTGGTTAACAAAGGAGAGTAGTTTACTAACCCACTCCATTGGAGATGCAATACTCTCGGAAACTGTATGGCAGGTTGACTTTTGTCTTAATGTGTCCCAAAGCTTTTGTAAGCAATATGTTATCCTATAGAGCAATCTTTGGAGGAACACACCTATATGAGCCTGACTGCTGGTCACAGTCTATGAGATTGGGGTGATCTCTAGTAAGTTCATGAAAAGGCCAGGAGTGTGACTAATATGCTCCACCGAAGGGGTCATCCTTTGGCAGCCTAGTACTAGTAAGACATTTGGTGAAACTCCTTTACGCCAAACTGACAATTTAAGGCATAGTCCATTGTTCAGTTGTAAAGGAGTGTAGCCATCTGTTCTAGGTGGATGTTCAATCTTGACAGGTCTCCACTGAAAATACCAGTATATCAAAATAGTGTTGGAAACATAGGACAACACCATGGGTCTTGGGGATCTGGTGGGGGATTGTTGAAATATAGGGTGGGCTTTAGGCTCACCTAACAATTTCAGGAAAAATCCTTAAGGGCCCATTCATGGCAACATGAGTGGTGGGAGTTTAGTCCCACATGGCTGGTTGGGAGTGGTTTCCACAAACATATAAGGTGAGCTTTTCTCCCACTAGTATAACTTGGTGTGAAGTGAGGAGAGGCGTTCTGCACATGCGCTCCTCCTCCTCCGCCTCCCGCCTCGCCTCGCCATAACTCGCCTCGTCACGACGCATGTGCGCCATGGGTTGCGGGAATCTCGCCGAGCCGATGTGTTCTTTTTGTCACTCAGAAATGGGATACGAACAGTTACAACTAAAACGTTAATGAGAATGAATACGAGGTGAAACATTTTTTCTTAAGTGCTATTAAGTATGGGCGTTTTCAGTAATTCATTACGGGTGTTTCTAATAATTCATTATGGGCGTTTCTTTCCATTGAACCCTCTCATATCCACTTGAGCCTATATATTGGAGAGATCACTCCTCTCCAAGGGACAGAATAGAACCACTACCTCCACACGCGAGTGTGCTACTATTGTTTCCTCTACTGCTGCTGCCGCGGGTGATCCCATTCTGTCCACCGCGTACACAGATGATGGAAGAGCAGGCCTCTGAAACCCCACCTCTCGAGATCCTGTACGGGAGAGGGGCGATTAGGGTTTTGGGGAGTTTTTTCTACGCAACTGCTTGCTTTTGATCAACTACATCCACTTCTTCCACACCTTCTTCATCACCATGGCCACCGAAGCCGAATAGGCCGCCGCTGCTTCCTAGAGGGGGTCTACGATTTGTCTAGTACAACATGTTTCCATTACCAAATATCAGTATGTGCATGTATGGCTCATGTTTTATTTTTGGATGAATATAATTGAAATATTTCCTAGATTCTCAATAGTTCTCGCGGCTTCCCGCCTTTTTTCACGTAGCTTCCCGCATGTTCTGGGCGTTTCCTGCCACGTGTAGGCGCTGCCATAAAAAGGAGGATTATCAGTTGTAGCACCCCGGGTAAACCACTACTAGAAAATAGCTTGATGTATTTAGTTTGTGCATCATCATGATAGCATGCTCATGTCATCATGCCACATTGCATTTGAGCATCATCATCATGCATATGTTTGCCTAAAACTATTTCCTAAAAGCCTATGTTGTTTTCTAATTATATCCCTCCTTTATTTCAAATAAAAAACCCAGGTCTACCTGGATATTTTATTTGCCTAAAAACTATTTTCTAAAGTCTCTGAAGAATAAAATAAATATAAATGAAATATCTTAACGGGGGAGGCCGCCACCGGCCAGGCCCAAAGGGCCCAACTGGCAGCACCCTACCACCCCGGCTATATCCTAACCCTAACCCTAGACTAAACTAGATATAATCCTAAGCCACCTAGACCCTCACCGCACCACTAGGGAAAACCCATAGGAGATAGGATTATAGGAGGCACATCCTAACCATATGCGCCTCCACTAAATATACAAGGCGCACGACTTAAGGGTGCGCCTTGTATATTTGAATAGTGGAGGCGCATCTGTGAAGGGTGCGTGTCCTATATTTCATGTACATACTAGATCTGGCTGCCTCCCTTTATTCAAGGCGCATCTGCTCCATATGCGCCTAGAGTAAGGTGGGTGGGTCCGGTGGTGGTAGGTGCCCCAATACTGGAGGCGCATCTTGCCATATGCGCCTTTGTTATTTTTGGATATTGGAGGCATGATATCATTTTGCGCCCCGAAAGTTGGAGTGTACAGGCAACGCAGTACCCAAGTTCCCTGAAATCAGCCGGGATGACTACAGTTGGTATGCCAAATACTCAGAGGGTCTTTTTCGGCATGAATTCAACTTTACGTTTCAATACAAAAAATCAGGCTAACAGCCGTCAAGTTGGCCCTCCTGTCAGTTCTCGCCGTTATGTCGCTCCCGTCGCTTAGGCGGGGTGGCTGTCACGTAGGCTTGCAGTGTTGGCACAGTGGATAGGACACCCCCCCTGCCCACCCCCTAATCAGTGTATTGACATGACAAAACAGGGCACATGTATCGGCGTTATAATTATTTTTTGTTTACTCAGAAGCTGGAACGGCCACCGCCACGCGTCTCTCCTTGGACTTCCCGTCCCAATCGTTAACCACTATCTTAAAAGCGCATTGACGGTTCCACCGTTCCCATGTATCGCAGAAACCACTCTTCTTCCTCCTGTCATCTATCTTCTTCCCGTCTTCTCCTTGCCGCCATGGAAGATCTATGCACTCTAGAGACAAGCTTCACTACCCATGACAATAAGAAGATAGACGTTGTCTACACCAACGAGGAGGAGACAGTGGTGCGTGTCCTGAGGATGTACGAGGGCTGGCTTGGGATAGACGAGAACAAGTTTGTGGGATTGGACCTCGAGTACACCCCGGAGCACCCATATGAAGGGAGTGAAGTCGCCATCATTCAACTGGCCATGCGGAAACACGTCCTTGTCTACCACCTCTCCCGTTTTGTAGATCTGCTCTCTGTAGCTAACTGCTTTTAGGGTTTTCTCCTCTTGTTCTTTATCCACTTACTCATCTTGCAACTACTGGATTTTATTTAGGACCCAATAAATTAGGGTTTGCCTATGTCTCAATCGACTGAGATTTTCTTTAGTCTCAATCACCTAAGAAAAGTTCAACCGTAGTTAAAAGTAATGTGCAACTCGTTCAGTCGACTGGAAAATAGCAAAACCGAATAAATTATGACAATACAATGTTGAGAGTCTTGATCTTGCATTTACTAAACTTTTCAAAGTTATATTGAGATGCTGATCTTGCATTGACAAAATATTTGTAGTTACAAATTTTGGTGATGACAAACTACGTACTTTCAGAACTGACAGGAAATGTCCAGCGCTGCGCCAGTTCCTTGTAGAAAAGGAAATTGTTTTCTGCACTATCGACACAACAACTGATTTTTCAAAATTTTATCAAGAGGAAATTATAATTCATGCGCACAACTAGATCGATATTCAGAGTCTTGTCAAGATCCTAGGGGGCTCGAGGAAGGATGGAATGGCATCACTCGCAACTAGAATCCTCGATGAGTCGTACGACAAAATGAAGGAAGATTTCCCTACGGATAGGCACGATTTCTGGGACGAGTGGCCATTGTCTGATATAAACCTGAAGTATGCAGCCATAGATGCTTATGTGACCTACCAGCTGTACAAGAAGATCCATTTTTTCTACGTTACCTCGTGTATTGCCCTATTTGCAAGAGGGAAGACGAGCTTAGGGGAGCCCTTTGTAGAAAATGCAGAATAGCTGAGTTTGAAGCTGCATATGCAAAGAAAATGGCTGCATCTGAAGCAGCTGACAGAGAGGCTGCAGAAGCAGCTGAAAGAGAGCTTGCAGCTGAAGCAGAAGCGGCTGACAGAGAGGCTGCAGCTGAAGCAGTAAACAGAGAGGCAGCATCTTCTAGCGGCAACAATCAGGCCTGTGATGCACCGCTAATTTTGCCGCAGGACGCTGAAGATAGGAAAGCCAAGTCAGATCCCAGGTGGGACGAAGCATTTCGTGAGCTATGGAGTACCTGGAATGGTCGCAGTTTGTCGCCTAGGAAAGATGGCAAGCGCCTTAAGTGGTTTGATGAGAAGTGAATTAAATTTTACTTGTCAGTGTTATGTTTCTGTTTTGTGGAACTCAGTTAGCTTGCCAAGATGTCTAGCGCCTCAAGTGATACTAGTAAAATAAATTTAACCCTCGTTGTGTTATGTTTATGTATGTGTCTTGTAGCTTGTCGAGATGGTAGCTTGTTAACTAGCAGTTTGAAAGAGTGCCCTTTTCCTCTCTCGCTAAACAGATATGTTTCATTTTGCCCAAATTGGTAGCAAATCTAGAAAAGATTCTCACTTCGATAATTCGTTCCCTTTTGGACCTCTTTTTGCCTCCGATTAGGTAGCAAATCTAGAGCAGCAAATCACACCAGGCAGAATATATTCATTCAGAAAACAAAACAAATGTGGATATAGCTGTGCGTAGCTAAATAGGATATAGCGATATAAAGTAGGTTGCTTAACAAGGTTCGATGCATTCAGCCAGAAATAGGATATAGCTAGAAAGAAGCTGCTTAGGAGCAGCAGCATCCGCTGTAGCAGTAGGCACATCCTGCAAGCGCCCGCGCCTCCGCCTCCTCCTCCTCCCTTCGACGCTTCCTCCACTTCTTGATGCCCGGTCCCTTGATCTTGGGGACCTTGGGCCTGATTGGAGCGATGCGACCCTCTTTGATGGCCAACCGCTGGAGGTTTCAGAGGTGAATGCCGAGAGCCCGGTGTTCAGCGATGTAGGCATTGATGTTCACGGTCTCGTGCTCGCTGCCTTTGTGGATGTCGGATCCCGCGGCCTTTGCATGCTTCATTAAGGAGATGAAGTCGGTGCGGTCGGCGTGATTCGCACAACTGTAGGCGATCCCCTTGCGGAAGGGGCAGTGCCAGGGGCCGCCCCTGAAGAAGGTGTCATACTGGCCGGCCTGCAGCCTCCTCAGCACCTGACGAGTCTTGGTGTGTATGGACTCGTCATCACTGCAGACGTCGCTGCCGGAAACCTATTGGAAGAAAAGGAAAATAGGGGAGTAGATGATGTAAGAACATCGAGAAATCGAAATGCGAACAAGCGAATCCTAATAAACCAACGTCTAGCATCCAACGATGGGAACGGTAGAAGAACCAAGGGAGGGGGGAAACCCTAGTTACCTCCGACCATGGGTCGTTGATGCAGGGGTTCAGCGAAGCGATGTACTTATCAGGATCGTAGGTGCCCTAGAAGTGCTTGATCTGCTTGTGACCGGCGGGGGCCTCCTTGCCGGCGGGGGGCTCCTCTTCGGTGGCTCCGTCGGTAGCAGGGACGAGGGCCTGGACGAGAACGACGGCTGCCATCGATGCCTCGACTGGGGCCTGGACAGGGACGGCGGCTGCTTTCAACACGTCGATGGGGGCCGGCGAGGAGATGGGGGCCTCCTCGCCAGCAGCCTCGGAGGCGACGATGGCCACCTTATCCTCCTCGGCCATCGTCGGCATAGACGAGGTATTCTCGGGAGTTTGCGGATGCTGGTGGGACAGTGGAGAGGGTTGCGTGGGGAGAGTGGGTGAGAGTGAGAGTGGGTGTGCGGAGAGGGGCTCTATAGTTAAGGTGGATGGAAGCAAGACACGTTTCGTTGCACCACCGCACAACGCGCCGCGCAGTCTACTGCACCGTGCGCCGCGACACGCGCACGATACGTCACGTTTTTTTCCCGGGCCATGCATGGCCGTTCTGTATTGAGCCGCATGCAAAGGGTGCATACACAATTTCTATGTACGAAGTTTGACATGGCCCTAAAATTGGCGATAGTTAAAAGTGGAAATGTAGAGGGGAAGGTAGGTGGCTGTATGGCGAGATTTGTGGGGTTGTGCTAGATCGGGTAGAGGGATGTGTTGATGAAGGCGGAGACGTTAGGTCTTTTCGAGCTCAGCTCTTCGGTCTCCGGCTAGCGCGTGCAAGCTTCTTATGGTCGGGCCCAGTTGGAAGTGAGATTGAGAGCCACTGCGTAAAAAATGGGATATGTCTTATTAAAATCAAGTGGCAATAAATTGCAGCTATCCATCGACGACCGTGCACTCGATGACGCATGCGTTGTGGTGTAGTAGTAGCAGTAGTAGGCTTTTCAAACTTGATTAAACATGACATGACCGCTCGACGACTTTTTCTATGGACGGCATCGTGTTCCTTCTTGTAGAAGTCTCGCTGAGGGAGACTT
This sequence comes from Avena eriantha, assembly GCA_910589775.1. NCBI lineage: Eukaryota > Viridiplantae > Streptophyta > Magnoliopsida > Poales > Poaceae > Avena > Avena eriantha. The sequence goes on along the minus strand of OU342746.1, from coordinate 156,381,643 downwards.
CCGTGCTGTCTCACGCTGTACTGTGAAGGGCATGACGTGTGCAACGATCATCGTTGGATCACACAGAACCAATGGTTGGTGCGCACGATCACCGTGACAACAGTGATAACCAATCAGGGAGTAGCAGACAGGGTGAGCACAGGTTTGTGCTTCTACGAAAGATCACACAGTAGTACCACATAAAACCAAGGGCAAAACTGAGTAGTATAAAAATGGAAAGTGAGTGTCTTGTACAATGAAATACATCATGGCATACATCAAATTATGCCAAGATAGATCCACTAGAGTTCATTGGATGTGTGTTCTTCTCATAAACCACATGGACCCACTAGAGTTCCTTGCATGTGTGTTCTTCTCATTAACCACACATGGATCCACCAGTATCATTGCATGTCTTCTCTTTTCATTAACCACAGTTAAAGTCATTGCATGTTTGTTCTTTTCACAAACCACATACCACCAGTGTCATTGCATGTGTGTTCTTCCCACAAACCACACATGGATCCACCAGTGGCATTGCATGTGTGTCCTTCTCACAAACCACATATGGATCCACCAGTGTCATTGCATGTGTGTTCTTCTCACAAACCACGTAAGGATCCACCGGTGTCATTGGATGTGTGTTCCTCTCATAGACCACACATGGATCCACCGGTGTCATCGAATGTCTGCTCTTTTCATGAACCACATCTAGAGTCATTGCATGTGTGTTCTTCCTACAGACCTCACATGGATCCACCAGTGTCATTGCATGTGTGTTCTTCTCACAAACCACATATGGATCCAGTAGTGTCATTGGATGTGTGTTCCTCCCACAGACCACACATGGATCCACCGGTGTCATTGCATGTCTGCTCTTTTCATGAACCATAGTTAGAGTCATTGCATGTGTGATCCTCTCACATACCACACATGGATCCACCAGTGTCATTGGATGTGTGTTCTTCTCATGAACCACAGCTAGAGTCATTGGATGTGTGTTCTTTCCATGAACCACAACTAGAGTCCTTGCATGTGTGTTCTTCTCACAAACCACATCAGGATACACCAGACTCATTGCATGTGTGTTCTTCCCATGAACCATAGCTAGAGTCATTGCATGTGTGTTCTTCTCGCAAACCATATAATGAACCACACCCAGTGTCATTGCATGTGTGTTCTTCTCATTAACCACACATGGATCCACCAGTGTCATTGCATGTCTGCTCTTTTCATTAACCATAGTTAGAGTCATTGCATGTCTTTTCTTTTCACAAACCATATATCACCAGTGTCATTGCATGTGTGTTCTTCCCATGAACCACACATGGATCCACTAGTGTCATTGCATGTGTGTCCTTCTCACAAACCACATATGGATCCACCAGTGTCATTGCATGTGTGTTCTTCTCACAAACCATATCATGAACCACACCCAGTGTCATTGCATGTGTGTTCTTCTCATTAATCACAAATGGATCCACCAGTGTCATTCATGTCTGCTCTTTTCATGAACTACAGTTAGAGTCATTGCATGTGTGTCCTTCTCACAAACCACATATGGATCCACCAGTGTCATTGCATGTGTGTTCTTCCCACCGACCATACATGGTTCCACCAGTGTCATTGCATGCGTGTCCTTGCCATGAACCACACATGGATCCACTAGTGTCATTGCATGTGTGTCCTTTTCAAAGACCACATATGGACCCACCAGTGTCATTGCATGTGTGTTATTTTCACAGACCACGTCAGGATCCACCGGTGTCATTGCATGTGTGTTCCTCTCATAGACCACACATGGATCCACCGGTGTCATCGCATGTCTGCTCTTTTCATGAACCACAGTTAAGAGTCATTGCATGTGTGTTCTTCTCATGAACCACAGCTAGAGTCATTGCATGTGTGTTCTTCTCACAAACCATATCATGAACCACACCCAGTGTCATTGCATGTGTGTTCTTCTCATTAACCACACATGGATCCACCAGTGTCATTGCATGTCTGCTCTTTTCATGAACTACAGTTAGAGTCATTGCATGTGTGTCCTTCTCACAAACCACATATGGATCCACCAGTGTCATTGCATGTGTGTTCTTCCCACATACCACACATGGATCCACCAGTGTCATTGCATGTGTGTCCTTCCCATGAACCACACATGGATCCATGAGTGTTATTGCATGTGTGTCATTTTCACATACCACATATGGATCCACCAATGTCATTGCATGTGTGTTCTTTTCAAGAACCACGTAAGGATCCACCGGTGTCATTGCATGTGTGTTCCTCTCATAGACCACACATGGATCCACCGGTGTCATCGCATGTTTGCTCTTTTCATGAACCACAGTTAGAGTCATTGCATGTGTGTTCTTCTCATGAACCACATCTAGAGTAATTGCATGTTTGTTCTTCTCACAAACCATATCATGAACCACACCCAGTGTCATTGCATGTGTGTTCTTCTCATTAACCACACATGGATCCACCAGTGTCATTGCATGTCAGCTCTTTTCATGAACCACAGTTAGAGTCATTGCATTTGTGTTCCTTTCACAAAATACATATCACCAGTGTCATTGCATGTGTGTTCTTCCCACATACCACACATGGATCCACAAGTGTCATTACATGTGTGTCCTTCTAACAAACCACATATGGATCCACCAGTGTCATTGCATGTGTCTTCTTCCCACAAACCACATATGGATCCACCAGTCTCATTGCATGTGTGTTCTTCTCACAGACCACGTAAGGATCCACCGGTGTCATTGCATGTGTGTTCCTCTCATAGACCACACATGGATCCACCGGTGTCATCGCATGTCTGCTCTTTTCATGAACCAAAGTTAGAGTCATTGCATGTGTGTTCTTCTCATGAACCACAGCTAGAGTCATTGCATGTGTGTTCTTCTCATTAACCAGACATGGATCCACCAGTGTCATTGCATGTCTGCTCTTTTCATGAACCACAGTTAGAGTCATTACATGTCTGTTCCTTTCACAAAACACATATCACCAGTTTCATTTCATGTGTGTTCTTCCCCCAGACCACACATGGATCCACCAGTGTCATTGCATGTGTGTCCTTCCCATGAACCACACATGGATCCACCAGTGTTATTGCATGTGTGTCCTTCTCACAAACCACATATAGATCTACCAGTGTCATTACATGTGTGTTCTTCTCACAGACCACATAAGGATCCACCAGTGTCATTGCATGTGTGTTCCTCTCATAGACCACACATGGATCCACCGGTGTCATCGCATGTCTGCTCTTTTCATGAACTACCAATAGAGTCATTGCATGTGTGTTCTTCTCATGAACCACAACTAGAGTCATTGCATGTGTGTTCTTCTCACAAACCATATCATGAACCACACCTAGTGTCATTGCATGTCTGTTCTTCTCATTAACCACACATGGATCCACCAGTGTCATTGCATGTCTGCTCTTTTCATGAACCACAGTTAGAGTCATTGCATGTCTGTTCCTTTCACAAAGCACATATCACCAGTGTCATTGCATGTGTGTTCTTCCCACAGACCACACATGGATCCACCAGTGTCATTGCATGTGTGTCCTTCAGATGAACCACACATGGATCCACCAGTGTCATTGCATTGTGTGCTTATCACAAACCACATATGGATCCACCAGTGTCATTGCATGTGTGTTGTTCTCACAGACCACGTAAGGATCCACCAGTGTCATTGCATGTGTGTTCCTCTCATAGACCACACATGGATCCACCGGTGTCATCGCATGTTTGCTCTTTTCATGAACCACAGTTAGAGTCATTGCATGTGTGTTCTTCTCATGAACCACATCTAGAGTAATTGCATGTTTGTTCTTCTCACAAACCATATCATGAACCACACCCAGTGTCATTGCATGTGTGTTCTTCTCATTAACCACACATGGATCCACCAGTGTCATTGCATGCCTGCTCTTTTGATGAACCACAGCTAGAGTCATTGCATGTCTGTTCCTTTCACAAAACACATATCACCAGTGTCATTGCATGTGTGTTCTTCCCACAGACCACACATTGATCCACCAGTGTCATTGCATGTGTGTGCTTCCCATGAACCACACATGGATCCACCAGTGTTATTGCATGTGTGTCCTTCTCACAAACCACATATGGATCCTAATTAACCTTAGTAGAGCCCTAACCTTAGCGTTAGACCGAGTCTTCTAGAAGGCACGCCCTAACATAGTTGTTCTGTTTGACGATTGTTACATACCGTTCGATCGGGGCGCTTGGACGATTGGGATGGTTTTCGTGAGATCGATCCACGAGTAGTCTGTTCTGCGGCATGATTGGCCACACTTGATCTAGATAAACTGGCAACACCGGGGGCTCCCCTGTTGCGTCACGACTCACGAGTTGAGCATGCCATATCCTAGTGTCATGTCCCCATTACTTCTCTTCCTCCTCGTACTTCTCTTCCTTCCCCTCGAAGCCACTTTCCCCACTTCACTCCCATCCTGCCGTAGCCGCAAGCCGACGATGCCTCCATCCCAATCCCCTCTCCGGCAGCCACCCCCTCCCCTCTCGCCATGGGTTCAAGGGGAGACGGTGAGGAAACACGTTGTGACGACAGGGATAGTGATTTCGATGTGAGTCATCTCATCTCTATCTCTATCATCCGCCCGTCGCTTCGTTGTCCTCGTGTACAAATAGGAGGCGCTACAGCGCGTCGCTTCGTCGCCCATCCCCTCGCCCTCTCTAATGTCCACCGCGCCGTCGCTTCGTCGTCCACCCCCTCGCTCCCTCTCCAATCTCCACCGCACCGCCATGGATATGCCCTCGCTGAACTTCTACGAGGCGGTGATGTTCGCGCACGTCGACATCCTCACGCTGCCGGCCGTGACGGTGCCCCACGGATGGCGCATCAGCTATGTGGGGGTGCCGGTGGCTCCGCTCCTCGTCCCCGACGGAGCCATGATGGAGAGCAAAATCGCAGCGCGCCGCCGCCAGATGCCCGCGTGGAAGACGACGTTGCCCTGGTACGCAGCGGCCAGCCCGTACTGGCCGGCGCTGTTCAAGAAGGAGCGGAAGGCCAAGATTGGCAACCGCATCGTTTACGGGCGTGTGGTGCACCGGGATCTCCACAAACAAGAAGGGCGGGAGAAGTTCTGGTCCGTCCCTGGACGGAACAAGTTCACCGTCATCGCCGCCGCTCGCCGTGAAGAGGTGCTCCGCCTCGCGAACAATGCGGAAATCATGGAGGTTCCGTCCGACGACGAAGAGGAAGCCTACGGCTCGGAGGACAGCGGTAGCGGAAGTGAAATTGTTGACTAGTGGTTGAATTAATGTAGGATGTGAAATCGCACCTTTGTTTAGAAGAATGTGTGGTTGAATTAATGAAATGCCTCGATTTAGATCTCTGTCTCGATTAATTTGTGGAAGAATGTGTGATTTAGATCAATTTCTGCCTCGATTTAGATCTCTGTCTTGGATTGGGAACGTGACCGTCGACCAAAGACCCCTTTTCTACTAGTGTATTCTGACATTGGTGGTTTGTTTAAACGTAATCTACGTGGATTTTGCCGCATGCAAATGCCACAACCACAATTTATAAAGTGAAAGCACGTACACCCGGTTACTGGAGATCTGGGAGCTTCGCCAGATGCAGGGGATGTAGGAGCAGAGAGGCGGTGAGATAGACGGGCTCAAGATTAGGCCAGAAAGTGGTACCGATTTCCTCCTCATCTGGGCATTATCGGTGAGAACATTGCTGTTTATGTTGTCACGTCATTGTGCAGCATCTGAAATAAGTTGCTGCTTCGGAGTGTGGCAGTTTAAATAATTTATTTCTGTGCCACTTATATTCCATCGTATTTGGAGACCTCCTGCCCCTCAGCAATCGTGGAACCGGTGGATCCTTGTTTTCAGATAGCAGTGGCACAATCACAATTTCGGATTCAACAACTCACTCGGGCATTTCCAAACCCTAAGTCGCGGTACATTTTACTCAGAGAATGTGGGTAGATTGTTTTGGCCAGCAACATGCCACACACAGAGCTCCAGAATTTAACAGAATTACATATATATGTTCAAGTTCAACACATTACTATGCATCTTCATTGCCAGCAGCCTTCTTCCGCAGCCTGGGTGCCAAGCCTTCATGTCCACTGGCTTCTTCATTTCCTGCCTTCTTCCTCTTCCTCGGTGCCAATTTTCTTAGCTTCACGTACTCTGCATTGCCGGGACAATGGGCACTATAATCGTGTCCAACATCATCTTTCCACTCGTTTTTAATTTATTCGGGCAGCAAAATGACTGACCCGACAGTCATGTTTCTAACCTTGCGGCGCTTCCTATCAAAGAAACAAGACTGTTGCATAACTACCCAATATCTACAAAGTAAATAAAACAAAAATTACAATTCAGCACAAACATGCGAACCCCAATCTACCTTTGCTTACCAGGAGCTAATTGGGTTCGAGCAACCACCCTGTCAAGGAATAGAAGGGCGACTCCCAGTTGCAGCAGCTTCCACATCCAGTATATCACATTTTAGGTCAAACATGGCAGCCGAAGCATACCTTTTCATCAAACCAATTAGCTGACTGTCACACGTTATAGGAACCATGATGCCATGTTTATTCATGAAGCTGAACTTTGTTGTCTGCTTCGGCCATAATTCAACATGATTACGCAGAGCAGTAACCATACCAGATATAGTGCAGATCTGCGCAGGCACTTCTTCCATCGTGAAACAATGGCTTCCATACCACTTGCCCTTAGAGTCGTACCTGTAGAGGACTACCGTAACCAGGTAAGGGGGGTCTATACAGATCCCACTTGACAAAAAACTGTGGACAAAATATGTTTGTCAACATCGGGCTAACAAACAATTTGAGGTTTAGTAGCCAGCTAGCAGTTATAATTAGTGCGAACAGCAAAGAGAAGGGTAGCTCACCCGCTTGTAGCCAGAACTTCTTCTTCCTTGATAGTAGGATCTGCCATCCTCCGAACTGCTCGGCTCTTCGGCAGTGGAGGCGGGCTAGAGCCTCGCAACGGCGGCTACGGCATGCGCAATTGGAGCTCGGGATCAGTGACTGGGCGCAATAACTGGGTGCAGCAACTTGGCCCCAGAAGTCAAATGTCCGAAGGGATCGTCCTGCCTAGAGGGTAGATTCCGACGCCGCCGGTGCTAGGGGAAAGCTCGGAATGGATTTGTGAAATGGGTCAACGCATCCAATCCACTTAGCTGCTCGATTTGCCTAAGAGGTTGCCGCGTTGGCGCCCGCGTCACGGACAAATGACCGACATGAGGGTCCCGACCGTCTAATTCATGGGGTAGTTTAACGAAATGTTTGAATTTGGCAGAGGTGAGATGAGTTTGCCTCAAAATGGCCCCTCTCAGTAGTTGGCGGTCCAACTTTTCGAAACACGGTAATTTCAGGCAACTTAGGTACCGCCATGCGCTGGCCTGCGAACTTTGGTACCGCAGACGAACAGGCCCCTAGGGGTGGACAGTGTTTTTACATTAATAATGGCCTTTGAAAAGAATTACACTATATTTTATATTTCTTATTATTTTTGGACAACTTTATATTACTAATGGTCTTTGAAAAAAGTTACACTATATTTTATATTTATTATTATGTTTGGACAATTTTTACATTAATAATGGCCTTTAAAAAAAGTTACACTATATTTTATATTTCTATTATGTTTGGACAATTTTACATTAATAATGGATTTTTAAAAAAGTTACACTATATTTTATATTTCTTATTATGTTTGGACAATGTTTTTACATTAATAATGGCCTTTGAAAAAAGTTACACTATATTTTATAGTTCTTATTTTGTTTGGACAATTTTTACATTAATAATGGCCTTTGAAAAAAATTACACTATATTTTATATTTCTTATTATGTTTGGACAATTTTTACATTAATAATGGCCTTTGAAAAAAGTTACACTATATTTTATATTTCTTATTATGTTTGGAAATTTTTTACATTAATAATGGCCTTTGAAAAATGTTACACTATATTTTATATTTCTTATTATGTTTGGACAATTTTTACATTAATAATGGCCTTTGAAAAAAGTTACACTATATTTTATATTTCTTATTATGTTCGGACACTTTTTACATTAATAATGGCCTTTGAAAAAAGTTACACTATATTTTATATTTCTTATTATGTTTGGATAATGTTTTTACATTAATAATGGCCTTTGAAAAAAGTTACACTATATTTTATTGTTCTTATTATGTTTGGACAATGTTTTACATTAATAATGGCCTTTTCAAAAAAGTGTGGCCACCAGGATTCGAACCTGTGTGTGGCCAAGGGAATGGGTGTCTAGCTACTGAGCTAGCAATCATTTTGTGATAAACATAGTGACATGGGTATACCTTACATGTACTTGAGATTAGCCTATACGGTTCAGCCCAAGGAGTCCACGGTGCAATCGAAGCCCAACAAGGATTCGGGCGGCCCATTGGAGTTCGACTTCTTGAAGGATATGACAAAGTATAGATAGAAAATTAAAGGGAAACCCTAATCTGTAACCGACTCAACCTGCTACCCCGAGACCTAGCCTCTCTATATAAAGGCTAGGAGGGGGCAGCGAGGAGGACCAACTCATACACCCCCGCATACACCTCGCCAGATTGCATCTGTGCACCCTTCTAACTTTCGACTCCCTCATAATCAAGAGTAGACAAGCAGGAGTAGGGTCCTCTATGAGGCCTGAACCTGGGTAAAACCTCTTGTCACATGTGTACTTGTTTCTTAGCCGATCGATGCCTCCAGTGCTCCCCACTTGCTCAAACCTAACTCCATCAATAATGGGCATTGACGAGCAAACCCCTCGTCAATTGGCGCCGTCTATGGGAAACGGGAGTGTTGATGTTGCGGCTTCCTCGGCCCCATCAACCGCGATCTACGACTGCTATAGCGGAGACTCCCCTCCTCTTTGACACCCTCAAGTTCACTGTCCACGCACCGACGACTCGCCCGGATTTCGAGTCTGTGGGCAACGGGATCGGCCTGGCGATCGGAAACCTACGTTTCCAAGTTGGTCGGCTTGGCACGCTTCGCCTCCCCGATCAGCCGAAGACCCCCGCGATTGCTCCTACGTTGTGGTTCCCACCACCAATCGGCACACTGAGCAAACTCAACGCCTCGGCATTAGTCGAGAGCACGGATGGAAACAATAGTTACGAGTCTGATCTGGGTGATCTAGCATCAAAAGACGGAGCCTACGACTCTAGATCTGAGAGATGCGGGAGCAACGGCTTCCCTAGCCACTACATGTGCGTTGTGATCAACACTAGCGATGGAAGCACTCAAAGGGACAAAGCCAACGACGGACCCACCAACAATGGGCCAACAAATCGACCCCCAGTCATTGGCCCTGTCCAAGAAGACCATCAGCCGCCTAACCCTGTGGGTGAACGCGCCAATGAGCGACAACTGATTGAGCTCAACGATGCCGAGTGGGCTCGATGCAAGGAGTCCCTACAGGGTAACCCCCTGTCGCCAAACTCATCACAACAGATGCTGATGGGTTACCATTGGCTACTCATGCGGGAGTTTAAGCGTCAACAAGAGGTGATCTCTCAACTTGATGAGCGTAAAAAGAGGGTGTACGAATCAAGTCTCCGACGAATAGTGCTCCCTTCTATCAGACGGTCCTCTTCCAAGGGCAGCGACTACAGAACCGCCAAAAGGTGCTCTCGACTGGCCCAACTCAACAACAAGAAGCGAGACGAGGCCACTCGGGCGCTCAACTTATCATTCATGATGGTGGATACAGGGGCAACATGCTCCCCAAAAGACCGCAAGCAGTGGTGACAACAGCCACCATGTACCTTCTCAACAATCAGCTGCTAGCTGGGGATCCACGATCCGCCATGCACCGATCAACGATCACTGGCCTGGGACTGGTTGAAGCTGATCCAACGTCGGAGCCGAAGAAAAGCAAGGCTCTAGCCAAGTACTACTCGCTCTCCTCTAGCGATGACGAGCATGACATGTCACCGCGACGTCGCTCATGTCGACATGATCACGACTACGATGCGTGTGATGACATCACACAACGCAAGGTCAACAAGATGCATGCTAGGCATGCCCACTTGACGAACTCAGAGGATGAAGGAGTGGAGCTTTGCGGCGCCAGCTGCTTCAGCAGGGCCATACGGCAAACATGAATGCCTAAAGGGTTCAAACTCTCGTCGAAGAACCCAAAGTTCCACGGCCTCCAAGACCCGAAGATCTGGCTGGAGGACCACATCATCTCCTTTGTCAGGCTGCATGGAGGAAACAAGAGCACAACCATGCAGTGCTTCCATCTGCAGCTGCAGGGCGGTGCCCGCGCGTGGCTCAACAATCTCCCCCACGGGTCAATATGCAGCTGGGAGGAACTGGTCTACAGCTTCATGCGAAACTTCAAGGGCACTTACAAAAGGCCCGCATCAATCGAAGAGCTAAAGGCCTGCTATCAAAAGCCTGGCAAATCACTGGCTCCTACATCCTGAGGTGGTCCATCATTAAAAACTTCACAGAGGACATCTCTGAGGACCGCGCAATCGACGCGTTCAACGGCAGCGTATACCGCAGAGAGCTCAGGGAGGAGCTAGGCTGCTCGAATCCCAAGACAATCGACCACCTAATGGAGATCATGAACAGGTGGGCTGATGGAGAGGACTCGGTAAAAAACAACCACGTCCACTTAGGCGACGATGATGACCTCGTCCTTAGACGCGACCGTCTAGGAAAGCGTCGAATGCGCAACTACGAAGACCGCAAAGAAGTCGACATGGTCGTGGCTGGCTACGCCAACAGACGTGACAACGGCAACCACAACAACGGGTACCATAAAAGTGGCTACCGCGACAATGGGAAAACCACGCAGGTATGGCAACATCGTACCTGCGACGAAGCTCCTAGAACATTGATCCAGGATAAATTATTTGGACCTTGCAATGTACACTTCTATATCGACAAGCACGACAGCAAGAAGAAATCCTGTGACCTCCTAAATGACTGCGACGAGTTCCTCAAGCTCCACGAAGGCCTCACCTAGATGAATCGCGACGCGATAAATCAGGGCTACGAAGCTGCCCCGAGCGTTGTAGCTCACGGAGCACCACCACCTCCGCCCGGACCAACACCACCTGCGGCTGCACCAACCCGGAATAATGGAGGCAAACAGTACCCATGACCGCTGGGGAACATGGGCATTATCCAAAAAGGACGCCCCTCCAATAGAGTGCAAAAATCAATCACTCGCAAAATAAGTCTAGCGGTCAACTCTCCACCCTCAACCACTGAGTACCTCAGTGGGTGCGAGTCCTGCATCACCTTCGACAAGCGCGATCATCCGTGCCAAGTACCTCACCCAGTCCATTGTCCCTTGGTGCTTAAGGCAGAAATCGGTGGCTTTGAGATGAGTCGCTTCTTCATGGACGACGACATCTGCATCAACCTCATGTTCGCTAGCACCTTGCGTGCCATGCAGATCCCCCTCTCGTGCCTAGAAACCTCCAACACAATGTTCCACGTCATTCTCCTAGGGAAGGGCGTATACCCCTTGGGCAAAATCAACTTGGACGTCATCTTCGGCACGCTGGTAAACTTTCGGCGAGAGCGCCTCAAATTCGAAGTGGTCGACTAGCCCTCGCAGTACCATTGTATCCTTGGATGTGTCGCGTTCGCGAGGTTTATGCCAGTACCACACTACGCCTACCTGCAGATGAAGATGTCGGGCCCTATCGGCATTATTACCATCAGCGGAAGCTTCAAGAGGTCAGACAGTTGCGATAAGGAATTCAACAGAATTTCCCAGTCTTTCGGCATGTAGGAGGAGCTGGCGAGGCTGAAGGAGTCGACAAACAATAGACTACCTCCTCCAAGTAAGCCAAATGCACCTGACCAGTCCTTCGACTCGTCGGTGCACACTAAGGCGTTCTAGGTCCATCCGACGGACCCAACTAAGACAACCCTCATCGCCAACAACTTGAGTTCCGCATAGGAACTCGTGCTCGTCGAATTCCTCCATGAGCGCTGGGAGATCTTTGCCTGCTATGCAGTGGACATGCTAGGAGTTCCTAGGGAATTCGCCGTGCACTCACTCAACATGAATCCTGACGCCAGACCAGTCAAGTAGTCGATACGTCGACTGTCAGAACCAAGGGAAAAGGCGGTCAGTGTGGAAGTCAACTGACTCCTCAATGCCAACTTTATATGAGAAATCAAGGAGAGCACCTGGGTAGCAAACCCCGTGCTTGTTCCTAAAATGGACATGGATATCCTGCGGATGTGCATGGACTTCACCTGCCTCAACAAGCATTGCCTGAAAGATCACTTCCCATTGCCACGGATCAATCAGATAATCGACTACACCGCGGGATGCGAACGCCTTTGCTTACTCGACACCTTCTCAGGCTACCATCAGATTTGAATGAAGGAAGAGGACCAGGAGAATATGGCCTTCATCATGCCCTTCAGCGTCTTCTGCTACACAACAATGCCCTTCAGGCTGAAGAACGTAGGAGCCACCTACAAATGGTGTATGCAGGCATGCCTCAAGAGCCAGCTTGGCCGGAACATCCAAGTTTATGTCGATGACATCATCGTCAAAACCAAGGAGGAAGCCACATCACTCGACGATCTCCATGAGACCTTCGACAACCTTGATCACTACCAGATCAAGCTGAATCTGGAGAAATGCGCCTTTGGCATACCATCTAGGCAACTGCTCGGGTACCTCATATCCGCCAAGGGAATCGAGGCCAACCCAAAAAAGATAAAGGCCATACTGGCCATGGAGAAGCCAAAGAACGTCAAAGGTGTCCAACAACTGGCTGGGCGAATCTCGGCGCTCAGTCGATTCATCAGTTGAATGGGCTAGAAGGCACTACCGTTCTACCAGCTTCTCTGCAAAGCTGAGAAGTTTGAGTGGGTGGACGAAGCACAAGATGCATTCTAAGATATCAAGCGCCTACTCTCCACCTCGCCTATGTTGGTGACGCCCAGGGAGAAAGAGCCCATGTTGCTATACATCTCCGCCACCAACCAGGTGGTCAGCACTGTGCTGGTGGTAGAACGAGCCGAAGACAACAACGTCCATGGGGTGCAACACCTAGTCTACTACCTAACAAGGTCCTCATGCCAACAAAACAGCGGCATCCGCACTATCAGAAGTTGGCTTACGGCGTCTTCATGACCGCATGACGAGTGTGCCACTACTTACAAGGGCACCCCATTGTCATGGTGAACGACGCTCCACTAGGGTACATCCTCAACAACCCCGATGCCAAGGGACGAGTCGCTCTGTGGAGAATCGAACTGTCTTCATGAGACATAGCATACGAGAAGCGACTGACAATCAAGTCGCAAGTTCTCCTGGACTTCCTTGTTCACTGGATGGAGAACCAGCTCCTAGACATGCCGGATATGTCCTGCCTATGGACAATACACTTCGATGGATCCAAACATCGAGAAGGAGCTGGCGCTGGTGTCATCCTGACGTCGCCACAGGGTGACAAGATGAGATATGTTCTGCGAATGCAGTTCCATGCCTCCAACAATGAAGCTGAATACGAGGCCCTGCTCCATGAGATGCGGATGGCCAAAGCCTGCGGCGCAACGCGACTCATCATCTACGGTGACTCCAAGATCGTGGTGGACCAAACCATGAATCAGTGCAATGATCTGAGCGACAACATGGTCGCTTACGGCAACCTCTACGACACACTCGAAGGAGACTTCGACGGTTGCGAACTGCGGCATGTAGGCCATGAAAGCAACAAAGACGCTGACACGCTAGCCAACATAGGATCCACTTGTGCTCCGGTGCCGCCAGGTGTATTCCTGGAACAGATCTGCGAATGCTCCATCAAGCCAAAGGACCCTGAAGGACCGTCCGACACGTCAAAGGTGTCAACACCCGTATTTTTAATCCCAGGTGCTTGTTATGCCATACCTCACAATCCTAGGATTACCATTTTTGCGAGACATAATAGATTGGATATCACAGTACATCATCCATTACAAACCATAATAAGGTCTTACAAATAAAGGATCTCATGATCCAGTCTTAGTACAAATCAAGTAGTGGAATAATAAACGTAGTAGTGGGCTCCATCTGCAGGGTCACAGGAAATGTTGACGATGGGAGATGATCCTAGTTGTCGTAGCCCTCCTGTTGTCCATCATCCTGGTAGTCCTCCTCATAGTCTGGCCACGGGAATATCCAGGGACAGAGCCATGAGTACTCTTTAAGTACTCGTAAACTATCACTAACAAGTAAGGTAGTCCTAGTAGGAATCTGAAGCTCTAGGTTTATTTGCAGAAAGCCAGATTTATCTAAACTGAGTTTAGAAGTAAAGAAAACTAATTTAATGTTCTAAATCACTTAAGTGGGAAACTAGTTTTCATATTCACAACTCTGTTGTAGTCAAGTCAAAGTCGTAGTTCACTTCACAAATCATTTTGAAAACATCTGATGACGGAACAATATGGCCAGTCCAACTGTCCATGATCGTGGACGCGGCTATTCAAATAGTTTGACACTCTGTAGAGGTGGTACACTTTCACCACAAAATTCGATACATCCGTCAGGGATAACCCTGAATCATCATACTTAGTATGTTGATAATCAATCATAACCTTTCAATTACACACCCTAGTATGGCACCTCCCCTATGAGCTTGGCCTCCCAACCATGGCCATCTGCCATCCTGGGCACTGCATAGGTGGACATCATCAAGAGGTAGCCTCAGCTCAAACCTCTTCCGCGAGGGAACCCATACTAAGACATATAAACTTCTGGCTAAGCCCTACCCAATTCGGGTATTGTGGTTGTACGGTAAAATTGGAATGGTATCGCATGCGAACCCAACCATCAGTTTTTTTGTAAAGGGCTAAGGCTCATGCCTCGACATTTTCATCATCAAACCATTGTGTTTCTCAACACATGACAAAACATATCAATAGAATCAAGCATCATTCCAAGGTTTTCATAATCATTTTCACCAAGTATTCCCATCTAAAGTGATCAACTTTTATACTTAGCACTAGCCACTAAGGTTAAGAGGGTTCACTAATGAGGGGTGCTAATCTCCAATCTCATGCCATAGAATGACATCTAAGTATAGGCCTAGTTTTATACTCTTTATGCTATCTATACTACTTTTCCAAATACTTACGAAGCACTAACTAAAAGTAAAGAACTTTGGTAAAGTAAAAAGGAATAAAGCTTGCAAGTAAAACTTGGGATTGGTATAATCAAGATTGTATAACCAAGCATGCCTAATGCATCTTGCTTAGGTTATCCTACAATTAGTGATGGCTTGCATAGTTAGGAAACTTGCAAGTGTTAGCTCGCTCAGTTTACTTGAAGTGCTAGGCTTGCCTTGAGTAGTGAAGTGGTTGAAGTTCTCCTCTTCTTCTTCTTGGTAGAACTCCTCCTCCTCGTATCCTTTGTTGGTACTATCGTCTATAAAGGAATACGGGGTACACAATTACCAAACAATACTTAACTAAGTCTATGTAGCACACTAAGGCTCACACTTGATGATCTAGCATCATCACAATCATCACATGGATTAAAGACTTAATCTTATTTATTTTATTTTAGAAAAGTAATTTCTACTCATTGAAATTAATTAAGATTTGATATTCCCCAAATAGAATATGGGATCATGTTGACACATGTCATAACCACATATTCTAATACATGGGAATGTGATTTAAAGTGTTGATAATATTTTATAAAGTTTAAGATTATCATTTAATAGATTTAAAGTGACTAGAAATGCCTATATAGCATTATTTTGGTACTAGTCCAAAATCACTGCATGCAAACCTAAATATTTTTACATATTTAGATAGATCTTGTCAAATGTGATTTTTGAGAGTTGGAATCAACTCAAAAGCATTTATGGTTGATTTTTGAAAAAGTTTGAAGTTGGAAAAGTCTCTGTCTTGTTATTTTTGGTATAGGTGATCTATAACTCCAAATGATTTAAATCCAACGGGCTTGGATAGATAATTTAAATATGTTTCTAACAAAATATGAATCATGCAATTGGTTCAGTGAAACTCTCTGAATTGGTTTTTGAATCACTAGACATAAACTAGTTTTAGCTAAATTGGAAATCCTAATTTGAATCACTCGGCTACGCACGGGAAACTAAACGGGCCGGCCCAACTGCACTGCACAGCGCAGCGGGCTGCTGACAGACGGGGTCCACTCTTCAGCGACTGAAACTAACCGAAACGGTATCTACAAATATGAGCCGTGCAATCTAAATCTAATCTAACGTCTGGGAGTCATCATCGACGACGAACTGCTCCAGCGAGGATTCTAACCTAGCACGGTGGTGGGGGTCTGGCGGGGCTCACCTGGGCTCCAGCTAGGGTCGGCAACAGGGGTGAATGGGGTTGCCGATGATGGCGTTTTGAGGCGCGGTCATGGCAGGTCTTGGGGTGGTCCCAATCAATGACGCCCTTCTCCTCCAGCAGCGGCGGGCTTCGGCCAAATTCTGGCGAGAGAGAGCTCGCCTTGCTCCGGGAAGAAGTGTGGGAGTGTCTGTGAGGAGTGGGGAGGGTGTTGGTGTGGAGAATGGAGGCGGGGGAGGCCTCTACTTATACTACGGCGAGGGGACCGAATGGCGTGGGCTCGGGCTCGTCGGTGACGACGCTACAGGCGGCTAGCAGCACGGCTGAGGGTAGAGGATGGTGCATGGTTCTCTGGCGATCCTCTCTGGCTTAATGGCGCGGAGTGGAGAGGTGTGGATTAGTCGGGAGCGTGCGGCACTCCGTGCGGACACAGAGGTGTTTGCGACGGCGTGCGACAGCTACAGGTCGCGCAGCGGCGAACGGGGATGTCTGCGGGGTTGGGGTGATCATGGCGAGCTAGTGCAAGCGAGGCGGGGGTGAGGCGCAGTCTATGCGAGGCGGTCAGGTGCGGCGAGCTGGCGCGCTCTAGGCATGGTGTAGAGAGGCTAGGCGTGGCGTAGCTAGGGTGGTCCAGGGCTCTTCTGCGGTCGAGGCTTGGACAAGGGGTGGCGGTGGAGTGTGGCGTTTCTCGTGCGCGTCGTGGGTGAGGGCGGCAATGCTCCTGGCGCCCTGTCCACTGTCGGACGACGATGACCAAAACTGGGCGGCGCTCCACTATGCATAACGGCTCAGGGGGATTGGTCTGGTGCTTGGCTAGGCTCAGGGGAGACAAGGGAGCAAAGAGGGGACATTAGGGTGGAGGATTACTGCTCAGAACAGTGAAGGTAGGCAGTAGATGTTTTCTATCTGCAAGGTGTTTGTTGTAATGGCCGGAAGAAAAATACTTTGGAATTTTTGAATGAAACTTTGTGAGTGATTTGATATTAAGCTTGAGTATCTATCTTTGCTTGGAGAGGTCAAGGGGAATTGGTTTGATGGGTTTTTGAAAAAGTGTGATCTTCACATATGAACTAGATTCAATTTTCAACTATCCATTAAATTGATTTGGAAAATGTTTTTGTAAGTTTGTAAAGTGGGCCTTGATAGACTTTTACTTGGTCTAGCAAGGGTTCAAAAGAAGTGGAATTGTTTCTGTTAGAATTTCTCTTCTAGGAACACTCAAAGTGGCTTAGTGGTTAACTTTGGTCAAAATGACCATTTGCTTTATTTATTCATATTTGATTTATTTTTCTTTTGATTTTGTTTGTAAATGGCCTAGATGATGTAGCATTCATCTTTAAACCATTTCTTATCATTTGTAGCAATCAAACATGGAAATTCACTCAATCCTACACTAATGCAAAACACACATGCATTCATATTCAAATTTGTAATAAAAGTTTTTGTTAACCCTAACTTTGGGTGATTAGAACTTGATAATCGTGATTAGGGCTTTTGGGGTGTTACAAAAGGACACGGGGGCTGCGCCACCTAAAGAACTCGAAGGTCCCAGTAATGCGGAGCAGGGACCCAAACTCGAAGGCCCCATGGAGGTCATGCTCATCGAGCCATCTTAGACTCAACCGTACATCACGTAGCTGATCAACAAAAGGCTTCTAGATGACCCGACAGACGCGCGACACATAGCACGACGCTCAAAAGCTTTCACCATCATCAACGGCGAGCTATATAAGCGCAACATCATAGGAGTCCTTCAACGATGTGTATCCAATGGTGATGGGAGACCCATCCTACTCGAGATACACAAAGGCACCTGCGGTCATCACGCCGGGAGTCACACCCTCGTCACCAAGGCTCTACGAGTTGGTTTCTACTAGCCAACGGCGATGCATGATGCCAAGGACATCGTCCAAAAGCACCTACCAAAGGTTCACGGATAAACCACACATACCTGGCACGAAACTCAGGCCAATACCTATGGCCTGGCCCTTCGCGCAGTGGGGACTCGACATGGTTGGAAAGCTGCAAAAGTCATCACCTATAGGTTACACTTTCCTCCTCATCACAGTCGACAAGTTCACCAAGTGGATCAAGACCATGCCAGTGACGAACCAGACAGGCGCCACCGCTGTCAAATTCTTCGACTCCATCATCTTTAGCTTCGGGGTGCCATACAACATCATCACCAACAATGGGACGAACTTCACCTCGAATGAGTTCCAGGATTTTTGCAAAAACCTGGGAATCAACATCATCCATGCTTCGGTAGCACATCCCTAGACCAACGGTCAAGTCGAGAAGGCCAACAGCCTCGTCTGCAACAGCATCAAGAAAAGAATCCTCTGACCACTCAAGCGAGCAGCTGGGTGTTGGGCTGAGGAGCTACCATCAGTGCTATGGAGCCTACGCACAACTCGAAACGACACCACAAGCTACACCCCATTCTTCATGGTACATGGCGCCGAGGAAGTACTACCTGCAGAAGTATGCTATAAGCCCCAAGGGTCGTGGCGTACAGCGAGGCCGAGTCAACAACCGCACTCAAAGACTCTGTCAACCTCCGCGACGAAGCACATGAGATCATCGCGGAACGGTCCACGATCTACCAGCAAAGCCTACGCAACTGCCACAATCGACGGTTGTGCCCAAGGTCCTTCGTCGAAGGATACCTCATCCTGCGACTGAAGCCGAAAGGACACCTCAAGCTCGAGTCCCCCTAGGAGGGACCCTATGTTATTACCGAAGTAATCCCAGGTGGTGCCTATCGCCTGAAGGACGTAGAGAGCGGATTCGCATACTCCAACCCCTGGAACATCACGCAGCTGCACCGTTTCTACCCTTAGATGTTTTTACTTTTACGATAAGGCTACTCAATTAGGCTACTTAGCCAAACATTGTACCTCCTGATACTCTACAAATAAATAAATCTAAGTGCCTCCAACTTTGTGTTTTTGTTTTCATTTACTTCCATTGCTATTTCTAGACTCGGGGGATGCCCCACCCTATCAACCTCGTCACACGAACATAACAATGACCTGAGTAGCTGACCACACTGCTAATCAAACCCTTGGTAAAACCAACCCGGTTGCAATGCAACTAGCAGGTTGGCAAGGCGATGAGATGCGCGAGTGTCAAACTAATGAAAAGGAATTACATACAATATCACACTCGCGAAACAACTAAGCTAACAACTATACATACAAACATGGGTATCAACACCCAGTCAAAACGATTATATAAGTTTTACAACACGTATAAACCCTCTACAGGTCATTAACTACTCTACTGACGCGACAGAAGAACGTTGGTGCGCTCATCGAACAAATTAACGATGTCTTCTGCTGGATGATCAATAGATCGATAATGAGGCACCATATTCCATGCCATCCCTGCCAGAGGAGGCGGCGGTCCTGCGGCGAAAGCATCTAGATCCACATCAGGTCGCTGCATGCGCACAAGCGCCAACACAGCCTTAGCACCCGCAACGAGTTGTTGGTGCATGCACTCGCGTACTGCATCAGCACTCTGAAATTTCCGCATCAGGGCCAACATGCTCAAGGGTGTGACATCCAATGCAAACATCACCCAGAAAATATTCCTTAGGCACGACCTCGCTTTCTTCAAAAACTGCAGCACCTGCAACACGCGATCTTGCAACGTCGCCAGCATGGCTGCATGATCCCGGTCGGTCCAAAAGAATCCACCAGCTTCCAGGTGGTCCTGGGTCAAATAGCTCAGACGAATGCTGATGTGATCTCTCACTTCTTGCGAAATGAGATTGACAACTATAAACGACAGCAACTTAAAGATATCAGCCACCAGAGAAGGAACACGGGCATAATGCAACAAGAAAGTCGAAGTAACACTAACATTGCAACTTCTTACTAATTTGGGCCACCTCGTGAAGAAGATAGGCTTCCTGCTCCAAAGCCTTCTCTGTCTTCGACTTCCAGACGTCGGCAACACCACAGATGACTGGCACCTCTCGCTCTAAATGTTTCACATGGTCGCACAGTCGAGACAATAGTGACAGCTCCTCCACCTTTGAACGTGGCTGTGCCACGGGTTCGCCAGGGGAGGATTCACCAGGCGCATCAGCAGAAGGCATATTTTGCGATTCACTCGAAGGACCCTAACTAAGCAGAATATCGGAAGCATAAGAGACACTATGCACAAAAGGTCGAATGATGCAAGAACGAAGATAATTTATACATCAATAGAAGCATCCAAGTTATCACGAGGGAACCCCCACAAGGGAAATCCAACGGACAAAGCTAAAACGTTTTCATACAGCTACAAAAGGAGATAATTGGGACAACTACGTCTACGCTTTGGCACCCATGGGCTTCTTCGACTCCGCGGTAGCCTACGACGCTATGGCCTTCGCTGTAGTGGCGTCTGACACTGAAGCCTTGGCTGCGGTGGCCACCGATGCCATGGCCTTTTCCGCTTTTAGCCGCTTCGCCCCTTTGAGTACCTCACGAGTGTCTCCACGAGCCGAGGTCCATATTTTTTACAGCGATTGGCAAAAGGAGCAAAAACTACCTGCTAGCCATCCGCGGTCACTGGCATCTTCAAGGAGACCTTGCTGGCGTTCAGGTCGACACCATGGACTTGTGCCATTGCTAGGGAGGCACCGAGCCCTTTCTGGGCATTCTTGAAGTCCGTAGGCACACCTTTGGCGAAAGAATCGATTAGGCCATCTAGGTCTTCAATAAGTTCTGCCTTGGGGACCATCTCCTCTCGAAGACGCCCAAGAACACCCTTGGCCTTTTTCAGCAAGTCCTAGACGGAGATGTTGCGGTCTTCGACTGCAGCTATGGCACCGGCCAACGCATCCTCAAAAGCAAGAGCCTATGGGTTGAAACTCACCCTAGAAGCATCTGTGGTAGATCCACATACAACCATCAGAGGCTAAAAAAGTGATGAAAGAAAAGCTTCAACGACACAAAAACTGCAACAATAGCATACCTGAAAGCGCTTTCGCGATAGAGAGAGAAGTTGTTCCGTGAATTATTTTTCTCTATTCGTGGAAACGACCACTAGCTCCTCTTTGTGCTGCTTTGACTCCTGCTTGAGACGGTCGTAGGCCGCGAGTGCCTCATCTCGCTTGGTCTCTGCCATGCTGATTCCCTTGTCAAGGGAATTCACGTGACGGAGCACGTCATTATTACCCTTTGCAAAACAAGGAGAATATATCAACACCAATCAAAACAAATGTGCAGCAACACAACACAAATCGACAAAACTTACTTTATAGTTGATGGTTGTCGATATCAAGCCGAACGTGCTGCCGGCCCAGGTTGACGATCTGTTCGCCAAGGCGAATAGACTCCTGAAGAATGGGCTGTGGAAGAAGGACACATATCACGACTCGTTTTTGATCCCAAGAACTAACTCTTCGAGTAACAAAGGTTTGCAAATACTTACGTGGCCATCCAAAGAATCCAAAGTTTCCTTCTAAGTTGACATCCGAGAAAGAACCAGGTGCTCCCCCATGTTGGGAGAGCTCAAGGAATTTGTGCCAGAGTTGCTCACTATCTTTGGGGAGGGCGCAGGCTCCACCACACCCTTGTTCTTGGAGTCCATGACTCCCACCTCCTACAGGAGACATCAATCGTCAGACGACGATAAGGCAATCATGCTTCAAGAAAAGCACAAGCCGTGTCACCATCAACACAAGCCACATGACACAAATTTTCAGATAGTAGCAATATAGAAGACTCACCCATCAAAGTTGTCAAGGTCGAAGGAATCATCCAACTCCTCCTTCTGCTTCCTCGTTTCTTCCGTGATGGAGGAGCTACAACGCACATAGGAACCAGTGGAATCGGATCCGTGGCATCTCACCCCAATCGAAGGATCCTCCGCCGTCTCCGGAGAAGAAACATCCGAGTCCTCGCCTCGAGAGTGCTTGCGAGTGGCGCCCTCGCTGCACTCGGGGGCTTCCTGCTCCTCAGCGACGGGCAAAGAAGACCTAGATTCATATTCCTCCACAACCTCGGAGGGAATTATCCCTTCAGGTTGCGGAGGCAGAACGGTGTTCACCTTCCATTCCTGCCAAAGCACAAGGTTAAAAATGCAAAACGCCATGCGGGCAAACAAAGCACAGTAGAAGAAGAAATGATGAAGTTACCTCAGGAGGGGGTGACTCGCGTGAAAAGGTAGCACGACTGAATACCCAAGGAGTTTATCCTTGAGGGTGAACTTGGTCCGTGCCCTGAACCTTTTGTCCACTTCCCCCGAGGACAAGTTCTCCTAAGAGACGCGAGTGATGTCATTGGTGCCAGTCCAAAGATACATCGGGTGCGCTCTAGCCTGAAGTGGTTGCACCCGACGGTGCAACCAAGTGTGGATGAGGTCTGGGCCGTCAATCTCCTTCCCTCGAATGAGCTGGAGATTGTAGACGCGCTTATGCAAAACTTCGACTTCCTCGGCCTCGTTGGGCATCACCACATTTTTCTAAGACCTTCTCCTCTTTATTTCCGCTTTCGGATCAAAAGGAGCAAGTCCATAATTTTCACCATCGGCCTTATGATCATGGATGTAAAACCATTTCTCCCTCCATCCCTGGACGGACTCGGAGCTCTTGAGGGAGAAGTATTGGACGTTCGAGTCCACATGGATGCCGCATCCTCCAATGTCATAGACCACAAATCTAGAACCCGATTGCCGCTTCAGCTTGAAGAGTTTTTTGAAAAGGCCGAAGTGTGGCTTGATTCCTAGCCAGCACTCGAAGAGAGTGATATAGCACGTGATGTGCAAAATAGAGTTTGGGGTCAACTGATGCAGCTGGAGCCCATAGAAGCAGAGAAACCCTCACACAAACTTGTGGAGGGTAGGAGAAAGGCCCCGAAGGACAAAAGCAAGGAGCATCACCCGAAATCCAATAAGGGGATTGGGGATTACCTCCAAGCCAGGCATCTTGCAGTCTGCTTCATTGGTAGGAAGCAGACCGTCATGGCGGTGTTGTTGGAGCTCGTGCTCCTTAATGGTGGTGCGTCGCCACGAGCCATTGGTGACGCGCATTCTAGCACCCTTCTTCTTCCCGGCCGCAGCAGTAGTACTGAACCCAGTGGTGGCGGCGCCCTTCTTCTTGGCCGCAGCAGCGGCGACAGCTAGCAGCGGTGGTGCCCTTCTTCTTCCCCATCGTCCGGTGGTGATGGGATCATAGGAAGTAGCTTGGAAAAGTCATAAGCCCGTCTAGCACAACAGCGGGAGCAAGGGCGACAGAGCAGCAACAAAGAGCAATGGTATCAGTGTGTGAAGAGGAAGAAGATGGATTTGTGGAAAATTCACTGCACGGAATCCCTACTTAACCACAGGAAAGATGCAATCCAACGGTTCATAGTGATTTACCCAGACGCGTGGTGCAAATCAATGCAGACGTGTGGCGATGGAAACAGTGAACCGTCGCTGCACTTTCCCCACTACAGCGAGAATCGACGAGGCGTAGTTAGAACAAAGATTACATATATCTTGTGACATCCCCTTGATCAGGGCTAAAATAATCCGGACCTTAGCCTGACATAAGCTTAACCTAGAGCTCGAGGATATCCAGTGAGAAATCGGTAACACAATGATGGCTCTATGTATGGCACCCGAAAAATGCTGGAGCGATGTTGACGTAGAGCTCATTGGGAACCCCAAGAGGAAGGTATGATGAGCACAGCAGCAAGTTTCCCTCAGTATGAAACCAAGGTTTAATCGAACCAGTAGGAGCAAGGAAACACCCCAAAGGTGTTACTAGCTGAGCTTTGGCAGGGCGCATTACCGGTGCTAGTAGCAACATGGAGACCTGCACAACACAACCACAGAACTTTGTCCCCAACTTGCGATGAGGTTGTCAATCACACCGTGTTTTGCGAAAAACAAAGGATTAAACGTATCGAATGGAAATAAGTAAAAGTTTGCAGAAAGTAAACACAAAGCAGTAAAAGATTGTAGATTGTATGTAAAAGACAAGGACCGGGATCCATAGTTCACTAGAGGTGGCTCTCCTTAAGATAGATAACATGATGGGTGAACAAATTACAGCGGGGCAATTGACAAACATCGAGAAAGCAATACATGCATATACTAATCATCTTGACTCCTTTGAGACTTGATTGGACATTACAACATTATACATAGACCGCCATCCAACTGCATCTATGACTAAAAATCCACCTTCAGGTTATCATCCGAACCCCCTAAGTTGCAAGCAATAGATTATTGCTTTACGAACTGCGTGTAAAGTAAACAATACGATTGTTCTATGAACAAAGGATTGTTGTTTTCTCCCTAGTAGCAACAACACATCTAGTACCTTAGTAGCAACAACGGAAAGCATGCAAGATCACAAATAACAAAGACATGATAGAATCAATAATCAATCTGAAATAGCATCTCAATATCCATCGGATCCCCACAAACACAACATGTATGATTACAAATAGATGATCTTGATCATGAACGGAGCTCACAAGATCTAAACATGAAAGCACAAAGTAGGAGAACTAGCCATCTAGCTACTGCATGGATCCGTAGTCCAATGATGAACTACTCACGCATCACATCGGAGGCTTGCATGGTGATGAAGAAGGCCTCCAGGGTGAATTTCCCTCTCCGTCAAGGTGCCGGAAAGAGCTTCATATCCCTCCTGATCTAGGGATGGAGATGACGGCGGCTACAGACTCTTTCGTGGATTTTTGATCGCCCACTTAGGGTATACGTCCCGAGGGCATCTTATAGGCGGAAGGGGAGGCCGAGGGGGTGCCGGAGGTGGCCACACCACCCCCTGGCGTGGGCTAGACTGGGCCGTGCGGGAAGGTGGTGTGGTGGCCCCTGGCCCCTCTCTGTCTCGTATTCTGGCATCTGATGACTTCCAGAAAAATAGGCACTTTGGCTTTTGTCCCGTCCAATTCCGAGAATATTCATTTTCTGACTTTCCTAGAACCAAAAACAGTAGAAAACAGGCAGCTGGCACTGTGGCTCTTGTTAATAGGTTAGTCCAAGAAATCATATGAAAAGTACTCCAAAGTTGGAACAAAACACAAGAAAGTGGATAAAACCAAGCATGGAACATCAAAAATTATAGATACATTTGCAATGTATCAACATCCCCAAGCTTACTCCTGCTCGTCCTCGAGTAGGTAAGTGATAAAAAAGAAAGAATAATTTTTGAGGTGACATGCACCATCAAAGACTTGATCAAAGTATTTGTAAAACATTCAAAGCTGGGATCATAGTACTTCAATCATAACATGAAAGACAAAGTTCTAGCAATAAGCAAAGAAACTATGATGCAACATGAAAAGGCACAAACAAAAGATTCATGAATAACAATGCTTTGCAAGACGTTTGTTTGTTTCACATAAAGAAAACATAGCATAATAGTATTCAGCTTGTCCCTCATAGAGTAGCAAATATAAATGCATAGGACACCTTCAAAGTTCATAAGGGTGACTAGATACAAAAGTTTAAAACAAGCAATATCAAGTTATGCATCAATCAACTAGTCTTGGGACAATGCACATAGAACTAAGAATGGCCTCTCAAAGTAGGTGCATAAAGATAGAAAGTGGAGACTCAATGTAATGGTGGAAGAAAGGCCTTTATAAAAGGAAGTAGGGATTCAAGTCTCATAAAGAGATTCCAAAAATTATGGTACTTATAGCTTTCAACTCTCATTGCCCCTATCATAAGGATCTTGAAGTGATTAAGGTTAAAGTGAACAAACTATGGTGTACATGCTTGGCGAAGTATAAGTTAGAAATC
Source organism: Avena eriantha (assembly GCA_910589775.1). Lineage (NCBI taxonomy): Eukaryota > Viridiplantae > Streptophyta > Magnoliopsida > Poales > Poaceae > Avena > Avena eriantha. The sequence continues at coordinate 156,355,512 of OU342746.1, read as the reverse complement.
TCATGTCCCTTGTATGCGAGGGCCACTCCTCATGCTACTCAAGTTTAGTCACCGGTAAGTTCTTGTCATCGTAAGTACATGTGTATCATAGAGAACCGCCAACGGGGTACCCCTTGCCCGATGATACGGAAGAAACCCCATATCAAAATGACAAGGCAAGCAGACAACGAGCATCTCAGCATTCTTCTTATTTACCATGGGAATATGGTGCTTTTTTCTCTCTTTCCTCTTTTCATAATCTCATTTTTTTCTCTTTTCTCTTTTTTTCTCAATATATGACTCTATTTTTATAAGAATGCTTCATAGACAGCTCATTATGGTTACGCTACAGGTTTCCACCATGTCAGCATGGATTAGACTAGCGGCCCAGGCGTTTCTCTAACACATATACATAACTCCATGGACTTACAAGCTCCCCTTTTATTTCACACCGACGACATCCATATACAGAAGAGCATGATATCAACTAGGTACAAGTACCAAGTGCAATGTTGAAAGCGTTCCCCATGAAAGCATGGTTCTGCTAATTCCCAACAAATAAGTGCAAGCATATACAACATAGATGACATAATGGTTCAAGTTTATTAAGGGCAAGAAAAGTAAAGTGTGCCATCAAGTTTGTGAGAGCTTTAATCACTAGTTTTCTCATAACAAGTTTAATTTGGAAGGTAAACAAAAGCATGAATATACTTGGAATAGCATAAGATAGTAGGTAGGTATGGTGGACTCTTTGGAATAACTTGGTTTAGGGAGTTGGATGCATGAGTGGAACTCATACTTTGTTGTGGAGGCTAGCAAAAGACTGGGAGCGACAAACTAAGAGAGCAATAATGGCCATAATCATGCAGAGCGACAAAACATCATTGATCAAAGCATAAAGTGATACTACAAGTTGAAAAATAAAGGATCATAAAGGCTATGGTGACTTGAGACAGTCATAACATGGTGTGAGCATGCGCCAAGTCAACCCAAATAAAGCATAAAAGGAGAATACCACTATACTATGCTTTAATATGCTAAAACAATGCATGATTCATCCAAGGAACATTAAGCAATCTCAATTGTTTATAACAAGTCATGATACAACAAAGAATACTAAGCATAAAGCCAAAACAATATCAAGCATGGCATGACAAAGCATAAGCCACAGTCAAAAACGAGCTCTTTTTACCACATAAGCATGAACTTTCCTACTCTTTTCCAAACCAAACCAAACTATTTGCAAACCAATGTATGAAAGAGGGGGCCCAACCAATTTATTCAGAAAACTAAGCAAACCAAAGCAAACTAAAAAACAAAACAAAAACGAAAAACAAGACGCTCCAAAACAACACAACTGTGCATGAAACAATAAAAATGAAGCGTTTGGAAGAAACCTGGGTTTTTTATTGATGAAGAAGGGGATGCCTTGGGCATCCCAAAGCTTTAACGCTTGTACTTCTAGGATATTTCTTGGGGTGATACGCGTGGCATCCCCAAACTTGAGCTTTAGTCCATCCTTCATCTGATTACTTATTCCTTCCATACACCTGAAATTTTTCCTTCATACAAAACTTCACACAATCTTTATTAGCAACATTAGTGCACTCAAGATAAATAAGTCTTAAGGTTCAGTTCTAACACCAAATAAACTTCCATTAGAAAATAGCTACTTTAGCACTTCCCTCAAAAAGCTCAATTCCCCAAAAGAACTTAAAAAGGAACCAACAAGAAGCAAATGCAGAAAATGGCAGAAATCTGTCAAAACAGACCAGCAGGTAAATACGAATTTTTTAGAAGACCTTATGTTGCTCAAATCAAAATGTGTTGAACTAACAAAAGTTAGATAACAACCTGGGGCAGAAGCACAAAAATTTCGCGCCTCAAAAAGACATTCAGAGATTTTACACGAATTTTTACGGTGAAGCACATAAATCTGTTTCGGGATAGCAACTTTCCCAATGATTACTTCCCTCTCATTAGAGGTTACTCTTGGCACAAAAAGCAAATAAAAAGGATAAGGAGCGGTTAATACAGAGGTAATAACTTCCAAGACTCATCTAAAATTTTTGGGTTATCTCCCAATGAGTACTTTTCTTTAACGCCTTTAAGTTAGGCATAAGAAGCAAGAAAAAGAATCAAGTGTTCTCAAATGAAGAAGCATTAAGACCAAATTTTGTTTCATAGGAGAAGCAAAAGAAATCTTCTATCTCTTCTTAGGGAAATGTTCTATACCTTTCTTGAGTGGGAGTTGATATTTAATGGTACCTTCTTTCATATCAATAATGGCACCAATATTCTAAGAAAAGGTCTTCCCAAAGTAATAGGAAAAGAAGCATTGCATTAAACATCCAAAACATAGAAATCAACGGGGACATAAGGATTGTTAACCATAATAAGAACATCATTAAGACTCCCCATGAGTTTCTTTTTAGCATTTCATCAAGTGGGACATTCAAATAACAATCTTCAAGTGGAGGCAAATCAAGCATATCATAAATCCTTCTAGGCATAATAGAGACACTACTATCAAGATCACATAAAGCTTTGAAATCAAAGTCATTCACTTTCATATTAATGATGGGTTCCCGACCATCTTCTTGTTTTATAGGAATAGAAGCTTTATGTTTCACCTTCTCTATTATTTAGATGGGAAGCAGCATCTTCATTACCAATACCAGAAAATTGTTCTCTCATAACAAGATTGAGTAAAGCAGGTTTTATCTCAAAGAAAGTATCTTTAGGCACAGATGGAGCAATAGGTGTGCTCATAAAATCATTGTTGTTGGTGCTAGTGAAGTCACACAACTTAGTGTTTTCAAGAGTAGTCATTTTTTTTGTTTTAAAATAAGAAAGCAAACTAGTAAAACTAATTTTGTGTGTGTTTTTGGTAACAAAACAAGCAAACAAAGCAAAAAGAAACTAAGCAAAACAAAAATAACAAAGTAAAGAGATTGGTTATGAGGGACTCCCCTTGTGAAGATGTCCTTGACTCCCAGCAACGGCGCCAGAAAAATGCTTGATGGCTCTGTGTATGGCACCCGAAAAATGCTGGACCGGTGTTGATGTAGAGCTCGTTGGAAACCCCAAGAGGAAGGTATGATGAGCACAGCAACAAGTTTCCCTCAGTATGAAACAAAGGTTTAATCGAACCAGTAGGAGCAAGGAAACACCCCAAAGGTGTTACTAGCTGAGCTTTGGCAGGGCGCACTACCGGTGCTAGTAGCAACGTGGAGACCTGCACAACACAACCATAGAACTTTGTCCCCAACTTGCGATGAGGTTGTCAATCTCACCCTGTTTTGCGGAAAACAAAGGATTAAACATATCGAATGGAAAGAAGTAAAAGTTTGCAGAAAGTAAATACAAAGCAGTAAAAGATTGTAGATTGTATGTAAAAGACAAGGACCGGGATCCATAGTTCAATAGAGGTGGCTCTACTTAAGATAGATAACATGCTGGGTGAACAAATTACAGCGGGGCAATTGACAAACATCGAGAAAGCAATGCATGCATATACTAATCATCTTGACTCCTTTGAGACTTGATTGGGCATTACAACATTATACATAGACCGCCATCCAACTGCATCTGTGACTAATAATCCACCTTCAGGTTACCATCCGAACCCCTTCCAGTATTAAGTTGCAAGAAACAGATTATTGCTTTACGAACTGCGTGTAAAGTAAACAATACGATTGTTCTATGAACAAAGGATTGTTGTTTTCTCCCTAGTAGCAACAACACATCTAGTACCTTAGAGATTTCTGTCACTTCCCCAGATTACTAGAGGCATGAACCCACTATCGAGCATAAATACTAACTCTTGGAGTTGCTAGCATCTACTTGGCCAAGATAGCTACTAACAATGGAAAGCATGCAAGATCACAAATAACAAAGACATGATAGAATCAATAATCAATCTGAAATAGCATCTCAATATCCATCGGATCCCCGCAAACACAACATGTATGATTACAAATAGATGATCTTGATCATGAACGGAGCTTACAAGATCTAAACATGAAAGCACAAAGGAGGAGAACCAGCCATCTAGCTACTACATGGATCCGTAGTCCAAGGATGAACTACTCACGCATCACACCAGAGGCTTGCATGGTGATGAAGAAGGCCTCCAGGGTGAATTCCCCTCTCCGGCAGGGTGCCGGGAAGAGCTTCAGATCCCTCCCGATTTAGGGATGGAGATGACAGCGGCTACATACTCTTTCGTGTATTTTTGATCAGGCACTTAGGGTTTACGTACCCAGGGCATCTTATAGGCGGAAGGGGAGGCCGAGGGGGTGCCGGAGGCGGCCACACCACCCCCTGGCACGGGCCAGGCTGGGCCACGTGGCCAGGTGGTGTGGTGCCCCCTAGCCCCTCTCCGTCTCGTATTCTGGCATCTGATGACTTTCAAAAAAATAGGCACTTTGGCTTTTGTCCCGTCCAATTCCGAGAATATTCATTTTCTGACTTTCCTGGAACCAAAAACAGGAGAAAACAGGCAGCTGGCACTATGGCTCTTGTTAATAGGTTAGTCCAAGAAATCATATGAAAAGTACTCCAAAGTTGGAACACAACACAAGAAAGTGGATAAAACCAAGCATGGAACATCAAAAATTATAGATACATTTGCAATGTATCGCACAACAGTAACCCTGCGACACAAAAATTATTACAGCAAGCTCATAACTGAGTGAAGAACCAAAATATTACAAGCAGAGGTCACTGACCACAAACATCAAACAACAGAAGGCAAATTATGCTATTAAGTATAGCAAACTTAACAAATGACCTAAGAGGCCTGAAGCATAACTATGACGTCCCAGCCCATAGATTCCAGGCTGCCGGTCGGGAAGCCCAAGCTACTCGTTGGTGTCGATGTCGTATGAAACTCATCTTTAGGGGAACACTTACTCTGAAAGTATCAACAAAGCAAGGGTGAGTACAAGGTGTACTCCGCAAGACTTATGGCTGGTGGGGTTATTTTGCATAAAGCCATCTTTGTTTGTAAAACAAGAGGGAGAAGAAGCTCGTCTAATTTGAGTATTTTAAAAGGGGATAGGAGAGCGACATATACAAAGCATTGATCATCATCTTTTGATATCCACCAAATAATCCTCATCTCACAACTAGGATCACCCCCTCGTACCCATGAGGAAGCATCTGTAAGCACACGTTGCACTACCAAGTTTTACGATTAGGTCCATGTTCTCTATGATCTTCATGTCCGTTCCCAAGTCATCCATAACCGTGGACACGGCTTTTCGAAAAGATTAATACCCTTCAGGAGTGTACAACTTTACCCACACGTACCAACCGACTCTTAATGCCACATGATTATCCATCTTCCTTGGCAGCTCGTCTAATCAGAATATTTTAAAAGGGGATAAGAGAGCGACATCTCTGAAGAATTGATCATCATCTTTTGATATCCACCAAAGTAATCCTCATCTCACAATTAGGATCACCCCCTCATACCCATGAGTTAGCATCCTTAAGCACACATTGAATTCCAAGTTTTATGATTAGGTTAATGGTCTCTATGATCTTAGAATTCGGCCACCAAGCGTTCATAACCGTGAACACGGCTTTTAGAAAAGATTTAACCCTGTAGGGGTGTACAACTTTACCCACACGTGCCAACCGGCTCTTAATGCCACATGATTAACCCTCTTCTTTGGAAGGCCGACAGAGGGTGGTTGGACACGACCTTTACCTTGCTTTCACCGAGACCATGAGTCAGGCCCTAAGGATGGTTCCGCCGTAACGGGTCAAATCCCGAAGTTGGTCCCTAGAGATATGGGCAGGGTTGGTTTATCAGGGGCGCCATCTACCCCAAGCAACCCTGGCCATGCTTACCTACTTGCTATGATGCACCTCCTTCACCTCCTCTTTCGAAAACTTTTTCAGTGCTTATGCCAAATGGAAAGCCTGAACTATGTGACTCATGGAATCTACTAGGCAAGTTAGTAACTCGTGAGGTTTTTCAGGCCCCGTGTGGCTATACGCTCTTCTCGGTTCCAAAGGCAAGAACTCGGGTCCTAGTAGTGGCGAGCATGGGACTACAAAAACCACATCCCACCGTGGCCTCCCATACAAGCCTTAGCATGTTTAACCTTTACCACTGAGTTTCCCTCATCAGTATACCTTGTTCTCCCATCATACTAGGTTCTCTGCATTTGTTACATCTTCTGGATGAACCAGCACTGACAGCTAAGCATGGCTAAGAAAGACACAGATAAAAGCTCTAGCAGTGCACACAAACCAAACATAGTTATGCTAGGAGAAGTGGATCAGGTAATGTAAGCTCAAGGGAGTAATGCAATAGATAGGATACTCTATCTATCGATAAAAGACCACAGTAGAATCGTATGCAACATGGCAAGAATGAAATACTTTCGAAAGCATAGGATTCTTTTATGTGTGGGGCTATGCTTGCCTTTGCCCATTGATACCCAGATACAGATCTTCGGAAGCCTTGTACTTGACTTGATTACGGTTGGCCAAGTATTGGTCATTGATCTCCGATGGTGTTGATCTCGGTCTTCTATCTCGATATCATATTCTACCGGGAAGAAGCAAACACCGGAAAGAATGGGAAAACAATCAACACATGGCATCGATGCAATGCTCGAGCAAGGATGATGATATGACAAGTTAATTTATATTGAAATGGAACCCTAAATCATGCTTGGCAATTTAAGCGGGATCCAAAGGGTGCAAACCCTAATACAGGAGAGACCCGGGAATCACCTGCGGGGGTTCATTTAGTTTTCTAATTAGACTTGTCATGAAAGTTGTTGAACAATGCATGATGATGATGCTAAAGTGTAGATCTAATTTTTCTAAACATTTTGATATATTATACATATTTTTCTGACTTATAAATAATTACTTATTGAATTTATAAGATTAAACTTCTTCTGAAATTATTAAAACAATAATGAAATTATTACAAAACTGGGATAACCTTTTACACCGAGGTATTACCTAGCCAGAGTGGCTGACCGAAGGGCCCCGAGCCACCTCAGCATCCACCTCAGCAGGGGAGAGGCCCACGGCCGGTTGACCACATTGACCCAGCGTGCTGACTTCATCATGACGTCGTCGTGACGTCAGCTCGACGGACTTCCTCTCTAGTTGAGCATAGCCTCGACAGGCTAGCGCACACAGGGCTACTTGGCTAGGCGCGTTCGACGCGGGGCATACTGAGCAAAAAGGTGGCACCGCCACTAGGAAACTGTCACCGAGGACTTACCGGCGACATGGCCGAGCAGCGGCCGGCGGTGGCGTATGGCGCGAGCGGGTTACAGAGCCATAGGGGGAAGTGGGGTGGTGCGTGAGCACGTTCGGCTCACCCTGAGGCTTCTTGTGTGCTTGGGGAAGGCTGGGGAGGCCGGAGGCGACGACATCGGCCGCGGCGGCGCTCGGTCGGAGGTGAGGAAGATGAGCACGTCGGCATCAATTCGTGGTGACCCAGCTTGATTCCTTTGGTGGGAGGGTAGATCACGGCAAGGCAGATCCTCCAGCATTCTCATATGGAAGCGGGGAGACGCCTACCTGAAGCGATTGAAGGTGGTCGTCGGCGAGGGTTTCTGGTTGGGTTCAGGAGCGAGAGAGAGCACTCGAGAGGGAAAAGAGGGGATGAGGATGAGGCGAGAGAGACGTGCACTTCGCGTCTTATCCCATCTTCTAGGTCGGAGGACGGTGGCGATTTCTTCTCTGCATCAACGGCGAGGCGCACGGCACGCATGTGCTTCTCCATCGCGAGGAAGAAGAAAGGAGAGGGACGACAGAGAGGTACGGGCCAGGTTGGGCCGGGGTCGGACGGATGATGGGCTGCTAGCTGCTGCACGTGAGTGGAAGAGAGGGAGGAGTAGAGATGGGCCGGCTAGGCTACGCGGCCTGGTTGACCTAGACCCATTTTTTTCCAGCAGAAACCTTTTTCTTTTGTTTTTCTGTTTCCATTTGTAATTCAATTCCTTTTCTGATTTTGGTTATTCCAAAAATGCTAGGGAGTGTATAAAATATGTTAAATATTGCAGGGCCCATGTAATCCATTTGGGCTCCACTATTTTTGGTAGTTTTCAAAAATATTCAAAACCTTTTGAATTCATTTTCAAAGAGGGACGGGGATTAGGGTTTAGGGTTTTCACATTTTCTTGTTTCATGCATTTTAAGATATGATGCTCATGAATGCACAAACAAAACCCTAATTAGGATTACCTAAAACTAGGGCGTTACATGTCTGGTCAAATCTCAGTCAGAAATGGGGCCCCACCTTCGTCACGTCTCGTTGATGAGTGCATAATTGCATTATGTTTTATGTTATTAATTTGCATTGTAGTTGTAGGATCTTGGTATTTTACGACGTTCGCACGCACATTTTATGTCTATTTTCACTAGGATCAGGACATATGATGGATACAACGGACACAATTCTTGGAGCAGTTGTATTAGGGAGAAAAGGAGTCAAAAAGAACCTAAATCGCTTATTTAGGAAATATCAATAACACTAGAAGAAAACCCGAAGCGATCGAGGCATCCAGAGGGTTTAACGACCAACTATACGGCAGGGAATTTTTTCCGGCCGTATAGTTCCTTCCGTATAGTTGGCGCCGCCACCGCCTCCTCAAATAGTTTCACCCCGTGCAACTGGATCAGAGAGACGACATACAGAACAACCATAAATCGCCGAAACCTCACCTCCGCAAGGCATCTAGAGGGGGAACTCGTCCACTAGGGTTCCATCTTCGCCCTGCGTAGATCCAGGAGGCTAAGGAATCGATCTTCATCATCAACAGTTGCATCACCACCATCTCCATCCATCCCATCTACATCTTGTCAAGATCTTACTATAAGTTCCGTACTCGTTGTGGATTTATACAAGTACTATTCATCTATGATAGATTCCATTGTTATTGCCATGATGTTGATTGGCTCCATGTCTGAGTAGATCATTCGTTCATGGGGAGATGGAGAAACCTAGTATGAGATTGAAATAAGATAAAGTTTATTATGATATTCATCACTGTGACCACGTGTTAGATTGTCTTCATCTTGATGTTTGGAGAAGTCGACCTCTCAATATTTGCTTCGTTTGGGCACTTGATGGAGGGAACTACTTGTTGGTATACGGAGGTGTGTTAACACTTACAATGACTATAAAGATGTTGGCACCCCTTACGTATCAACTTCTGAACCGAGGAAAATCATGGAACACTATCCATGCCATGGGATACATCCTACAGGATTAAGTCTTTTAATAGCACAGTAATTCGATTGATGTTGATTGCTGACTGCTGTGGTTATGAGAATGATGTGAGCAGTGGTTGCTGCCTATTTGTCAAAATACGGAGTTCCTCCCAGACATACACAATTGAGAATGTTCATGATAATAATCTTTACCTTAATTCTTTATAAATGCTAGAGATGTATCCGCTACTCCCTGAGAATGCCTTTTCCCCTATTGTAGTTCCAAATCTCTTTTACATACACGATACTTACTTTTTGTGTTCAGTTGTTTTACTTTAATTATTGTTCTCTTATACCAAAAACCCAAAACACCTTTTTATACAATATTCACATTTTATTTTGTTACTTAGAACTTTATTTAGCATTTCTGTTGTAGTATTTAATTCAAGAGTTATTAGACTTCAGACTCCTACTCCATGTGGGATCAATATCTTTATTTTGAAACTAGCTACAAATGATCTGTGCACTTGCAGTCATCAAGCTATTTTTTGGCACCGTTGCCGGGGAGCTAAGCACTGTAGGTTTTTTAGTTTTTGCTTATTTATTTTTGTCTTGCTAAGTTTTGTTTTGAGTTACAGGTTTCCACCAACATGATGGAGTTTGAGCATATGGCTAGTGCTAACCCACTCAACCACTTTGGGAAGCCAAATGATATTTATAAAAGAGACAACTCATACAAGAAGACAAGGGGGTTTGAAATAAATCCTCTACTACTTGGTATTCTACACAAGAAGCAATCTACTAGAGATGAAGAAGATCCTGATCCATATGAGCATATTGCATGTTTCAAAGATATATGTGGCACTTTCCAATTACCGGGATATACCACTAATGAGGTAAGGGTTAAAAAATTTAGTCAGACTTTGACTAGTATAGCTCTCTCATGGTATAGATCTCTACCCCCTAGAAGCCACTACTACTTGGGATAATTCAGCCAGTGAATTTCTAGCAAAATATTATCCATTATCAAAATCTTTTGGGATCAGGCGTCTTATAATGACTTGGAGGAACCGTCCTAATGAAGGACTAGTAAGAGATTATATCATATTTAAAGATTTACTTAATCAATGTCCTCATCATGATTTGCCTGAATGGTATTTATTGAAAATCTTTTATGGCGGTTTAATTGAACCTAATAAAATTGAACTAGACTCTTTTGTGAGAGGAGCTTTTATGAATCTTCCTATAACTAAAGCTTGGGCTCTACTTAATAGAATTCGCGATCATAGAGTTTCATGGAATTTTGGTCTAGGAAGCAAAGGAGGCATAGAAATAGATTATGATTGCATTCATGACTATAATAAAAAGGGCCATGTTAATGAATTATCTAACGAACTTTATTTGGATTCAGATCTTGTGTTGCATGTTGTTAAAGCTTTTATAGAACACATCAAAGCTCCAAAAGAGGGATTGGTCAAGTATGATCCACCACCCGAACCTGAGAAGAAAAGAGAAGTTAAAGCAACATTGGCCTCCCTAGAACCAATATATGAGATACCTTTCCCTAAAACTGCACAGAAGCATATTTTTGAATATGAATAGGTCAAAGCAGTACAGGAGAAGAAGGAAGAGGAAAATATGCAAGAAGTTGAGGAACATATGGAAGAAACCAAAGATGAAGAGGTAACCAAGGAAGCAATTATAGCTATGTATGCACATTGTAACATAGTTGAACTTGATAAAGAGACTTCTATATTGGTTGAAACAAAGGTAAAAGATGTGGGTAAGCCTATTCTTCCCTGCATATTTAAGGAAACCTCGCATTATGGTTTATGCAATCTTGGCACCGAAGTTAATGTTATATCTTATGATTTTTATTTAGAAATAAAAGAAGAAATAGAACCGCCTACAATTGAAAATACTAATATGACAATCATGTTAGCCAATAAAACTCCTAGAATTCCAATGGGAGTAGTTGAAGATGCAACTGTCACAATTGGCAATAAAAACTTTCCTATCGATTTTGTAGTTGTTGATATGCCAGCTGGCACTCTTTGACCAATTATATTTGGAAGAAACTTTTTTTGTGATGTAGGTGCCAAAGTTGATTTCAAAAAGGAGATTGTGTCTCTTAAGCTTGGGGAAGCGGAAAAAGAATTTCACTTTTCCAAATTTAAAGACACACATCTACAAATACAACAAGAAGAGAAAGAGAAAACTATTGAGGAAATGGCAGCTCTCTTCTTCAGTGATCAAGAAGAAGAAATAAATGAAGACTCAAATTATGAAGAAATAGTTATGGAGGACAAGTCCCTAGAAGAATTAGAAGGAGAATTCGATTCACTTCCCATTATAGGGCCTCCAACAAATGAGGCTTTCGAAGAGCCAGAAAAGAGAGGGGACAAGGAATTACCACCCCCAGAATTGAAGACTCTATCAGATAATCTTAAATACAGATTTTTAGATGATATAAATAAATTTCCTGTTATTATTAGTGCTAAACTTTTACGAGATGAAGAAGAAGAACTGATGAAAATACTTAAGGAGCATCGCAAGGCCTTTGGGTACTCAATGGATGATTTGAAGGGCATTAGTCCCATGATAACCGTCCATAGAATATTCAGAGGAAGGTGCTAAACCAGTTGTGGAATTTAATAGATGACTGAAGCCAGAAATGAAGGAAGTGGTAAGAAAAGAAATAGTACGCCTATTGGACGCAGGTATAATCTATACTATAAAAGAAAGTGAATGGGTAAGTCATGTTCATTGTGTCCCTAAGAAGGGTGGTTTACTATTGTTCCTAACGAAAACAATGAATTGATACCTACTAGAACTATTGTTCGACATAGGATGTGTATATATTTCAGAAAATTGAATAAAGAAACTATGAAAGATCACTATCCTTTACCATTCATAGATCAAACTTTAGAGAGGTTAGCAAACCACACTCATTTTTGCTACTTGGGCAGATACTCTAGTTTTTCTCAAATAGTTGTTTATCCTGATGACCAACTTAAAACAACTTTCATTAGTCCTTATGGTTTACATTCTTACCGTCGTATGCCTTTTGGTTTATGTAATGCTCCAGCGACTTTTCAAAGATGCATGACTGCTATTTTTGTCAATTTTATAGAACCGATAATGGAAGTATTTATGGATGACTTTTCTGTCTATGGAACTTCGTTTACTAGTTGCTTGGATAATATCAAAAGAGTTTTGCAGCGTTGCGAAGAAACCAATCGTGTTCTAAACTAAGAGAAGTGCCATTTTATGGTCAAAGAAGGTATAGTCCTTGGACATAAGGTATCAGGTAAGGGAATTGAAGTGGATAGAGCTAAGGTTGAGGCCATAGAGAGAATGCCACAACCTAGGGATATAAAAGGTATAACAAGTTTCCTTGGTCATGTGGGTTTTTATAGAAGGTTCATTAGGAATTTCTCTGGAATATCTAAACCTTTGACTAACCTTCTGCAAAAGGGAGTAAGATTTAATTTTGATGATAAATGTCTTGTAGCCTTTGATAAACTTAATTATGCTTTATCCCATGCTCCTATCATTAAACCACCTATCTGGGATATGACTTTTGACTTAATATGTGAAGCTAGTGATGATGTTGTAGGAGTAACTCTGGGACAACATATAGGTCGCAGATTTAATATTATACATCATGCTAGTAGAACTCTCAATTGTGCTCAAAAGAATCATCCTAAGGAAGAAAGGGAACTTTTTTGCGGTATTTTTCTCTTGCAATAAATTTTGTTCTTATATAGTTGATGCAAAAGTAAGAATTCATATGGATCGTGATGGTTTAAAAGAACTCCTTGAGAGGAAAAATCATAAGCCAAGACTGATCCATTGAAACCTTTTACTTCAAGAATTTGAGTTGTAGATTATGCAGAGGAAAGAAATAAAGATGTTGGATGTAGTGTCCATATTTGCCCAGCAAGACACCAATCTTATTGAGAGGATCTTTAGTCCTAGTGATTTTTGTTTACGAGAATTATTAAATGAACTTAGGTCAATTCCTCCAAAAGAGAAGAAGTCTTTTGTTGTTGGAAGAGCTTGTCATCTCTGAATAAGTAAACAGTAATTGCAAGGTAAGTGTTCTTACTCAAATAAGTGATTTGTTTTCACAAATTTTACTTTTGAATTTTTTTTACTTTGAATTCCTCATGTATTTCTGAAGATTCTGAAGGTTTTTACCAACTATACGGTCGCAACTATACGACCGAAGAAAAATCTCCCGCCGTATAGTTGGTCGTTAAACCTTTTGTACCTTCTTCATGAAATTGTTTTCGATATCTGGAAACTATACGGTCGCAACTATACGGCCGGAGAAGATCCTCCCGCCGTATAGTTGGTCGTTAAACTCTCAAACATTTCAGATTTCGATGTCTGGAACTATGGCCGGAGAAAATCCTCCCGCCGTATAGTTGGTCGTTAAACTCTCAGACATTTTCGATTTCCTTTTTCGTTTTAGCATGAAAAAAATGGTTTTGTATGTGCCGAGTCAGTAACTTAGTCGACCTGGACTCGAGATATTTGGAAATATCTACCCCAAACCAACTATACGGTAGGAGCTATACGGGCCGCACCCGTATAGTCGGTCGTTACATGGCAGGACTCCTCCAAATCCGTGATTTCTTTTCCTGTTCCGTTAAGATTCTTTTCTTGGGCGTGAATTTGGTGTTTCTCGTGAGTTTTACCGACCTCTGACCCCCTTATATACTGCCATTGTGTTTCTATCTAAATCATAATCACCAAGAACCAATCCAGCCATGTGCTATCCCGTCCTAGGCCGCGGAAAACCCCTCGGTCTCATTGCTCCTTCCAGGGAGCGCTCTCGTAGCCCGTCCATGGAGGACGACAACAAGGAGGTGGAGAGGTTTAGCCTGGGGTACAAGGAGTACGTCGAGCCAAGCTTCTACAACAACGATCCCGATGAAGATTGGAGTGACATCTACATCTTCCGTGATGTCTATGATCCCCAGAGATCAACTAGGCAGCAATGAAGAGAGCTCAAGAAGAGAGAGAAGGTCACAATCCGCATGGAAAAGGGTGTGTGGAGATGGTCAAGTTCATCGCCATGGACCCCAGGCCACACAAGCGTAAGGAATTACCTAATATTGGTGCAAGTGCTAGCAAGGGAGCGACGGTGCCACTCTTGAAGCCTACCATTGGTGCTCGTATGGGGATGAAGCCTCAAGAAGTGTGGAGGAACGGTTTCCACTTCCCCAATCCATCAATTATGGATGAGAAATAAGAAGCTGCTCCCAGGACCAAGGACCATGTGCGAGCACTGGAAATATATTAGAAGTAGGAACTACTCCATTGCGTCGAAGTCCGTCACCGTCTCAAGGAGATAGAGAAGAAGGATGATCTTCTCCCATTGGTGACTAAACTTGCAGATAAAGTGGACACTTTGCAATATGATTTGCGCAGGTGCTACAGCCGCATCACCGCTCTGGAGGATACCGACAAGAAGCTACGCACCACGGTGTTACATGCCATGGCGCCACACTGATCTACAATAATCACGATATCAAATAATCGCAAGGGATTATTTGATCCCGCCTGGCTTGATTCCAAGCTTGGGGAGATCTTTTAAGACCTTGTAATCTATCTTATAAGTTTTACATTACTATTTTAGTTTTGCATTAGTTCAAATTAGAAATAAAGTTTGCATCATTAGAATTCCATTCAAGAATAGTCGACCCCTTTTATGAAGTTTCAAGTTTATTATCATATATGGAGCAATATTGAGTTTGTGCTTGTCCTATTGGATATATGAATGGCTTGAGTATAATTTTACTTGCACTTGATCATAGCAATAGGAGTCTTCCACGGCATTGGTATTAATGGAACATACAAAGATAATTTGGTCAATATGTTGTAAGTACATGGTTTGATTTACAAAGAAAGAAAAATTATCTAATCAGTTAAGTTGAAAAAGAAACCTTGAACAAAGGAAAATTAAAATTGCAATCAAATTAGAGTGAGAACAAGATGATGTAGAATATTCAAGCTATAAAGATTGCTTCATATACAATTGGAATTTGGTAATTGAGATCCTTAAAATTTGAATTCCTACATGAAGTGGAATGTATAGCTAGCTGCTTTGCACAACACTTAAACAAAAGTGTGAGCATATATATATATATATAAAGAAGAAGAAAAGAGAGAAGAAAAAGAGCGAATGTGCAAAGAGAAAATAGGCATACACCACTATATTGTAGTAAGAAAAAGAGACGTTTTGAGATTTTAAATCCCAAGTGAATATGTTAATTCAAAACACTTGGGACTACCTCGCTAACTCATTCGGTTCAACTGGATACTTTTACATCATATTGAGAGTGATCTTTTGTGAACTGTTAAATGCTATGGTGTGGAAGCCTGCTAATAGTATTCGGATGGTTCGAGTAAGGTACTATTCATGAACTTATTCCTATATATCATATATGATAAACACATGCTGCAACCGCCTCATTTATTTTATCGACTCAGCTTCATGAATATGAGGATCACATCCATTAAGCTAAACTCACTCGGGATGAGCAAGAGTCTAATATTGGGGAAGTTGATGAGTGCATAATTGCATAATGTTTTATATTATTATTTTGCAATGTAGTTGTAGGATCTTGGTATTTTACGGCGTTCGCGTGCACATTTTATGTCTATTTTCACCAAGATCAGGACAGATGATGGATACAATGGACACAATTCTTAGAGCTGTTGTATTGGGGAGAAAAGGAGACAAACTAATGTAAATCACTTATTTGGGAAATATCAATAACCCTAGAAGAAAACCCGAAGCGATCGAGGCATCCAGAGGGTTTAACGACCAACTATACAGCGGGAAAAAATTTCTGGCCGTATAGTTCCCACCGTATAGTTGGCGCAGCCACCGCCTCCTCAAATAGTTTCACCCCGTGCAACTGGATCAGAGAGACGACACACAAACCAACAAGAAATCACCGAAACCTCAACTCCGGAAGGCATCTGGAGGGGGAACTCTTCCACCGGGGATCCATCTTCTCCCTACGCAGATCTGGGAGGCTAAGGCATCGATCTTCATCATCAACCGCTGCATCACCACCATGTCCATCCATCCCATCTACATATTGTCTAGATCTTGTTGTAATTTCCGTACTCGTTGTGGATTTATACAAGTATTATTCATCTATGATAGATTCCATTGTTCTTGCCATGATGTTGATTGCCTCCATGTCAGAGTAGATCATTAGTTCTTGGGGAGATGGAGAAATCCTAGTATGAGATTGAAATAAGATAAAGTTTATTATGATATTTATTGTTATGACCATGTGTTAGATTGTCTTCATCTTGATGTTGGGAGAAGTGGACCTCTCAATATTTTCCTCTTATGGGGACTTGATGGAGGGAACTACTTGTTAGTAGACGGAGGTGTGTTAGCATTTACAATGACTATAAAGCTGTTGGAACCCCTAACATATCAACATGGAAACCGAGGAAACTCACAGAACACTATCCATGGCATGGGTTACGTCCTACATGATTATGTCCCTTAATATCACAGTAATTCGATTCATGTCGATTGCTGACTACTGTGGTTTTGAGGATGATGTGAGCAGTGGTTGCTGCCTATTTGTCTAAATACGAAGTTCCTCCCACACATACACAGTTGAGAATGTTCATGATAATAATCTTTATCTTAATTCTTTATAAATTCTAGAGGTGTATCCGCTACTCCTTGAGAACGCCTTTTTCCCTATTGTAGTTCCAATCTCTTTTACATACGTGGTACTTTCTTTCTGCGTTCAATTGTTTTACTTTACTTATTGTTCTCTTATACCAAAAATCCAAAAACACCTTTTTATGCAATATTCGCATTTTATCTTGTTACTTAGAACTTTATTTAGCATTTCCATTGTAGTATTTAATTCAAGAGTTATTAGACTTTAGACTCCTGCTCCATGTGGGATCGATATCTTTATTTCGAAACTAGCTACAAATTATTTGTGCACTTGTAGTCATCACCCGTCAATACCGCTTAGGCGGGCAAATGAGATCATCTAATTGTCAGCACTGCGTCATCTACTCCAGCAGGAGATTTCTTTGACTACTTTAGTCCTTTCTTGACTCTACTAGTCAACCAAGCACTCGAGGGCTACTCCTAACAGGAGCGCTGGCCGTGCACCCGAAGACTTCATAGGCATAGAACTACCTTCACTAGTTGAAGCTCCTCTTTGAATCAATGATTCGACTATGGACTCAGGGGCTACTACCATATGGAGAGCTGGAAGCATATGAGGCTAAAAAACTAAAGTCCCCACTCGAGTCTACGACTCGAATAGGCACTCGGGGGCTACTCCCATAGGGAGCGCTGGCCGCGCACCCTATGAAAAACCTTAGTCACTAAAAGTGTGTCGACTACATACACATTTGAAACGGCGACTCCGCCTCATATTTCCCTGCAAAGATACTACATCGCCTGGGCCACCCGAATCACATCCGCAGTGACTAAAAATTTGGATGCCACATTTACAACGTGAAGGTAAGACCTGAAAAAGGCTTGGCAACGCATCTGCTGTGCTCTACTAGATATAAGCCATGCCTACAGGCAGGATGAAATAAGCCTTGACGGACGCGTTGAGTGCTCACACCTAAAACACTAGAATTCTACTCTGTAAGGTCTCCGCGGCAAGAGTCGAATTATGCCAGCATTATTCCGAATTCGAGTCTAGGGACTCGAATTTGACTAGATAGCGTTGTTTTGCCCTAAGGCGGTTAACTGATCCCGATCCATCGAACGAATCAGGCATGCATATCGAAAATCCTTATGACACGAATTATGGCACCTGAAAGAACTTCGGATGAGCCTATATCCCATGCACTCGAAAGACTTATAGTCTCCACCCAAATCTATGATTCAACTAGACACTCAGGGGCTATTGACATGGGTATACCTTACAGGTACTTGAGATTAGCCTATATGGTTCAGCCAAGAAGGAGTCCACGGTGCAATCGAAGCCCAGCAAGGATTCGGGTGGCCCATTGGAGTTCGACTTCTTGAAGGATATGACAAAGTATAGATAGAAAATTAAAGGGAAACCCTAATCTGTAACCGACTCCACCTGCAACCCCGAGACCTAGCCTCTCTATATGAAGTCCAAGAGGGGGCGGCGAGGAGGACCAACTCATACACCCCCGCATACACCTCGCCAGATTGCATCTACGCACCCTTGTAACTTTCGACTCCCTCATAATAAAGAGCAGAAAAGCAGGAGTAGGGTCCTCTACGAGGCCTAAACCTGGGTAAAACCTCGTGTCACATGTGTGCTTGTTTGCTAGCCAATCGATGCCTCCTGCGCTCCCCACTTCCTCGAACCTAAGTCCATCAACGATGGGCATTGACGAGCAAACCCCTCGTCACATAGCCTCTATATGTTGTTTGACTAGGGGCCTCGACTATAGGAGGCGCATCCAGTCTAAATGTGCCTCGCATAATTTAGGCTGGGGTATACTCACTCGACCGACACACAGGGAAGGGATACTGCAGGGCTTGACAAACGGGTTCCACACGACACACACTCCAACATGGGGTTGGATCCGCCGCCTTCCTCCACCTGCCGCCATGAGAGCACCGGCCGTCGAGGTGAGCACCGCTCTCCCTCCCCGTCCTCCTTCCTCCTTCCCCCTCTCCTCGCTCCAAAATCTCATGAGCCGCTGCTTGTTGTCATCTTGTAGTGCCGCGCGTCGCCATCTGCTTCACAAAGGAGGAGCCACCCATGAAGGAGGAGGAGCCGCCCATCCTCGACCTCCTGTGGAGGAGCCTCCCGTCAGCTGCAGCCTCCACCTTCTCGACCTTGTGCACGACCACCTCCTCTCCGCCCTTGCCTATCGTGGTGAGCCCCCTCTCCTCTCTGCCCTCTCTACTTTAGATTGTTTCCCGTCAGGCTCCCTCAGGCGGCGACCATGATACGTTGGAGGTATCCCCTGTTTGCAGCGGTTCTGCTGGTTCTTTGTTATCCTTGATTGCTGGTAGAATTTAGCCTTTGAAACATATGCGAAAAGTTGGGTTTAGGATTTTATTATGTTTGTTCACCTTGGCCTGAGCATATTTGGTGATGCACTATTAGATAGATAAAATTGTATGCCACTTTAGGTGTCCTCTTGCACCCGGTTAGTAGTTTGATCTCCTGCTTGCTATTAGCTCTCTAAATAACAAGGGTGTTATACATGGTGACCACACTGTGATATATATTTGTCTTACTTGCTTTAGTATATTAGTCTCCCTTTCTAGATGACTTATAATTGTCGCCCCCTTTTTAGTTAGTTCCTGTCCAAATTAATATGTAAGGTAGTCTTATTTCTTACGCTATGAGCGGCTGGTTGGGAGAAGGTTTCTCTAGTTATATGCGGTGGTATACTGGTGGTGTTGCCGTTCCAATAACTCTCCTACCAGTTCTCGCGGTCCTTGTAGATTTGAGCATGATATATGTTGTACACCTTTATTTTTCCTAGCACTTTGGACCATTTTTGTACAAGATGTTGTGATAGGTAAGAAATATTTCCTTCATTTTCAAGCGAGCACACATATGTCATACAAAATCAAAGAAAAGAAGCTAAGTTGCTCCAAGTGTTTATGGCATGTAAGATAGGGATAGAGTTGGAGGTTATTATAAGTTTAGAATGTCGTGGTTTCCATCTTTTTCTCTACTGTCTTTTTTTGACTTGATGCCCTTTTTCTAAAACTTCATTTCAGTAAAATGCATTGAGTCTTCTTCATGCTAAAAGATAAGCATCTTCTGATAGACACAATTTAATAATCCACTAGGAAAATCTTCTCGCCAAGCAAGATTCCAATATCATTTAAAACAACCATATTACCCTGGTTTTGCTCTAATACATTCAAAACATCATAAAAACGTTCCTTTGCAGTGAGCCAGTTTTCATCGGTGAATATCAAAACTTCAAGGATAGAAAATTTGGGCAGTGCATTTGGACACTTCACTATTTATCTTCAGAGTATCAATACTATTTACATGTCAAAATTTATTTGAATGCTTTCTAGATGTTGAATCTAAGGAAAAGATCTATCTAGGGTGGATCTGCAAGCTTAACTTGGCTGTGCTTGTAGTTCAGTCACTATGAGAGTGAATTCACTATGATAGTGGTTGATCTTATATTCTTGAAATGATACTAGATTCCTCTTGTTTGATATGTTGCCCTAGTGGCTCTTGTTGTGCTAGGGTGCTTCCATTAATTGGAATGTGCCCAGTAGTAATTGGAATGTGCCTAGATGGTACTAGATCGGTGTGCATGGATGCAGTCGTTCCAGCATCACTTGGATTAAGAGGATTTGGCTTGCTTTGGGGCATTCGGTGGATCGGAGCTGCACCATTTTCTACTAGCAATGCATTTTATTCATAGTTCATCCTGCTACAAACACATACACATCATCCTACCACAAGCGCATACATAGAGTTCATGCATCCTACTACAAGCACATAAAAGTACTACTATAGCTCTAGTAGCTGTATTTCATTCGTAGAACAAACTGTCCTTCTTCTTCTACCTGCTGCCTTCACCAAACTTCACCTTCTTCTTCTTCTTAAGCATGTTGATCTCATCTTTGCAATACTCAATGCCTTTTTAATCAATAATAATGAACTAGCTGCTTTGAGCTTAGGAAGCAACCTTGATGGAACTTCTTTAGGCAAAGGAGCATTTCTTTTGAACAAACCTTGGCAAATGGCTTCATGCTCTGCTATTGTTGGATCATCTGGCACTGCTACCTCACCCAACTTCTCAAGTGCCCTTGCAACCTTCCTCTCCTCCTTCTCTGCATTGCTTCTCCTTGACTAAAACTTGGTCTCCATAGCTGGGAATGAAATGTCGATGCAGAGTGTGCTAGCTTTATTGACATACAAGAGTACCTGTGGACAAGAGCATGCACATACAAGTAGAACCGTGCACAGTTCAAAGATGCTCACTAGCAAGTGCAGCCAAAAATGGCAATTGTGCCTTTATTCCATTTTGAGGCATCTATTAGGCATCTATCACTTCACCCATGCATGCTTTGGACTGCTGTTGTCCCTTTGTGCTCACTTCACCCATGCATCACTTCTACCAATGCAGTAGCTATCCCTTTGTGTTCTCAACAATGATCACCCATGTGTACTATTTTTTTTGCTCCTTTGTTTTCTGGACATGTGCTTGCACTTCTGAAAATACAGTGAACCTAAATCACCGCGTATATTTTTATTTATGTTTATTTTGCTGCATATGGCAGGTTGGAAGAAGGAGCACCCTGAGCACCGTCGTGTCCTCTTCTACGGCGGCAATCCACCACGCAACAAGGAGATAGATGAACACTTAGTGAAGCATGGTGACGGCAGGATGTTCATGACGTTAGAGAAGCAGATTGAACTTGTACTCGGTCCACGAGAGATGTGGACTCGGTGTTGTGTGTGATGTACTAGTTGGTTGATGTGTGAACTCTCGTATGTCGCAGATTAATTCAAGTTGATGTGTGATGTACTTGTATTCGTGTTGGTTCTATACTATGTTTTGGACAATTGCAACTTTTTGGAAATTTTGTGTTGTTTATACTGTATACTAGACTGCATAATACTTGTGAACTGTGTATTCTAGACTGTACTATGGTTCTATAAAATTTGAAATTCGAAAATGCTATTCGAGGCGCATCTATAAAGTTAGTAGAGGTGCATATTTCATACATACTCGAGGCGCACTCTCCAGACTTACTAGAGGGGCATCTGATATGTGCCTAGAGTATCTAGGTTATATGAGGCATATCAGATGCGCCTCGAGTAACAAATAATAGTGGCGCAAGCCTCGAGACACATCCCATATGTTCCTCTAATGGCCTTTCTGGTATGCCTTGAGTAATCTTTTCCCTAGTAGTGCCACCCCGCCACCACCCTCTCACATTCTCCCTGGCGGCTGGCACAGCACACACACCTACACCACCCCAACCTAGCACCGCACAGAACCCCACCGACCCGGTCACGTTGCCTGCACCACACCTGCTCACTGCCTTGCTTCCTCGCTCATCCGCAGCGATCCCCGCACGCTGACCTAGCCCCAACCCCACCACGTTTGTCCCGCAACTACCCGACGTGACCGCTCCCGTCACCAACCCTCCTTCCTCCCCGTGATCCCACCCTAGGCTCCTCAATCCCTGCCGCTCCCTACCCTAACGCCAGCCGACCTTGTCGTCGGATTGATGACAAGTACGTCATGAGGGGGTCCTCAAGGCGTGTGGAAGAGAGGGGTGTGAGACGTACGGGATTTCGGGACGGTGAGCACACAAGTTTACCCAGGTTCGAATCCGCCGGCTTTGGACAGATCCTACTCCTGCTAGCAATCCAGTAATACGACAGAGCCGGAATATGGGTTACAAGGGTTTCGCCTGTGCGAGTTGAGATTGTAGACTATTGTGAGGGTGCCCTAAAGGCTCTCCCTAGGACGGCTTATATAAATATCCGGCCTAGGGTTTACAGGAGAGATCTATCCGGCTACGACTAAGAGTCGGTTACAGAGTACATCTTGAACTACAAGTAACACTATGGGCCTATGTCGGTAAGTCTTCTGGGCCTTCCCGTAGTCGGACTGGACTCTGTTCCTTCTCCCTGACTCGGACGCCCGTGAAGCAAAGCTCTAACCCAAAGAGGGCCACCCTGGTCAGTGAGGTACAGTGAGGATACCCGGAAAGTATAACCCCAACATCAGCCCCCGGAGGCCTCCAAGATCCAAAGTCAGATTCATCATCGTCTAGCTTGATCTTCGGTTTGCAGAATCTTGAAGGGTTCCTGAAACATCAAAAGAAAAGATACGATCTGGGTCTCAAAAATGATTCGAACCTATAAATACGTTATTCGGATTTCCAGCTCGAAATTCAAACTAAGCCCGAACTTGGTCTCTGACGTCACCTGACACCAGTCAAGTCACGTCACTGACAGACATTTCCTGTCAGCATGACCGTTGGTGGGTCCGCCTTTTGCGGAACCGAGGCGCTGTTTCAATGCGTGCGTGGAAATCGAGGCAACGTAATCATCGTGCGGGGGCTTCCCAGTCCTTTCCATGATGTGTGGCACGTTCACTATAATGTTTACACGAATCTTGATATGGCCAGAGGTTATAAGTGGTGAGGATCTCTTTTTCCCCATCTCCTTCACCAGTTCCTTGCACCGTTTCCTTCTCCTCTACTCCTCCCACGAACCTAGAGCTCCTCTGCTCCCCAGAAATTCCTAGCGCCGCCCATCCAAGGTCATCGTTGCACATAGAAAATGGCTTCAGCTTCATCTTCGGATACGGCAGCGACGACATCGGCAGCGGAGAAGGAGAGCAATCGCGGGGTATGGATCCCATGCGTCCTCGATGATGCCAAGCTCCGCGGCATGGAAGAAGAAGGGCTCCTCTGTGTCGGCGACTAGCGGAGCGGCTTCGGCGAAACCATCCCCAACCCTCGCGACCAGAAGTGAGTGCACTTTGGCACTCACCTTGACAGAGGTCTGAGTTTTCCTCCCTCAGATTTCTTTTCTGAGGTTATTGATCACTATGGAGTTCATCTCCATCATCTTCCCCCAACTCCATCTTAGATATGAGTGCTTATGCATCTTTGTGCGAGGGGTATCTCGGCATTAGGCCAAGCCTTACTCTTTTCCGGTACTACTTCCATGTCCAGAGAAATTCCATTACTGCGGGTAATCCTTATATTACCGGTACTATTAGTTTTTCGGTTAGGCGAGAGCGCGTTTATCCTCGGATTATGGCTAGTGAGTCGGTCAAGCAATGGATGGCTACTTTTTTCTATCACAAGGATATTCCTGCTCCCGGCAAAGCTACTGCTTTTCCGGCTTTCGTCGACAGAGCCACCACGCCCCAAGAATCCTGGCATGAGGTCGTTCCGGCTCTCAGTGATGATCTGCTTCTCGCCAAGAGGTGGATCGAGTATTTGATGAAACACAAGGGCCTGAGAGGGACCGACTTAGTCCAATGCTAGGTGGCACGCCGGATCCAACCTCTCCAACATCATGGAGATCGAATGATGCACTCCATCATGTCGTCGAAGAAGGATTCCCTCCGCATCAGCTCCAAAGCCTATACGACAAAATATTATGTAAGCTAGATCAAGTGGCTGATAAGGGAGCGGATCGAGAGGAAGATTCCGGAGCTGTCCCTGGACATGCATATAGCGGAAGATCCCGCTGTGCTAGTAAGCTTCAGCAACAACTCTTTTTATGTGCTCATCTTTATATTATTTCGCAACACTGAGATACTTCTTCTTTTCAGCTCACTGACCTCCTCGAATCGGAGCTTGTTCCTATCGAGGGATATCCTCCTGAGTTTTCTCAGGATGAGGGAGAGTTGGTCCCACTGCCGGACATTGTTCCTCGGAAGCGTAAAGCTCTGATAGTCGCTATCGGTACAAAGGAGGTGCCTATTGTAAAGAGGTAACTTTGCTCACAAATTCCACGTTTGTACTTTATTTGTAATTCTTTCCGAGATGTAATGTTCTTTGTTCTATTACCTTCTCAGAGCTAAACAGCTCATCAAGGGCAAGGGGAAGGGAGTTACTTCCAAGCCCCTGCGTCAGTCGAAGCTAACTTTGGCTTCTCCTACCGTGGCTCCTCCGACTCCTGCCCCTCAGCCTTCTACAGCGCTGGAGATTACTCCATCTCCGGCCGTTATAGAAGATCCGGCTCCTTCAGCAGAGCCAGCGATCCTTGAATCGCAAACTGACGTCACCATGGGTGACTCAGGTCTTGATAAGGGTGAACCGTCTTCGGGTAATGATCCCTTGGCAGAAATCTTCGCCGACAATCTCCTAAGCAATTCAGGACTTGCCAAACTTGGCCTTTCTCGGAAATCTGTGGAGGAAATCCAGCGGTTGGCCCGGCAATGCTTAGAAAGCCAGACCATTACTGCCGAAGAAGAAGCACAAGAAGCAGAGGACATCAAGTACTCGGAACTTCTTGAACAAGTCCGCCTTCACGACGAGGGATTAAGAGCTGGTGTGCTTCCACCACCACCAATTATTCCACTCACCCTCACCGAGAAGGTTACTACTGAAGTGAACATGTGCTTGAGTAAGCTCACACATGAACAACATGTAAGTCGGAATTCCAACTCACGTTTTACTGTATTTCATATCATACCTCTAGCCCCCAAGCATGAAATTGGATAGACAATCCGGGTTTATGCTTTCTTAGGATGCCGAATAATAAACTAGTGTAGCCCCCAGGGCTCGTGCTGATATTAGTTACCATATTAGCCCGAGTCTTTAGTAGACTTCTGACTCTGGGTATTCTGACTTATAGAAAGTTAATTCATATAACCAGGGATTATTGAAGAATATCTGCAACAAGCAGAGAGAGATTAAAGCTCTCTGACTTGAAAATGCTCAACTGAAAGTATCTAGGGATGAGGCTGAAGGTAATCATTTCAGTACTCAAACCTTGCCTTTGATTTCATAGTCAGTTTTTTGTTCAACTGTTGTTCTTTTGACTACAACACTAGTGAAGCAGTCCTGTGCTATGATTGAAGAGGCCGAGAATCTTAAAACCCTGGTGGTGGAAAAAAAGATCTCTGCCAAGAGCTGGATAAGCTTAAGGCGGATCATGAGAAGATGTCGTGGTGGTGTCATGGCAGATGCCATTGATAGGCTAAAGGTGGGGACAATATGCACTAGAGGAATCCAGGGAGGGATAGTGTGGTGATTCTACACACAGGTGCTTTGTATTCAATTGGTTGCCAAGATTTACAAGTGCTCCTTGAGCTGTATCGGGGAGAGGAGGAAGAAGGAACTCTCTTACTCTCACCAATAGCTAGCTCTCAGGAACCAACTACCCCAATGCCAAACAGCCAAGAATCAACCAAGTAAAACTCAACCCTCTCTACAGATTCCCTAGCCCTTCTTATATAGGGGCGGCTAGGTCTCCAATTAGGGCATACGTGGAGGCATATTCCAGGGAATATGCCTCTTCCCAAAATAGCAAACCGACGGGGTTACTTTTCGCCATCGTAAGCCATGCAGAGGCTACGTGAGCCTTTGCGGCGCCAGCGTCATCCGACACAGGCAACGTCACCCTTGTCGGCCACGCCTCGGTGGTCCTTCCCTCTGTCCGCTTCGCTCATGCTCCAGCGTACAGTGGCCACCTTTTGACCAGCGAGATACCTTCCTTCTCTTGCAAGCCTGATATAACCCAGATCATGCCTGGTTAATCCGGCCACGCGGGTACCTGCATACACGTTACATAAATCCTGCGGGCATACTACATATGTCGGTTGGGACTCAGTTAGGTGGACATCCTCCGGTCCGGGTTACTCCGTGATTTGGCCTGCCTTGAGGTGACTCGGCCAGCACTTGCTTTGACCTTGCCGTACCTCGGCTAACTCGGCCTTTATACCCCGGTGTGACCCTACCCGGGGGTATCCCCCCAACATTAGTCCCCGAAGCTGGTGTGGTCTTAGTAGCTCCAGCTACTAAGGCCACAACAGGTTCAATTTTACCGAGCCTTTTGCTCCCTTTTCTGAGTTACCTCATATCACGGATGTCATTGGCTAGCTTTTCCCTTGGCACATTCCGAGTTTTCACTCGATGGTCGGGTTACCCTTTAGTTTTCTGGGTCATCCTTCCTTCTCTCGTACGCTATCCCACGTGGAGGGTAATCATTATCTTGCCTCATTTTAAGGGCCTGTGCCAGTTACTACTGCAGTTAATGTCAGGTGTTACTTTTGCACACGTCACGTCGCGTCTGTCGTCAACTGTATCGCCACGTCACGTCGTGGGATCCTCTGCACCATGTGGCCCTTCCTGTGGCTCGCCTCTGATTGGCTGACCCGGCAAATACACGGCCACACCGTGTGGCCCTGCCGCACCGCACGATCTCACCACCCTAGCTGGGGCGTGGTTAAATAGGGGAGGGGCGCGCCCCTTGGTATTTTTCCCCATTCTCGCGCCCCTCTGCCTCTTCTTCTTCTTCTTCCTCCTAGCGACAGCGCTTCCGCCGCCGCACCTGCTTAGCAGCGCCACCGCTGCACCGCTCCTTGCACCTGCCTTGCTGCCGCTCCCGCGCAGCTCTACCGCCATGGGTCCATGCCAGTCCAAGGCACTGCCCCCACCTCCGATAGGGCCAGTGAAGACATCGATTTGGACATGACTGAAGAGGAGCTCACCTTCGCCGAGGAAGAAATGGAGGAGGGATGTGGAGAATGCAGAGCGCAGCACCTGGGATGGCTCCTGGGTGTGCCAGGATGACCTAGACTGGCTATACCACACCCGGCGCATCCCTGAGGGCATGGTTGCCCGCCTCACCGCCGAGGAGCTCGCTCCCTCACCCAATTTGGGTGAGTTCGTAGTGTTCCTCTCCCATTTCCAGCGCGGCTTCGGCCTCCCCGTCAGTGACTTCTTCCACGATTTCCTCAACATTTATGAACTTCAACCGCACCACCTTCCGGCGAACGCCATCACATCTCTTTCTTCCTTTGCCTCCACCATAGAGGGGTATGTCAGATTGTGGCCCACTAAAGAACTCTGGATCCGGTTTTGCGGTCTACGCCGAAACATGATTCTGAATAAGCAGCTTGATCCGGAGGACAAACATCTGACACAGTTCGGTGCTGCCTCTATTTCTCCCGGAAACAATCTGTCTTTCCCTGTGTCACGGGGTTAGATTCGTGCAAGGGCTGGGCCCGAACCTTCTTCTATGTCAGAAATGGCACTAATGAAGATCTGATCCGGCTACGCCCCTATGCTCCAGGTCCTCCTAATCCGGATCTATGGGATCAGGTCTCCAAGAAACCTACTGTCTTGGCAAACCAAGTCAACAAGCGGTTCAAGGAGTTGAAGGATGCGGGCCTGCGCAACGAGGATGCCATGATCACCTTCGTCCGCAGCCAAATCTCCCCTCTCCAGAAGCGCACACATAAGCTTTGCCACATGAGCTGGCGACTTGACCCCAACCGGACTTCCTCATTTGAACTGAGCAACACCGAGATATTCCGCCGGGTCAAGGCCCTTTTCACGACCATCAAAGACTTGTTCGCTGATTGGGAGTGGGGGATAGAGCATTTCTGCCGAGACAAGCTTCCTCCTACGTTAAATCTCGTGATCCAATCTTTTTCCGAGTTATATCATATGTCGGAATTTGTTGTTTGATCCCTTTGCATTTTCTTCTTAGTTGTTTCTTCAACAAACCCTCGAGGATGGCCCTGAGCCTTCTCTCAAATGGGCGAAGGATCGAGATGCCCCGGACGAGGAGGAGCCAGATCAGGAAATGTTCCTGCCATTCCCTGATGCGACCAAGCGACCCACCGGTAACTTCTCTTCCTTAAGAGATTGGCATGATGATGAAGAGGATTCCGACGTTTAGGTGATGGAAGCATTTGATGTTGTCCCCCTTTCTTACGCCTTTTCGGCATCAGCTAACTCGGGTGGGCAGATCCACAAAGATCCTCCTCTCGCCGCGGGTGAGCCTGTCCCAGCCGCGTCAAAGAAAAGGGGAGTTGCTTCTGCTTCTTCTTCCGGACCTTCTAAGCTAACCAAGAGGCAAAAGTAGTCTGCAGACAAAGCCGCCACCAAGCCTACGACTAAGGTCATAACTCGGAGGGCTCGGAAGCCTAAGGAGCCATTGACCTCTGATGAGTAAGTCACTTTTCTCTTTGTCCAATCCTTTGTTTCATGCTTTTCTTCTGTTGTAACTTATTATTCATCGTTTGATTCGGCAGGGCTAGGGTTGAGGTTCCTCAGAGCGGATCCAGCATCGCTTCGCCCCTCCGGCATAGCCCATTTCCCCTTGTGGCGACGATACATGCCCGTTGAGCCCCATTCAGGCGGGTTCATCGGCTGCTCCGGATTCTAGCCCACCTCGTCCAAAGGAGGGCAACTCGGAGCAGGGGGAAGTGGCTCTACCGAGGCAGCGGATGCTCCTAGCTCCTCTTTGGCTCAGCCGCAACCAGCCGCCATCGAGGTACCAACAGCACCACCACCAAAACCAGCACCAGCACAAGCACCAGCGCCAACACCAGCAGCAACAGAAGTGCCAACAGCACCAACTCCTTCCGCCTCGTCCAAGTCTTCCAAGACTCGGTGAGAAGGCCCAGTTAGCACCAAGGCTGCACCCAAGACTAAATCCGCAGCTCAATCCTCATCCTCTCAACAGCAGCCTAAGGCCAAGAAAACTTCTGATGTCGCTAGGGCAGCATCTATCGAGGATGGACAGCACACGCTCGCATCCATGCTTCCGAAGAAAACTCCCCCGAAAAAGGATGTCTCCCCCGGGCTAGCTAGCACGCAACTTGCATTGCACACTAGCCCCGCTGCTGCCCAAATTGAAAGGAGGGAATCCCATGCCAAGGGTTTGATTGTGCCCCATATGCTTAGCGGAGAGCGCTATCCTCCGGCCTTCATCGAGTTCGTCAATAACTGGAACAAGGCGGAGTTCGTCCATAACGATGATCTCCCGGAGAAATTTGGGCCAGCCAAGTTTGCCGCACAGATGAACACAGCCGCCAAGGCTATCAACCTTGCCGGCCGGATGATGGAGGTACGCTACCTTGTCTTTTCTTTAAGATGTACTAAATGTTAGTGATATAACCATTAGTCCCCGAGCCTCCAGGGGAGTAACTTGTTACTCGGCCGGATGCTCCTTAGAGAACTAGCGTAGCTCCTTAGTAACTTCGGATATGCACACACCTAGAGCCGGGTTAAGATCCACTTGGCCCGGATCTTGTACACTTCGAATATGCACACACCTAGAGCCGGGTTAAGTTCCACTTGGCCCGGATTTTGTACACTTTGAATATGCACACACCTAGAGCCAATTAAGTTCCACTTGGCCCGTATTTTGTACACTTCGAATATGCACACACCTAGAGCCGGGTTAAGTTCCACTTGGCCCGGATTTTGTACACTTCGAATATGCACACACCTAGAGACGGGTTAAGTTCCACTTGGCCCGGATTTTGTACACTTCGAATATGCACACACCTAGAGCCGGGTTAAGTTCCACTTGGCCCGGATTTTGTACACTTCGAATATGCACACACCTAGAGCCGGGTTAAGTTCCACTTGGCCTAGATTTTGTACACTTCGAATATGCACACACCTAGAGCCGGGTTAAGTTCCACTTGGCCCGGATTTTGTACACTTCGAATATGCACATGATCAAGTCAACTTTGCTTTTCTCAGGTTACCACCAATCGCCGGAGCGCTGAGTTTCAGCGTCTCTTGGACACACATAAGGCGTTGCGCTCGAAACATTCTACGCTTCTCGCTGAGTTCGAGAAAAGGGGTAAGTTTTCTCCTTGGCTTTTCCCCATGTTTCTTTGTCTTTTCCTGCCGAACTAATCTATTATTTGGATTGCGTAGCCAGAGTGGAGGCCGAAAACACCATCATGAGGAAGAACTTGGAGCAGATAAAAGGTAAGTCGGTTTTGCTTAATCTTCTTCTGCGCGCTCTCTCTCCTTTCCTTCTTGGCTCGGCAGATATTCATACCTAGGCTTTGCCGGGTCAACAAACTGTTTCAGCATCTCTTGAAGATAGTGTGCCCGTGCCTGATATGATGCTGCATTTTCTCGAACAAGCAGGGCAGCATCATGCCGAACTTACGAAGAAGGATGATGAGCTCGCCCTCCTCTGGACCAAAGATGATGAGATTGCCAAGCTCAAGGCAGAAATGAAAAGCTCAAGGCGCTCCACAAAGCCGAGATGGACAAGGCTGGCCAAGATTTCACCGAGGAACGGGAACGTCTCAACCTCCAAATTGCCAAAGATCAAGAGCTGCTGAAGGAGGCCGGCATTAAGCTTGAGGAGGCAAATGCTGAACTTGTGCAACTTCGGGAGAGACACACTAACTGCACCAAGGAGCTGACCCGGATCCATAGCCATATTTCTCGTAAGTTCTTTTCACTCAGCCGGCATGAATCTTTCCTAGTTAACTTCATTTACTTATTTCATTTGTCTTGTTTTCAGGCAAATTTCCATAGGGTGATGCCATTGCGGCTACTTCCGTTGCCAAGTTCCACCAGAAGAGGGGTACCCCAACTGGTCCTGGCACTGAAAATATTCCCTATGACATGGAGGACCTGCTGGTCAGCTTATCTTCTCGCGTCGAGATTGTGAAGAACTATGGTTCAGGTCTCCTCGATGCAGCAGTCCGGATTTTCAATGCCCTTTGGCCTGGTGAAGATACTCCGGAGGGATCCACTGCTCTAATTAATAAGTTAATGGTGTGCGAGACCTAGCTTGACCTCTGGAGGGATTCCGCCGGACGCGCCAGAGCTGAAACCGTCCTCCACTACGTGCTCACATGGTATGAGAAAATAAATCTGAATCTTCTCGAGCGCATGCGCACCGGATCAAGGTGGTCCAATGATCCGGATTGGATAGCTCGGCGCAAGGCTTGTGCCCATAACCTCATTCAGTTTTCCCCCATCCATCAATGGAACGAGGGACCAAGCTTTCTCGAAGCTGTTGATGACGAATATGTCGAAGATGGTTCGGGTGAGGAGGAAGAGGACGAAGCCTCGGACGGCAAAGAAAATGAAGATGATGCTGAAGCCGAGGCCGGAGTTCCACCTGCTGGCGCCGAGTTACCTCCTCCTGCTGCTCCTTGATCACCAACAAACACTTTGAAGTTTATCAGATCCCTAGTATGCCGGGTGCAGATGTATTAAGCACACAAGTTATATTTTGCTACTAAGTTTCTCGTGCCGGATTAACTTGGGCGTAGTCCCCGAGTTTCATTTTCTTGTTTCTCCAATTCCCTGGCTCGTCTCGTGTCTACCTTGGTTCGGTTTTGTGACTTACGAGTCCGAGTTTCAAAATTTTACTTAACAATACTTGGAAACTTTTAGGACTAGCTCAAAATAATTCAGCATAGTAAAAACAAGTTAAACATAAAGTTAGTCCAAATAACAAATGTCGGCTCAATTATGTTCTTTTCCTTAGTCGTTTTTCATGGGCTATGCAATTCCAAACGTGTTCTCTTTCTTGCCATGAAGCCAAATCTTGTTGGACATTAGCAAGTCGAAGAGTTGAGTTTTTGGTGCTCACACACTACTAATCCGGCTTAGGCAGAAGCAACTTAAACCAGCCGACATAAAAATAAATAACAAGTATAGAAGACAACCAATATTATTAAGGCAGTCCCCGAGTTACTGCTCGAGGTGCCACGATTTCATTGATAAACTCATTGCCGGCATACATACCGACGTATGAGAGACTCGGATACACACACTTCTTTGTTAAGTGTAGAAGGGACGAAGTAGAGCTACATTCCATGGACGCTTAGATTCCTCACCGGACCTGTCCGCCTTGTTCTTCTCCTATGGTTTTGCATCGATGAGATAACAAGTGTCATTGTGCAATGCTTTGCTCACAATGAATGGCCCTTCCCATGGGGGGGATAACTTATGCATGCCAGCAGTACGTTGTACCAACCGGAGTACCAACCGTTGTACCACCTTCCCGGAAGACTCGGGGGTTTACTTTCCGGCTATGATAGTGTCGGAGATTTTGCTGATATATGGAGGATCTGGACAATCCCAATTCTCTCGCTTCTTCCAGCAGATCAACATCATTTTACCGGGCTTCTCGCACTTCAGTGTCTGTGTATTGGGTGACCCTAGGCGAATCATGCTCTATGTCGGCTGGTAGTACAGCTTCTGCCCCATATACCAGAAAAATGGTGTATAGCTTGTTGATCGATTCGGAGTCGTTCTTAAACTCCACACTACCACTGGTAGTTCTTCTATCTAGCACCCCGCTGATCTTTGCAGCGGCTCAATGAGCCGGGGTTTTATCCCGGATAATACTAATCCGTTGGATCTCTCCACTTGTCCGTTCGATGCGGGGTGGGCTACCAAGGCAACGTCTAGCCGAATCTTCTTATCTCGGCAGAATCGCGCAAAATCTCCTTCAGCAAAATTTGTGCCATTATCTGTTATGATACTATGAGGATAGCCATGTCTCAGAATGATATCTTTGAGGAATGTCACGGATGTAGCTCCATCACATTTCCTTATCGGCTTCACTTCAATCCACTTCGTAAACTTGTCCACCATAACCAAGATATGGGTCATATTTCCTTTCGCTGGTTTAAACGGGCCAACCATATCCAAACACCATACGGAAAATGGCCAGGTAATTGGTATGGTCTTGAGCCCCGACATAGGCAGATGTGTCTTGGTTGCATACCTTTGACAACCATTGCATTTTCTTACTAGATCTTTTGCTTGTTCCAAGGCACTTGGCCAGTAGAACCCATGCTGGAACTCTTTTGCCACTAAAGCTCTAGAGGAGGCGTGATGCCCACATTCCCCTTGATGTATATCTCGGAGGATGTCAAGCCCTTCTGGGTCAACACATCGTTGGAGGACATTAGTCACACTCCTTTTGTATAGCTCGGCATTGATAATTGCGTACGCTTTTGCCCTCCTCTGAATTTGCCTGGAAAGCACCTCTTCACTGGGCAAAGTTCCATCCTTCAGGAATTGAAATATGGGCAGTGCCCAAGATGGTATAGCTCGCACTAGGAACACATCCTCATCAATTTCCATTTGATCCACCGACATAACCTCGGCCGGATCGCGCTACGCAGTCCCCGTGTTTCCTGAACCACTTCCCACGTCAATGTCCATGGGTACAGCTCCGGACTCCGGATCTGCCGGGATGTAGATTGAGTCGGTTTCTGGGGACGGCTTGATAGATGGTTTTCTGAGGTGCTCTAGTGCTACACCCGCTGGAATCACTTGTCGGCTTGATCCGAGCTTCGACAATACGTTGGCAGCCTCATTTTCCAACCGGGGTTCGTGATGAAACTCGCATCCCTCAAAATACCCTGATATTTTTTGCACATGAAATCTATATAATGCCATGTTTGCGTCCAAAGCGTCCCATTGCCCCGATACTTGCTGAACTACCAACTCCGAGTCGCCAAAGCATTGGATCCGATGTATTCCAATTTATTTTGCCACTTTGAGCCCATGCACAAGTGCCTCATATTCGGCGACATTGTTTGATGCTGCGAAATGGATCTGCAGCACATATTTCAATTGGTCATTCTTTGGCGAGGTAAGTACAACTTCGGCGCCTAACCCGGTTTTTGTTTTTGATCCATCAAATGCATTCTCCAGTAGTTCAGATCTGGTAATGGTGGTTCATATTGAATCTCGGCCCAATCTACGAAAAAGTCAGCCACAGCCTGAGACTTGATCGCATCTCTCCTGTCATATTATGGAGCATATGGGGCTAGCTCAATTGCCCATTTTGCAATCCGGCCACTTGCATCCTTGTTGCTCATTATCTCAGATATGGGGGCTTCACATATCACTTTTATTGGGTGTTCTTCAAAGTAGTGTTTTAGCTTCTTTGCTGCCCTATACACACCATACGCCATTTTCTGATAGTGAGGATAGTTCCGCTTTGATGCGGATAATACCTCACTCAGGTAATAGACTGGCCTTTGCACTGACTTACCCTCTTCATCGCGCTCTACCACCACCACTGCACTTACAACTCGGTTGGTTGCGGCTATGTAGAGCAGCATTGGCTCTTTTGATAGTGGAGAGGCTAACACTGGTGCAGTGGCTAACATTTTCTTTAACTGGATGAAGGCTTCATTGGCCTGCGGCGTCCATACGAACTTGTCCTCTTTTTTCATTAGTTGATAGAGAGGCAATGCCTTTTCTCCCATCTGACATACAAACCGACTTAAAGATGCCAAACAACCAGTGAACTTCTGGACATTGTTAAGACACTTCGGTAGTTCCATTCGCTCTATGGCCCGGATTTTAGTTGGGTTAACCTCGATACCTTGGCTGGATACAAGAAATCCGAGCAATTTTCCAGCCGGGACACCGAAGGTACATTTCTCCGGGTTAAGCTTCATTCGGAATCTTCTTAGGTTCGCGAACGTTTGCCTGATATCATCAAGGAGCGTTTTGCTTTCCTTGGCTTTTATAACCACATCATCCACATACACTTGCACATTTCAGCTGATTTGGTCGTGTAAACATTTTTGCATACATCTTTGGTACGTTGCCCCTGCATTACATAAACCAAAAGGCATGGTGTGATAGCAATAAGCCCCATACGGGGTGATAAACACAGTCTTTATTTGATCATTCGGGTTCAGAGGTATATGGTGGAAACTAGAATATGCATCTATGAATGACAACAGTTCACACCCAGCAGTAGAATCTATGACTTGGTCTATCCTTGGCAGTGGGAATGGATCTTTTGGGCATGCCTTATTCAGGTTCGTGTAATTGATGCACATACGCCAAAACACTGCCACATTCGGGTCATCTTTCTTCTTTTCCACCAGTACC
Source organism: Avena eriantha (assembly GCA_910589775.1). Taxonomy (NCBI): domain Eukaryota; kingdom Viridiplantae; phylum Streptophyta; class Magnoliopsida; order Poales; family Poaceae; genus Avena; species Avena eriantha. The sequence continues at coordinate 156,319,991 of OU342746.1, read as the reverse complement.
GGATTAGACAGCCAATCCGGGTAAAGCACTTCCATGATAAACCTAGCTGCTAGGAGCCGAGCTATCTCATCTCCAATGATCTTTCTCCAGACTTTGGCGAAGTGGCGGAGAGGTTGCTTCACCGGCTTTGCTCTGGGTCTCACATTCAAAGAGTGCTCGGCCAACTCCCTCGGAACACCTTGCAAGTCTTGGTGGACCAAGCAAAAATATCCCGATTCTCACGGAGGAAGTTGACAAGCTCACTTTCCTATTTATCATTTAACCCGGCACCAATTGTTACAGTGCGCTCTGGGAACAGATCATCAACAGGCACTTTCTTTGTATCCTTTGTTGCTTGAAACGAGATACTTCCATGCGGGTTACTCAGCGTTGGCATATACTGCTGCGCGGATTGAGCCAATGCTGCCACTTCCTAGATCTTTCTCTTTTCTTGTGTGATCACGAGTGACTCGGCCAGGTTAGACCTGACTGACGCACACTCAATGGAACGTCAGAAATCTCCTACTATGGTGATTACTCCATTTGGCCCAGGCAGCTTCATCTTCAAGTAACTGATGTGAGTACTTGCCATGAGTTTTTTCAGGGCCGGCCTGCCGAGTAACGCGTGATATGCGCTTTCCAAATTGACAACCTTGAATTCCAAATTCTCAGTTCGGCAGTTATCTCTCGTGCCGAACAATACGTCAACCCGGACCTTGCCAATGGGTTCACAGGAAATGCCAGGCACAATGCCATGGAAAGTTGTCCTTGTAGCTTGGAGCATGTTCTCCGAGATACCCAACTTGCGCATCGTATCCACGTACATGATATTGATGTTGCTGCCATTGTCAATCAGCACCTTTGAGAACCTCACATTGATGTTTGGCCCAATGAATGTTGGGTCCAGCACCAGTGCATACGAACCGGGACTAGGCATAAGCTTGGGATGATCTTTGATGCTCCAGGTAATTTCCTGATCTGACCAAGGCATATACCTCGTCACAGCCGGCATTACCGCATTCACCTCCATATGTCGGCGTTGCAAGCTCTTTCTATCTATTTCCTCTCTGGTAAACACGCATTAACTCTGGTGATGCTCTCTGTACTCATTTCTCCCCTCATTGCCGAGGTACCTTTGGCTGATGCTGATTTTCCACCTGGTGCACTACATCCCTTATCTCATGATTCTCATACCTCGGCGAAGGTGGTGGCAACATTAACTATTGCGTGTTCGCTCCGGAGAGTAATTGCTGCCGGGGTAACTCCTGCCAAGGTTGATCATTCCGAGGTGCCTAAGCATTCCCCGAACCACTTTGTTCAATCTTCCTCATCCACTCACATTGCCGTGTTGTATGACCCGCTGGGTTACTCGGATTTGGCGTGTGAAATTTACACGGCTGATCCAGCATTGCCTCATAAGTATACCTCGGCATGTCCTTCTTCTCTTGCCACTGTTTCTTTTGTTCGTGCGTCCAAGTTTTCTTGCCATCATTTCTTGGGGTTCAATGTTGCCCTCCAGTTTTCTGACGTTCATTACTCCCTGCTCCGGGTTGATCCTGATTCACAGCAGCAACTTGTTGCGAATTGTACCGGAAATCCGGTCTATCATCTCTTCTCTTACCCCGGTAATCATTCCACCGGGATGACCCGGCTCCATCTCGCTGGTAGTACTCCTCATTTGACTCGTTCGACACAAGCCTAGGTTGAGTTGGGTACCCAAAGCATATGAATCAGCAATCCGGATTGTCTCTGCCAGTGTAGTTGGCATATCCCTTTGTAACCTTTGCCATAACATGCTTGCATATCTAAACCCTTGTGGAAACCAAGCTATGGCCTGTGACTCAATCACGCCCTCACATGAGTTTCACACAGTGCACCAGCGGGTTAAGAATTCCCGGTCTGTCTCATTTGGTCTCTGCTTGCACATCGCTAGCGTCTGTGGCCTATTGGGCCTCTGATACGTGATTGAGAAGTTACTGACGAACATTTCCTCAAAATCGATCCAGCAATTAATACTTCCGGGTTGCAAATTGTTTAGCCATACCCTTGCTGGCCCTTCCAACATCTGAGGTACATATCTCACAGCCCATCTCAAGTTGCCTGTAGCAATTTTTACCGCTGTCGCGTAGTTTATCAACCAATCGTCCGGCTTTGTGCTTCCGTCATATGTCTTAGTGCCTCTGGGTAATTGGAAGTCAGGTACCGAAGGCTCCTTCATGATCCCAGGCCCAAAACACGCCGGACCCGGAGGACCTTGGCACTGAATTTGCTCCGACCTATAAAGCCGATCCAGTTTCAACCTGGCGTCATCAGGCATCAAGTTCCTGCTTCCCAACCTTGATCCTATCCAATGATAGTCCGGCCTAGGGTATCCTGTGTTCACCATTTCCGAATCACCATCATTGTATCTATCTTGCTCTTGCGGTGCGCCTCTCTGTTGCATACCTTGGCCGGCACTTCGCTCTTGCCGTGGTATATTCCACTGCTGCGGTTGCCCTACACCCGCTGAGTTACACTGTCCGGCATTGCCATTTACAACGTTTCTCTGACCAGCATTGCCTTAGTCGCGGTTACCTCGGCCAGCTTCACCTCGGCTGACACTTCGTCGATCCTCATTTCCCTGCACTTCTTTTCCTTTCCCTGCCCTTGTCGGGTCATATGGGACTATATGTTTATTCCTCCTAGCCGAGGTTACTACCTCTTCTCTCCTAGGACCACCATGAGGAGACGACGCAAATCCAGCAGATTTCTCCGGGTTACCTACCGCCGAATAAACCACCTTGGACCCTCCAGCTCTTCCCGGGTTTGCCCTGAGCATCTCTTCATTTTGTCTGTTAGAGATCCGAACTAACTCATTGACCCTACCCTACTGTCTTTGCCGGGCTTCACCCGTCAAACCCTCTAACTTGGACGCAGCTGCATCCGTTGCTCTGAGGTCCTTTGTCGGGGTACTATACTTCGGTAGCCCCACGGACATAATGTTCTCTGATTCCTCAACTCTAGTATCACCCTCTTTGTTCATTTCACTCATGAGGTTTCTCCCCTTCACTTTTACTGCATCTACCTTATTTTCCTTTGCGTACTCGCGTCGCACCCTCTAGTATTTTCTGCCTAGTTTCCTCTAACTCGGCCTGTGCCTGAGCCGGGTCTACCACTGCTGCTATGGGGCTTGCCAAGCTATCTATTGCTTGCTGCAGCACATTCTCCGGCCTCTCTAGCGGAGGACCTCTACTTTTCCTTGGTGCCTTAGGTGTTACCTCCGGATCTGGTGCCGGATCCTTGCTCGCGCCAGCGCCAGGCGCCATCATCATCACCTCGGCACGGTTAGGGGAGCGAGTGATACGCGCCCCACGAGCCACGCTAAGGGGTGGATCGCCTCCCTCGACGGCGTGCCGCGGGTGAACGCACGACACATCGACAACAATGTAGATCTTGTGCGCGCCAAGCTTGACGAAGAGGCCATTGCGCGGAAGAGGTCTCTTGCCGAAGCAGCCAGCATTGTCGCTGACGAAGTCCAGTGCTCCAAAGCGCTGAACGAGCCCATAGACGATGCGCTCGCCGTTGCCGATGAGCTTTCCCGTCCGGATCTTCACTCCTGCTAGCGCCGCTAGCCCCACGGTAGGCGCCAACTGTCGTGGTGGTGTCACGGCAGATGCCATGGATAGGCTAAAGGTGGGGACAATATGCACTAGAGGAATCCAGGGAGGGATAGTGTGGTGATTCCACACACAGATGCTTTGTATTCAATTGGTTGCCAAGATTTACAAGTGCTCCTTGAGCTGTATCGGGGAGAGGAGGAACAAGGAACTCTCTTACTCTCACCACTAGCTAGCTCTCAGGAACCAACTACCCCAATGCCAAACAGCCAAGAATCAACCAAGTAAAACTCAACCCTCTCTACGGATGCCCTAGCCCTCCTTATATAGGGGCGACTAGGTCTCCAATTAGGGCATACGTGGAGGCATATTCCAGGGAATATGCCTCTTCCCAAAATAGCAAACCGACCGGGTTACTTTTCGCCATCGTAAGCCCTGTAGAGGCTATTTGAGCCTCTGCGGTGCCAGCGTCATTCGACACAGGCAACGTCACCCTTTTTGGCCACGCCTCGGTGGTCCTTCCCTCTGTCCGCTTCGCTCATGCTCCAGCGTACAGTGGCCACCTTTTGACCAGCGAGATACCTTCCTTCTCTTGCAAGCCTGATATAACCCGGATCATGCCTGGTTAATCCGGCCACGCGGGTACCTGCATACACGTTACATAAATCCTGCCGGCATACTACATATGTCGGCTGGGACTCAGTTAGGTGGACATCCTCCGGTCCGGGTTACTCCATGATTCGGCCTGCCTTGAGGTGACTCGGCCAGCACTTGCTTTGACCTTGCCGTACCTCGGCTAACTCGGCCTTTATACCCTGGAATGACCCTACTCGGGGTATCCCCCCAACAGAAGAGCATTGCTCAAGTTCTCGAATCCTCCTCCATGGCTACCGAGGAGCGTGATCGTAAGATTGCGCTCCAGGATAAGAAAATCTCGGATCTCAGCAACGACTTGTTCAGAGAGAGGGATATTGCCGAGGCACTCCGGGCTGAACTCCAAAGTCTTCGAGAGGAGAAGACCAAAGTTGATGATGTCATCTTCGGTATGTTTCCATCTTTCTGACTTTTCTGCATCTTTCAACCTTTAGAAGTTGGATTTCTTTTATTAACCATTTTGCATTACATGCATAGGTCCTCTGAACTTACTAGACTCAGCCTTTGCCGAGTCTCGCACCAGCCGTCTTACACAAGTCGGCGATCTGCTTCATGACTTCCGCCAATCCATCGAGGATATTGGCGAAGTTCTTAAGGTTCTGGATATGCATAGCATGTCCGGCTTTGAAGTGCGAGACAAGGCCAAGGAGATGCCACAGCTTGTCCAGGACTAGAACATGTCCTATGCGCGAACCGCAACGCAGAATGCTCTCACTATGGTTATGAGCCACCATGGAAACATGGAAATCTGGCAAGTAACCAGAGGGTACTACAAAGTGGATGAAGACGGACATGAGAAAGACATCAAGGCTATCATGGACTCTTGTGCCGGATATGGGTGTCACATAGCTGACTTAATAAGCTACGACACTCCTTTCTTCACCCGCGTGGAAACGCCACCTCCGCCTGCCGAAGAAACAATAGAAGTTTCCAATGATGAACAAACCGCACAGATTTGAACATCTCGGAACATTATCAAGGCAAGGCTGATGTATCCAGCGAGCCGACAGCTCCTACCTCTCCCCATGCATCATAGAGTATTAGAAAGAACAATTGTGTTATTCTGAAAACAATTTGGGTCCGTAAATAAGTAGTATGATACTTTTGCTAGTGCCAAGTTTTATTTTATCTATTTAGCACTTTTGTCTTAAATGTTTATGTGTCTGAAATGTTCGTATAAGCACTTGTGTTTTTTGTCTGCACTTATCGTTTATCTGGCTTTCTGCCTCGTCCCTTTCGTGAGCCGGCCAACTTTTAGCACAGAAACTTTTCTGAGCAACGGAGCTCAATTGGTAAACCAGTTTAAACTCAGAAACAAAGCCGGCTTCTAGTACCAACAATTCACAACTCGGAAAATTCCCGCATCTGGCAATCAGACAAATAACCAAAGCTTAGACTATAAAAATTAAACTTATACCCGAAGGTAGCAATTTTAGAATCAGAAATCTAAACCAGAACAAACATGAGCATAAAGTACTTTCGAGTATTCTGGGATTTGCGATTGTGACATGATCATTCGGAAATAAGATGGTAAAAAACTTCTCAGAAAAATTTGAGGCAACCAATACTTTATTTATTTTTGAACATGTACACATATATGATTACAAAGAAGGATAAACTAAGAATAAGAGGGACGTAGCTGAGCAATATTCCATGGTCTGTCTAATTCTTCCGGGTTTGTACTGCCTCCAGCTCCTTTCTCTTCTTAGTAGCACGTCTTTCTTTGACTGGCCGCATATAAGTTAGGTAGTATGAACCATTGTGCAATACTCGACTAACCAAAAAAGACCCTTCCCATACTGGGGAAAGTTTGTGTTTTCTTTGCTGCACAAGCCGGAGAACAAAATCGCCCTTATTGAAAGACCGGTGTCTAACTCTCTAGCTATGATACTTGTGTAACTTCTGTTGATAGGCTGTTGATCTCATTTCAGCAACGGCACGAACTTCTTTGACTAAGTTGAGATCATTTTGTCGAGAAATCTCGGCATCCTCTTCGATATACGTGGCAACTCTAGGAGAATTGTGGATCAAATCACTAGGAAGAACTGCTTCAGCACCATAGACTAAGAAGAAAGGTGTGTATCCGGTTGACCTGTTCGGAGTTGTTCGCAAGCTCCATATTACAGAGGATAATTCCTCTGCCCAAGCCCCCGCAGCACGTCTTAGTGGTGCTTCGAGTCTTGGCTTTAGGCCTTGTAGGATTAAACCATTTGCCCTTTTGACTTGTCCATTAGCCTGCGGATGTGCGACTGATGCAATGTCAAGCCGGATAATTTGTTTGTTGCAGAATTCAGCAAGCTCTCCCATAGAGAGGTTACTCCCGTTGTCCGTGATAATGCTATGCGGATAACCATATCGGATTATAAGATCCTCGACAAATCTTCTGGCTGTTGCTCCATCACAACTAGTGACGGGTTTAGCCTCAATCCATTTGGTGAATTTATACACCATCACTAAGAGGTGAGTAAATCCACTTGGAGCCCGTTTAAACGGTCCTACCATGTGAAGCCCCCAGACCGTGAAAGGCCATGTTATAGGTATTGTTCACAGCTGATCAGCCAGAACATGAGCTTGTTTGGCGTATTTTTGGCAACCTTTGCACGTCTTGACCAACCGTTCGGCATCTGCCTTGGCTATAAGCCAGAAAAAACCGTGTCAAAAAGTTTTTGCCACTAAAGATTTGGCTGCAGCATGGTGACCACACTCACCTTCATGGATTTCTCTTAAAATTTCCACTCCTACCGGAGATATGCAGCGCTGAAAGACCCCAGACGCACTCCGCTTATAGAGCTCACCACTAATTATAGTATAGGCTTTTGCTCGTCGGACGATCTGCCGGCTCAGAACCTCGTCTTCAGGTAATTTGCCATCTACCAAGTAATCAAGGTAGGGTTGAGTCCAGCTGGGTATTACAGCCAGAACTGCTACTAAAGGTGAGTCGGATTTGGTCGGATATTCCTCATCTACACCTTTTATAGAGTGAACTTTGAGGTGCTCTAAAAAAGCGCCAACTGGGACCTGTTTCCTTGCAGAGCCTATTCGAGACAATGCATCTGGTTCCTCATTTTCTGCTCGAGGGATGTGTTGAACCTCAAACCCTTCGAACGATTTAGATACATCATCCACGACAACTTTATATGCTTCCATGTGCTTATTTGCATTACAAATATACGACACTTGTTGAGCAACAAGATCTGAATCTCCGTAACACATCAAACGTCGGATGCCAATATCCTTAGCAATCCGGATTCCATGCAGCAGTGCTTCATACTCGGCAATGTTATTTGTCGCCGTGAAGTGTATCTGCAACACATATAGAAGTTTATCTCCGTGGGGTGATTTGAGTACCACGCCAGCCCCCGAGCCCCCTCGAGCCTTAGACCCATCAAAATATAGGGTCCAATATTCCGACTCTGGGAGGGTCATATTCTCCTTTGTCTCTGTCCAATCAGCAACAAAGTCAGCAAGGATTTGGGATTTGATTGCTTTTCAAGGTTTATACTCAATGTCGAAAGCTGAAAGCTCTATGCCCCATTTTGCGACGCGTCTTGTAGCCTCGCTGTTATTGATTATATCTCTCATGAGAGCTGTGCTCACCACGGTAATTGGATGTTCTTGAAAATAATGCCGTAACTTATGGGATGTAAAAACATACCATAAGCTAGCTTTTGATAGTGCGGATACCGCTGCTTCGATTCAGTTAGGACCTCGCTGAGGTAGTAAGTCGGGCGCTGCACTAGGTGTTCCTGGTTTTCTTCTAGTCTCTCCACTACCATGACGACACTAACGACCCTGTTTGTCGCAACGAGATACAGCAACATCCGATCCCTTGGTTACGATGCTGCAAGGATAGGAGCAGACGAGAGTACTTCTTTCAAGTCTTGTAGTGCTACTTCAGCTTCATCAGTCCAAACGATTTTTTTGGTCTTTTTCAGGAGCTTGTAAAGTGGTGTGGCTCTTTCTCCGAGCCGGCTTACAAACCGACTGACTCCAGCAATGCAACTAGTTGGTCTTTGAACGTCCTTCAGGCGAGTTGGCCTGGAAATATTAAGTATAGCCTTGATCTTGTCTCAGTTCACCTCTATGCCTCTTTGAGACACGATGGAATCTAACAATTTTCTGGCTGGGATTCCAAAGAAACATTTCTTCAGATTGAGCATTATGTTGTATTTTCGTAGATTGGCGAACGTTTCCTCCAAAGTGGAAATTAATGTTTCCTTACTTTTAGACATCACTGCAATGTCATCCACATATGCATGCATGTTGCGTCCGATTTGGTCGTGGAGGCAATGCTGCATAGTGCGCTGGTACGTAGCTCCTGCGTTCTTGAGCCCAAAGGGCATCGTAACAAAACAGAAGGTTTCGAAGGGGGTTACGAATGAAGTTTTGATTTTATCCAATTCCTTCATCCGAATTTGGTGATAACCGGAATATGCGTCAAGAAAATAGAGGAGTTCCGAGCCTGCCATAGAATCGATCACTTTATCAATTCTAGGCAGAGTGAACGGATCTTTGGGACAGGCCTTGTTCAAGGCAGTATAATCAACACACATCCTTAAATCAGTGGTGTCCTTTTTAGGGACCATTACAGGGTTGGCCGACCAATCAGTATGGATGACCTCTTCTATGAATCCAGCTAACTCGACCCGGGCTAGTTCCTTAGCTATTGCCTTACGCTTTACATCCCCAAAACATCATAGGTACCATTTGATGGGTTTAGCGTTCGGGTGTACATTTGGAGAGTGCTCGGCAAGTTCCCTAGGTACTCTGGTCATGTCAGATGGCTGCCATGCAAAGATATCTTGATTTGCTTGGAGGAACTTGACGAGTGCGCTTTCCTAGCGTTATCTAGGCCTAATCCTATCTGGGTCACCTTGGAGGGGTCATCATCCTTCAACGGCGTCTTCTTCGTCTCTTCCGATGCCTTTAACTCTGGATTCGGCTTTGTCACCTACTTCTTCGTTGCGGGCATCTCGGACGGATCTATGGTCTTCTTGATCTCCTAGTACTCCTGGGCGTGTAGCACAGCTTCAGCAAAGGCGACATTTCCATCCTCGCACTCTCGTGCTTTCTTCGGGTCTCCCCTGATGGTGATCACACCGTTGGGACCTGGAATTTTCATCATATTGTAAATGTAACACGGACGAGCCATAAAAGCCCAGTAAGCCGGACGTCCTAATATAGCGTGGTGCGTGCTCTTGAACGGGACCACTTCGAAAGAAAGTGCTTCCGTCCGATAGTTCTTTGGAGTTCCAAAGGTAACATCCAAAGTGATCTCTCCTAGGGAATTTTCTTGTTTTCTTGGGACAACTCCATGAAAGATCACAGAGCTGTGATTCAGCTGGGTCTCTGAGATTTGCATCCGGCGTAGCGTTTCGACATACAGAATATTGATGCTACTACCATCGTCCATGAGAGTCTTGGAGAAACCATAGCCGTCAATAAGTGGATTGATGACTAACGCGTATTTTCCTCGCCTATGCAACTTAGGCGGATGATCAGCACGGTTAAAGGTGACTGCAACTTCTGACTAGTCCAAATACTGAGGGACAGCTGGAACTATTGCGTTGAGATCATGCATAATTGCTTTCTTGACCTTAGCTGGTTGAGATCCGAGGAAGGTGACGTAGGTATCTTTCTTTGTGGGGAAGGTTTTCTTCCCCTCCGGCTTGGGATTTGAAGGATCAGCTTCCTCCATGTCGGAATCTTCCTTGGTCTATTTATCCTTTTAGGGATTCTTCTTTCCCTTCTTCTGCTTAGCCCTGTAGCTAGCGGTATCATCATTCTTGATGTCGTCATTAAAACGACACTCGGCGTTTGTGTGAGACGAGCCCATTAGCATCTAAATGATGCACACATGGGTTATTGGCAATGTTGGCCCAAGAGTAGGTTTTGCTAGGTTGCTGGTCTCCTCTACCTTGGACTCTTGATGTCCCACGACCGTGTCCGCGGACACCGCCATGTCCTCCTCGTCCTCCAGACCCGAAAGTAGCAGTAACCACTACCATTTCCGTGTTGGGCTTTTCTTCCGAGGTGTTCTTGCGCTTCTGAGCTTGCTGCTTTGGTTGTTTTGCTGACTGTGGCACATCTAGGGCATTTAGTAAGCCCTCTACGTCGTCGTCAGCATCTGCATACTTGCTCGCTGTTTCTATCATCTCTCCCAAATCAGTGACCTTGTCACACTTCAAGCGATGACGTAGTAAACCAATTGGGAGTCCTGCGATGAAAGCTTCAATCGCAGTTTCGTCATTTACTCCTTCACAGGAGTTCTTGGTGTCAATCCATTGTCCGAGATAATCTCGGCAAGTTTCTCCAGCTTTCTGGGTGCAACGCTGTAGGTCTCCTACCGTATAGGGCCTCTGATATGTGCCTTCGAAATTCCCAAAGAACGCACTTTGCATGTCATACCAGTTGTGGATGGTGTTCTCCGGAAGTTCATTGAGCCATGATCGCACCGTCTTCCACAACATAAGTGGGAGATATCGGGTTGCGACCAAGCTATTTCCGCCTTTGGCAATGCAGTAGGCCTAGAAAAAATCCTGAAGCCAAGTATCTGGCCGAGCTACACCGTCATAGGGCTGGATGTGTCTTGAGATAGCAAATCCTTCCGGGAATTTTGTGGCTCTTATGCGTGGTCCGAAGCATTTTGGGCCCACGTATATGTCATCATTTTCTTAGCATCGTGCCTCTATGTTGGAGTTAATCCGGTGTCTCGCGTCACTTGGAGACAAAGGTCGCCGTCTCGAGTGACGACTATGGTTGCAGTGCCTTGGATCTAGACTTCGGCTTCTACCACCACCTCCTCTGCCACGATGCCCTCCTTGGCCTCGTTGAGATCCGTTGTGATGGCTACTTGGTTGAGAAGGTGGGGCAGCTAGATTATTTCTGGTTGATCGCCAGCCTCCATCCGGAGCGTCATTATTCCGGTTCTAGGGAGGGTCTTCATTGCGACGAGCCCCCTGTCGGCTTGTCTCAGCATGGTTTCCATCGTTTCTTCATCCGTCACTCCTACCATGGTGGGGCTCGGTCAGACGGCTTGTAGGCCTAGGAGGTGGCATTCTTTGAAGGTCCTCCTCCCGACGTTTCTCTTTGTTTTCTTCCCTATGATCGTTCGACTCTCGCCGGGGAGGATTCCTCGGATATAGTGCAGCAATCGCCTCTTGCTCAGCAACTGGAGCGACATTGCGCCAGTCACGTGCAGTTCTGTGATGCTGCCCTGAAGATCTGGTTCTTGAGTAGTTGTATTCCCGATGGTCGGAATGATAATGCTGTTCCGGAGCACGTTGGGGTCTTATGTCATTCCAATCCGGATCCGTGCGAAATTGGTCAGATTGGGAGACCAGTTTTCTGCTTCCAGATTTCGCGCCCCTTTGCTGTTCTAGACCCTTGGTGAGTAGCTTAATGCCCAATCGAACATGTTCTGGGCCTAGATTATTTGACAGGATATCTCGAGCTGCAACAGTGTTTTGCACCGGCGTTGGATACACCAGATCTCCCTTGCTATCGAGTCGAGGCATCCCTGTGTCTCCCTCAAAGAGAACCTTGTGAACTTCCAGAAATTGGTCATCATGCGTGTGACATTTCTGGGTCTTCTAATGCTGCTGAGAGATTTACTTCTCTGCAGTTGCCATGTGTTTCTTTTCTTCCTCGATGTCTTTGGCTTCATCCAAGAGTACTTGGCGACGCACTTCTAGGGTCTAGGCCCTTTCATCCAGTTCTTCAGCAGTAAGTTTTGTAGCTATAGGGATAGGTGTGGTTAATGCAGCATCGATGAGTTTACGCGCACCTTCGGTGATCATGTGTCCATCCACCGACTCTTCTTTGGGATCGTCTGGGATAAGTGCTCCATCCGAGTCTTCCTCATATTCCTCGGCAATCACTTCCTCTACCGGAAGGTCTTTTGCCGGGGTCTTGTTCTTCTTGTTCTTCTTCTTTGCCTTCTTGGCAGTGCCGGTAGTAAAGACGGCTTTGGGCCCTTTTCTTGTAGTCAAACTTTGATCGATACTTTTGCCATTTGGTCCTCGGGATTATCTCCGAGATCCATGTTGTCCTGCGCTTTAGGAGAGTTTTCTCCGGATCCTTCGTCCATGACTTCTCCTTCTTCTACAGCTGTGGAGTTAAGCTCCTCTTCATATTCTGCGGAGAACTTTCGGAAATCTGTCGATGTCATGGAATCATCCGAAGATGCCGGTAAGTTGACGCTTGTTCCGATTGCCTCTAGCACCGAGTCTTTGTTGTCTCCAGCATCGGCAGAGCCGGATCCGGATCCAACGTATCCGACAAAGTGCGACGCGTGCCTCCTGAGATGGTTGCGGTTTTCTTAGTAGGCTTCGTCGAAACGCCTGATGGTCTCAAGGATTGCATCCATGCTTGCGTTTTGCATCATCATGCGTCTCAACGTGTATCTCAGGAAAGGCCTGTCTGTTCCGGCGTCATCAGAACCAGAAGCAGAGTTATCTTCTTGCTCTTCCTGGATTTCGACCTCCGCAGGTGGATCGATCTGGGATTCGACCTCGCTAGGGAGATCCACTGCAGATCCGACTTGTACTACAAGATTACCTCAGGTTCAGCTTACTCCACTATCTCCGCAACTGGTGCGGGCTGGGTGGGATTAGGGTTTTCTGAGATCCGGAACTCTCCCGCCTCCACGGACAAAGGGGACCTAGAAATTTCTTCTGCCTCTATCATCCCCGCTAGGGTGGGTGGGACAGGTTCAGCGAAACTGATGTAAACATCGATCTCACCGAAATACATGATGGTGTAGGTGGTCACGGCTTCCCTAGCCAGAATCGAGGTCTCGTCGAGAACGACGAGAGGGACGTCACTGGCATAGAGGATGCGACCGACGGTGATAGTCTCGCTAATTCCGATTCTTGTAGATTCCACTCGGAACGTAGATCCAAAGCTCACTTGCCCCATGGTGGGTGCCAACTGTCGTCGGATTGATGACTAGTACGCCATGAGGGGGTCCTCGAGGTGTGTGGAAGAGAGGGGTGTGAGACGTACGGGATTCTGGGATGGTGAGCACACAAGTTTACCCAAGTTCGAATCCGCCGGCTTTGGACGGATCCTACTCCTTCTAGGAATCCAGTAATACGGCAGAGCCGGAATATGGGTTACAAGGGTTTCGCCTGTGCGAGTTGAGATTGTAGACTATTGTGAGGGTGCCCTTAAGGCTCTCCCTAGGAAGGCTTATATATATCCGGCCTAGGGTTTACAGGAGAGATCTATCCAGCTATGACTAAGAGTCGGTTACATAGTACATCTTGAACTACAAGTAACACTATGGGCCTATGTCGGTAAGTCTTCTAGGCCTTCCCGTAGCCGGACCGGACTCCGTCTCTTCTCCCTGACTGGGCCGCCCGTGAAGCAAAGCTCTAACCCGAAGTGGGCCACCCTGGTCAGTGAGGTACAGTGAGGATACCCGGAAAGTATATCCCCAAAAGACCTTGGCTACCTCTAGCACCCCAGCTCTGCGAGGCACCGTTGCCCTCTCCTCCGCGTGATAACTGCCGCTGGGCCATGGCACGCCACCTTCTCTCCCTGGAGAGCGCCATCGCTGGCCCGCTTCCCCTGGTGCTCCTCCGTGCATCCGTCCTCCATGCTGCCCTGTCGTCTGTCATGCGCCGCCACCTCGTCTCTCCGTGTGGCCGTCCTCGACCAACGACCTCGCTGCCATGCTTGTTCAGAAGTCGGCCGCCACCTCCCCGCGCCTCACCTTCTTCCACGGCCTCAAGCGTGTCACCGACCACCACGTGCGCCTCCCCGCCACTCAAGCTCGAAGTTCACACTGGCCGCCACCCGTTTCCCCCAGTGTCGCGTCCTTGCTGGCGGGCGTACGTTCCTGCCCTGCCTTGCTCGCATACAACCGCCGCTCGCCTCCGCCCGCGTGACCCGGATGCTGCCCTTGTTGGATTTTCGACCGGGCCATTGTAGTATTTGTGCCGCTAGTGTTCTTATGTCCAATACTGATGCCGGTGAAAAGGTGGTACCATGTATGAACCCGTGTACTATGAGGCCAATGGGTTGCCATAATATCTGTCCCAATGGTGCACCAACGTGGTTCTGTTGCTGTGATGATGAACACCTCGAAGACCATCGGTACCAATCCATTCAAGTTCGCTAGTGATATCAAGTTCTGCCTCAGGGATCCGGCGTATCCAAAGTCCTTCAACATGGATGCAAATATTATCGTCAAGAACCATCAATCATGAGAACATCATTTTTTGGCCCGAAAGTTGGGGTGTCCAGGCAACGCGGTACCCAAGTTCCCTAAAATCATCCGCGATGACTACAGTTGGTGTGCCAAATACTCAGAGGGTCTTTTTCGGCACGAATTCAACTTTACGTTTCAATACAAAAAATTAGGCTAACGGCCGTCAAGTTGGGCCCCTCCTGTCAGTTCTCGTCGTTATGTCGCTCCTGTCGTTCCCGTCGCTTAGGGTGTCAATTAGGCTTGCAGCGTTGGTGCCTGCATCCATTACGCATCTTCTTCTTCCCCGGAGTGGCAATCTGTGGGGCGTCGCAGCCATGGCGCGGAGGTGGGACGTAGAAAAACCTGCTCGGCCCAGCTCTCCTCCCTATAGGCTTGCAGCGTTGGCGCCTGCATCCATTACGCGTCTTCTTCCCCGGAGCGGCAATCTGTGGTCACGGCCATGGCGCAGAGCTGGGAAGTGACGAAGTTGATCAGCCCCGCTCTCCTCCCCATCCCGAGTTGGAGCTCGCCCTCACCGTGAACGCACCCATGGCATGGTCGGGGACGAGAATTGGTTCCCGGTGAGATCTATCACCTTGTCGACCATGCTCGGTTCTGTTTTCCTCGTCTAGAATCTAAGCTCACCGTCGCCGTGGTTGCACCCGCACCAATTCTACCACCTCTGCCGAGGTCTCTGTGGTAGCTCAAGTTCTGGGGCTCTCCAAGTTCTGCCATGTTGGGTCTGTAAGTGTTGTTGTATGTTAAACTAGCAAATCTCTTTTGTTCAAATCTCTTGGGCTGTACCAACTTCATTGTGTTTAATTATGAAAGACAAAATATAAATGACATCTCTCAATTTCTCGCATAAAAAATGCACAGCTAATTTCATATTCTCGTAGGAACTGGCCCCACTTGTTGAACCGGCGGCACTGCCACGATCTCCACGTAACCACGGTGAGTTCTCGAACCGAAAGTTGCATATACCACGTTTATTCTGCAGTCATTCCTCTTCCTCGGTCATTCCTCTGCAGTTTTTCATGGGCGCTTCTTCTTCCTCTGTTCTGGAACCGTCGGTTCATCTTCTTCTTCCTCTCGTAGGCAGCTCCTTGCAGGCATTTCCTTTCATCCATTTCCTTCCAGGCATGGACGATGGGAAATGCACAACAGAGACCCACTTGGTCCCTGCCCATGGCACCACGATTTGATAGTGGTGTACACAAATGATGAAGCGACTGTGGAGACAACTCTCGCCAGGTTTGAGCAATTGCTTGAGAAAGAGAAGCACAAGTTTGTGGGGCTAGACTTGGAGTACACCCGTGCAAATAAGTGAAAAAATCCTCCACAAGAGATCACTATCGTGCAAATCGCCATACATGAGGAGGTCCTCGTTTACCACTTCTACAGGTATGTGAAATTTAAATTTGAGATCACCACTTCTGCATCCCTTGTTCCCTTACATCCCTAGAACCATCTAAGTGCAGGAGTAAACCAACTGAGATGCGTTGTCTGGCTTTGGTCGAGTTCTTGTGTAGGAAAGGGATAACTTTCACTAGCATGGATATCACAAATGACACAATTATGCTTTCTCGTGCGTTGATAAAAATCCTAGAGGGGCACCACATCTACATCCAAAATCTGTACAAGATCAAATCATACCCAGCGAAGGATGGCATGGGTGATCTGGCAGCAGAAATCATCGATAAATCCTATGAAAAATTGAAGAAATTGAAGCGACTCGATCACGACTACTGGGAGTGGAAGCCGATGAGCCATGTGTGCCTCGAGTATGCAGCCAGAGACGCCTACATGGCATACGAGTTGTAGAGTAAGCTCATTACCATGAAAGATGGGATGGTTAAGGCGGGGTTTTTCGCGAGAGAGCTATGCCCTGGTTGCAAGCTAGCCCTGGAGAAGAAGCACGAGGAGGACAAAAAGCGGTTTCAAGACGAGCAGGGATCTTGGGACGGTGGCGACATCAAGCGGCTGAAGGGAAAGCAAGTCAAGGATGACAACAAGTGGTGATGATACATTATGTGTTTGAACTAGATTTTAGTTTCTAGTTTATTATGTGTGTGATACATTTAGTTACTTCAATACAAAATTTCGACCAATTTAACTTGTTGATGTATTTCTTGACAATTATAATATAATCGAGCACTAGAAATATTTTGTAGTGTGCATGAGCATGATCAGTAAATATAATTGAACACTAGAAACTTTAAGGCACTCCATACAAAGGAGTAGATTAATATAGAAGGTTCACCAGAGACACCACGGATATATTGTCTTACATGCCACACACAGGTAATAATTAACTAGAACAAAATAAATGCAGGGGCAGCAGCAGGAGGCTGAGACACGGAGACACCTAGTAAGGCAGGGATTTATCAGTAGGAGGCAGCGACAGCCTAGTCGAGGGGATACAGGCCAGTCCTGACATACTCCCGGAGGAATTTGCCGTAGGCTGCGTGCCGCGCCAAGGTAATCGACCTATGGCTTCTGCCTCTGCCTCTGCCAACACCCTTTGTGTGCTGGATCATGCTGTTGAGGTCCACATTGATTGCTCTGCCACAGAATAGGCAAAGCAGTCTCCCCCTATGGTGGAAACGGATTAGCCCACACCGTAACCACCTCAACACGTAGCGACTCTTGTTATTCCTGGATACCTTGCTATCGTCCACTTCATCATCATTCTCCTGTTGATTTTTAAGAACATAACTTAGAACTCATACATATGATTGACAACATGTATATGTAAGACAATATATCCGTGGATATCAAAGATAAAGCATCTTAGAAATAGTTTGATGGGTTCATATATCATTTCATCTCAACACAATGACAAATAATTGCATCAGAGTGAATGTAGGATAAATATTGCGGCCTCATAAGTTTCTTCAGGGATGGAGTCAGTGAACCAAGTAACAATTGCACAACCTGTAATGTTGTTGTACATCGCCCTAGGTTCACTAACTCATCCCTGAAAAAATTTGACACCAATGTGTCTACCTCTCTTTTGGGACAAATTTGAATCATTGGCCATAATAAGAAATTGAAATGTAATCGTACAAAACATTATTTAGGGATATACATAGTCAGGTACAAAAACAAGCCAAAATATTTTAATTATAAATAAAAAACCAAACAATTAATCTGCAGGTGCATGTTAAAAATACTTATGATCAAAACCATTCATATACATATGCATCATACCAATCATTAAACGATTAGAAACAATTCATGGATCATATATGTAGTTCCATATGAGAATAAATCTAGGGCCTCATAATTTGTTTCAGAGATGGAGTTGGCGAACCAAAGTACCAACAACACAACCTATATTGTTTGTTTGTGTGCATTGCTGCCTCAGGTTCACCAACCCATCCCTAAAACATGACACTATCATACGTGTCTCCCCTTGAACTCTTTTGGGACAAATTTCAATCATTGACCTCTGCAACAAACAAAAATGTAATTCTTATACACTGAATGCATGGAATAGGTAATTCGAATATCATAGTTCTATGAATGTAGAATAAAGATTAAGGCCTCATAAGTTTCTACAAGGACATCGTAAGTGAACCAAGTAACAATTGCACAGCCTATATTGTTCTTGTACATCGCCCCAGGTTCACTAACTCGTCCCTGAAAAAAACTGACACCAATGTGTCTGCCTCTCTTTTGGGGCAAATTTGAATCATTGGCCACAATAAGAAATTGAAATGTAATTGTACAAAACATTATCCAGGGATAGACATAGTCAGGTACAAAAACAAGCCTAAATATTGTAATTATAAATAAAAAACCAAACAATTAATCTTCAGGTACATGTTAAAAATACTTATGATCAAAACCATTCATATACATATGCATCATACCAATCATTAAAAGATTAGAAACAATTCAAGGATCATATATGTAGTTCCATATGAGAATAAATCAAGGGCCTCATAATTTGTTTCAGAGATGGAGTTGGAGAACCAAAGTACCAACAGCACAACCTATATTGTTTGTGTGCATTGCTGCCTCAGGTTCACCAATCCATCCCTAAAACACGACACTATCATACGTGTCTCCCCTTGAACTCTTTTGGGGCAAATTTCAATCATCGGCCTCGGTGAAAAACTAAAATGTAATTCTTATACACTATGAATGCATGGAATAGATAATTCAAATATCATAGTTCTATGAATGTAGAATAAAGATTGCAGCCTCATAAGTTTATTCAGGGATGGCGTGAGCGAACCAAGTAACAATTGCATAGCTTATATTGTTCTTGTACATGGTCCCAGGTTCGCTCACTCATCCCTGAAAAAATCTGACACCAATGTGTCTGCCTCTCTTTGGGGCAAATTTGAATCATTGGCCACAATAAGAAATTGAAATGTAATCGTACAAAACATTATTCAGGGATATACATAGTCAGGTACAAAAACAAGCCTAAATATTGTAATTATAAATAAAAAACCAAACAATTAATCTTCAGGTACATGTTAAAAATACTTATGATCAAACCATTCATATACATATGCATCATACCAACCATTAAAAGATCAGAAACAATTCAAGGATCATATATGTAGTTCTATATGAGAATAAATCAAGGGCCTCATAATTTGTTTGGAAGATGGAGTTGGAGAACCAAAGTACCAGCAGCACAACCTATATTGTTTGTGTGCATTGCTGCCTCAGGTTCACCAACCCATCCCTAAAACACGACACCAACATACGTGTCTCCCCTTGAACTCTTTTGGGGCAAATTTCAATCATCGGCCTCGGTGACAAACTAAAATGTAATTCTTATACACTATGAATGCATGGAATAGATAATTCAAATATCATAGTTCTACGAATGTAGAATAAAGATTGCAGCCTCATAAGTTTCTACAGAGATGGTAACAATTGCACATCTTATATTGATCATGTACATGGCCCCAGGTTCGCTCACTCATCCCTGAAAAAATTTGACACCGGTGTGTCTGCCTCTCTTTGGGGCAAATTTGAATCATTGGCCACAATAAGAAATTGAAATGTAATCGTACAAAACATTATTCAGGGATATACATAGTCAGGTACAAAAACAAGCCTAAATATTGTAATTATAAATAAAAAACCAAACAATTAATCTTCAGGTACATGTTAAAAATACTTATGATCAAACCATTCATATACATATGCATCATACCAACCATTAAAAGATCAGAAACAATTCAAGGATCATATATGTAGTTCCATATGAGAATAAATCAAGGGCCTCACAATTTGTTTCAAAGATGGAGTTGGAGAACCAAAGTACCAGCAGCACAACCTATATTGTTTGTGTGCATTGCTGCCTCAGGTTCACCAACCCATCCCTAAAACACGACACCAACATACGTGTCTCCCCTTGAACTCTTTTGGGGCAAATTTCAATCATCGGCCTCGGTGACAAACTAAAATGTAATTCTTATACACTATGAATGCATGGAATAGATAATTCAGGGATATACAAATGCATCATACAACGCATTCATAGATCAGAAACAATACAAATATTATATATTTAGGTTCCATATGAGAGAAAAAATTAGGGCCTCATTTTTTTCAGAGATGGAGTCGGAGAACCAAAATACCAACAACACAACCTATATTGTTTTTGTGCATTGCTGCCTCAGGGCCACTAACCATCCCTAAGAAAACGAGACCATCAGATGCCCTTGCACTATTTTGGGGCAAAATTGAATCATTGGGCTCAGTAAGGAATAGAAATGTAATGTTATAGGACTGCTTTGTATCGAAATCAACACTCAACTAGCAAACTCAACTAGATGGCAGATGAGCAGATTGGGGTTTTGTGACTAGACAGATTGGGGTTTTGTGACTAGATGGCAGATGCATCAATCAACCGATCGAATCATATATATACTACCCTACTTCAAGAGCAAAAGAATATGTACACGATTGAGCAAATCCTATGTATGAACAGTAAAAACTGCGGGTGCGACTAGAGAAGCTAGCAATGTAGTACCTCAGACTCCTCATCAAGGACCTCCTCCTCAAACTCATCATTCTCCACGACTGCCTCGAAGATTTCTTGAACGGCGATGGGGTCATCGATGTAGATCACCGGATTGCCTCCTCCTGCCACCTGCCCCCATCTAGATCTGCCGCAGGCACCACGACGTTGTCGGCCACCTGCTGCTCGGCGGCGATGGCTACCACCTGCTGCTCGGTAGCAACGGCTACCACCTGCTGCTCGGCAGCGACGGCTACCACCTGCTTCTCGGCGGCGACGACTACTAGCTGGACGGATGAGTTCGCACCCTCGACGGCGTGGCGACAAGCGGCGTTCGTGCCCGGAGAAGACGCCTCCGCCTGCTTGGCGACGACCGAGCCATCTGCTGCTGCGCCTTCAACTGGATTCACCTCCGAATCGTCTCCACGCGTACGCTTCATGGCGCACCAAGGGAAGGAGGTAGTGCAAACAGGGGAGCTTCGGCGCACGCGGCAGGTGTAGATTGGGGTCTTGGGACTAGACAGACTAGGGGGGGAATGACACGAGCTCATGGAAGAAGAAGGTCGGGGGTTATAAACACCGGACCATTCGTAGTCCTCGAGTGGACACGTGTGGTGGGCAGCGGGCGGGGGGCTACCACGATCTCCACCCTTTTTTCGGTTCCCTTTTTTTGAAACAGCCATGGTCTCCACTTTAGAGCTGCATTGAAAACATGCTCATGGCAGACCTCGATTCCACTGCATGCAAGTGGCGCGGAACTAATTTCTAGAAACGTTAGATCTACTCAAGGGGGGCCTTGACTCATGGAATTTACTAGCGGTAGGGCCCAATTGGAAGTGAGATTGAGAGCGCTGCGTAAAAATGGGATATGTTTTATTAAAATCAAGTAGCAATAAATTGTAGCGTCACGTCGACAACCGTGCACTCGATGACCCCGTTGCCCTGTGCATGAGTTGTAGTAGCAGTAGTAGGCTTTTCAGACTTGATTAAACTTGACATGACCACTCGACGACTTTTCCATGGACGGCATCATGTTCCTTCCTGTAGAAGGCTCGCGGAGGGAGACATCCGTGCTGTCTCACGCTGTACTGTGAAGGGCATGATGTGTGCAACGATCATCTTTGGATCACACAGAATCAATGGTTGGTGCGCACGATCCGCGTGACAACCAATCAGGGAGTAGCAGACAGGGTGAGCACATGATTGGGCTTCTATGAAAGATAGAGAGAGGGGGGGCAAAACTAAGTAGTACCACATAAAACCAAGGGCAAAACTGAGTAGTATAAAAATGGAAAGTGTCTTTACAATGAAATACATCGTGGAATACATCAAATTATGCCAAGATAGATCCACTAGAGTTCATTGGATGTGTGTTCTTCTCATAAACCACACATGGATCCACATGCGTGATTGCATGTCTGTTCCTCTAAACAAACCACATAAGGATCCACCAGTGTCATTGGATGTGTGTTCTTCTCATGAACCACACGTGGATCCACCGGTGTCATTGCATGTCTGTTCCTCTAAACAAACCACATAAGGATCCACTAGTGCCATTGCGTGTCTGTTCTTTTCATGAACCACACCCAGTGTCATTGCATGTGTGTTCTTCTAAACAAACCACATAAGGACCCACCAGTGTCATTGCCTGTCTATTCTTTTCATGAACCACACCCAGTGTCATTGCATGTGTGTTCTTCTAAACAAACCACATAAGTCATTGCATGTCTGTTCTTTTCATGAACCACACTCGGTGTCATTGCATGTGTGTTCCTCTAGACAGACCACATAAGGATCCACCAGTGTCATTGCATGTCTGTTCCTCTAAACAAACCACATAAGGATCCACCAGTGTCATTGGATGTGTGTTCTTCTCATGAACCACACATGGATCCACCGGTGTCATTGCATGTCTTTTCCTCTAAACAAACCACATAAGGATCCACCAGTGTCATTGCATGTCTGTTCTTTTCATGAACCACACCAAGTGTCATTGCATGTGTGTTCTTCTAAACAAACCACATAAGGATCCATCGGTGTCATTGCATGTCTGTTCTTTTCATGAACCACACACCGATCTACCAGTGTCATTGGATGTGTGTTCTTCTCATGAACCACATAAGGATCTACCAATGTCATTGGGTGTGTGTTCTTCTCATGAACCACACGTGGATCCACCGGTGTCATTGCATGTCTATTCCTCTAAACAAACCACATAAGGATCCACCAGTGTCATTGCATGTCTGCTCATTTCATGAATCAGACCCAGTGTCATTGCATGTGTGTTCTTCTAAACAAACCACATAAGGATCCACCAGTGTCATTGCATGTCTATTATTTTCATGAACCACACATAAGGATCCACCAGTGTCATTGCATGTCTGTTCTTTTCATGAACCACACCCAGTGTCATTGCATGTGTGTTCTTTTCATGAACCACAGCTAGAACCATTGCATGTCTGTTCTTTTCATGAACCACACCCAGTGTCATTGCATGTCTGTTCTTTTCATGAACCACACCCGGTGTCACTGCATGTAAGTTCTTTTCATGAACCGCATAAGGATCCACCAGTGTCATTGGATGTGTGTTCTTTTAATGAACCACACCAAGTGTCATTGCATGTGTGTTCTTTTCATGAACCACAGCTAGA
Organism: Avena eriantha; assembly: GCA_910589775.1. Classification (NCBI taxonomy): domain Eukaryota; kingdom Viridiplantae; phylum Streptophyta; class Magnoliopsida; order Poales; family Poaceae; genus Avena; species Avena eriantha. Next base: position 156,296,921 of record OU342746.1, on the reverse strand, counting down.
GTCATTGCATGTCTGTTCTTTTCATGAACCATAACTAGTGTCGGTGCATGTGTGTTCTTTTCATGAACCACACCTAGTGTCACTTCATGTCAGTTCTTTTCATGAACCACATAAGGATCTACCAGTGTCATTGGATGTGTGTTCTTCTCATGAACCACATGTGGATCCACCGGTGTCATTGCATGTCTCTTCCTCTAAAAAACCACATAAGGATCCACCAGTGTCATTGCATGTCTTTTCTTTTCATGAACCACACCTAGTGTCATTGGATGTGTGTTCTTCTAAACAAACCACATAAGGATCCACCAGTGTCATTGCCTATCAGTTCTGTTCATGAACCACACCCAGTGTTATTGCATTTGTGTTCTTCTAAACGAACCACATAAGTCATTCCATGTCTGTTATTCTCATGAACCACATGTGGATCCACCGTTGTCATTGCATGTCTCTTCCTCTAAAAAACCACATAAGGATCCACCAGTGTCATTGCATGTATTTTCTTTTCATGAACCACACCTAGTGTCATTGGATGTGTGTTCTTCTAAACAAACCACATAAGGATCCACAAGTGTCATTGCCTATCAGTTCTGTTCATGAACCACACCCAGTGTTATTGCATGTGTGTTCTTCTAAACGAACCACATAAGTCATTGCCTGTCTGTTATTCTCATGAACCACACGTGGATCCACCGTTGTCATTGCATGTCTATTCCTCTAAACAAACCACATAAGGATCCACCAGTGTCATTGCATGTCTGTTCTTTTCATGAACCACACCTAGTGTCATTGCATGTGTGTTCTTCTAAAGAAACCACATAAGGATCCACCAGTGTCATTGCATGTCTATTCTTTTCATGAACCACATAAGGATCCACCAGTGTCATTGCATGTATGTTCTTTTCATGAACCACATAAGGATCCACCAGTGTCATTGCATGTCTGTTCTTTTCATGAAAAACACCCTGTGTCACTGCATGTCAGTTCTTTTCATGAACCACATAAGGATCTACCAGTGTCATTGGATGTGTGTTCTTCTCATGAACCACACGTGGATCCACCGGTGTCATTGCATGTCTGTTCCTCTAAACAAACCACATAAGGATCCACTAGTGCCATTGCATGTCTGTTCTTTTCATGAACCACCCCCAGTGTCATTGCATCTGTGTTCTTCTAAACAAACCACATAAGGATCCACCAGTGTCATTGCCTGTCTATTCTTTTCATGAACCACACCCAGTGTCATTACATGTGTGTTCTTCTAAACAAACCACATAAGTCATTGCATGTCTGTTCTTTTCATGAACCACACCCGGTGTCATTGCATGTGTGTTCCTCTAAACAAACCACATAAGGATCCACCAGTGTCATTGGATGTGTGTTCTTCTCATGAACCACACATGGATCCACCGGTGTCATTGCATGTTTGCTCCCCACATAAGGATCCACCAGTCATTGCATGTCTGTTCTTTTCATGAACCACACCCTGTGTCATTGCATGCGTGTTCTTTTCATTAACCACAGCTAGAGTCATTGCATGTCTGTTACTTCCATAAAACAGACATGGATCAACCGATGTCATTGCATGTCTGTTATTTTCATGAACCACACCCAGTGTCACTGCATGTCAGTTCTTTTCATGAACCACATAAGGATCCACCCAGTGTCATTGTATGTGTGTTCTTCTCATGAACCACACATGGATCCACCGGAGTCATTGCATGTCTGTTCCTCCAAACACACCACATAAGGATCCACCGGTGTCATTGCATGTCTGTTCTTTTCATGAACCACACCTGGTGTCATTGCATGTGTGTTCTTCTAAACAAACCACATAAGGATCCACCAGTGTCATTGCATGTCTGTTATTTTCATGAATCATACATAAGATCCACTAGTGACATTGCATGTCTATTCTTTTCATGATCCACACCTAGTGTCATTGCATGTGTGTTCTTTTCATGAACCACAGCTAGAGTCATTGCACGTCTGTTCTTTTCATGAACCAAACCCGGTGTCACTGCATGTAAGTTCTTTTCATGAACCACATAAGGATCCACCACTGTCATTGGATGTGTGTTCTTCTCAAGAACCACACGTGGATCCGCCGGTGTCATTGCATGTCTGTTCTTTTCATGAACCACACCCTGTGTCAGTGCATGCGTGTTCTTTTCATTAACCACAGCTAGAGTCATTGCATGCCTGTTACTTCCATAAACCAGACATGGATCCACCGATGTCATTGCATGTATGTTCTTTTCATGAACCACACCCAGTGTCACTGCATGTCAGTTCTTTTCATGAACCACATAAGGATCCACCCAGTGTCATTGTATGTGTGTTCTTCTCATGAACCACACGTGGATCCACCAGAGTCACTGCATGTCTGTTCTTGTAAACGAACCACATAAGGATCCACTAGTGTCATTGCATGTCTTTTCTTTTCATGAACCACACCCAGTGTCATTGCATGTGTGTTCTTCTAAACAAACCACATAAGGATCCACCAGTGTCATTGCATGTCTGTTCTTTTCATGAACCACACATAAGGATCCACTAGTGACATTGCATGTCTGTTCTTTTCATGAACCACACCAGTGTCATTGCATGTGTGTTCTTTTCATGAACCACAGCTAGAGTCATTGCACGTCTGTTCTTTTCATGAACCACACCCGGTGTCACTGCATGTAAGTTCTTTTCATGAAACACGTAAGGATCCACCAGTGTCATTGGATGTGTGTTCTTCTCAAGAACCACACGTGGAACCGCCGGTGTCATTGCATGTCTGTTCTTTTCATGAACCACACATAAGGATCCACCAGTGTCATTGCATGTCTGTTCTTTTCATGAACCACACCCAGTGTCATTGCATGTGTGTTCTTTTCATGAACCACCGCTAGAGTCATTGCATGTCTATTCTTTTCATGAACCACACCCAGTGTCAGTGCATGTCTGTTCTTTTCATGAACCACTCCCAGTGTCACTGCATGTCAGTTCTTTTCATGAACCACACAAGGATCCACCAGTGTCATTGGATGTGTGTTCTTCTCATGAACCACACGTGGATCCACCGGTGTCATTGCATGTCTGTTCTTTTCATGAACCACACATAAGGATCCACCAGTGTCATTGCATGTCTTTTCTTTTCATGAACCACACCTAGTGTCATTGGATGTGTGTTCTTCTAAACAAACCACATAAGGATCCACCAGTGTCATTGCCTATCAGTTCTGTTCATGAACCACACCCACTGTTATTGCATGTGTGTTCTTCTAAACGAACCACACAAGTCATTGCATGTCTGTTATTCTCATGAACCACACGTGGATCCACCGTTGTCATTGCATGTCTATTCCTCTAAACAAACCACATAAGGATCCACCAGTGTCATTGCATATCTGTTCTTTTCATGAACCACACCTAGTGTCATTGCATGTGTGTTCTTCTAAAGAAACCACATAAGGATCCACCAGTGTCATTGCTTGTCTGTTCTTTTCATGAACCACACATAAGGATCCACCAGTGTCATTGCATGTATGTTCTTTTCATGAACCACATAAGGATCCATCAGTGTCATTGCATGTCTGTTCTTTTCATGAACCACACCCAGTGTCATTGCATGTCTGTTCTTTTCAAGAAAAACACCCAGTGTCACTGCATGTCAGTTCTTTTCATGAACCACATAAGGATCTACCAGTGTCATTGGATGTGTGTTCTTCTCATGAACCACACGTGGATCCATCGGTGTCATTGCATGTCTGTTCCTCTAAACAAACCACATAAGGATCCACCAGTGTCATTGCATGTCTGTTCTTTTCATGAACCACACCAGTGTCATTGCATCTGTGTTCTTCTAAACAAACCACATAAGGATCCACCAGTGTCATTGCCTATCTATTCTTTTCATGAACCACACCCAGTGTCATTACAAGTGTGTTCTTCTAAACAAACCACATAAGTCATTGCATGTATGTTGTTTTCATGAACCACACCCGGTGTCATAGCATGTGTGTTCCTCTAGACATACCACATAAGGATCCACCGGTGTCATTGCATGTCTGTTCCTCTAAACAAACCACATAAGGATCCACTAGTGTCATTGGATGTGTGTTCTTCTCATGAACCACACTTGGATCCACCGGTGTCATTGCATGTTTGTTCCCCACATAAGGATCCACCAGTCATTGCATGTCTGTTCTTTTCATGAACCACACCTTGTGTCATTGCATGCGTGTTCTTTTCATTAACCACAACTAGAGTCATTGCATGACTGTTACTTCCATAAACCAGACATGGATCCACCGATGTCATTGCATGTCTGTTATCTTCACGAACCACACCCAGTGTCACTGCATGTCAATTCTTTTCATGAACCACATAAGGATCCACCCAGTGTCATTGTATGTGTGTTCTTCTCATGAACCACACATGGATCCACCGGAGTCATTGCATGTCTGTTCCTCTAAACAAACCACATAAGGATCCACCAGTGTCATTGCATGTCTGTTCTTTTCATGAACCACACCTAGTGTCATTGCATGTGTGTTCTCCTAAACAAACCACATAAGGTTCCAGCAGTGTCATTGCTTGTCTATTCTTTTCATGAACCACACATAAGGATCCACCAGTGTTATTGCATGTCTGTTCTTTTCATGAACCACACCCAGTGTCATTGCATGTGTGTTCTTTTCATGAACCACAGCTAGAGTCATTGCATATCTGTTCTTTTCATGAACCACACCCAGTGTCATTGCATGTCTTTTCTTTTCATGAACCACACTCGGTGTCACTGCATGTAAGTTCTTTTCATGAACGACATAAGGATCCACCCGTGTCATTGGATGTGTTTTCTTCAAATGAACCACACGTGGATCCACTGGTGTCATTGCATGTCTGTTCTTTTCATGAACCACACATAAGGATCAACCAGTGTCATTGCATGCCTGTTCTTTTAATGAACCACACCCAGTGTCATTGCATGTGTGTTCTTTTCATGAACCACACCTAGAGTCATTGCATGTCTGTTCTTTTCATGAACCATAACTAGTGTCAGTGCATGTGTGTTCTTTTCATGAACCACACCTAGTGTCACTTCATGTCAGTTCTTTTCATGAACCACATAAGGATCTACCAGTGTCATTGGATGTGTGTTCTTCTCATGAACCACATGTGGATCCACCGGTGTCATTGCATGTCTCTTCCTCTAAAAAACCACATAAGGATCCACCAGTGCCATTGCGTGTCTGTTCTTTTCATGAACCACACCTAGTGTCATTGGATGTGTGTTCTTCTAAACAAACCACATAAGGATCCACCAGTGTCATTGCATGTCTGTTCTTTTCATGAACCACACCCAGTGTCATTGCATCTGTGTTCTTCTAAACAAACCACATAAGGATCCACCAGTGTCATTGCCTGCCTATTCTTTTTATGAACCACACCCAGTGTTATTACATGTGTGTTCTTCTAAATAAACCACATAAGTCATTGCATGCCTGTTCTTTTCATGAACCACACCCGGTGTCATTGCATCTGTGTTCCTCTAGACATACCACATAAGGATCCACTGGTGTCATTGTATGTCTGTTCCTCTAAACAAACCACATAAGGATCCACAAGTGTCATTGGATGTGTGTTCTTCTCATGAACCACACTTGGATCCACCGGTGTCATTGCATGTTTGTTCCCCACATAAGGATCCACCAGTCATTGCATGTTTGTTCTTTTCATGAACCACACCCTGTGTCATTTCATGCGTGTTCTTTTCATTAACCACAGCTAGAGTCATTGCATGTCTGTTACTTCCATAAACCAGACATGGATCCACCGATGTCATTGCATGTGTGTTATTTTCACGAACCACACCCAGTGTCACTACATGTCATTTATTTTCATGAACCACATAAGGATCCACCCAGTGTCATTGTATGTGTGTTCTTCTCATGAACCACACATGGATCCACCGGAGTCATTGCATGTCTGTTCCTCTAAACAAACCACATAAGGATCCACCAATGTCATTGCATGTCTGTTATTTTCATGAACCACACCTAGTGTCATTGCATGTGTGTTCTCCTAAACAAACCACATAAGGATCCCCCACTGTCATTGCATGTCTGTTCTTTTCATGAATCATACATAAGGATCCACTAGTGACATTGCATGTCTGTTCTTTTCATGATCCACACCTAGTGTCATTGCATGTGTGTTCTTTTCATCAACCACAGCTAGAGTCATTGCACGTCTATTCTTTTCATGAACCACACTCGGTGTCACTGCATGTAAGTTCTTTTCACGAACCACATAAGGATCCACCAGTGTCATTGGATGTGTGTTCTTCTCAAGAACCACACGTGGATCCGCCGGTGTCATTGCATGTCTGTTCTTTTCATGAACCACACATAAGGATCCACCAAGGTTATTGCATGTCTGTTCTTTTCATGAACCACACCCAGTGTCATTGCGTGTGTGTTATTTTCATGAACCACAGCTAGAGTCATTGCATGTATGTTCATTTCATGAACCAGACCCAGTTTCTGTGCATGTCTGTTCTTTTCATGAACCACACCTAGTGTCACTGCAGGTCATTTCTTTTCATGAACCACATAAGGATCTACCAGTGTCATTGGATGTGTGTTCTTCTAATGAACCACATGTGGATCCACCGGTGTCATTGCATGTCTGTTCCTCTAAACAAACCACATAAGGATCCACCAGTGTCATTGCATGTCTGTTCTTTTCATGAACCACACATAAGGATCCACTAGTGACATTGCATGTCTGTTCTTTTCATGAACCACACCAGTGTCATTGCATGTATGTTCCTCTAAACAAACCACATAAGCATCCACCAGTGTCATTGCATGTATGTACTTTTCATGAACCACACCCAGTGTCATTGCATGTGTGTTCTTCAAAACAAACCACATAAGGATCCACCAGTGTCATTGCATGTCTGTTCTTTTCATGAACCACACATAAGGATCCACCAGTGTCATTGCATGTCTGTTCTTTTCATGAACCACACCCAGTGTCATTGCATGCGTGTTCTTTTCATTAACCCCAGCTAGAGTCATTGCATGTCTGTTACTTCCATAAACCACACATGGATCCACCGATGTCATTGCATGTTTGTTCTTTTTATGAACCACACCCAGTGTCACTGCATGTCAGTTCTTTTCATGAACCACATAAGGATCCACCCAGTGTCATTTGATAAGTTTATCATGAACCACACGTGGATCCACCGGTGTCATTGCATGTCTGTTCCTCTAAACAAACCACATAAGGATCCACCAGTGTCATTGCATGTCTGTTCTTTTCATGAACCACACCCAGTGTCATTGCATCTGTGTTCTTCTAAACAAACCACATAAGGATCCACCAGTGTCATTGCCTATCTATTCTTTTCATGAACCACACCCAGTGTCATTACAAGTGTGTTCTTCTAAACAAACCACATAAGTCATTGCATGTCTGTTGTTTTCATGAACCACACCCGGTGTCATTGCATGTGTGTTCCTCTAGACATACCACATAAGGATCCACCGGTGTCATTGCATGTCTGTTCCTCTAAACAAACCACATAAGGATCCACCAGTGTCATTGGATGTGTGTTATTATCATGAACCACACATGGATCCACCAGTGTCATTGCATGTCTGTTCCTGTAAACAAACTACATAAGGATCCACAAGTGTCATTCCATGTCTATTCTTTTCATGAACCACACCCAGTGTAATTGCATGCGTGTTCTTTTCATTAACCACAGCTAGAGTCATTGCATGTGTGGTACTTCCATAAACCACATGTGGATCCACCGATGTCATTATATGTCTGTTCTTTTCATGAACCACACCAGTGTCACTGCATGTTAGTTCTTTTCATGAACCACATAAGGATCCACCTAGTGTCCTTGGATGTGTGTTCTTCTCATTTACCACACGTGGATCCACCGGTGTCATTGCATGTCTGTACCTCCAAACAAACCACATAAGGATCCACCAGTGTCATTGCATGTATGTTCATTTCATGAACCACACCCAGTGTCATTGCATGTGTGTTCTTCTGTACAAACCACATAAGGATCCACAAGTGTCATTGCATGTCTGTTCTTTTCATGATACACATAAGGATCCACCAGTGTCGTTGCATGTCTGTTCTTGTCATGAACCACACACAAGGATCCACCAGTGTCATTGCATGTCTGTTCTTTTCATGAACCACACCCAGTGTCATTGCATGTGTGTTCTTTTCATGAACCACACCTAGTGTCATTGCATGTCTGTTCTTTTCATGAACCACACCCAGTGTCACTGCATGTCTATTCTTTTCATGAACCATTCCTAGTGTCATTGCATGTATGTTCTTTTCATGAACCACACCCGGTGTCACTCCATGTCTGTTCTTTTCATGAACCACATAAGGATCCACTAGTGTCATTGGATGTGTGTTCTTCTCATGAACCACACGTGGATCCACCGGTGTCATTGCATTTCTGTTCTTTTCATGAACCACACATAAGGATCCACTAGTGTCATTGCATGTCTGTTCTTTTCATGAATCACACCCAGTGTCATTGCATGTGTGTTCTTTTCAAGAACCACAGCTAGAGTCATTGCATGTCTGTTCTTTTCATTAACAACACCTAGTGTCAGTGCATGTCTGTTCTTATCATGAACCACACCCAGTGTCACTGCATGTAAGTTCTTTTCATGAACCACATAAGGATCTACCGGTGTCATTGGATGTGTGTTCTTCTCATGAACCACACGTGGATCCACCACTGTCATTGCATGTCTGTTCCTCTAAACAAACCACATAAGGATCCACCAGTGTCGTTGTGTGTCTGTTCTTTTCATGAACCACACCCAGTGTCATTACATGTGTGTTCTTCTAAACAAACCACATAAGGATCCACCAGTGTGATTGCCTGTCTGTTCTTGTCATGAACCACACCCAGTGTCATTGCATGTGTGTTCTTCTAAACAAACCACATAAGTCATTGCATGTCTGTTCTTTTCATGAACCACACCCGGTGTCATTGCATGTGTGTTCCTCTAGATAGACCACATAAGGATCCACCGGTGTCATTGCATGTCTGTTCCTCTAAACAAACCACATAAGGATCCACCATTGTCATTGGATGCGTGTTCTTCTCATGAACCACACATGGATCCACCGGTGTCATTGCATGTTTGTTCCTCTAAACAAACCACAAAACGATCCACTAGTGTCATTGCATGTTTGTTCTTTTCATGAACCACACCCAGTGGCATTGCATGCGTGTTCTTTTCATTAACCACAGCTAGAGTCATTGCATGTCTGTTACTTCCATAAACCACACATGGATCCACCGATGTAATTGCATGTCTGTTCTTTTCATGAACCACACCCAGTGTCACTTCATGTCAGTTCTTTTGATTAACCACACCTAGTGTCACTGCATGTCAGTTCTTTTCATGAACCACATAAGGATCCACTAGTGTCATTGGATGTGTGTTCTTCTCATGAACCACACGTGGATCCACCAGTGTCATTGAATGTCTGTTCCTCTAAACAAACCACATAAGGATCCACCAGTGTCATTGCATGTCTGTTCTTTTCATGAACCACACCCAGTGTCATTGCATGTGTGTTCGCCTGACAAACAACATATGGATCCACCAGTGTCATTGCATGTCTGTTCTTTTCATGATCCACAGCTAGAGTCCACCAGTGTCATTGGATGTGTGTTCTTCCCATGAACCACACATGGATCCACCAATGTCATTGCATGTCTCTTCTTTTCATGAATCACAACTAGAGTCATTGCATGTATGTTACTTCCATAAACCACATATGGATCCACCTAGTGTTATTGCATGTATGTTCTTTTCACAAACCACACATGGATACACCAGTGTCATTGCATGGGTAGCCGTTAGACCGAGTCTTCTAGAAGGCACGCCCTAACACAGTTGTTCTGCTTGACGATTGTTACATACCGTTCGATTGGGGCGCTTGGAAGATTGGGATGGTCTTCATGAGAGCGATCCGCGAGTAGGCTGTTCTGTGGCATGATTGGCCACGCTTGATTTGGACAAACTGGCAACACCAGGCGCTCCCCTGTTGCGAGTGTCACGTCTCACGAGTTCAGTGGGCCACATCCCAGTGTCACGTTCCCATTACTTCTCTTCCTCCCCGTACTTCTCTTCCTTACCCTCGAAGCCACTTTCCCCACTTCACTCCCATCCTGCCATAGCTGCAAGCCGACGATGCCTCCATCCCAATCCCCTCTCCGGCAACCACCCCCCTCCCCTCTCTCCATGGGTTCAAGGGGAGACGGCGAGGAAACGCGTCGTGACGACAGGGACGGTCATTTCGATATGAGCCGTCTCATCTCTATTTCTATCATCTGTGGCCAGTTATCTATTTTTTTGAGCTAGATCTAATCTGTTTACTCATGCGCGTATGATGTGTTAGGCCAACCAGATGATGTATGACTCCGACTATCACGGTTTAGAGGATGAAGACAGTCCTCTGGTATGTAAACATGGATATGTGCCCGCTAAATTTGTAGCGTTCGAAGGACGAAACGCAGGTAGGAGGTTTCTACGGTGTCAAGGACATCGTGCAATGATGCAAGGCGGAAGTTGCGGTGTTGTCAAATGGGTAGATCCAGAGTGTCCCAAATCGATGCAGAAAACGCTAGACAAACTATGGGAAATAACTGTCGAGCTGAAAGAATCCGTATTCAGCTCACTTCTTGACAGTGTTGAGACGAAGCTATGGGAACCAGTTAACACGACCAAGCATAAGCGAGATCTTAGGTGGGTGCAAGACAAGGTTATCAAAGTCGAGATGGAGAGGGACGCGGCGTTGGCCCTGAAGGCTAAAGCAGAGCAAGAACTGACTCAAGCAAGGAATGATCTCACCAGGCCAAAGTCCTACAGTACACAACTACGAGTATTGAGAAGTGCATGAGGAAAATGCAGAGAAACAATTGAAGTTGTGCAAGGAAGATGCTAAAAGGAAGGAGAAGACAATTTGATCCTTGCTCTCGCATGAAGATGCGCATCGGGCCAAGATTAGGAAGATCAAGGAGATGTGTGATAACTAGTTCTATTTAGCTTAAGATCCGTGCCTTTTTAAGTTGTAATATTTGTACTTGTTGAGCTAGCGGTCTGAACTATTGGTCCCAGATTCCTGGGAGGAAATTTTTTCTCTGACCCCGCATTACTTCTTTTGTCTGACCCTGCATTACCTCTTTTGTCTGACCGTCCCTTCGTCGTCCTCGTGTACAAATAGGAGGCACCACAGCGCGTCGCTTCGTCGTCCATCCCCTCGTCCTCTCCAATCTCCACAACACCACCATGGAGATGCCCGATCTGAACTTGTACGAGGCGGTGATGTTCGCGAACTTCGACATCCTTGCGCTGCTAGCCGCGAAGGTGCCCCACGGATGGCGCATCAGCTCTGCGGGGGTGCCGGTGGCTCCGCTACCTGGCCGAGCCGAGATGGAGAGAAAAATCGCGGCACACCGCTGCCAGATGCCCGCGTGGAAGAGGGCGCTTCCCCGGTATGCAGCGGCTAGCCTGTACTGGCCGACGCTATTCAAGAAGGAGTGGAAGGCCAAGATTGGCAACCGCATCGTTGACTGGCGCATGGTGCACCAGGATCTCCGCAACCGAGAAGGGCGGGAGAGGTTCTAGTCCGTCCCTGGACGGACCAAGTATACCGTCATCGCCGCTGCTCGATGCAAAGAGGTGCTCCATCTCGCGAACAATGTGGACATCGTGGAGGTTCCGTCCGACAGTGACGAGGAAGCCGGCGGCTCGGAGGACAGTGGCAGCCGAAGTGAAATTGTTGACTAGTGGTTGAATTAATGTAGGATGTGAAATTGCACCTTTGTTTAGAAGAATTTGTTGTTGAAGTAATGAAATGCCTCGATTTAGATCTCTGTCTCGATTAATTTGTGGAAGAATTTGTGATTTAGATCAATTTCTACCTCGATTTAGATCTCTGTCCCGGATTGGGAACGTGACCGTGGACCAAAGACACCTTTTCTACTAGTGTATTCTGACATTGGTGGTTTGTTTAAACGTAATCTATGTGGATTGTGCCGCATGCAAATGGCACAACCACAATTTATAAAGTGGAAGCACGTACGCCCTGTTACTGGAGATCCGGGAGCTTCACCAGATGCAGGGGATGCAGGAGCAGAGAGGCGGTGAGATAGACGGGCTCAAGATTAGGCTAGAAAGTGGTAACCATTTCCTCCTCATTTGGGCATTATCGGTGAGCACATTGTTGTTTATGTTGCCACATCATTGTGCAGCATCTGAAATAAGTTGCTACTTCGTGGAGTGTGGCAGCTTAAATAATTTATTTCTGTGCCACTTACATTCCGTCGTATTTGGAGACCTCCTGCCCCTCAGCAATCGTGGAACCCGTGGATCCTTGTTTTCAGATAGCAGCGGCACAATCACAATTTTGGATTCAACTACTGACTCGGGCGTTTCCAAACCCTAAGTCGCGGTACATTTTACTCAGAGAACATGGGTGTGGATTGTTTCGCCCAGCAACATGCCACACACAGAGCAATCATAATTTAATAGAATTACATATATAGGTTCAAGTTCAACACATTACTATGCATCTTCATTCCCAGCAGCCTTCTTCCGCAGCCTGGGTGCCAAGCCTTCACGTCCAATGGCTTCTTCATTTCCTGCCTTCTTCCTCTTCCTCGATGCCAATTTTCTGAACTTCACGTACTCTACATCGCCGGGACAATGGGCACCAGAATCGTGTCCAGCATCATCTTTCCACTCATTTTTAATTTCTTCGGGCAGCAAAATGACATCTTTCCACTCGTTTTTAATTTCTTCGGGCAGCAAAATGACTGACCCGGCAGTCATGTTTTGAACCTTACAGCGCTTCCTGTCAAAGAAACAAGACTGTTGCATAACTGCCCAATATCTATAGAGTAAATAAAACAAATATTACAATTCAGCACAAACATGCGAACCCCAAGAGACCTTTGCTTACCAGGAGCTAGTTGGGTTCGAACAACCACCCTGTCCAAGAATAGAAGGGCGACTCCCAGTTGTAGCAGCTTCCACATCTAGTACATCACATTTCATCTCAAACATGGCAGCTGAAGCATACCTTTTCATCAACCCAATTAGCTGACTGTCACACGTTATAGGAACCATGATGCCACGTTCATCCATGAAGCTGAACTTTGCAGTCTGCTTTGGCCATAATTCAACATGATTATGCAGAGCAGCAACTATACCAGATATAGTGTAGCTCGGGCGCTTCTTCCATCGTGAAACAATGGTGTCCATACCTCTTTCCCTTAGAGTCGTACCTATAGAGGACTACCGTAACCAAGTAAGGGGGGTTCATGCAGATCCCACTTGATAGAAAACTGTGACAAAATATGTTTGTCAGCGTTGGGCTAACAAACAATTTGAGGTTCAGTAGCCAGCTAGAAGTTGTAACTAGTGCGAATAGCAAAGAGAAGGGTAGATCACCCGCTTGTAGACATAACTTCTTCTTTCTTGATAGTAGGATCTGCCATCCTCCGAGTTGCTCAGCTCGTCAGCGGCGGAGGCAGGCTAGAGCCTCACAACGGCGGCTACAGCATGCGCCATTGGAGTTTGGGATCAGCGACTGGGCGCAGCAACTTGGCGCCGGAAGTCAAATGTCTGAAGGGATCGTCCTGCCTAGAGGGTGGATTCCGACGCCGCCGGTGCTAAGGGAAAGCTGGGAGTGGATTTGTGAAATTGGTCAACGCATCCAATCCACTTAGTTGCTTGCTTTGCCTAAGAGGTTGCCGCGTTGGCGCCCGCGTCATGGACAGATGACCGACATGAGGGTCCCGACCATCTACTTCACGGGGCAGTTTAACAGAATGTTTGAATTTGGTAGGGGTGAGATGAGTTTGCCTCGAAATGGCCCCTCTCAATAGTTGGTGGCCCAACTTTTCGAAACGCGGTAATTTCAGGCAACTTAGGTACCGCCATGCGCTGGCCTGCGAACTTTGGTACCGCAGACGAACAAGCCCATCAATCATGCCTAGATGGACCCAAAGAACCATCCAAGACCATCGATGCTGAATCTGAGTCTGGTGCCGTCACTCGAGAACTTTGACAAGGACGACAAGTTCGCCATCCTAGATTTGATGGTCGAGACCCAAGATCGATCTCGGATTTGAAGAGCAAACCCAAACCCCGTTGAACCCAAGAACATCGGTGTCAAACCCTAATGTGATCCCCTTTCCGAGACCCCTATTTTTATAATATGACATCATCACTTGTTGCATATAATTATTCATGCTTGCATATATCGCGTCATGTGGTTTGGGGTATTTAGATGTTTCACCTCATAATTAAATATGGAGACTATATCGGGTTATTCTAGTCTTATATTGGCTTCATTTAAATTTGTGTAGCAAACCGGTGCCATGTTTTGCCTTGTTAAGATAACATTTAAATTGTGGGGTACCTAAACAACTTGTACCGTCTAATTAATTGCCGGGGCCCTGATTCTGCTTAATATTGCCTAATTACATCGCATCTTCTCCATGGCATGCAACATACATGCATCATGCTCGATCTTCTGTCGTAGTATTAAATAGTGCATCTAGTGTATATTTAGTGCTTTGCTTCTTCATACATTAGGACATTGAGTTGATATGATCTTTGACCGTTCTTTGAATGTATCTTCGACAGTGTTTCCTAGGTGAGCTTTCTCCCCCTTTCTACCTATTTTTGTATTTATAGTCTTTACTTCCTCCTATTGGTCTACTGCTATGCTTGTCATCGATGCTTTAGTTTTCGATACCAGTTATATCCCTTGCAACCTATATTGCCTTGGACACCTCCTATTTGTTTGATGGACATTTGGCTGTGCGAGGTGTAGTTGCTTGCTCTGGTGTTTCTTCGCGTCGTCGATGTTCCACCATTGTTGGGGGTTGGCACATGCTTAATGGTGGAGATAATTATGGTTCACTTATAACATGCTAATTAAAATGCTAGAAATAGATATAATACAGAGGCACCGGTGGGTAATAGTTGTTATTTGGTTTTTAACCGCCCACTTGTGTCGAGATCGAGCGTGCTAATCACATGTAAGGTATATGGGCACCCCTATCGGCTTACTACCTAATTTCAAAGTACTGTACTAGGGGCCACAAAACTAGTTTGGGCTTTATACATTACCTATTGTACCTCTGCCATGTATGCCTTGTATAGGATATTTATTACCTGTTGCTCGATGAGCGTTTATTACTGTTGCGTAGGTGTGGTACTCTATCATGGCAATATATTGTCTATGGCCTCTGCTCGCGTGACAAGTGCATACAACCTTAGGGTTCATACAAGGATTATTTATACATCATATGGGTAGCACTTTTGGGTGGCCCCCATATACTTGCTTTGTGTCCAGGAAAGCATCGTGTCCTAAGCCCTTTTGACATACCGATGGGTGTATGTTAACTAATCTAGAAAAAAGGGTGGAAGTGCGCGTGGATACTTTGGTTCACCCCTACAGGATTAAATCTTTTCGAAAAGCTGTGTCCGTGGTTATGGGCGACTTGGAACATAGTATCTCGATCATAGACAACTATAACTAAAGAATTACTGTTATAATTTGACTTGGATCTAATATGACTAGTAAAGTTGGATAACCACCATGGAATGAATGAATAAAACTGCCAATTGTGTGAGTTTCCTCGGAAGGACTTCCTTGTTTGGTCTCGAGGGGGAAATACCAAGATGGGTATGTTTGATGTTAGTATAAGGTTGACTCCCGAATAGGTCTTTCTTAACCCTCTCTGATAGCTGACAGATGTATCGAGTCTCTATAGGTTGTTTAGTGCATGCTTCGTTGCCAGTTCAGTCCACCATACCTATGTAGGCGAGAGCCGCTGAATTTTAGACTAGCCATGTACTCGCCTCAGTGCTAACCGTTCCCTTTTTTCCTTTGCCCTTTGTCGGCACCCCATTTTTTAACAAGTATAAGTTCGATGACGTTAGCAAGGTTACCCTTCCGGCTTGGCCTGGTAGGGTTATGGACGCCATTGGTTATTCTTCAAGGCTCTTAGTCCAATTTGCATCTTAGCTATACTCAGATGTTGTATCGTTTTCAAGGTGATTTGGATCTTTGTATTGTATATCTGTATTATTGACTCTTTGAGTCGTTGTTGTATATATGTGTTCTTGTGGGTTCCATCATGGACTATTGTGTAAAGGTATTACTTCGTTTTCCACCTGCATGTAAGTGCATGGTGAGCATCTTTGAATCATTTCTATGTGGGTTTTGGCAGGAATCACTAAAACTTGCATAGGGTCGATTTGGGGGTGTTACAAAGTGGTACCAGAGCTCAGCAGTTGCGATACCCCACTGGTCTAGCCTGTAGGATAATCTAGATAACAGATGATGTAGAGTGTCAAAACTACTTTTGGAAAATTGGATAGATCTGATTAGGTCTTCTTTTGCTCCTTACCTCTATGCTATTGTCCTCTTACCTTTGCATGTTTTAAATATGTTCTCTTACCTTTCTTCGAGTCCAAGAATTCTTGTGGTTGGGTTTCCGTTATGTCATCAGGGTTTCGATTATTTCTTATTGTAACGGTGTTGCTACATCCGGTCTTCATGCTATCTGAGGAATTTTCCTTTGTGTGCCCTTCAAGTGACCCAAAATTCATAAAAAAATTCTTTATATCTTATGGTGGTTTTCAATGCGATGACATCATCTACGCCAGATCCAATGAAGAGACCACATCACTCCTTTGTTTTCCGAACACCACTTGGCAAGATCTTCAGTATGAATTCCAAGAGTTTGTTGCATAATTCGTATGTTTGTGTTTAGAGTAATGCTTTGAGAGAGGGATGGAGTTGTGACCATACCACTACTCTTATCATTCACTTTTGTACATTGAATCAGTGGAGCAATGCAATTTTACTCCTTCCATGGAAGTTAGAGGTGGCATTATCTTTTGATACCTTTACCTTCGTATTTTGTTTATCCGGAGTGTTCCCTCAATGAACATGAGCAACGATTTCTTGTTGGTGGTATCAACGACTTCAACACGGAACAAGAATCCTTGTTAGTGATCTCGCGAGGAACTACACGAAGCGAGAAGAGTCCGACCATCAGCCTTCTTCCCCGTACCATGAGGCGGATCTCGAGGGCGAGATTCGTTGTTAGTGGTATCGAATTGTAGCACCCCGGGAAAAACCACTACCAGCAAATCGCTTGATGTATTTAGTTGTGCATCATCATGATAGCATGCTCATGCCATCATGCCACATTGCATTTGAGCATCATCATCATGCACATGTTTGCCTAAAACTATTTCCTAAAAGCGTATGTTGTTTTCTAATTATATCCCTCCTTTATTTCAAATTAAAAACCCGGGTCTACTTGGATATTTTATTTGCCTAAAAACTATTTGCTAAAGTTTCTAAAAAATAAAATAAATATAAATAAAATATCTTAATAGGGGGCCGCCACCGGCCAGGCCCAAAGGGCCCAGCTGGCAGTAGCCTACCACCTCGGCTATATCCTAACCCTAACCCTAGACTAAACCAGATATAACACTAAGCCACCTAGACCCTCACCACCTCGCCGCCACCCTCTCACACTCTCCCTAGTGCAGCATACATGCCTACACCACCACTTGCCCAGCCCCGCGCGGCACCCCACCAACGGGATTGTTCGTTTGCACTACCAAACTTCCCGGGTGAGTGCACCGTGGTACCCGAGTTGTCATCAATCGCGCGGAGGGGCCATAGTACAATCGCCAATTATCCAGAAGGGCCAAATGGGGATGAATACAAATCTAACGGCCAAACGGTCATTTGAACCAGACGAAAAACGGTTGAACTTAAATACCGCCGTTAGGTCAACTCTTCTTGGCCTGCCCTATTAGTATTCCCCATTATCTTTTGCGGTCGTGGACTAGCTTACCCCTGCATGGACCAGATCCCTGAGTGGACTCGATCTATTTCTTTGCTCTGCTCTGGTCTTCTCCCCTACTCCCCTCCCCATAACATTTGCTCAACTCGGCTGCTCGTCTCAGATTGGAGCTCGCACTGCTCTAATTTGCGTCCCCGCCATGTCCGGTCAACCTCCCATGCCTCTAATCGAAGCTCGCAGCCGTCGTCGTCGCATCGTCCGCCGTATCAGAGCTTCACATCCTCGGACTAATATCTTGCCTCTGGCTAGTCCTTCTTGCACGGCGAAGCACGTCCCGTCGGGCGATCCAGGCCGGCGACCGGCCTCGGGAAGTTGCGTGCTGCCGCGCACCCCAGGCATGGTAGCCCTGGCACAGCAGTTCGACGACCACACTCTCATGGCCACCATGCTAGGCGTCCGTCCTGCCGTGTCGCTGGCAGAGTTGTTGTCGGCTTTCAGGTCTTGTTGTGGGATCAGACGAAATGAGGTCAAGATTGAGGTATGCGCGCTGCCATTTGATTTTTTCGTCCGGTTCGAGCACAGCTCAGACACCGAGCGCGTTCTGCATTCTTCCCGTTCTTTCGAGTGTTGCGGGGAGAAAATGAGCTTCATGCGTTGGCATCGCGCCTGTGGGTGGGACATCTTCGTTTCTTCTCCAAACTCGGCTTTGACGACCTCCCATTGGATGCTTGGGAGCCAGAGGCCCTCAAGCAGGTCATCAGTAGCCTTGGCGGCGAGCTGGTGGAAATCGTGCCACCGAGCGATAGATGGGTCATCGAGGTAAAGGCGTGGCTGAAAGATCCTGACGTCGTTCCTAATGTATGAGGTGCAGATTCCAAGCAGGTCAGGGAGACAACTTTGCTGGAAGCACCCGGTCATCATCCACCTGGAGGAGGTTCTAGAATTGGTACATGGCATTCAGGGCCCCGAAGAGGCTGCCAGAAAGCGTCCTCGTCGCCTGCAGTGTTAGCCTGAAAGGATCGATGGCACAGGACCACCATCGTTTCGCGACGACGCACACAGTTTCGGTGGGGGAACTGGGCTTGGACAAGCTGGTGGTTCTGATTTCCCTCGAGTGAAGACAAAGCAATAGTGAATTTCCATGGTATGTGTGGCTAATGAATTTGTAGTATGGAGAGCGTAGCAGGAAGTTAGCATCGACTAAAAATGTGTAATAGTTTGAATCGATGTAGTACGTGTGTGTAATAGTTTGAAGTAGTATGTGTATGTAATAGTATGAATCGATGTAGTATGTGTGGGTAATGAATTTGATGTAGTGTGTGTGTGTGTAATAGTTTGAATCAATGTAGTTGAACACCATGTTTTATAATTTTTGTGAATAACCAAGGACAACCTCATGAAAAGAGGGTGGTCTGGAAATGAGCAATGTCAAATCTGTGGATGCCAGAAAAATATAGTCCATCTCCTCTTCAAATGCAAGGTAGCTATATTTGTAACACGTTGAACTGCAGGACCATTTTGCAGACAACACAAGACAAAGGAAAAATGGTTTATACTACAAACAGCATACACAGAATCTGTAGTCTAGGATAAATAAAATGTCAGTTAACTAGATTTAACCACGACTAGTAATTGAAGGAAATAGATACTTGATAGTATTTGCTTACAACAATAGTACTTCCATACAAAAGGGTCTTATACCTGCACAAAAGTGGGCTAAACTTCCTACTAGTTTATAGAACAATTCGTCAGCATTTCATCTACATAAGCCATTCTTCAGTCTGAACTTAACTATTATACACTAAAGAAACTACAGATCTCCACCAGAAAAGTTTGCTGGCCAATTTCCTTGAGAGGACATAAGTTCTTTGATCATTTAACCCAAACTGATCTATTGCCTTGCTACCAAACTACAGGAAATCTGCATCGTTCATGCACGAGCGATTTGCGTGCGCCAGTCCCGGTTCAGTTGGACCATCCGCGCCGCCGCAACGATTTCTTCGAAACTGAAATTCGGCATCTCCTTCTCGGGGTCATAGGTCCGTGTGAACTCGAACCTTAATTCCGGCGCTGAGCTGATGCCCGCCGCCGGCTCCGGCTGTCGAACAATCCAGCATGCTGAGTGTAGACGCTTGGTCGCCTCCATGGTACGGCCTCCGACGGTGCATAGGATGGACCGTATTTGCCGCAGACAGCGTGTTCCCAGCCTCCCCCACTACGGTAAGGTAGCCCGCTCCAAAGTATAGACGCGAGAGTTCCAAGACCTTGGCACTGCCCTGTTTGAGGGTGTGTACCCTCGGCGGAATGCTCTCATGAACGATTTGATACGTACCTTGTTTCCACTGCCTAGAGCATGCCGTAATGCCGCCGCGCGATTTCTCCACATCGCTCTCTTGGCCCTGCTTGCCGCATCTGGCACCGACGACACCGCTGTCGTCGTCGCGGCCGATTCAGCACATTCGGGGAAATCATCCGCCTGGCAGGGCAATGGGAGACCAGCCTTGTAGTAGAGCTTCATGGACTGCCTTAGAGGGGCTAAATACCCAGTTTCGGCGGCTGTCGCGGTGGCGGCTGCTTAGGCGGGGCCATGTTACCCTAGGTGGTCCGGCGTGGAGGAGCTGCACAAGGTGAACTGTGGTTGGTCGGAGAAGGGGAGTGAAAGACTGACATTAGGTTTGGACTACGGGCACGCGTGAAAATAACCATCTCCCATTTCCTTAGAGGGTAATAATTCAACACTCGTTGCATTAACTGCTCAATCTTTATTTCCCTTCTTAGTATAAGAGTGCGAACGTATTAAAAAGATCGGTCGTGGCTATCCACCTCATCGGGCAATGTACCAGGACAGGTAGGAGAACGGGTTTCATTTTAGAAATGTTGACGACTGTGCCCTTATGTTTATACGATATTATTTCTATGCCACCATGTACCATCGATTGTAGCAACACCATCAGAAACAGGGGATGACGACATGGCGTGTTTTTTTTAAAGGGCTTCAGAAATAGGGGATGCAGACGTGGCATGTTTTCTGACTAGCGGGCCTTCCTCCTCCACCTTCGACGGCGTGCATCCCATGTTCGAGGGCTGGTGCCGCCCACCAACACATTATTGTGCAATTTTCCATGTGGAACCTAAATTCCGGTGCTAAGCTGATGCCCATGTCGAACACAGAGAATTCTGAAAGAAGCTACTAAAAATAAATACTTTGAATTCTGAAAGTACTAAAATTAAATACATTACAATTTTGTCTGAAAGGTAATACACATACTGCTGATCGAAATAATATAAATACAGTAAAAATTTCGACTTCGAAAAATAGACCTGAAAATGCTAGAAAATAACCTAGGATGAATATAGGATTCATTCTCCCCTATATATTTCGTCATCGTCGGCTCCCGTGTGCTGCAACACATATTCAGAGAACTCTCTCTATCTACAATGTGCTGCCAGTATCTCGTCCAGAGGGTAAGGCCTCGGTGTATGTTCCAGACTTAAGCTATGCATTACCATTGTTGGCTCCTCTTCCCAGGCTTGAACCTCATAATCATACAGTCTGATATAATTCCTGTAGTATATGCAACCGGGTTTGACTGTGGGGTGTAACCTCGTGTCAATGGAGATAGACCGATTGTAATCAACAAAGAGGGCACGACTTCCAATGTCACCGACGGCCTCGAGAGAGCGGTTCGCCGTGTCCACCCGGTACAACACCGGTTGCCCTTTGGCAAAATCCTCGTTCAACACAAGAAGCAGATCACCATCTGACTCCACACGGTAAAATTTGTAAGTTCTGCGTACCTATTCAAAGACTGGGGCTGAAATTATTTTGGCCATCGTGACAGTGCTCGCGCGCTGCTCTAACTAGATGTTGGTCGACAAGATGTCTCCATTCTCAAGTAATGCATATACTTCCCTCGGAATGCCGTCATGCAGTCGAGAAGCGTATAAGGAGGTGGCGAATACAATCCTTCTCCAAATGATTCATTGATTTGCCCCGTTGGGATGCTCTCATCGGCCCATGCAATATGATCTGGATAATCAGTGCAAACGAACACCATCATCGGGGACTTCGTCACGACGATAGATTGCAGAAGATCAGATGGTATGTGTGCTTGAAACTCAGTGTTAGACTTATGAGTGATTGGGTTCAGAAGCCGAATATGGTACGGCTCCACCCTCTGAGCAAGCACGATGATGCCACGAGAAACACCGATGAAGTAGAATCTTTTGGAAGAAGAGGGCATCAGTTAGCACTAAGATGTTTACAATGGAAAATACCAATAAATATCAGATGTGAATGTGAACCTGCGATGGACGTCCATTAGATTTGTCCTGAAACAACGACCAGTGGCAAGGTTGAGGAAGGTGAAGTCGCCAACGTCTGGAAGTGTGTGATCTATCATGATCTAGTTGTTGAGATGGAATTCGGGCACCTTTAAAGTGCGGCACCAATCGGTGCAGACTTCCTGACAAGCAGCATAGGTGTCGACATACTCCTCTTTCTCCAGCAAGTAGTCGTCGATCTTGTGAAGTGGGTTGGCCAGGAGATCGGACCAGTTCCTCTTCATCCGGCTACTGGACATGGCTTACATGCGGGAATGTTTTGATCGAGTAAGAAAGAAGAACTACCACGGCGAGGAGAAGAAGAGGAGAACAGACGAGAGAGACGAAGCGGAACTGCCACTGCGAGGAGACGAGGAGACGAGGGAAAAGAAGTAGAACTGCCACTTCAAGTTTGGATCAATGGGCTTTTTTCTAGAACTAGCGCGTGAACCAGCCATGCACTACATGCATGTTTCGATCAAACAGACTGACATGTGGGGCCTGCTAAAAAATTCCGTGAAGTGCTACCATGCATAGTGCGCTGACAGGTGGCATGTTTTCTGACTGGCGGGCCTGCCTCCTCCACCTTCGATGGCGCATCTCCCAGGTTCGAGGGTTGGTGCCACCCACCAACACATTATTGTGCAATTTTCCATGCTTTGTCGCAACCAGCTCCGCTCTGCTCCTCTGCTCCTACCTCCACCACTCCGCTCAGTCATGCACCGCTCTCGTCGTCCCCTTGGGCCGTCGTCCTCCCGCCCTCCCCTCCCTGCCATCCCCTCACGTTCCCTCCCCTCCTTGCCCTGTCTCCTTGCCGCCGTCCACCGCCTAGGCGCGTGTGGAAATGAAAACCAAGAGTCGGCCATTGGGTTAGGGGCCCAACAACACTGGTGATCTGGATCCCGCTCGGAGATGGATCCTGCGAGGCTTGAGAACACTGAGATGGGTCCTGCGCGGCTGGAGAGCATGGAATCTCCTTCAAGTCTGGAGAGCACAGAGGACAACGAAACAGGGGAAGAGGAAGCGGGGGTACAGAGCTTTGGAGGTATGGAGCCCAGAGAAGGGGTCGTGCATCCACATTGAATGGTAATAATTGTGATTCCTTTTCTGCATACCCCAATTAGCATTTCTAGTCCCGTGGTGATGGCAAGGATATGTGTTGGTAACCGCTGGACGTCTGTACAGCTTGTCCTTAAGCATGATGCTTTGTCAAGCGAGCATGAAGGCACTAAAATGTGTGGCGGTGCGGATGATGATGAGAAAGCATATCCAGACATGGCTGCTGACCCTGATAGGATGGAGAGTAGGGAATATTTGGTTGATTCGAACTTTGAGCCTGACTATGGGACTGATGAGGAAGAGGAATGTGAAGATGTGGAAATGGGATGTAGATACGACGATGCAGACAAGGATAGGCCAGTGATACACTTTGACAGGGACAATCCTACAATTGATGAGGGGATTGTCTTTGATAATGTGGAGGACTGCAGATATGCAGTTGCAACCTATGCAATCAGAGTTGGGTTCGAATTTATCATTGAAAAGAGCGACCAAAAGAGATTTAGGGTGCACTGTAGGGAAAGTAATGTGTGTAAATGGAGATTACATGCATCTCCAATGCGGGGTGGACACCCATTTCAGGTTGCAATAGCTACATTTAGTTTCAGTCTTTCTCATATTTATTCTGCTAATAACTAGCTCTAAATTATTTTGATTCTTATCGAATGCAGATCAAAGTAAACACGAAGAAACATAACTTCCCTAATACTTCTTTAAGTGATAAAATTAGACCGGTGACTACCAAGTGGATTGCTGCTACTGTACTTGACTGGGTGAGGTAGGATTATAACATTGGACCCTCTGAACTCAGAGCAAAGATTAGCAAAAAAATTAACATTCTGATTCCTTACCACAGAGTCTTTGATGGGAAGGAGATGGCTCTAGACTTCATTCAAGGCAAGTGGAATGATAGTTTTCATATGTTGTATAGTTTCAAAGCTCAGGTAGAGAAAACATCACCTGATAGTGCTGTTGATATCGATTACGAGGTTGTGAAAGGAAGAGAAAAGGTCTCGAGGGGGGTCAGGTATAAGCAGGCAGATAAGATATGCTTCAGGGGATGTTTTGTCTGCCTGAAGGCATGCTAGAAGGGGTTCCTAGACGGCTACAGGCCATACTTGGCAATAGGCGCAACTTCTTTAACTGGGAAGTCCAAGGGACATGTTACTTCTGCTTGTGCTTTGGACACGCATAATTGGTTTCTACTCCTAGCTTATGCTGTTCTTGAGGGTGAATCAAATGAAAGCTGGGCATGGTTCATGAAGAGACTGCGGGAAGTAATTGGTCACCCTGAAGGCTTGGTGATACACACCGGTGCATGCGAGGATCTTGATAATGTTGTGTTTCCTAGGGTTGAGCATAGGGAATGCATGCGGCACCTTTCACTAACTTCACGAAGAAGTTCACACGAAAGATATTTGAATGGGACTTGTGGCGATCAGCATACACATACACCCCAAGCACGCATGCTACTTACTTGCAGAACATGTATGTAGTGCCAAAGGTAAAAAAATACCTTGAAGAACATCACACCAAGCTATGGGCCAGAAGCAAGTTTGGTTAGTTAAGCAAGGTGGATTTTGTTTGCAATAATTTGGCAGAGAGTTTCAATGATAAGATTCCGGGCATGAAGACACTTGGAATTGTTATTTTGTTCGATGCAATAAGACAGTGCATAATGGTGAAGATAGATTTAAGGCAAAAAAATTGTGTAAGAAATTTTTTAAGCCATAAAATAGTTCCAAAGGTGGTTATGTTACTGAATGCATGAACCAGGGCAATGATAATGATAAAGATGAGGATGGTCATGTTACTGAATGCATGAATCCAGAACATTGGCTGAGGTTTATGCAGAATACAAGCATGGAAGTGAACGGAGGTACACTGTAGACATTGGAAACAAGACTTGTTCATGCAGGCAGTGGCAGATTACTGGTTTGCCATGTCACCATGCAATTTACTTCATCTTAAATCTTAGAGGTAGTGGAGCTGAAATAGAGAACTATGTTGACAACTATTTCTCTGTGGACAAGTTTGCTGCAACTTATGCAGAAAACGTACCACCTATGGCCGATGAAAATGATTGGGAGATTGTCGATCAAGGGTTCAAACTTCAACCACCAGTTCTTAGGAGGCCACCCGGGAGGCCTAGAAAGCTAAGGATCGAAGCATCCACCAATAAGGTTCAAGGCTGGGAGCTAGGAAAAGGAAATGCAAACGTTGTGGCGTATTCGGCCATATCAAGAGGTTGTGCAAAAACCCAGTTACACATGATATTGTCCCTGCTCACACCCCGGTGGCAGAAAATGAGGCTTCTCAGCCAGAACTGGAGGAAGAGCAGCGCGAAGACGGTGATGAGCACTCAGAGGAAAACGTACGTAAGCAGCCAATTTATGAAGAAGTGGAGGTGCCGACGAGAAAAGGGTGTGAAAGAAACAAAATGGTAAGCAGAATGGGGAGGAAAGGGCAAATAATGGAGGTGTATTAGAATATGAAGAAGTTGTAGGGGTGATTGAGGATGTTCTTGAGGATCTTTCAGCGAACTGCAGGAGAAATATTAAATCCCTGCCAATTTCATGTTTGTACGATTCTCCGGATGAAAGGTAAGCTTAAAATTTGTTTTATTTGCCATTTTATCATTTTTTATCCTCATCAACTGATGCTTAATGCAACGTGGGCTAGCAGACTAATAAAAGGAGCAGAAAGATGCAGGCATAGTAACGTCGTATGTTAAATTATATCATTGAAACTAAACTAGTCGTGTCATCTTTATTTAAGCGTGTGCAACGTGTCTGTGATGGGGTCATGTGGACCAGATTACAATTTTTTAAATATTATTACATTAATTTTTTACCTACATTTGGACGCGGCTAATAGTTCCCATCTCCCTTGCATTCCCATCTCCTCTGGCGCACTCCAGAATTATGGTTGTGCCATCAAGTAGCAGAGTTAGCGTATTGTCCCATCAGATGTGAACGCAATGACTTTGTTTGTTCAGAATTTGACGACTTTTGATTAGTTTGAAAGACAGAGAAACATAAAACATGTATCTAGACATGTTTTGGATATAGACACATTTATTAAATATCTAAAAAAACTAAGTCAGTTATATCTAGACATGAGTAGTACACTATTACAACACGCTCGATCCCTTCTCCTCTGGCGCACTCCAAATTATGGATGTGCCATCAAGTGTTGGGAGCAGAGTCAGCGTATTGTCCCATCAGATATGCCATGAACACGCGAACTTTATTTTTAGGATCGAACGAGTTTCAATCGACTAGTTTCAAAGACAAACACAACTAAAACATGGCCAACATATATAGATTATGACGATAATCGACCATGACTCAAGTGACCCAGATCCAAAGAGGGCATTAAGATACCGTACATAGATTTAATTTATGCTTAAGTGGCCCTAATAAACTATGACGCTCCCGTAGTCTCCATCATTGACGATGTTGTCCGCATCGCCGCCAGCCTCCTCCGCGTCGGAATCGATGCCGACGTTCTCGGCAGTGTTCCTCCTCTGCATGGATTCTTCATGGCGCACGCATCAATAACGGTGGAGGCCGTACGCCTAGACACTGCCCAGAAGTGCTGCCTCCCTTCGGGGTTGTGCAGATCCGGGTGGATCTCCCGCCGGTGGCCCACACAGCTAAATCAACGCATCCCGCTCCTTCTTGAACAACTTTCGCCAATACGTGCTCGTGCGCGAGTATCGTGCCAATGCCCTCTTCCGCTCCGATAGCTGGCGGGAGCGCTCCTCGATCTGCCTCGCCAACGTGTTGTTGCGCAAGAGTGGCGTGAAAGGAACCCCGGCATAGCTGAGCTCGACGCCGGCCGGAAGCCTCGCGTACGGCGGCGCGATTATGGCGTAGTGGGCGAACATCTGAGCCTCGTGCAAGCTGAGTTTGGGCCTCTCCCTCTCCATGGCGATGAAGGAACAAGATCTGAGCTTCGGCCCCGAGGTTAAGGGGATAAGGGCAAGGACGTAGGCCCAGCATTGTTGCCACTGCCAATCAGTTCGCATAATAGACTTCTCGCGGATCGCCCTTGTGAAGGACATCCTTATCGTCCATGCACCCCCGATCCAACGACGCCTAACAATCGGGGATCAGGTCTTCTAGAAGCCCAGAGTGGTTGCTGCTTAGCTCTGCGTCCTGATTGTTTGTGGCCAACGGCTGTTTGTTTTGTAGTTGAAAATCATACACATTTCAATAACACTAGTCGATACATATATGGTCTCTGAAGAGAACACACATGCAATGACTCTATCTGTGATTAATGAGAAGAACACACATGCAATGACACTGGTGGATCCATATGTGGTATGTGAAAAGAACACACACACAATGACTCTGGTTGTTGTTAGTAAAAAGAGCACACATGCAATGACACTGGTGGATCCATCTATGGTCTTTGAAGAGAACACACAAGCAATGACACTGGTGGATCCATATGTGGTATGTGAAAAGAATAGTCATGAAATTACTCCAGTTGTTGTTAGTAAAAGAACACACATGCAATGACACTGGTGGATCCATGTGTGATCTCTAAAGAGAACACACATGCAATGACTCTGGCTGTTGTTAGTAAAAAGAGCACACATGCAATGACATTGGTGGATCGTTAGGTGGATTGTGAAAAGAACACACATGCAATGATTCTAGTTGTTGTTAGTAAAAAGAACACACATGCAATGACACTGGTGGATCCATGTGTGGTCTCTGAAGAGAACACACATGCAATGACTCTAGCTATGGTTAATGAGAAGAACACACATTTCAATGACACTAGTGGATCCATATGTAGTTTGTGAAAAAAAACACATGCAATGACTCTAGGTGTTGTTAGTATAAAGAACGCACATGCAATGACACTGGTGGATCCATGTGTGGTCTCTTCA